>NC_051167.1:212399281-213094281 GCF_013339725.1 Rhipicephalus microplus | reverse complement strand
GAACGCAACAGCAACAAATCAAAATGTCCCGCGCAAAATGGCTAGCAGATCAAAACGTGCCCCGCATTTCTCACGCCCAAATGACGCAAATGAGGCGTACTCACAGGTACAGATGAATGCGAATAAGCGTCTGAGTTGTTACCCTGATGAGTCTGAAAAGCGCGCTCTTATCGCAAACAGAAACTGCAACGATTGCAGTGACCTTTTTGCGCCCGGTAACTACAACAGAATCGTTGTGGCGAAAGCCCAAAGCCAGCCAAGACGTACGATCTTCCCCATCGTGAGATAAGGGCGCGCGAATGAGCGTCCACCTTCTCCTCTCCGCAGGGCAAAGCCAACACCACCTAGACTATTCACAAGGTCCGTTCATACCTCGCTCTCCAGACGGCATACGTCACGCTAGTGATCCGAACGGCGGACAAGCCACGACAAATTTGCCTTTCATCGATACCTGCTTCGCTGGTTAGACTGCGTTAGACTTGGTGCTGCATCGCACTGCTCTGAGTCTTCGTCCGTTCCCACGTGTCCTATTTTATTGGTGTTGCATTTGCGAGTATGTGATTACACATCGATCAGTGTGACATGGGACGTTGTTGTGTTCCCGGGTGCCGCGACAATTATGACAGTGGTCCCAAAGTGCGTGTGTTCACATTCCCCAAGGATGAAGCTCAGAAGTCTTGGATAAAAGCCATTCCGCGAAAGGATTTCACACCAAGCATACACTCCAAGGTGAGAAACTGCTGAAATTCGTCTTACCGGCTCTATCGTACTGGTTCCAAGGCAAACAATTCCAAGGCAATCAATCCAACACCTATGGAGAGACAAAATGCAAAGTTGGTGTTAAATGTCATTAATCCGTTTGTATCAAACGCCCTTGAGACACGTGGTGATACCCTTGAAACCACATGTGCTAGTTCAACAGCTCTCTTCATAAACATCATATGGACGTGGTAGAAAATCGTCAACGTGAAGACCCCTTCGAAAGGTCGCCGACTGAACGACACTCTTCAAAATCTAGTGAATTCTACGGTGGATCAACAGCTGGTTTTCCTTAGTGGTATGGTAGACTGGCTGGACGCTTCGAGCAGCGTCAACATGAGCCGTGGCTGCTTGACAAGGGAAACACATTCTGCATTGAGACTCACTCGCTATTCTCTTGTTGAGCTGTCGCGGTACTGTTTAGAAGAACTGAAGTTCAAGTATGTCTTGCTGGGAAAATTTCAAACTGACACTCTTGAATATCGCTTCGGTCGCTACCGTCAGCTTGCTGGTGCACAATATCATGTTTCCGTGAGGCAGCTTCTGGAGTCTGGAAAGAAAATTCTTCTGCAAAAGCTGCTGATGCTTCCGCAGCCAAACATCAGCAGCGAAAGTGACACAGAAGTATCGCAACATAACTTCTCTGTTCACATCTCAAATGATGAAATTTCCAACCCAAAGCATGACATGGAGGTCGTTGCTTCTATCGCTGGATATTGTGCTCATTCTGCTCTGAAGAAGCTGTCATGCGCATTTTGCAGCAGCGTACTCGTCCTGGATGTGGAAGTAACATAGATGTGGAAGGTAACACAATGATTGGCAACTTGTCAAGAGGAAGCTTAAAGTTTCCGCAGCCATGTACTGTGCACATGGTGCTGGTGACAACGCTTGTTGTCGAAAAGCTCACCAAGGGAGAAAATGCAAAGGTGTTCCTCGCGTCGAAAAAACAACGTGGCATTGTCAGCTACATTACCATATCACTGCTAGGAGATGTTGAGCTAGAGACTTGTGAAAATGGCCATACCTCTGAGACCATCGTGCGGCATGTAGTGCGTGTTGTAACAAATGTCGCTCTGAACAACTTTTGTAGACTTCGAAATGACACCATCCAAAGCACCGCACAAGAAAAGGCAGCTGATAGAAAAATCAAAACCTTGAACAAGAAGTGAGGTTCAACGCAGACCGTGCAGGACGCGCAGGAACAAAAAAAAAAAAAAAAAGAAACTCCGGCTTTCAATAAGTGCCGACAGCAGATATAACGAGAACGATTGGCGATGATGGCCGGGGTGCAGGTGGGCAACTAGCGTGACGTCACGCTCTCCCTGGAGGGGCCTTGTCAGTAGTCTAGGTGGTGTTGGCAAAGCACGAGTGGGACATGAGAGCACGCGTCACCGCGCCGTGAAGACGCGCGCTCATTGCGCCATCTTGCTGGTAATGCTGAAAACACGAAGTGGAAACAACGTTCGGTATGATGCTACTACTAACCTTGGTCGACTATATAGCTCAGTAAGCATAGCTGGGTCGCCATGTTTTGTCGACGACAGATGCTCTTAATTGGTTGACTTGTGGTGACGTCAGCTGTACAGGTGGCGGTAGCGTGAGCTGAGGATTCGAAATTGTGCTTTTATAGCTATCAAATGAACCCGGACGGTGAAACAAGACGAAGTATGGTATTGGATGGGTTGACACGGCTCGGAGCGCACACTTTGTTCAAAATTTCCGAAAGACGTATCCCGACCCGTTTAAGCTTTACACAGGTAGCGCGAATTTCTCCCTTTATTTTTCTCTTTAGTGTCCGCTTAAAATTCCGCTTTGGTAGCGGACTCTATAGCGGGTACGCTGACCACTCGTACTTTTACAAACGCACGCTGCGACTTCTGTCAGGGGGGGGGGGGGGAGTAATCTTAAAAGAAAAGAAAAGTGTGTCCCGTAACTGTCTCTCACGGGGAGGACACCTCAACAGTAGCTCACGAGGGAGAGGGGTAGAGAAGGGATTAAATTGATAGCATAGATATAGGAAGCGAGGAAGGAGAGAGCGAGGCGCTGGGACAGCGAGCGACGGAAGTAAGGAGAAGACAGGAAAGATGGACACAGTTGCAGGAGTCCGAGGATGGGGTACCACTGGCTAGAGCTCTTGTGGCGCGACGGCCCGGGCGCTTCCTGACATGCTTGCGTGGTTTCGCGCTCGGAGTGGAGTCCGTTTTTATGGGTGTCCCTCGAAAGATGCCAGTAATCGTGTGTCTGTTGTTTGTACCTCAGATGGGGGAGGGGGACAATGTCTGGATGCCGAAGGTGGAGGGGGAGGGAGGGGTTCATTACTACGGCCTTCCAGTGGCGTGGCGGCCTCCCCTCTAGATATCATCGCTGGACGCACCGATAGGGAAAAGAAAGAGACGGCCCGAACGTGGGAACAGAAGATGCGCCGCAGCGTAGTATAGGTGGAGCTGTCTTCGCTGCGTGTGCCGGGGTGAGGACGGAGTGCGGGTGGTGTAGTAAACGAACCGCAGCGGCAGATTCATTCACCGAGACGGTGTCACGTGTCGTTAATTAATATCAATATCAACAAGCCGATAGGCACGGCTCACGCCGAGATCTGGCCACACGTGCGATCCTCACTCGATCTTTGCGCCCTTTCCCTTTTTTTCTCTCCACGCTTCATGCACATGCGTGTAGTGATGCGAAGTTACGAAGGAGGGCATGCAGCCACTATGACAGCTGAAATCCGATTATTCTCATTAGCGGCTATAAAGGTGTACTGAAGTTTAACACTGTAACGTGAAATGGACATTTAATTCATTATTTATTTTGTAAGTGAGTAAGGTAAAGTAAAAAAAAAGTGAGTGAGTGATTCAAGTGAGTAAGTATGTAAGTAAGTTGTGGAGGAGATGAAAAGAGAGCTAGTTAGTAGTTAATAATTTGGTTAGTTAGTTTGTTTGTTCATCTGCGTGTTCGGGAAAGCCAGTGAAACTCTTTTTTTTACTCCAGCTTTACCGCCGCATAGAGAAGTTGTCTGGCGGAGCCAAGTGTGCATATGTGAGATCGTCACGCAAAAGCGGTCACTTTTTGTAGCAATGATAATAATTATCGGCCCCAAGTTGAGCCCCCGAGTAACGAATTGGATTGGATTGGATAAACTTTTATTTGGTCCTCCAAAACACAGATCACTGTGTTGCGGGCAGCTCCCACGTGGGGACTGAGATGCCAAGCTCCTCAGCCGCCTCGCGGGCTTGGTGGACAGCCCAGAGCTGATCTGCCAAGGACGAGCTGCGGATTGCCGCCTCCCATCTGGCAGAGGTGATGTGCGATAAATGAGCGAATTTGGTGCACTGCCAGAACATGTGTTTTAATGAAGCTATTTCCCCACAATGTGGACAAAGATTACTTGGGTATAGGTCAGGGTACATGATGTGTAACATTTTCAAAGTAGGGTACATCCGCGTTTGCAAAAGCCCTAATGTAAGTGCTTGGGGCCGGGTTAGATTTTTGTGAGGTGGAGGGAAAATCCTTCTAGACAGGTAGAAATGTTTAGTGAGCTCGTTATATGTTGTAAGAATTTCCCGGTTATCCCCTTCACCGGTAGAACGCATCCCCGGGGAGGCGCGGGTTGCAGAGTTCTCGCGCTGCCTCGTGTGCTGCTACGTTGAGATTGGGAGGGGAATCGTTGATTTGTCCAAGGTGAGCTGGGAACCAACTCAGAAGATGATGTGTTATGTTCTTGCCTTGCAGTATTTTCAGCGTTTGTTCACAGACCATCCCCTTGGCGAACGCCCTTAGTGCTGCCATGGAATCACTGTAGACGACTTCAATGTTATCCATCTTGAGTGCTAAGGCGATGGCCACCTGTTCCGCAATGATTGGGTCTTTCGTCTTGACCGTCGCTGAGTTGACGACATGGCCAGCCCCATCGACCACCACTGCCACCGAGTAACGGAAATCCTCAAGAACTAAATTCTCGCGACAGCAAAGAAACATGGCATCCCCGGCGAACCTCCATAGAGTTCAATGTATTCGTGCCGTCTCGACAACGGAGGAATCTTAAATTGCACTTTAGCATTAACGAAATCTTTTGAGGTATACTCGGTGACAACTTTTCTTGGCACCAAAAAAAAAAAAATGGCAGCATATCCACAAAGTGAATGATGGACAGTGGGGTGAAGCATTCGTCCGTCCATTCGTTCTTGCTTCCGTCCGTCCATGCGTCCGTCTGTGTGACCGTCCATGCGTCCATGCGCCCTTCCGTGCGTACGTCTGTTCGTGCGTCCGTCCCTGCGTTCGTCCATGCATCCGCCCCTGCATCTGTTCATGCGTCCATCCATGCATCTGTCTGTGTGTCCGTTCGTCCATCTATTCAACACTCCAAGTACCACCATCTCGCATCTTTTCATCATATATTCCCCATATAGAAGCACCGCCATCCAGCGGACATTCCAAGGATTAAACTAGATGTGGCAGACGCACACTTTCCTACGGCTTGCGTTTCGTGTCTGCTTCCCACCTTTAACCACCTCGAGTTCATGGTATATACTAGTTCATTGTATTCATGGCACTGTGGCCCAACGCTCGCTAAACCTTTCTAAAACCAAGGAGGTTATGCCCAGCGAGTTTAACGTTGCAACCTTTTCCTGTCACATAGTGCTCGATGTACATACCAATGGCTGCTAAAGGGGAATGGGGGACAGGAGAATTCAGCTTTTACTTTCTTACGGCTTGCGCTTCGTCTCTACTTCCCAAATTTAACCAACTCGAGTTCATGGTATATACTAGTTCATTGTATTCATGGCACTGCGGCTCAACGCTCGCTAAAGCTTTCTAAAACCAAGGAGGTTACACCCAGCGAGTATAACGTAGCAACCCTTTCTTGTCAGATAGTGCTCAATGCACATGCCAACGGCTGCTAATGGGATCGCAGCGTGCGCGTTAACTAAAAGCCGCATGCACCTGTCTTTCATTCCCCCTTAGCAGCCATTGGCGTGTACATTGAGCGTTATCTTTTATTGTTCAAAAACGCACAGAAGAAATCTCTCACGGGCACCACCTTGGAGGTCAAAATGTTATGCTTGTTACACACTACAACGGCTACGAGGGACAAAAAGGTGCCGCTATAAGGAGCTTCGCCACTAAATGAAAGATAGGAAGGGGGGGGGGGGGGTCAGGGCTTCTCCACATGTTTGATTTAGCGCGTGTCTCGTAACGCTGGGGAAAGTGAAGCTGAAACGCCATCAGCGTTTCATGTAGACGCGCCCCGCCGCGGTGCTTTTGTGGCTAATACCTGTGTCACACGGGCGCGCAAAAAGTCTTTTAAGTAAGCGGTCTTTTACGAAGTTGAAAGACTTTTAACAAAGAGGTGTTCGCGGCGCAGACACACGGCAGCAACGATCTCCTTTTAGTGTTTTCGTTCGAAGACGCTGGTGAAAGCGTGGCGCTAGCAGTTAAAAGAGAAGCAATGAAAATTAAACGATGTATCACGATGTACAAATTAAAGACTTGTTGCACTGCTCGTTTCTTCAAATAAATTTAAGAATAAGAGATGAAGAAACACCAATGTGAATGTTTTTGCACTAGATAAGGAAGCATTCCCATAACTAGCGACGTGCACAAGTCCGTCTGGCACCACTGTGCTTTTATTTACCGTATTTGTTTTTCGCTGCTCTCGACTGCTCTCGACACGTTATGGGCGACCGTACGGGAGAAAAAGCGAGGATCGCAAGCCTCACGGCTTGCCTTCTCGCTCTGGAAAGCGAGGCAGACGCTGCAAAAGCCGCCAAGGAGAGGATAAAGCAGCGCAAGACCGAGCGTCACCACGTGATATTGCCGACGCGTTGTAGCTGCTTACGAGACTAGAAAACGAAATAACCATTAAAAGAGTTCATTACACCTTCTGCAGGATATGAAATTTGTTTTTACAAAGAGTTTTGATGACAGAAAAATAAGCATTCGCTCTTTTTTTCCCACCACTCGAAAATTGCTGGTGCCCACTGGTTTCGAGGCTACTCATTCGGAGCCGTAAAAGAGATCGACGAACGCCGTTTACGGAAAAGACCGCTTCTGAAAATGAGTTCGCTCTGTGCCGTGTGTCTGCTGTCAGGAACTCCTTTTCGGAAAAAGACCGCTTACTTAAAAGACTTTTAAGTGCCCGTGTGACAGGGGTATAAGGTACTCGGCTGCTGATCCGCAGGTCGCGGGTTTGAATCCCGGCGGCGGCGGCTGCATTTCCGATGGAAGCGGGAACGTTGTGGGCCCGTGTGCTCAGATTTGGGTGCACGTTAAAAAACCCCAGGTGGTCGAAATTTCCGAAGCCCTCCACTACGGCGTCTCTCATAATCATATGGTGGTTTTGGGACGTTAAACCTCACATATCTTTTTCATGTAGGCGCAGATGCCGCTTAGCGGTAAAGGTACACGTTAAAAGACGGGGATTTTTCGCGCGTTCAGAAACTCGAAAATACAACGAACAATTTCAAGGAAATACGAATATACCAATGGTGTGAGCCCCGTCCTGTTCCAAATAGCTCCACCTGAGAAATAAAAGATGAAGTTTTATATTTGATGTAGGAAATACGAGCGTTATTGTGGAACTACATTTATACGGATGCACGCTATTTGCCTCTGCAACCTTCGCACTCATGCCACCAAAAGTTGTCGCCGAGTATAGTGATCCGCAGCGTGTTTTTCAACCCATGATCTATTTTGTTCGAAACCCGTAAGCACTGGGTACATGGGTGCATGGCGAACCCATGGACACGTGGGTTGCCCTACTGAGAACTGGATACATAGTTGCATGGCAAACCCATCAGCATGTGGGTTGCCCGACTGGGCACTGGGTACATGAGTGCATGGCGAACCCATGGGCACGTGGGTTGCCCTACTGGAAACTGGGTACATGGGTGCATGCATAGCAAACACATCGGCACGTGGGTTGCCCGACTCGGCACACAGGTACATAAGTTTGGGTACATGAATACATGGTGAACCCATGGGCACACAGCGGGTTAATTTTGCCCGACTATTGTTGGCCACTAGTCGGGAAAGGCTCGCACAAGCATCGCTCCGAGCATTGATGGATTGCAATTGGTCGGATATCGACGATGCAAATGAAATTTTCCTGTTCGCGAAAAACTCTTTTTCGCTAACGCCTTTGTTGGCAAGTACGTCGGCACATGACGTTTCAAGTGACGGATACCCACCAAAGGGAGGTCGTTGGATTGGATTTTTTAAAGGGCTGCTGAGCACGGTAGTGTTTTAGTGTAAAGGTGGAAGAGTCAACGTTCCTCCGCTGTTGTAAGGCCCTTACAAGGTTTAGGGTAAATTGAGCGGCCCAATAGGTAGAATTCAGCAGTTTCTCAAAATATTAAGGCCGAACTGGGTTCGAGATGGGTATGAGACATAAAGGGCTTTCGCCTTAAACGAAACGTTGCCCAATTAAGGGCTCCACGTGGACGGCTAACCAGCGGAGCTGTGTGTGCAGCTACGGCATTTACCACTAGTGATATAGTTTAAAGTCTTTTTTGCAGAAGGTTTTGATTTTTCTGTCACAACGTTAAAGAGGTGCATGCTTCAAACTTTGCTTTTGACAACGCTAGTTTAAAGGATATTGGGAGCACCCGATAAATTTTGTAGGCATGTATTCTCGCGCTTGCGGCTACAGTTTAACGTTTGAGCATGACAAAAAAAAAAACAAAAAAACTAGCGTAGGCGCAAAGGGCTTTCTAGGTATAAGCATACGCTAACATAGCGTATCATTACAATGCCTGTACACATTATCTGGTGCCCACACACTTTGCAAGTTCTAAAGCGGCTTACTGCTCTCCCATAGATGAGTACCAAGTACTCGAATCGTTCAACGTTGTTTTCTAAACACAAGTTCTAAAGCACCCTTTGGGTGCTCACACTTCTGAGGTCAATGGGACGGCTTTATGCTCTCCCATAGTAGAGTACCATGTACTCTAAATCGTTTACTACTATCTTCTAAACACAGTTCTTGAATGACGATGCCTACACAGGATGGCTTTAAGCCCCACCCATAGTAGAGTACTTAGTGTTCTAAATCGTTACCCACTTTTTCTAAACGCAAGTTAGTTACCTTTGAGCCAGGCACGGCTTTCAGCTCTCCCATAGTAGAGTGCCGAGTACTCAAATAGTTAACCTCTTCTTAAATACTTTGTCCATTTTCAGATCTCTATACCATTGGGAGGTAACAGCCCCAAGGGACGGCTTTATGCTCTCCCATAGTAGAGTACCAAGTGCTCTAAATCGTTAAACACTTTTTCTAAACACACTTTGCCCTTTCGTCAGCGTTGAACACGAAAGGGTACAACTCATTTTCCGACCGACGTGGCGCTAAGTAGCTCCCGTTGAGTACTTATTCATATTTCGTATGTAACCAATTGTGTTTCACTGCATCTATGGTATCGTCATACCATTCATTGTAACATGTTATCACATTGAGGTCTTGTGTATATGTATGTCAACATTGTCTTGTATATATAGTAGGGAAATCATGTCTTCCGACTGCAACGTAGTGATGTTGGTCGTGATAAATGGATGTACCGAAGTGTGTGCGCCCTATTACTGGAATGTTATGAAGCCTTTGTGTTCTGTACATACTGCAAATAAATGTTTTAAGCAGTACCACGCATATTCCAAATTGCTAACAACTTTTTCTAAACACCATGTTAGGGTAAATATACTACTCTAAATCGTGAACAATCTGTGCGGAACGTAAATGGAATAACCAATAGTTGACCTTTTGTTCGAAACACATATTTCCTAGCCACATACAGCTTGTATGCTAACACATGTGGATATATATGAAGGTAGGTTGAATTTCACCCCATCCTTTTCTCGAACAAAAAGTAAAAAAAAATTCTGGTTAGCCTAGTGCCAGAGGGCATGACGTACGGGTTTGAATACTGCAGCTGAATGAACGTTGCATTAGCTATAGGAGGTATTCTTTTTGGAGCATGTATACCTCGGCGTGCAGCAGCTGCGGCCACTGATGGCTATGAAGAGCAAGCATGTTCCAGACTACGCCTTTATCTTTCTGCAATCATGGCACAGCGCATGCAAGATATAGTACCTAGTATGTAATTAAGGAACCTGAACTTGGCAACGTTTAACGCTAGAACCTTATCTAGTGAGGGAAGTCTAGCTGTACTATTCGAGGAGCTAGAGGGTGTTAAATGGGATATAATAGGGCTCAGTGAGGTTAGGAGGACAGATGAGGCCTATACGGTGCTACAGAATGGGCACGTCCTTTGCTACAGGGGCTTGGCAGACAGAAGAGAACTGGGAGTGGGGTTCCTAATTCACAGAAACATAGCGGGCAACATAGAGGAATACTATAGCATTAATGAAAGGGTGGCAGGTATCGTAATTAAACTGAATAAAAGATACAAAATGAAGGTAGTACAGGCTTACGCGCCTACATCCAGCCATGATGACGCTTCAGTTGAAAGCTTCTATGAAGACGTGGAATCGGCAATGAGTAAGGTAAAAACACAGTATACTATGGTGATGGGCGACTTTAATGCAAAGGTAGGGAAGAAGCAGGCTGGAGACCAGGCAGTAGGAGATTATGGCATCGGTACTAGAAACGCCAGAGGAGAGCTACTAGTAGAATTCGCAGAACGCAATAATTTACGGATTTTGAATACCTTCTACCGAAAACGAGAAAACCGCAAGTGGACATGGAGGAGCCCTAATGGCGAAAATAAGAACGAAATAGACTTTATAATGAGTGCACACCCTGGAATCGTTAAGGATGTGGAAGTGATTGGCGTTACCCACGTTTTCTAACGCAAGTTAGGTACCTTTGAGCCAGGGACGGCGTTCAGCTCTCCCATAGTAGAGTACCGAGTACTCAAATCGTTAACCTCTTCTTAAATACTTTGTCTATTTTCAGATCTCTATACCATTAGGAGGTAACAGCCCCAAGGGACGGCTTTATGCTCTCCCATAGTAGAGTACCAAGTGCTCTAAATTGTTAAACACTTTTTCTAAACACACTTTGCCTTTTCGTCAGCGTTGAACACGAAAGGGTACAACTCATTTTCCGACCGACGTGGTGCTAAGTAGCTCCCGTTGAGTAGTTATTCATATTTCGTATGTGACAAATTGTGTTTCACTGCAACTATGGTATTGTTATACTATTCATTGTATCATATTATCACATTGAGTTCTTGCGTACATGTATGCCAACGTTGTCGTGTATATTGGGGAAATGATGTCTTCACTGCAACGTAGCGATGTTGGTCATGATAAATCGATGTGCCGAAATGTGTGTACCCTATTACTGAAATGTTATGAAGCCTTCGTGTTCTGTATATACTGTAAATAATTTTTTAGACATTACCACGTACTTCAAATAGTTAGGAACCTTTTCTAAACATTTTAGTATGGTGAATATACTACTCTAAATTGGGAACCATTCATCCTGAACGTAAATGGAATGTCCAATAGTTGACCTTTTGTTCGAAACACATATTTTCTAGCTATGTACAGCTTGTATACAAACACGCGCGTATATATACCAAAGTAGGTTGAATTGCAGCCTATCCTTCTCGCGAAAATAAAGTGAAGAAATATTCTGGTTAGTCTAGTGCCAGAGGGCGTGGCGTCCGGGTTCAAATACTGCAGTTGAATGAACGTTGCATTAGCTATAGGATGTATTGTTTTTGGAGCATGTATACCTCGGCGTGCAGCAGCTGCAGCCGCTGATGGCTATGAAGAGCAAGTACATTCCAGACTACGCCTTTTCTTTCTGCAATCGTGACACAGCGCATGCACGGTATAGTACCTAGAATGCAATGAAGGTACCCTCTATACGTCATGATTATGACGCTGACGACGATGAAGATAAAGGCGGTGATGACCACGGACGACTGCATTGTGCAGTATATTGCGTCTCGATATGCATATGCATTTCGTGTGAAAACGACCACCAACGGCCAGGTCTCATCATTGGCAACTTCAGTCTAGATCTGATTGCACCCCAGCTTACGAGGTGGCAGCCTATTTTTTTCTTATTGATCTGATATATAAGATGTTGGCGCACCATTATGGCCACGGCTACTCTTTAGCCGTTAATTGAAACTTGAACACGTATCTTGAAGCAAAACGTACAAAGCAGTGCATGGAAAATAGAAAACTCGGGCACAGATATGCAAAGACACACTTATACGCACATATACCACAACATAATGGTAAGTTAATGTTCGAAAGCCAATGAAAGAAGTCTCTGGAAATGTCCCTCGTTAATATTCGGTCCACCAGCACAAAACAGCAGAGCACACGTCTGGTCCTTATAAAGATGCATTCGCTCGTATGTACATAATAGTCAACACGCCATTCATTTTACAACACACACGTGATGGGTGTCACATGATACTCTACATAATAAGTACATGTGTTACAAATGAAAGTTTGTTCTTTCTTAATACTTGTCAGCAATCCCGCTGTCTTGTAAAAAAAACGTGTTAATGCTTTTAAAGTGTGTGACTGTAAAACTCCAGTTGGCCTCGGGCCCAGAAGTTTTTTCATGCTAAATGGTCTACGGTTCAATGCGAACAGTTCGGACTTAAGACGGCGTCTCGGCGTGTCATGATGTGGACAGTCTATGAGAAGGTGACATACGTCATCATCTATAAATCCACATTCGCATTCGGGAGTTTCAGCTCTGCCGATTCTGTGCAAAAAATGTTTTGTGTATGCGGTGCCTAGCCTCAATCGGTGTATTAGAGTTTCCATCCTTCTATCTAATGCCAGCGTAATTTTGAATTCTATAAATGGATCGATGTGGTATAAATCGCAGCTCTTTGTACTTTGGTCAAACCAAGCAGTTTTGCTCATTCTGAAAGTTGTATTTTTTATAATACTACGCAATTCATTTTTCGAAATTGGTAAAAAAACAGTAACGTCTTTACGATGTGCTTGTCGTGCTGCTTCATCGGCAGCTGTGTTTCCAGGAATGTTGCAATGGCCAGGTATCCACTGGAATTTGATCTCATGTTGCACCTTCATTGCTTTGGTGAGCTCTTTCAGCGTTTCGTATGTCATACTATCACTTATTACTGTCCTGTTTGTACTGGAGAGTGATGTTAATGCGGCCTGTGAGTCACTGAAAAGTACCCATTTTCTAGCGTCTGCTACCGAGTTTATAAACTTTAGAGCATACAGAATAGCGAAGAGCTCAGATGTAGTAGATGACGTCATGTGACATAATTTAATCGATTCCTGAATATTGAGCTGTGGTATGATAAATGCTGATGTTGAAGACGTTGTACAACTTGAGCCATCTGTGTAAATGTGTATGTACCCTGGATACCGCATGCGTATCTGATAAAGCGCTAGTTGTGGAACAGCTTGGATGAACATGTCTCTCTTTCTGATAATGCCATCCCCTGAGAATTCAATGCTTGGTATTGCAAGAAGCCATGGAGGATAGTCCATTTCGGAGCTCCAAAATTCATTTCGGGGTAATATATGTACATTACTCTGTACATCGTTATGAGCATTGCTTTTGTCTCTTAGTAAAATCTCCAGTTCCAATGGGTGGTCCTTGTGTTGCATCTGTAAGCGAAAAAAATGGCGGCATGTTTCAAGTGTTCTCATGACTGGAAAGGGTGGTTGTCGAGTCTCTTCCATGACAAGGCTGCTGGAAGTCGCTCGTGGAACACCTATGCAGACGCGCAGTCCCCTAGCTAATAGTCTTTGTCGCTCCTCTGAAGTGCGGGAAAGGCCGTGTAAGACTGCTGCAGAATATGCAACTTTTTGTAGTATTAAAGCATTGTGAACAGCGAGCATGGATGATACAGATCCGCCCCATGATGTCTCAGCAATTCTGCGGAGTATATTCACTAGCGTATTCACCTCATTTTCGAGTTTCCTTATGTGAGGTGCCCATGATAGTTGCCTATCAAGTATTACTCCGAGAAACCGATGCTGTGTTACAATCATTAGTGGTTCTCCTTCTAAATTGAGATTGAAGTTCTTTAACTTCTTACGGGTGAAGAGTAATACAGCTGTCTTTGCGTGTGATAGAATCATTCCTCTATCTTTTAAAAAGTTGTTGATAATATTTATTTTGTCTTGCAATGGAATCTGAATTAACCGTATGTCCGTGCTAGATGCCCAAATGCACACATCATCTGCATTTAAGGAGTATTTCAACCCGGAAGGCAGTCTTTTAGCTAAAGCAGCCATAACACAGTTGAAAAGAAAAGGGCTGAGTACGCTTCCTTGTGGCACTCCCTGTCTGACGTTTTTTAATTTTTAATTTTTCACATTCACAAATCACCGTTTCATTACTTTCATAAGATGTGTGGGCTCTTCTTAACTGGCCGATAGCTAAGCCTTTCCTTTGTATTTTTGATCTGCGTCCCTTTTGGCTAGAAAATTTTGTCACATTTAGTGTACATGTGAAGGGAACGATCGAAAGACTGAAAACAGCCGAACAATCTTGTGTATTTTCATCCCGCCGTTTTCCCAGCATTGATGCCTTTAAAACTGTTGCTTGAGCAAGTTTGTTCACGATTACTTAAACTGATTTAGCAGCGCAAACAAGACAGGACATTTAGAAAGTGCTGTGCACGTGTGTGTGTGTGTGTGTGTGTGTGTGTGTGTGTCTTTCTTAAGAAAATGTACCCTCTTTTTTTTTTGCGCTGATAAATCAGTCTAAATAATTGAATCCGCACCACCTCACGAAATATTCAGTTCTACTTTCGCTCTGTTACTCCCTAAGCCTAATTCTTTTGTTCTTTCGCATAAAGACCTTGCTGGGTGAAGACAAGCAGTGAGATTAAAGCCGGCGCGTGTTTATGTGCACTAGAAGGCGAAATTTATTTTTGTTTCAAAGAGCAGCACCAAATCAATCAGGACACTTATGATATGCGCGTGCATGGCTAACTATTACGACGACAACGACATAAATTCGTTTGCCCAACTATTCGGCATATAATCATCTCCCGTTACAGGGCTGTTATCTCCTTCACTCGGCCTAGCAGAACATGAAGGCATTCTTGAATAGGAAAAAAAAAACATGAAACACCCAATATAATCACTTTTTTTACAGCCATTTAGTTGAAAGAGCATTATTACGGAGTGTGCCTTTAATCACACCGCATAATGTGACTTTTTCGAGCCTTACGAACATTCCTAGATTTAACCCGAAAGACACAAAATCCTTGAAAAAGACACAAAATGCTTAGCTTTGTGTGTTTTGAAAAACCTGCTAACGATCCAGAGTATGTTTGGTACTCTACTATGGGAGAGCAAGAAGTGGTCCCGTGGGCCTCACATTTTACGAGGCCCAGTCGATACTATAATACGCCATGTACGCAAAGGCTACACAAATATTATGCGCAATCCCCTTCAGGAGAACGGGGGGAGGGGGTGATAGAAAAAAAAAAGTGGGTAACAATTTAGAGTACAGGGTACTCTGCTCTGAGAGACCTTAAAGCCGTCCCAATGATCGTTCTCTAGTGTTGGTAATACTGCACGACACGAGTAATCTATCCGTCCAAAAATTAAGCACTTACTGAACGTCCAGCAATCTTGAACTGGTGGCAGCGTTCATACTTGTGTGCATTGTGGAATAAAAAGCAAGTATTGCGGATGTCTGAGGCACGATATCAATACATGAGTATAAGGCAGCGCGTTCCTTTACTAGAAAATATATAGATACGTATTTCTAAAGACCGTATAGTGTTTCTTCAGATATGCTGAAAGTGCTATGCCATGCATGAAAGAGGGCCAACAGAAGACGATATCGTCTTTTGACGACGTTTTTCCCCGAGTTGGTTGTTTGCCAACGCCGTGTTCGTGTTCTCTCGCCTCCCCCCGTATTCACAAACGCTCCTCGACTCGACTTCCACCCTTCACGTGACAGAGTTGAGCACTGCGCCACCACTCGGCTGAAAACGACGCTGCGCTACTCAAGAATCGCAGCAGACTATCGCTGATATGCAGTGAGTTGCCGCGGCTAGAGAGGGCGCTCCCGTCGGCTTTCTCAAGGGAAGGCGAAGCGTTGAGTGAAGGGAGGTTCGTTCGTCTCGTTCTCGGTTTCTTAGTTTCAAAGTCTTTTTTTTTTTTTCCGCGATACGTCCATCCACGGACGGTCGCCGTCGCACGCTTCGATGAGTCGATGGCTAGCCGGGCGTGTCGGTGGACGCGGGGAGTCGGGGACAATGAGGTTTAATTGAATTCTAATTGAAATACAGACGAGATAGAACGGAGGAGGAGGGGGGGGGTTGTCTCCATTACACCTCGGCGACGCACGCAACTGCTTGACTGCACTGTCCACCGTATACACACCACGGCGCTCTTTTGTATACTCTCTCCGCATTTATCGGTTCTTTTCTCGTATACGTCTTTCGTTGAGAAAGGGCAAACGATTTGCGTTTCGCATCTACCCGGGGGTCCCAGCGTCCATGCGTGTCCATGCATGGGCTCGTGTTGCACGAGGGTCAGAGGCGCGGTTCCCTTGATTAGTCTAGCGTCGCGTATAGGTTGTCTCTGGATCGGTGTCGAGAGATGGGTGGGAAAGGCCGCGGCAAGTCACTTAGCGGCGGGACTGCAGCGTCGCGCTGGTCGATAGATGGTGCAGCGTACGCTCAGATGGTTTCGAGGAATGAATGAGAACTGGATGGAGGCGAGTGAGGGGAGTGCCCTGTGTGAAAGGAGGGAGCGACTGAACGCTCTAGAGACATGATCGCAGCTTCGACGTTTTGGAGTACGGAGACACGGCATGCGTTTCCGTTCGCCGTTTCTTCCGAGATAATGGTATGTGGGGAGTATTTATTTGCAAAGGAGCCAGGATATATCCGTTAAGAGTGTGAGCAAGAGGACTGGCCCCCGCCAACACGGATGCAAGAAAGATGTCACGACAGCGCAGACGGTGACTTGAAGTGACTATAACAACTCATACAAGAAGTGGACCGATATTTGTTTCGGAAAAACTTCTTGACTTTCACTCTCTCGCTGTGATACATCCTGACGTCCTTTTTGTGTCCGTGTTTGAGCGCCCTGTTTGTTAGAATTATTACTTATCAACCGGCTCTACTCTCCGAGAGAAAAAGAAAGGTAAAGACAGGGAGTTTATTCCAGCTGTCTGTTATTCAATATAATATAACGACGTGCTTCATCCAGCCTCAAACCCGCTGCTTTTTTTTCGTGAAATCGTGTATTATGTTGAGTGTTTACGTTTTCGATTGCGCCAGCTACCGGTCTTCACATAACGCGTGAAACACCTAGACTTCAGCATAGGTGTGCTATATATAAGAGGTGACGCTCACTCATACTCAACCGAAGAAAAAAAAAATGTCGTGGTTAGGACTTACTCCCACTAATACTCGCTAACATTTCGCTCTAGCGGGCTCAGTCGCACTGCGACTAACCAAAATAATACTGACTTGGAGTCACTTCGACTTACGCCTCGATCTTAGTCTGAGTGAGCCGTGTCATGAGTGAATGTGCCTGCCTATATACACCTACCTATATTTAAATTGGGTAACAACCTAGGTCCACCACAAGTCTCCCCAGTGCCTTCTTTCATACTCACTGCAGCTGCGAAGAAACCATCGCGCACCTTGTGTGTGATGGTTTGCACCCATTTCAACGTGCAAAGATAAGAACTGACTGCAGCTCTGGATAGACTAGACGATCGGCCTTTGTCGGAACAAAGGATTCTGGGTCATTGGCTGAGCCCATCCTCAGCCCAGAAGGCTTTGAAAGCTTTGCTGCTCCTTTTGCGGACAATTGGCCTCAGAGACAGACTTTAGTGTCTTGTACTCTTTGATGTTGCCTTTTTTCTGCCGCATTTTTTTTTGTAATTTCTCTCTTTCTTTGCGAAATTTCTTTTTAACATTTTTTTTATTCCCCTCACCCCTTTCCCCAGCACAGGGTAGCCAGTTGGTCTAAGAACTGGCTAACCTCTCTGTCTGTCCGCTTAAACATTCTTCCTCCTCCGCGTATCATGAAGTAAAAAAAAAAAGAAAAAAAAGTGCAAGGACAGCAGTGAAGCCTTTTGTTTTTTTTTTATGGCCACTCTGCGCACTTCCTGCGTACAAGTCGCGAAAGGACCCCACATTCGGATCCGTCGACTGAGAAGGTCACGGACAGGAAGTCGTTTCAATGTAACGAACCGAAGTCCTCGGTTCGAACGGTTGCAAGCCGGGGGAATCACTCGCCGCCGTATCTGTCGCTGAACGCACCAACTTCCTGCGTCCCAGCGTGTGTAGTTGGTATCGTCAGCCTTATTGTGCGGAAAATTGTTTTGGTCGGGAACTTCCACGTCGATCTAGAAGAGATTTCATGGCGAAAAATGCATGAACGCTGCTGGTACTAAAACCGAGTTCCGGCAATCCAAAAGCTATATCTGGCCGCGGGTGATTTCTCTTTATATTTTTTTTTGGTGGAGGAGGCAAAGTTAAGCGCCCCACCCTATCTATACTGGTCGAATGCGAATGAAAGCCTTCGCCGTGGTGATAAAAAATAAAATGAAGCGATCATCTCTTTCTTAAGATAGCTGGCCTATATATTCCTGAATATCCGTGGGCAAAAGTTAGAAGTAACAGCTGTTGGAAAGCCACTAAAAGATCCTCGGCCTGCATTAAGTAAACAATGTAGGCAGCTTCTAACAAGTTGTGCCAAGCCTAGAGGAAGCGCGAAGGTCTGCAGCCTTCTTTGTTTTTCCTCGCTTTTCTCTTTCCTCGTTTGTTTCTTTCCTGCTCGCTTTTCTGTGTTTTTTTTCTGTCTTTCTTGCTGCCTATGTATCTATGCATACCAATTTTCTTTCTAAATATTTTTATATAATATTACTTGTTAGACGGTTGACCCAATCTGGCGAAACTCTAATGCACAAAACACAAAATCACAAAATGTGGAGCTGTAAAGGATCCCCCACTCCCCACCCCCAAACACTTCTGCCAGCTCGCTGTTGGGCAGCGTGAGAAGAGCTCATTTGAACTCCCATTCAGTCAAGGCTTTTTCATGTCAAGCGGCTACCTATTTCCACCTGGGCCGAAAGGGTCACTGCCTACGTGGATCCACCCTGATGCCCGCTTCCTCTGCATGGATAAAAATTTTTCATCTTCTTCACTGCCATTGACCATCTTTTTTTTTCTTTTCTTTCAACTGGCTTTCCTTCCAGCGATTGAATAGGTGACAGCGGGCACCAGTAAACTACGTTCGGAGTCATCGTTCAAAAGACCAACTATTGCAATAACCAGACAATGCTTTAAATTCTGAACACTAATAGGATGTTGGCTAATCGACGTTCACAATCATTAGAGCTCTCAAATGGAACATTTCAAACCAATAACACTCGCGAAGCATGGAGTCCCCAGTACCAAACGACTATTGTTCATTGCAGGATACCGATAGCTTAAATACGGTGGTTACCGATTGCCTATCAGTCGACAAGCTTCTCGGCGAAACGGGCTCTCACGCTATTGTTGTAGAAAAGAACGGATACAGAGCACGTGACCTTCGTAGAACCAATCACTGTCGCAGGAATGCAGACGACAACGACATCAGCGATGGCTACGTTGTCGCCCCCCGCCAGACTTTGCCTCGTTGACTAAGAAAAGAATAAGAAGGCAAACAAGCAAAGGTTCTCGCTACGGTCCAGTCGTGCGTCCTTTTGTCGTGACGCGAGCCGCCGCTGGCAGCGTGCTCCGGGAGGCGGCGCTGGACATCGAGTCTTTTGAGCGTGTGCAGGGATCTGCGACTATCGGCTAACGACCGGCTCGTGACGTAATAGGGACGCGTGACCTCCCCCCCCCCCCCCCCGGCCTCCTCTTCTTGCTTCTACTCTGCCAGCATACGTGTCGTTCGTCTGCTTCGGACCTACCGTTAAAGCAACGTCTGGAAAGAAACGGCTCAAAAACAAAACGACAACGACGCCCCCCCTTCCTGCCTAAGGAAGATGAAGCGAATAGCAGACGACGCACTTTGAGCGCGACACGGTGAATGCAGGGAACGGTCCATGAGAAGCGAAAGCGTTCAAGCTTGAGGAAAAGGGGCTGAGGGCGGACGCGTGGAACTTGGCAGATTGCATGGAAGTTCGCAGGCGCCCCAGGAACTGCAACGCTGCCTCTCTGGGACGCACGCGTTCGCACACGCACACACGGCATCCGTTCACGACGCATGTGTATAGACACACAGAAGGCGCCGCTCCATTGTCTACCGTGCAGGCCTGTTCGGAAGAAACGAGGCATTATTTCCGTAATCTTCCGGCTGCAGTGTTTGTACGTTCCGACACGTTCCACGAGCACATGTCGTTCCCTTTTCAGCGCGCGCCGTTCCACCGCCGGCACCCCCTAGCGTCCACGTATATACACAGCTAAGCCTCTCACTCCTCGTATCCGTCGTTTAAACGTTAGGGTAAGTTGTTTTAAACAGTCCGTCGTGGCTTTTACAGTGTAGACAGTTGTTAGTCATCTACGACTCATGAGGCCTGTTACACTGTCTCAAACCTTACCTAACCAAAGGTGGTTCACGTGGTTAATCGTCATTCAGCTGTTCCCAGCCCTGCACCCGTGCGACTTCCGCTTGAGTCAAATCAGCATATAATGACGCTTTGGGGTGTGTAACGGTTACTAAACGCTGTTACCGTTTGGGTGCTCCTGGTTACGGTGAACCCGTCGAGGTGCGATACGTCTTTGAAATTGACATTATAAAGACTCGTGTATTGAAGGCCATTACTTTATTGTGATTGCGGGTGCAGCCAAAAAGTGTGTCATGTGAGCTGTGTCCCCACATAACCCCACGGAGGGCGCAGAGGTTTTTGTGTATTGCCTAGCATGACCGTATTTTTCAATAGGACATGAGGTGTGTTCTTTCTCAGTAAAAGCAGTACCTAAGCTTCACAGGGGAGTTGGTCTATTAAATATCTATTCAGCACAGTGTAGGAACCCATATTTAATTTCACCCTGTCTTCTGGCATCATAACCATTGTGACAGCTGCAGCTTTCATTTCGCGATTGTTCATTGATGGCGGTCATCGGATTATCAGTTACCAGAGCGTCATAGTCAACCTCATACAGAATAAACATTCCTCCATCATCAACACCTTATCTCAACTCCTTTTACCAGCCCCTTCCCACGCCTAATGCTGAGTAGCAGGCCAGAAAGTTGATTCAGGCTCACTTCTCAGATTTTCGCTGATAATGAACCTCTGACCCTCTTCATATCTCAATCATAGCTCTGAACACATAGTCCCATAGTGTGTTGCTTACCAGATCTATCTATCTATCTATCTATCTATCTATCTATCTATCTATCTATCTATCTATCTATCTATCTATCTATCTATCTATCTATCTATCTATCTATCTATCTATCTATCTATCTATCTATCTATCTATCTATCTATCTATCTATCTATCTATCTATCTATCTATCTATCTATCTATCTATCTATCTATCTATCTATCTATCTATCTATCTATCTATCTATCTATCTATCTATCTATCTATCTATCTATCTATCTATCTATCTATCTATCTATCTATCTATCTATCTATCTATCTATCTATCTATCTATCTATCTATCTATCTATCTATCTATCTATGTCTTGAATTAGAACGCGAAACCCTTTCGTGCTACCAGCCACCACCCCACACACGACGGCTGCACTTGTCCTAAACTGACCCGCGTGCAGCACACATGCAACGCGCGCACGCGCTCCTGTACCAGCAAACAAGACCCGCGACAAAGAAAAGAGCCGAGACCATCGCATGCCGCTACCATCTCGAAGACAAAGGGACGCGTTGTGCTTCGTACGCTCTCTCCCTTTTCATGATGTAAAGGCGCATTCCCAGCGCTCTCTCCACGTTAACCCTCGCAGCTCCCGTGCAGGCCTCAGTGGCGTTGTGCCGCACGGTGGCGCCCCCTGTCGAGGCACGATTAGCCACTTTAGCCATTACTGGCGCTAGCTGGACCGTGACAGGACGCCGCCGGACCCCATTCTTCGCTCCCCTTCTCCATTTCTTTCTCTTACCACTTTGTTCTTGCGTTTTTTTTTTTTGTCTTTGTTCACTTGCCTGAACGGCGTGAATGGATCCTGCTGCTCTGGTCTCTGCACTGACCGCCACCGCGCACAGCGCAGCGTCACTTTTCCGCGTCCAGTTTCGGGCGTCACAGAGGGAGGTGCGTGAAGGGGCGTGCATGTCACTCTGTTATAACTCGGTGGCAACCTTTGTGGCGGTGACGCACATCCATCGCTGTCACGTCATTATTATCTTCATCAGACGGAGATATTGGAATAGCAAGTCTGTTACACAGGACAGAGCCCAATACGGTGCTCTGCAACACGGCATGACAAAGACATAGGAACAAAGGGTCAGCACTTCCAGTGCTTCATTTACCTTGTTAACTCGGATATGGCGTAAAAGCAAAACAAAACAAAACAAAACAAAATCATGCGCACTGTGGTAAGGTATGTGTTCTTATAAGATTCATAGTTTTGCGCAATAGGTTTGGATTGGATTGGATAAACTTTTATTTGGTCCTCCAAAACACAGATCACTGTGTTGCGGGCAGCTCCCACGTGGGGACTGAGATGCCAAGCTCCTCAGCCGCCTCGCGGGCTTGGTGGACAGCCCAGAGCTGATCTGCCAAGGACGAGCTGCGGATTGCCGCCTCCCATCTGGCAGAGGTGATGTGCGATAAATGAGCGAATTTGGTGCACTGCCAGAGCATGTGTTCTAATGAAGCTATTTTCCCACAATGTGGACAAAGATTACTTGGGTATAGGTCAGGGTACATGATGTGTAACATTTTCAAAGTAGGGTACATCCGCGTTTGCAAAAGCCTTAATGTAAGTGCTTGGGGCCGGGTTAGATTTTTGTGAGATGGAGGGAAAATCCTTCTAGACAGGTAGAAATGTTTAGTGAGCTCGTTATATGTTGTAAGAATTTCCCGGTTATCCCCTTCACCGGTAGAATGCATCCCCGGGGAGGCGCGGTTGGAGAGTTCTCGCGCCGCCTCGTGTGCTGCTTCGTTGAGATTGGGAGGGGAATCGTTGATTTGTCCAAGGTGAGCTGGGAACCAACTCAGAAGATGATGTGTTATGTTCTTGCCTTGCAGTATTTTCAGCGTTTGTTCACAGACCGTCCCCTTGGCGAACGCCCGTAGTGCTGCCATGGAATCACTGTAGACCACTTCAATGTTATCCATCTTGAGTGCTAAGGCGATGGCCACTTGTTCCGCAATGATTGGGTCATTCGTCCTGACCGTCGCTGAGTTGACGACATGGCCAGCCCCATCGACTACCACTGCCACAAACGCTTTCCCATTGGCGTAGGAAGCCGCGTCAACAAATACGACCCCTCGTTCCTCGTTTGAGACTTGACGAAGTATAGTCCTGGCCCTCGCTACTCTTCTTCCGACGTTGTGTTCTGGATGCATGTTTCTCGGTATAGGAGTTACCGTGATAGTCTCCCTGATGTTGTCAGGGATATCATTGTAATTGCGTCTGATTGCTATTGGGTTTTGGCCCAGCTCCTGCAGGATCATTCTCCCCGACCTTGTAGTAGATAACCTTGCAAACTGTGCTCTCTCTTGGGCTTCTGCTATTTCTTCGAGCGTGTTGTGTATGCCAAGCTCAAGCAGACGCTCGGTGTTGGTATGTATGGGTAGGCCCAGGACCTTCTTGATAACTTTCCTGAGGAGCACATTCAGTGTCTCGGACTCTGCTCTTGACCAGTTGTGCATTGCTGCCTCGTATGTGAAGTGACTTAGAACAAACGCATGCATCAACCTGATGAGGTTGTCTTCCTTGATCCCATTTCTTTTGTTGGCCACTCTGCGTATGAGGTGCACCGCACTGTCTGTTTTCCGAGTTAACTTGGCTATAGATTTGCTGTTGGCGCCGGTAGACTCTATCAGCATTCCCAGGACTTTGATGGAGTCGACCCTCTCTCTGGATGGCATCCCCTTGATTTGTACGGAGATGGATGTCTATCTGGTTTAACGGCTTCCATCCCCTGGGCTTCGGTCCCCGGCGTGCAGTCCGATAAAGCAAAAGTTCTGACTTACTCGAGGAGCACTTGAGCCCGGAAGGGCGAAGGTAGTCTTCTACGGTGTCAATCGCCTCTTGCAGAGCGCTCTCAATCTGCCCCTCGCTTCCACCTGTGCACCAGATGGTAATGTCATCTGCGTAGATGCTGTGCTTCAATCCTTCAATGCTCGATAATTTCTTTGACAGTCCAATCATGGCAATGTTGAACAGCATTGGTGAAATCACTGCCCCTTGTGGCGTGCCCCTTGCTTCTAGTTCGATTGCTGCGGTCTCGATATCTGCAATCTTCATCACGGCTTTCCGATCTGTAAGAAAGGACCATACGTAGTCATAGAAGGCTTTCCCTAGACCAAGCTTGGAAATTGCTTCGAGTATGAATGAGTGGTGGATGTTGTCAAACGCTTTTTCTAGATCTAGGCACAGAATGGCTCTCACGTCTCTGGTTTCATTGTCAATGACCTGGTATTTGATAAGCTTCAATGCATCTTGTGTGGATAGCCCTGCCCTGAATCCAACCATATTGTGTGTATATATGTTGTTATCTTCCAAGTACTTGTTTATCCTGTGCAGTATGGCATGTTCTGCGACCTCGCCGATACATGATGTCAAGGATATTGGCCTCATGTTGTCCAAGTTAGGGGGCTTTCCTGGCTTAGGAATAAGGATCGTGCTGGCCAGCTTCCACTGCTCTGGCACCCTGCCTTCTTTCCATGCTGAATTGATCATATCCCTCAGGGTTTCAATTGAATCGTCATCAAGGTTACGCAGGGCCTTGTTTGATATACCGTCCGGGCCAGGGGCCGACCTGCCGTTGAGATCATGCAAGGCCCTTCTGATCTCCTCGATGTTAAAGTCGCCCTCAATACCTGAATTTGGCGTGCCCTGGTACTGTCTACTTGGTGGTGCAAATCCTCTTTTGATTGGGAGGTACTTATGCACGAGCTGCTGGACAACTTGCTGTTCTGTAGTGCACCCTATCTCTTTATGCAAAATTCGAGCGATAACATGCTTTTGATTTGTTTTGGTGGTGTTTTCGTTGAGGAGATGCTTTAACATATTCCATGTCTTGCCATTGCGCATCTGACCATCGACGGAGTTGCAGATTTCGTCCCATTGCTGCCTCGATAGTGCGCGACAATGTTCCTCGACTGATCTGTTTACCTCAGCTATCTTCTTCCTCAGTCTTCGGTTCAGGCGCTGACCCTTCCAACGGTTCAGTAGTGCTTGCTTTGCCTCAAGAAGATGAGCAAGCCGGCTATCCATTCTTTCAACCGGAAGATCTGTGGTAATGGTGTAGGAGACGGATTTGATGTCATCTTTAATCTGTTTGACCCACTGCTCCAAGCCTCGTCTGTGGCCATCTTGTTCCCTTTCCATCCTTATCTTCCTGAACTTATCCCAGTCTGTGAAGTGGAATTCTCTCTGCTTTTTACGCTCCACGGAGAAGGTAGTGGCAAGAATGCAGTGGTCACTCCCTAGGTCTACAGCAAGGTTCATCCACTGGGCCTTCTTGATATTCCTTACAAATGTAAGGTCCGGGGTGGAATCCCTGCAGCAAGATGTACCAAGCCTTGTTGGTAGGCTGGGGTTTGTGATTAGGGTGAGATCAAGTTCACTGGCACTTTGCCAAAGTCGATTTCCTTTCCCAGTGTTGTACTTGTAACCCCATGTATGATGAGGGGCATTGAAATCACCTGCTATGACGAGTGGACATTCCCCGGCGATATTAACAGCTTTCTTTAGAACCGTCTTGAACCCTTGCTTTTGTTCGTTTGGACTGCTGTATATATTAAGAATGAAAATGCTCTGACGGTTGCTGGTACCCGGCACGATCTCTACCAAGACGTGTTGCAATCGGCCTGCTTCTATCTTGAGGTCATGGGTTACGTGCGTTAGTTTGTTGCATACGAAGGTGCAGACTCCCCTCCCTTCAGTATCCCCTCTTACAGGCCGGAATCCAGGCAACGTTGCTTGCGGTGAAAGGGTCTCTTGTAATAATATAATATGAGGCTTTTCTTGGCTGCTCCTGATATACTGCTGCAGGGTTGCCTTCTTTTTAAGGTAACCTCTACAGTTCCATTGCCAGATACGAAATGCTTCACGTAGCGCTGCCATCATGGTTATTACATGGGTGGCCAGAGCCTGAGGCTGCACCTGTCGACAGGTTTGGTACCACTAGTATTGGTGGCCGAAGGGGTGAGCTTGCTGAATGAGGAGGCCTTGCTGTGTTGTGCAGATATGCTTCGACCTTTGTAATGCGCAAAGTCATATGCTCTTCCAGTGCCGCCACGCTTGATTGTAGCCTACCCATCTGCTCGCTAAGATTGGCTACTACTTTGCTGAGCGTGTCAAACACCTCTTTCATATCTGACATGGTCGTTTGGTTGGCTTCCACGTGTTCTGCCATGACTGCCCTCTTTTTCGCGGTTCTCGAGTCCCCCACGTTTTCAGCCACAGGGACATCAACTGGCTGAGGCATTGGCTGTGAAGACTGCGCGCTGGTTAGCTTAGTGAGAAGAATTTTTATTTCCTTTAACTCAGCTGATAGCCTCTCATTCGATTTTGTAAGTCTCGCGTTTTCTTGCTCTAGCTGTGCAATTCTATCATGCTCTGGCAGCTTACCTGTCATCACCTCTGCCCCACCGTTGCGCACTCGCTCAGCCCAGCTGCCTTTTGAAGTAACTGCAGGCGTCCTCCCCGGGTGTGAAGCCGTGATCTCGAACTGAACGCCAGGTAGCTGGCCATTCGGGTGCCGCCCAGGCTGATCCCGACCCTGATGGTGACCTTGAGAACTCGAGCGCCCCCGTGATTGGGAGCGGGCCTTGGGTCTAGAACCTCTTCTGGAACGCGACCTCCCCCTGGAGTGGGGCCGCCTTTCCTGTTCTTGTGTAGTCTGGATGCTCTGGGTCCCGTAGGCTGGAATAAGCTGCTTGTCATTGATGTCTGGACTCGATGTGATTGATGCGTCCCGGGCTTCTGCGGCTGCTCGCGATCTTTCCCAACGTCTGCGTCTGACGACGTATGGCACTAGGAACCTGTTCTTGCACTCCTTGTCTGCCGTGGGATGGTGACCGTCGCACAGCCTGCATCTTGGATTGCACTGGTGCAGGCTATCTGGGTTCTTGATTTCGCAGCCTCTGCAGATTGTTTCAGCTGGGTTCGGACAGACGTCAGACCGATGTCCCAGCTTTCCGCAGACGTAACAAATATCGATGTTCTTGCGGTAAAGGGAGCACTGCAAAAGTGAAGGTCCATATCTCACGAATCTGGGCACCTTGTGTCCTTCGAACGCTATGATGATTGTCCCGGTGTTCTTGATTCTCTTGGCCTGCAGCGCGAGCGGGTTGTTCGCGTTCACAATCTTTCGGGTCAAAATGTCCTGAGTATCGCTTACGGGGATCCCGCGAATCACTCCTTTACAAGTGTCGTGGGGTGCCGCGGCGTACGCGCTAACCTCGAAAACTTTGCCTCCAATGTCAATTTGCTTGACCTTGAGGTATCTTGAAGCTCTGTCTTGGTCCGGAGTGCTTGCCACCATAATGTTCTGCTGCAAGTTGGAACAGATGATGTCCTGCATGGCCTCTTCCTCTTTGACGCCGGCCGCCAGTACTATCGCGTCTGCCACGGCTCCAGTGCCAATTCTCGAGATATTTAATCCTCCACGTGGTCGTAGCACAATTTTGCTGAAGTCCTTAGGTAGTGGCGGCATGCGTCCAGCTCGCACGATTGTATGCTTGGTGTCATACCTACTTCGACTGGCTCGAGCGTCTCCCGCAACGCCGGCCTCGGTCGAACCCTTGGCAGCAGGAACGCTAACCGCGGCTTGCTTATTCCTTGAGCGTCTCGTTTCGGCTTCCTTCCAACCCATTTCTTCCGTGCAATCCTCTGGAGAGATGTCCTCTCCATCTACTTGGTATTCCATTCTCAGTTGCAGATACTGGAACGCGCAGAGCGTTGAGTCGCGTTGGCGCCGGGCCGGCGCATCGGCGACAATCGCCTCCTTGGTTAGGCCTAAATCCCCCGGTGGCGTTGCTGTGTAAAAATGTCCCAAAAAACGGTTTAAAAGTCCACTCACCGGCACAAAGGTGGTATCTGCTGATTTCTTAAGAACTTAGGCACACGATGAGAGTAAAAACTCGGCGACAAATTCGTGAATACCCCAGGAAAGCATTCTTGAAAGCAGGAGCCGATCTTCGCGCGTCCGCACTGGTCGGCACCTAGAGCGTCCTCTAATAGGTTTGGATGCTTGATTGATTCCACTACATGTTGGCGCAACCCACTCCGGTGGACAGGCGATGAATCGTACAGTGCCTTGCTGAAGAAGCTAATGCACCTGCGGTAGAAAAGGATTGGAAATGAAAGACATGGTCATCTCACAATAATAATTTAAACTCGTAAGCTTTAGAAGAGAAGCCTCTAGAGCAATAACACACACACACACACACACACACACACACACACACACACACACACACACACACACACACACACACACACACACACACACACACACTCACTCACACACACCACACACACACACACACACACACACACACACACACACACACACACACACACACACACACACATATATATATATATATATATATATATATATATATATATATATATATATATATATATATATATATATGAGAAACGTGTACACCTAACGGGGCCAATAATCATGCGAAGGAAAGTATAGGGGATATTATATAAGCTCATTGTGATGTAATTGTGAAGAAAGAAAAGTGGATGAAAAGGTAACTTGCCCAAAGCAAGGGACCGAACCAGAGCCTTCAAATTCGAAGCTTCGGTCTCTGCCCACGGCAAGTCATTTTTTTTCAACTAGGACAGCTGAATTAAGCTACACTTAACACTCAATTCTTTCAGACTCTCCCAACACATTTGGATACAGCGTTGAAAACGCTGGTATGGCTGAAACCAAATATGATTGCACCAAATGAAAGAATCACCGGAAGTGATAAATTCAAATCCAACTTTCGTAGGGTTTGTTTAAGTAGTCTTTTAGTTTGCATTTTAAATAGTGTGCGAGTCATAAGAAGTGCTCCAGAGATTCACTCTCATTACAGTGAAGGTATAAAGGTGACTGGGTCATGACGATTGATTGATATGTGGGGTTTAACGTCCCAAAACCACCCTATGATTATGAGAGACGTTTTAGTGGAGGCCTCCGGAAATTTCGACCACCAGGCCGGGGTTCTTTAACGTGCACCCAATTCTGAGCACATGGGCCTACAGCATTTTCCCCTCCATCAAAAATACAGCCGACGCAGCTGGGATTCAATCTCGTGACCTGCGGGTCAGCAGCCGAGTGCCTTAGCCACTAGACCACCGCGGCGGGGTGGTGACTGTGTCAGACCTGACCTGTGACCGTAAAAGTTCAGTGGGGAAGCTGTAGTTTCGGAGGTAACCTAGAAGTTGCGCAAAATTCTACGAAGCAGCAGTCGTAACATGAGTCACAGGAAACTAGGAATCGTTTCCGCGTTCAAGGAAGCGTACTGGTCATCCCGCCGTCATCTTATCGAAATCATGTGAAGCCATTGTCTTCTGCATACCACGCATAGTAGCGAGACAGAGTCCGCTGCCGTTGATCAGTGGTAGTTATAAGATGCTCCGCTGCTGACCGGAAAGTGGCGAGATTGGTCCCGGCTGCGACTGTCACATTTTGTTGGTGGTAAAATGGCGGACGTCCGCGTACTGTGCGTTGTCAGTTCACGTTGAAGAACCCCAGGTGGTCGAAATTTCCGGAGCCCTTCCACTATACAGCGTCTCTCAATTCGTATCATGCTTTTGGGATGTAGAATGCCAGATGGTACTGCTAGCCTGGATAGAAACAGCACACAAAAATATTTGACAATGCTATGATAGATCGTATTACCTTCAGAAGAATAATGATTTAGCAAACCTTGCTCAAGTATAGATTGCTATAATTTTAATGGCATCCAAACATGTTGATATCACTCACATCTTCCTTAGCTGGGACGATGACTTACCTGGCCTGCTTGAGTGAACTGTGCTTTGCCAGGTTTGTAATTTGGTATTATGCAGGTCACATTTTTACAATCCATACCCGACTAAAACGCCCATTCTGATGTTGTACATGCTATTACCCCGATATCATTAATTCTCCTTTTTTTTTCCCTCTTTTCAACACCGATATTTTAAACTTCTTGTGCGTATGTCAACGTTTGACGAGTTAAGTCATCCACCCACTTTGAATCTTAGTCATTCCAGAAGGTAGAACTTTCCACTTGAGTGTTCTGTCCACCGAGATGGTGTCATGGCAATGGTTCTCTGCTGCTGAGTCGGAGGTCGTGGGTGCGATCCCGGTCACAGCGGTCGCATTTCGATGGAGCCGAAATTTCGGAGGCCCATGTATCGCGAGGTGTCACTGCGCGTGCGTTTACACTACGTGGTCAAAATTTCCGGAGCCTTTCTCTACGGGGTCCCTCATAACCATATCGTAGTTTTGGTTTTAAGACGTAAACATCCTGATATTATTATTAAATTATTGCTGAGAGTTTACGCTGGGATGCTATCTTGGCATTGCACTACGATGTCGTCAGTTTCTCGGGATTTTGCGGCGCCATTCATATTCCTTCATCATCATCAGCTTGACTACGCCCATTGCAGGACGAAGGTCTCTCCCATGTTCCGTCAATCAACCTGTGCTCACTGCTGCCGCTTTATACCAGCAAACTTTCTAATCTCATCTGCCCACCTAACTTTCTGTCTCCCCATCGCCCACTTGCCTTCTGTGGGAATCAAGTTAGCTACCCTTAGTAATCAATGGTTTTGCTGCCTACGTGCTACGTGCGCGGCCCGTGGCTATTCCTTCTTCTTGATTTCAAGTATTAATTATACCCTTAACCCCGCTTTGTTACCTGACCCACTCTGCTCTCCTCTAAGAGACTGGAAGTTTACATCTATGATTTTCTTTGCAATCGCTCACTACGTCGTCCTCAATTTGAGCTGAACCCTCTTTGTCAGCCTCCAGGTTTCTGCTCCGTAGTTAAGTACCGGCAAGATGCCGCTGTTTTATGCCTTCTTCTTGAGGGATAATGGCCATCTACCAGTCATGATTTGAGAGTGCTTCGTATTCTGTATTCTCCTTTAAATAATCGATCAGGGTTGTTTTCATTAACTTCACGCTCAGGTTTCGAAATAACCAGAGATGCAGTCTTTTTGTTTTCGTTACAGTACATGCCTTTCCTTTTCAATTGCGACGTCGTATCGCTTACGATCCGCGAACACTACATTTTTTTGACAATTTGCACCCTTTTTTTGCCGTTCGTATCTGTATCAGGTTCCCTTTGGTGGTGCCAGTCCAGGTTTAAGTAAAACATTCAGTCGAGCGCGATTTGAAGGTTATCGTGCGAGCGTCGACGAGCTACAACAGCGCTACGTCTCAGAATACTCTTTCGAGGAGTGGGTGTGATCACGAAATCCACGCTCTCTCTTTGCTGTTGCTTAAGGTGAGTTCACTCCCGTCTAAAGAAGTCGTTTAAACGAAGCAGTGCCAAGTACCAGCTTTAACACATCGTTCCGAACAGATTTGTAATCACGGTTGATCACAGTGCATAGACGGTTAAATACGAAAAAAAAGAGGGTGTAGCTCATTGTAGGGGCCATTGTTGTAGCATTGAACAGCCAACGAGGGGAAGAAAAAAATGTGCGACCTTGATGTTCACTGTTCGGAAACGTCCTGCTTAAGGCCCCTGGGACGTTGGGCAGGTCGACACCCGGGCGATGGCTTTCAAAACGCGTGCAACCGAACGTTCTGCGGCGTACCAGCTAAATCGATCTGTACTTCCGTTATTGAATCCGACGCTTCGCCATCAGTCACCTGTCTTGGCGTGTCGTATCGATTTTACTTTCCGTCCACGGACCTGCACGGCGTGTCGTTCGGCCAATACGTAACGCCCACGGAGTCTGCGCATTACTCAACGTTGTCACGCGATGAGCTTCGGCCATTTCTGTGTAAGTGGATTGGATGGACGTTCACGTCGCACACCTCTATAGGAGGTATTCGCATGCCATCGGCGAGGTTCTTTGATATTCTTGGGAGCGCATAGCGAGATGATTCGCTGTGTTTGTAAAACTGTTACACCAGGAGCGTGCTGCGTCCCGTCAGTTACTGCTTAGGCTCCAGAATAGTTACTAATGTTTTATTTATTTATTTATTTGCAATACTGCCAGTCTTGACTGAGACCATAACAGGTGGGCACTCTGTACAGATGCTATGATTGCTCATCCTAGTAAAAAAAAAACTAATACAGAACATAAAAGCAACATCAACCTGGCACTTTGTACATTAGCAATATTTACACAACATAATAAACAAAATACAAGTGCATACAAAAATGGCAAGTTTAACAATAAGGCCGCTTACATGGCTGTTTACTGAACATACAAGTAGTACATACTGGTTTCATTCCCATTGTCAATGGGAATTTAAAGAAGCTAAGAATTGTTTTCAATTTCTAACTCGCACTGAGTCAGTGACACAGTGTTAGTGATATGAGGGGCCAACATGTGCCATTCACGAATAGCAACCGAAAAAAAAAAAGAAAATTTAAACACATCAGTGTTGCATTTGTATTGTACTAATGTGTGTGTATGTTCTTGTTTGTTTTTGTTTTTTTGAACACGGTTGACTTCCTGCTTCGTGAAGGGACCTACAAATTCATTTCGTCTCAACAATTGATAAGCCCTCGCTTGCACTGATTATTTTCTGTTCGATGTTTTAAAGAAACGTAAGGTGTAACATGGATTCCTAGGTCGTTTCGCGGTTTGTAGAGATCGGCCGTAGGACAGTGTGACTGGTTGACTAATTCACCGAAGATGAAGTGCAATGCGTGAATTTATCGACGTTACCTCTGTAACTGATGCGTGATGATATGGACAAGACCTTCACTTACAATGGCGTTGAAGTGAACGAAAGTGGTGGCCGACTTGTCAGCGACGCAGCTTTGTATTCCTCGGTGTCCTATGAAGAGCCACGTCGACGCGGCCTCTCCTGGGTCTTTTCCGTGCCCGAATCACCCTTAAATCTTAAAGGCAGCGCACTGTGGGAGCAGGGCGTACATACATTGCTAGGTAATGTCGCAATGTGATACAGGAGATGTGAAATCGTGAACACAACCGAAATATGTTAGCACAAATACGACGATTCCGAAACTATATAAGCAAGACAAAATAGGCAAGTGGAACAGCTCTTATGGGATTCATGTCAACTGTATTAACACTAGTATAGGAAAGCTACTGACGTCCGTGCATACGATGGTAGGTGCGAGGAAAAACAAAAAATGCACCGAAGAACAGGCTTCAGGGATTTGTACGGTGAATGAGGGCTTGCTTCGGAACAAATGCTTAGCATCGTCCCGTGTAATACCAAGCTGCAACTTGGTATTATTACCATGAGGTGTGCTTTTTTCTCTAGTTCTTCTCCCCACATTACTATTGCAAGAGCTCAGCAAAACTGCGAGAGAACAGGGCTTCAATATTGTGGGGATTACACAAATTCTTCGCCATCTGTAGTCATTGGTACGACGTGGTCACGTGGTGTTCGCAAGGCACTCTCTGAAATTGTCCGAATGCGGTACACACACACGAAAAGAAAAGGTCCCCCGTTATGAAAGGAATGAAAAAAAAATATACACCTGCGAGAAATCGATCAGAACCCTGTTACGAGGTGCTAACTCATACGTTTCCGTTACAGTACGTAACTGCGTTCATCCGCCGTTGATAACGGTAATAGCGGCCATGTATAGAGCGCTCGCTTCGTAGCGTAAGCGGGGCACAAGTGGCACGAAACTGTGTTGTACACGATCCCGCCTTTTTCTTGTCTCGTTTCGCGTCATTCGGTCGGGCACTGCTGCAGCGGCCGCAGGAGTGGTCCTATATACTATAGGCGGGGGGGGGGGGGGGGGTTCATTTTCGAAATTGGTTCGACCGGACGATCACCAGATCGGCGCCGGACCGAACAGCCGGTGCCTGAAAAGCGTGTTCGAGTGTGAAGCAGTAGAGGCATACACGGCACTCTGCCTGCACTGCCTTTTCAAGCCATTTGCTAGATGACACTGCTTCGAGAGGTCTGCAGCGTCTGTTTAGTCGGTTACCTGCTCGCCTTCGGCTGGCTGGCCTCGTTACCTGAGCGTCGTATAAGCCATGTATTGTTGCGTGAGTTTAAATGGTGGTATAAGCGTATTACGGTTCTACTATTACAGCAAGGTGGCAAGTTGGGCCAGTTGAATTACGCTCATAATTGAAAAAATTCTTGAAGTGCACCGAAAAACAGACGGACAGAAGAGGCTGACAAGGACAGCGCTTGCTCTCACAGTGCTTGCTCTACCATTACTGTGGGGATGCACCTGTCGCAGCAATGTAGGATTCGAGTATTGTTTACTCTTTCCTCTGTCCTGTTTTACGGCCCCCGCAGCGCAGCTCTTACAAGTATAGAAGTCGTATATTGTGGCTGCTTTTGCCTGTCTCTATTGCTGCTGCTTCTGCTACTACTACTACTACTACTACTACTACTACTACTACTACTACTACTACTACTACTACTACTACTACTACCACCACCCCCACCCCCACCACCACCACCACCACCACCACCACCACTATATACGCTATGGAATGATACACACTATGATACATCGTTGACTCGGTCTCGTCGCGTAGAAGTTCTCGGTGTCAGCGTTTGCGATATCGTCTCAATGCGAAACTATATGTATGCTCTCTGTTTTCGTAATCTCGTATTCCAAGTTTTTCCCCCATTTTCTTCTGAACACATGCGAACCTAGTTCTGTCCGTCTGTTTGTCCGTCCGTCTGTCCGTCTGTCCGTCTGTTTGTCCGTCCGTCTGTCCGTCCGTCCGTCCATCTGTCTGTCTGTCTGTCTGTCTGTCTGTCTGTCTGTCTGTCTGTCTGTCTGTCTGTCTGTCTGTCTGTCTGTCTGTCTGCGTGCGTGCATGCGTGGGCCCCGTTTCGCAACACTCTGGTAGCGTTACGTACGCCAGAAGTCATGCGTCTTTCTGGTTCATGGGCAATGACCGAGCTCTTCCGGGGCACTCGCGTGGGCCGCCAGCGATATACGTCTCCTCGCTGCTGCACCCCGCTCCCACCGTGAGAAGCGACAAGGTCCAGCGAGGAATTCTATCGGAGTAATCAGGAAAAGCCACGGCTCAGTGAACCATCTCGCGCGGTCTCGTGCGACCGCGCACACTTGCGAGAGTGCGGCTCCCATCTTCCATTTGTATGAGGTATAATCCTCTGATGACGACCATCGGACGTCGGCAAACTGTTTGCGTTACGAGCCAATTAAGGTGTGCAGCCCGCGCCCACATGCTCGAACGATCAGTATGCGATCTTCCTGTTGATCCTTTCGTGTGTGTGTGTGTGCCTACGTTACGTACTCGTGAGCAAGTTCGTGTGTGCTGCCACGCGTGAAGGGTGACATAGGTATATTTGTAGGGTTATTTGTTTAGAGAAGGGGGAGGGGAAGGTCAAGCCATGTACGCCTTGTGAGATTTCGAAGGCAAATCACCCACATCTTATTTGGAGTAGCCCAAAGGATATGTAACCTGCGAGAAGTCGTATGAGGAGGTATACAACAGCCGCATCTTCCCGGCACTTAGCTATGGAGCGTAAACCTGGCGACTTGCAAAGAGGGTTCAGCTTAAGTTGAGGACGACACAGCGAGATATGGAAAGAAAATTGGTAGGTGTAACCTTAAGAGACATGAAGAGAGCAGAATGGATTAGGAAATAAACGCGGGTTAAGGATATCATAGTTGAAATCAAGAGGAAATGGACATGGGCCGCGCATGTAGCGCGTAGACAGGGTAGCCGCTGGTCATTAAGGGTAACTGACTGGATTCCCAGAGAAGGCAAGCGGAGTAGGGGGAGACAGAAGGTTAGGTGGGCAGATGAGATTAAGAAGTTTGCGGGTATAAATAGGCAGCAGCAAGCACAGGACCAAGTTGACTGGCGCGACATGGGAGAGGCCTTTGTCCTGCAGTGAACGTAGTCAGGCTGATGATGATGATGATGATGATGATGATGATGATGATGATGATGATGATGAAAGGATAAGTGTATCAAGGGATGCGAAACTTCGGAGGTGGCTATCACACTGTGGCTCGGACAGGCTTTCTTTCGGGTCCCGGCTCGTTGTTGGGAGATAGAACACTCTTGGAAGAACATCAGGAATCGTTGACTGTCGTAATTGTCAAAACATTCCCACTACCAGAACACCGTACAATAGATAGTGGCGAATCCGGTACGATTGAATGAAAATAGGGAGCTACATGACTTGACACTCTCCTTGTTTAAAGAGAGAAGAGGGATGTCACCCTTCCCCCCTTGCCCATGCTCCCGTGTACACGCCTATGAAATGACGCAGTCGAATTTCTGGCAGGAGCGCCTAACTAGAGAAGCACAATGTTCCCACCACTCGAGATTGGTTACGTTTTGCAACTATTCGATATGGGGGGGGGGGGGGGGGCTGATTGTTCGGACTCATGACCACGACATCCCCATTGCGAAGGTGAAATGGTTGCCCGTGTATATCGTTTCGGGAGCTAATCGAGATCTGTAAGCTTTAAACACAAAGCAATTACCTTTTCATTTAGATTGATTGATATGTGGGGTTTAACGTCCCAAAACCACTATATGATTATGAGAGACGCCGTAGTGGAGGGCTCCGGAAATTTAGACCAACCTTTTTCATTTAGGCGTTCCGCAAAAAGGTAATACTTAAAACGTGGGGTTAAGTCATCCAATAAGCCCGTTTCAGTCGTCGTCAGACAGCCAAGTCGGTCGGTCAGTTAGTCGGTAAAATTGAGTCAGTGCAATACGTGATGCAATCACTGATGATGCGATCACTGGTGATGCAATCAGTGCAATCAACGATCAGTCAGTGATGGTAGCGAGTTAGGTCAAGTGAGGGAAGTCGGCGAGCTTAGAGAGTCGATAGGTGCCATAATTTTAGTCAAGACAGCGAGGCAAGCCAGTCAGGCAAGTTAGGTAGTCAATTCAGGCCAGTTCAGTCAAAACATTTTATAGAATCAAAGTAAATCAGTCAAGTAAGTTAAAATAAAGTTAGCCAGGCAAACAGTCATTCAAACCAGACAAGTCAGACCAGACCGTTCATGTAAGACACGTCCGTCAGTCAACTCGAGTTTTTCAAGCTAGACAGAAATGTTAGTAAGAACTTGTAAATTGGTCTTCCTGTCCCGCTGAAGCAGTGATTACTTTACGATTTGGTATTGCTGTCTAGCGGCTCTGACACGATTTGCCTACTCCCGCTACTACTTTATTCCTCCCCGGTTATTAACTACGGACTGCTCATCATTGTGCATCATCACGGATAATTGGGCTAGTTGGTATTAGCTCATATTTTAACTGAATAAGGGCACGCACACAGTAATGGACACGGAGAAAATGCACACAACAAAAGCGCCACTCGCAACTAAATTTTATCCGAAAGAAAGGTAGGTACGTATATATATATGTATCACTTCTGTCACATGACCTGGCAGGTGAAAACATAAAAAAAAACACAAAAAGGTTTATAAAACGCGTGCCTGAGATTAGATAGAGTGCTGATGAGGTATGAAAATTCTTTTTTTGTTAACCTGGTAAAAGGTGCCAGGTCATGTGACAGAAGTGATGTATATGTATCTACCTTTCTTTCGAACAAACTTTAGTTGTGGGTGACGCCTTTGTTGTGTGCATTCTCTTGTTCTAGAGTCCATGTCTGTGTGAGCGCCCTTGTTTAGGTATAAGTTGTGCATCATGTTCACCAGGCAAGTGCCAGTTATGTAGTCTCAATGCCCATTCTTACCCCAGGCCATTACGTACTAGCAATAGGTGACGAAACAACATCACCAGTGCATGCATTTAAGAGCGCGAACTGTGTGTCCCAGCACGAGGTTCATATCATGCTTTTCTTGTGTGTTTCCCTTGTATGACGACCTCTGCAAGTATGTAAATGCTGCTATGGGGTCGGCAATTGACCTATTCGCCAACGATATCGACCACGTTGTCTCCGAGATGTATGATCCGAGGTGTCTATAGACGGTTTCAAGATTGCAAGCGTTGTGGCCCCCAAAAAACTCCCGGTCACCTCATTTACCAGCTCGTAACGTCGAAACTGAAAGGACGTTTTTGCGTTTCTTTCAAGGGCAAGGAAAGTCTTTTATTAGTTTTTCAGATAAAAAGAACGTGCGTAATGTTAAAAAAAATCTTCTTTGTTTTTATGTAGCTCAAAATAACATTTATTTGAATACACTTTGCCAAATTAGGGAAGGAAAGTAGAAAATCAGTGGGCTATGTTATAGCGCTCTTTTTGCCCACCATTGCCATTCAGGCACATCAACGGACGAAACCGGATGTCATCAAGGGTCTGTGTTTGTAAACAGTGAAAGGGTCTATACGTGGACATCGTAAAGGAACGCCGGGACAAAGTCCTGCATAACGATATCGCATCAAAGCTCAACCACGTACGACTCTGTCATTGTTCGAACGTGTGACACCTTCGTGATTCGTGGTCGCGGGAAACAAGTCGTGAAACCGCCAACCTCCCGGGGCCTTAGTCATGCAACCTTGGGGACGCTATGATTACGGTTCTGGTTTTCGTATGTTACGTTTCGTTAACTGTTGGTTTCAACATCCGTACTGCCACACCGTTTCTGCGGCGAACGGTACGTAGGTAATGCAGTGCAGGTCTCGAGGCACAGCCATGCATGCACGGCCGGAGAACGCGTGTGACAGACCGGCCGGACAAAACGGGTTTTGGTTCACGTCGAAAACCGAGATTTTCGTCGCCCATTCTAGCGCAGACAGAGCAAGAAGTAAGTCCTCACACCCGAGCTTCATTGTGTCTGCGCTTTGTGATGTGGGGTTAGGTACTTTTTTTTCTTTCCTGTCTTGCGGTTAGCTGGAGTCTACCGCATCGTCTCGAACGTAGTTCATCTTAAAGCGCAATGATGGGATGGCGGCCGGAACAAGGTTGTCTAAAGGAAAGAGAGAAAAAAAATAAGAAAGGATTGGCGTTGCGGTTGCCGCACGAAACTCTTGTTTTGTTGTTGGGGAACGAGCAGGCCCCAGCCAAGTAATGTGCTTCGAGACACTCCCGCCCTTCGAAATTCGAATAGAGGGGTATGTTCAAACAAAAATAATGAACGAAGTAGGTGCTTCTCGAGGGCTTCAACAGGTGCCCTCCTTTTCAAAAAGAAAAATACCTTTGGCTGCGGGTCTGCGAACGAGAATAGTGAAAAGGTACTTCACTCGTTAGGCAAGAGATCAGTGAAGAGATGGTTAACTGGTAAGCCAAGAGGCTTCATTGGTGATTGGTGAAGGAGGAAGCGCAGTGAACCGGTCAATGAGAAGGTTGCCTTCTATACTGTTTAGAGACCAGGTTAATCACGGGGAATGACGAAGGCTCGTTAACGAGGATAATGGACATTTTCCTCACTAACAAGGAAACAGGCATGTAGGTGCACAGGTTATGTAGTTAGTGGAGAAGTTGTTCCTTGGTGATTGGTGAATTAAGAGTTTATTGAGGACTGGCGTAGCCAGGATTGGCACACCAAGCCGTGCTCCCTCCCACGTCAACCCCTTCCCCGCCCCCACATCATTTTTTTTTGCTACTGCGTACTGAGCGAAAAACCACAGCATATTTACCGACTGAATAATGATTAGTGGGGCAAAGCATCCGTCAGTCCATTCGCTCTTCCGTCAGTCCATTCGCTCTTCCGTCCGTCCGTGCGCCCGTCCGTCTGTGCGTCCGTCTGTCCGTTTGTGCGTCTTTCTCTGCGTCCGTCCGTCTGTTCATCCATTCGTCCGTGCATTCGTCTGTGTGTCCGCTCATCCCTTCGTGCGTGCATCCATCCGTCCGTCCGTCCATCTGTCTGTCTTTCCGTCCATCCGTTCATCCGTCTGTCCATCTAGTGAACACTCCAAGTACCGCCATCTCGCATATTTTCATCATATATTCATCATATAGAAGTACCGCAATCCAGTGGACATTCCAAGGACTAAACTAGGGATGGTTAACTACTACTACTACTACTACTACTACTACTACTACTACTACTACTACTACTACTACTACTACTACTACTGCTGCTGCTGCTGCTGCTGCCGCTGCCGCCGCCGCCGCCGCCACCACCGCTGCTGCCGCTGCCGCCGCCGCCGCCGCTGCCGCCGCCGCCGCCGCCGCTGCCGCCGCCGCCGCCGCCGCCGCCGCCGCTGCCGCCGCCGCCGCCGCCGCCGCCGCCGCCGCCGTTGTTGTTGTTGTTGTTGTTGCTGTTGGCATTTAGTATACATACATCGCGGATGCCCGACCTACGGCATTCGCCCCTACGAATGAGACTCGACGACATTTTCCTGCCGGGCCCCCCTTGTTTGTGTCATTTTCTGTGTTAGTGTCGTTTGCTGTGCGCTTGGCAAAGCGAGACAACCGGCGCATACCTTCGGCTGACAAATACGCCAATATTTGTGGTATTTTTACGGGAGTGAGATCGCGGATAACTGTTGCGAAGCCGAACCAAAAGCTGTGCCAGGCTGCTGCATGGCTTGGAGTGGTGGCAAGAAATAAGTAAATAAATATTAGAGAAGAAAAGGCAGCCATTGTGCCTGTCACACCAAGCAAGCTGTAACGCAAGTGTACACGATCTTTTACTTCCTTCTCTCTCTCTCTCTTTCTGTTCGTCTCCACCTCTTGAGCTTTCACTGTTTCGAACTTGCTCTCACCTCAGCAGCGCCGCTGGAGACTGCGGTGTTTTGTCGGTCCCGAGAGCCACCGGCACGCTTCGATAACCCGACTGATAGATACTCTCAGCGACGCGGAACGTGCCAACTGCGAATCGAACCGAACTTTTTTATTTCTGTATATCACTACTGCTGGTCTGGCGACTATCACTACTGCTGGTCTGGCGACTTCGAGGGTCGTTACAAACACCTCTGTGGTCAGCGCTGGTCGGGCGTTGGATGCCATCGCGCGTTTTGTAATTCTACCATGCCCGTCATAAGCCGCAGATGCGCACGAAAAGACGTGGCAAAAGCGGGTTTTCTCCTGTCCCCGAGCTTCGAGTTCCGGGTAAATTCAACCTTGCGTTGCCATTGGCTGTCCTTGAAATTACAAGCTGAGCAAGATGTTATGTTCGATGTGGCTGTTAATGTATATTTTCAGGACGCAGTGACATTTTCACACTGTGACCGTATCTTATCATATATATTAATATAACAATACAATTCAGCAGATCCCACGTACTTGGGAATCGACAGTATGCGAAGCATGTGGAGGGAAGGAGACCATGTTGCAATTTTTTTTTATTGAGCGACACGTCATGAAGTGTCGCTAAATATATGCACAAATGTTGCACGCACAGACATATGTTGAGGAGTTGCAGTTGCTTATATAACCAATTGTTTGCACTTGTGCAACGATGCCAACTGGAACATGTGTATTAGCAACACCAGACTCTGATATGAAGCGCTGATGCTCGCGAAGATGCTGGTCCTTGAGATGGCTACATAAATCAGCCCCACAGTTGACGTTAACTCGACGTGACAGCTGTATCAAAGGAGTACATACGTAATGTTTATAAAACTGGGTATAAGCACCATTGAAACCACTATTGACGTTTAACGAAGATTAGCATCTATTTGAAAAGTAGTTGCGAAGCCTGGCGTAGCTCTGTGGTAGAATGCTTGACTGCCATACAGAATGTTTGCGTTCGATTCCTGCTGGGACCCTCAAATTTATTATTTGCATTCGTCGAGGAGTCAATGCTGCCCATGTGAGGTTTTCCTTAACACCGACATTTATTCTATGCCTTCATATAGGGTCGACGCTGCTGATGTTGGGTATTGCTTAACGCTGTTGTGCCACCGACAGGTTCCTCGTTCGGCAGCACGTCTCACGAGATCGAGCCCTGTTTCGACGAACTGTCTCCCCCCCCCCTCCCAGCGCCGCCCTCTGTGCAGGAGAACCGTGCAGTCCGGAAATAACGTCGTTTCCTCCGCCGGGCCACTTTGCAGTTCCGGGTATGGCTACATCTCCCCCTCCGAGCCCGAGAACTGATCCGAAAGAATGGACCAAGGACGCTATTTAAGGCCGAGCCGGCCCCATGTTAGGAGATTTTTGCCCCAGCCGACGTTGTCGTGCTGGCCGGCTCTGTAAAACGACAACCTGCTACAGTAAACGCTACTTTTGTTGCTGTTTTCCAAACGAATTGCCTCCCTGTTTCACCTTCGGGCTAAGGCTTCATCGAAGTCCGCTCGACGGCTCGCCGCTCTGCGCCACCGCTACCATCGCGACAGAGCAAATTCATAACAGTGGTTGGCAGCTGCGGGATACGCTACCCCTGTCCTCAACGTTTTGCTGCTCTGGGACCCGCTACCCCGATCTCAACGGCTGAAAAGTTGGATCGGATCCCTGCAAACCCGAGGACGACCACCGTGATATCGTTTTGCTGCCCTGGGACCCGCTACGCCGACTTCTACGGCTGGAAAGTTGGAGCGGATCTTGGCAGGCCCGAGGACAACCACGACACCACTCGACGGCAACGACCAGATGGCCGAAGTCACCCGCTCTAGTTGGGTGAGTGCCTGACGTTCGTCTTTTGTCGTCAGACCCTGTTAGCACAGAGTAGCCAAGTATGTTCTTTTAGATCTTTAGGTGGCTAGTGCTTGGCTGGTTCTCGACTTGCTTCACGTCGAAGAATATAGCTTCTGAGACAAAGCTATTTCAGAAAGGAACGTGCACGAGTTGCGGTACACAATGGAGAAGCTCAGAGTGAGGGACCTTCTCGATGTTTGTGAGCAGCTGGGTGTTTCTGTTGCTAGGACGAGCCGCAAAGGAAATATTCTTGATGTCATAAGAGCGGAAGGAATAACTGAAGAGGAGGTAGAAGAGGCTATGGAGACAATTAAAGAAAAACAGCGGGAGGCTGAGGAGCGTCAAAAACGCGAACGCGAGGAGGCTGAGGAGCGTCGAAAACGCGAAGGCGAGGAGGCTGAGGAGCGAAAAAGGCGAGAAGAGCGTCAACATGCTCTTAGAATGAAAGAGCTGGAACTTGAGCAACTTCGCATAACATCGGCGCAGTCTAGTTCGCTATCCGTGGCAGACGAAATGCCAAGACAGAAAATCCAAGATTTGATTCTGCCGTTTAGGACGGGTGGAGACATCGCGCTTTTTTTAGTGAACTTTGAGCGCACGTGCGAGAAAATTGGGATAAATGAGGGTGTCTGGTCCCAGAAGCTTCTGTCAGTCATTCCGGGAGAGGCCGCGGAAGTAATCGCACGGTTGTCTAAAGAAGACTCTGACGACTACGCTAAGGTCAAAGCGGCCCTCCTTCGTAAGTACCGCTTGTCTGCCGAGGCATTTCGGCAGCGATTTCGGCAAGCAAAAAGGGGCAGTGAATCATGCACAGAGTTCGTGTACCAGCTTAAGTCTAATTTGAAAGAATGGCTTAGAAGTGCGGATGCTTACGGTAACCACGACAGGGTGATTGATTGTGTGGCCCTCGAGCAATTCTATCGTGTGTTGCCTGAAGATGCCAGACTCTGGCTTCAGGACAGAATGAAGGGAACAGACATTGACAAAGCTGCTGAGCTAGCTGATGAGTATTATACGCGAAGGAATTTCCAGTTGGATCGCGATGATACAAAAGAGAAGAGGGACTCCTCAAGGCGGCTTGCTGCTCAAAATGCAGCACAAAAGATGGCTCCGCCGCGTAACGAATTCAGTCAGGGAGCGACTAACAATGAGAGGGAAAGGAGAAAGCCAGGAGAGGCACCTGAGTCGACAGCAAGTGCGAGGGAACGCGTCGACACCGCTCGAGCTTTTGAATCAAAACGACCAATTGTATGCTACAATTGTAAAAAGGAGGGTCATATCTCATCTAGCTGTAAGCAAAAGTTTGTTTTCGCTGGCATTCGCGAGTCGGACGAGAACTTGAAGTTACTCGAGCCTTACATGCGCGAAATTGTGGTCAACGGAAAGAAATGCCGGGCACTCCGTGATTCAGCTGCGACGATGGACGTAGCACACCCATCTTGCATCTCCCCTGGCGACTATACTGGCGAATGCGCCTGGATCAGACAGGTTGCAGAAGAGCAAAGTGCCTGTTTGCCAATTGCTGCGGTTGTTCTAGAGGGAAGTTTTGGAAAATTGCGCACTGAGGCGGCCGTGAGCCCTAATTTGCCCCAAGATTTTCCGTACCTTTTTTCCAACAAATCAGAGCAGCTCCTTAAAGAAAAGGGCCAGTCATTTTCATCTCCTCTCGCGTGCATGGCACTCACGCGATCTCGGTCCCGCGCTCTCGCGGGGAGACTTGAGGTCTCGGTTTCGAACGAGGAGGCGGACGAGCGTGAGGCAACTCCCCAGGGAGACTCGGGCCAAGAGGCGACTAGTGTATCACCGGACATCGAAGACAGTAGGGCTCCGGATACGGTAATGGCTGCCGAACGCGACGAGCCTGTGGAGGTGGATGAAAGCAGAGCGCTTCAGGAGAGCGTTCAGTCGTCCCTGCTTGGTCCAACATCCACTTGTTGGGAAGAGCTCAGTAAAGTAGACAGAAACACACTCGTCACTGCACAGGCAAGTGATGATACCATTAAGAATCTGCAGCATAACGGGAAAGAAGGAGTAGCCCGAAAGAACATCTCTTTCTACACGAAGGCAGGGCTCATGTATCGAAAGTATCGGGACGCTGAGGGTAGAACGTTCGACCAGCTTCTAGTGCCAGAGAAGTACCGACGACAGTTTTTAGAACTGGCGCACGGAAATGCCTGGGCGGGCCACCTTGGCATCAAGAAAACAAAGGCGAGGCTCGCACAGGATTTCTATTGGCCTGGATGCTGGAAAGATGTAGAAAACTTCGTACGATCGTGCGACACGTGTCAGAGAGTAGGCAAATCTACTGACAAACGGAAGTCCCCGATGAGATTAGTGCCTGTTATCACAGAGCCGTTCCGGAGGCTCGTAATTGATATTGTTGGCCCCCTTCCAGAGTCCCGTTCCGGTTGTCGCTACATTTTAACTGTTTTGTGCGTGGGAACGAAATTTCCCGAAGCGGTTCCGCTAAAAGAGCTCACCTCTCCCTGCATTGTGGACGCACTTTTGTCCATTTTTGCCCGCGTTGGCTTTCCAGCCGAGATTCAGAGTGACAATGGGAGCGTATTTACCAGTTGTCTCACAACAGCGTTTTTTGAACGCTGTGGAATAAAAATAATCCACAGCTCTATAGGACATCCACAGTCTAACCCCGTGGAGAGGATGCATGCTGTACTCAAGCGAGTTCTGAGAGCTCTTTGCTTTGAACATAACAAAGATTGGGAGGCATGCATACCCGCGGCACTGTTCGCCATACGGTCCGCTCCCCACGAGACAACGGGATTCAGTCCCGCCGAGCTTGTCTATGGAAGAAACTTAAGATCTCCATTTCGGCTATTGAGAGACTCGTGGGAAGGATATGAAGAAGACCCACGCGTAGTCAGCTACGTTTTAGATCTGTTGGAAAGACTATCTAAAACCAGAGAGCTAGTTGAGGAAAACATGAAGGCGGCTCAGAGTTTAGCGAAGACTTACTACGATAAGTTGTCCCGGAAGCGCACGTTCAACATCGGCGACCAGGTAATGCTGCTACGACAGTGTAAAAAGAACAAAATGGACATGCAGTGGGAAGGGCCAGCTAAAGTAATGTCCAAGCTTTCAGACACAAACTACGAGGTAAAACTGGGCCGAAAGAAAGGTAAGGTTTACCACAGTAATTTAATGAAGCCTTACATCCAGCGCCATGCCGTGGTTAACATGACACTGAATGCGGCGAACGAAGTGGAGACCGACCTTTTAAGTTTTCCACGTGAGAGCGACGCGCCAGCTAACAGGCTCGTACAGCTTATTGCCGAAGAGCAAAGTCTCACGGAGAGTCAGCGTGATGATCTCACGAAAGTAGTTAGAGACTACGCAGACGTGTTTTGCGACAAACCAGGGAAAACCTCTTTGGTAGAGCATGATATTCAGTTATCAAGTGAAGAACCGATCTCTAGCAAGGCTTACCGCGTATCGCCGAGGCAAAGAGAGATCATGGAAGCCGAGATCCGCCGCATGTGTGACTTGGGGGTCATCATTCCAGGTGAAAGCGATTACACCTCCCCACTCATACTAGTCGAGGTTCCGGGAAAAGACCCTAGGCCATGCGTGGACTACCGCCGGCTAAATAAGATCACTTTAGATCAGACGTATCCGATACCTAATATCGAGGAGAGAGTAGAAACCGTGGCAAAATCCACATATATCTCCCTCTTAGATCTGGTACGGGGATACTGGCAGGTCCCGTTGACGGAGCGAGCCTCTCGTTATGCCGCATTCATTTCCCCATTGGGAACATTTCGCCCTTTAATGCTTGCTTTCGGCTTAAAGAATGCTCCCTACTGCTTCTCAAACCTCATGGATCGGGTGTTGCGGGGTTTAGGAGATTTCGCCCTGCCGTATCTCGATGATGTGGCAATATTCTCTGATACGTGGGTCGAGCATGTGACTCACTTGAGGACCGTTCTGGCTCGACTACGTGATGCAGGCCTCACCGTGAGAGCGCAGAAATGCCACTTAGGGTGCGCAAGCGTAAGTTATCTCGGCCACATCGTGGGTCGTGGCCAGCGTAGCCCGTCCGAGCTGAAAGTTGCGGCCGTTTTAGAGTATCGTCGTCCCACCACAAAGTCGGAATTGAGGGCGTTTTTGGGACTGGCGGGGTATTATCAACACTACGTCAAAGGTTACTCAAACCTCGCTAGTCCGCTGACGGACTCTCTCCGCAAAACCGAGCCCACCGTCATTTCGTGGGACACAAGAAAAGAGAATGCTTTCAAGAGCCTCAAGAGCGCTCTCGCAAAACGACCCGTGCTAGCGGCACCGGACTTTTCTCAGAGTTTTATTATTCAGTGTGATGCCAGTGACCGCGGCCTAGGAGCAGTTTTGTGCCAAAAAGACGCCGAAGGGCACGAGCGGCCAGTTTTGTATCTCAGCAGAAAGCTCAGTGTCAGAGAGGAAGCTTACAGCACTTCAGAAAAAGAGTGCGCCTGCCTTGTTTGGGCAATTGGTAAGCTAGCATGTTACGTCTCAGGGTCGAGCTTCATAGTAGAAACTGATCACTGCCCCTTGACTTGGTTGCACAACATGTCGTCTAAAAGCGGTCGGTTACTTAGGTGGAGCCTGACGCTTCAGCACCATAACTTTAGTGTGCGCTATAAAAAAGGGAAGCTGCACACAAATGCAGATGGTCTAAGCAGAGCTTATTGAAGTGCAGCCCAGCTCCCTCATACAAGTTGAGGCACATGCTTCTGGTTTGACGTGTTTCGCAAAATTTTGGCGTCTATTATTTTATTTTGATTTAAACTGTATTAACAATGTCGCATTGCACTAACAGATGTAATTTTGTTTGAAGTGTACTCTGATATGTTACCAGGAAGCCCAGCCTCTACCATTCTGGTAAATTGTTAAAAAAAAATGCACAGAATTGGTTTTGGGCTGCTTCAGCAGGTTCCGACCCGCTCGTATGGCATTGGGGATGGTTTCGCGTGGCCTTTCTTGGCATCGGGACTGCGCAGTGTAATCACAGCATTCGTGAGGGCCAGCGTTTTGAGGTCTCTAAGGGATACGTTTCTCGTGCTTTTTAAAACGTACAATAGTAGAGACTCAATAGATCTCTTTGCTGCCTTGGTCTGGCGCTATGAGAGACGTTCAGAGGGTGCTTGCTTCCACGAAAGTGGTTTGGCTTTGAGTTCAACTCCGTCGTCCCAGTGATTCCCTGCAGGGCTCTGAAGATCACCACGGAGTGGCTACAGCCTCAACGGTCAACCAGCATTCCTCCTTCCGAGCCGCGCTGACGGCTCAAAACTCCGGATGCATTGTCTGGCGGCGGGGGTGCTGTTGTGCCACCGACAGGTTCCTCGTTCGGCAGCACGTCTCACGAGATCGAGCCCTGTTTCGACGAACTGTCTCCCCCCCCCCTCCCAGCGCCGCCCTCTGTGCAGGAGAACCGTGCAGTCCGGAAATAACGTCGTTTCCTCCGCCGGGCCACTTTGCAGTTCCGGGTATGGCTACATCTCCCCCTCCGAGCCCGAGAACTGATCCGAAAGAATGGACCAAGGACGCTATTTAAGGCCGAGCCGGCCCCATGTTAGGAGATTTTTGCCCCAGCCGACGTTGTCGTGCTGGCCGGCTCTGTAAAACGACAACCTGCTACAGTAAACGCTACTTTTGTTGCTGTTTTCCAAACGAATTGCCTCCCTGTTTCACCTTCGGGCTAAGGCTTCATCGAAGTCCGCTCGACGGCTCGCCGCTCTGCGCCACCGCTACCATCGCGACAGAGCAAATTCATAACAACGCTCACGCGCTAAAATATCCGGTGTGTGTTCTCGTCGTTCCTGGGTAGTTACTAAGTGTCAATCACCTATGGCACATACCCGCATACCAGCGGCACATACCCACCCGTGGGTATGTGCGACTGCCTAGTGGGAGGCGAGGTACGCGACGGGATTGTGACATTAATGTATTGACCAGTGCGTCATATTAGTCAAACCACTTTACCCTCCCATGCTGATTTTGGTTCACGCCAAGTTAACGGGGTGGCCACGAGAGCACCCAAACTTAAGTGGCAAGATAGATAGATACGCTGAAAGTCGCTGAAGGTTGCAAAGAAATGCTTCGTATTTAATAAGATTATTAATATTAATTGTCACTGTTTTACGACCCAAAACCACGGTATAATTATGACAGACGCCGTAGTCGAGAGCTTCGCAAATTTCGACCACCTGGGGTTCTTTAACGTGCATTTCAACTTCTATACACGGACCTCGCATACAGTCCTATTCTGTCGTCACTTGCCCCGTCGTGGTGGTTTAGTGGCTAAAGTACTCGGCTGCTAATCCGCAGGTCGCAAGATCGAATCCCGGCTGCTGCGGCTGCATTTCCGATGGAGGCGGAAATGTTGTAGGCCCGTATGCTCAGATTTGGGTGCACGTTAACGAACCCCAGGTGGTCAAAACTTCCGTTTCCCTCCACTACGACGTCTCTGATAATCATACGGTGGTTTCGGGACGTTAAATCACACACATCAATCAATCAATCAATCAATCAATCAATCAATCAATCAATCAATCAATCAATCAATCAATCAATCTGTCGTCGCTTGGCGCTGCGCTCCTGGTGTAACATATTGAGCGCGCGTTCGTCACTGTGTCTTTCCTCTTGTTCAGCGAGCGCTTTGATCATTATCCCAAGAACGTTTATTATCTCACGACATTGAAGAAATGGTGGCAGAAGCTTTTGTAATCCACACAATACCCCCCCCCCCCTCCTTGTCCAGTGGGTATGCACAACTGTTAATAAGTGGACAAGATGAAGCTTTTGCAAAGGGTTGGAGCATTCAACGGCCAAATAGTTGCGCGATTCGCATTACGTGACACCTCCATGGTCGTTTTCCTTGGTGCTCTGAAACGCTTCATTACTCACATTACCGTGATTCCTTTCCCGACATCAAGCGTGCCTAAGGCCAGTTTGCAAGCGACTTCGAAGCGCTGGCGTGGCTCAGTTGTAGAATACTAGCTGAGCCGGAACGCAGAGGACCCGGGTTAGAATCTCATTGTGTCATTGTTGTTTTTTATTATACTTAGTTTGTTTTCTTATTTCTCGCGATGGTGGTTAGGGACACCGGTGGCGGCGAACAACTACGGTACGCACGTGACCCGTGTTGGGATGCCATAGCAGCTACCGCCGTAAAAAATAGTGCGCTTGGTTCAACGAAGCGGGAACTACTTTTAAAAGTAGAAAAAAAAGCAGCAAGTGCAAAACAGAAAGACAGAGAAAGACAGAGAAGTGGGACGATATATACAAGGAGATGAAGAAGTAAGTAAAAAGAAACGAAGAGAGACAAAAGAGATAAAAACGGACAACATGAAAAAAAAAAGAAATAAAGAGAGAAGGGAACAAAAAAGAACGCTGAAGATTCCTGACAGATCTTCCACAGTGGGGGTGATCACGTGAGAATGTGAAAAAGAACGAGAACAGGAAACGAAAGAGGCTGTCCAGCTTCTTAGTTTCCTTCAATCTTGGCGCGTCTAGTGTGAAGCTGGCTTGATTTTTTATTAGTGCTATTTGCTTTTTCTCTTTAATGCAAAGTCTGCTTATATTGCAGTTCTACGTGTTAGCAATTGTGAACTGGTGTTCCTTCTTTCTTTGGTCTTACCGCCTTTCGAAATGAAGCTTCAGCTGAGAGCCAGTGTCTGTCTCGTGTGCTTCTTCCGTCCGTCGTCCTACTCGTGAACGTTGCACAAAATTCATCGCTAACGCCTGCCAACTGGCTCAGCTTAAAATTATAATGCGGCGTGCCTTTTAAGTATACATATTTTCTAGTGTGGCGTCTCTATTGTGCTGGCTATAGGATAGTAAGAATATTGTAGTTTGCCATTTTGAGCTCTCAATCTTGCTCATTTTTAGGTTGCGCTCAAGTTGCTATTGTGAGGTCATCGCTCCATCTTAATCGCACTACCCCATCCCATCTTGCTTTTATTATTGGCGCAGAAACCGTTACTAATAGTGAGCAAACAAAATGAACGAAAATTAATACTATTCGAGACCCTCCACCGTCTGAATACACTGCACACGTCACGCTTCATTGCTGCTTGTCATGCGTGTGCTCCCTTTCCAAAATATATATGGACCCATAGAAAAGCCCTATATACGGCTACATCAGGAATTGGGCATATCATACTTTATATGACAGCCGCATATATAGGCCTTATATAACCATATATAGGCATTATATATTAGGTTGTGCTGAAGTTGCTATTGTAAGGTCGTCTCCCTGTCTTCCACACACTTCTACACCTTACCTTTCTGGTATTATTGGCGCAACCGTAGGTATTAAGCGCGGACGAACAAAATGAACGAAAACTATTACTATTCATGGCGCCTGAATTACAATGCACACGCCACGCTTCATTGCCGCTAGTCATGCGCGCACTGATAAGACACTTCCTGACTCAAAATTATCTCATCATAATTGCTTCGTCATCATGTCGTAGGCCAGCGTCGAGCAGAAGTGCATCTAAACCAAGCAGAACTCTCATTTCCTTAGTCCTGCTGTGATGACTTACCGAGGCATTAAATTACACAAATTATTTTTTAGCTTTTCTTCTTCATGCTGTTAGATATACATGTGATTATAGGCTAACGCATTTGTAAAGATAGGTATATAAAAACCAGAGCCTGCTTGCGGCATTGTGATGGCTCTCTGTAGAACACAACGGTGGTTCAGCACGCCATATTTTTTTCTCAAGATCAATGTGTTAAAAAACCGTTTTTTTCTGTGATACCGGCTATTCTTTCTTTGCGTATTTTTCATAGTGAAGCTGCCAATATTCATACAACAGTACAAATTGTTTTCTGTGTTTGCATTTTAATCTTATAATATTATTATTATTGTTATTTTTTCCTATAACGTATGACACCCCAGAAAAGTCTTCAAAATTTTTCTGTCGACGTTGGCCCGACATCCTAATTACGGCTGCGTACTCCGTACGTACGACAAGGGCAGCCGAATCTTTCCGAAAATTCCCGATATTCAGCGAAGCAGTGCTGAATTGACCTCCGTCTCCACAATCGTCTTCCGTCTCACTCTGTCCTTTCTTGAGCCGCACTGCGAGCACGTCGCCAACACCACCGTTTTACTGGTTTACGTCATCATATTTGTCCTTCGATTCTGTCCTCTTGCCCGTGACACCGTCATTTCGTCTGTGCGAAAATAATCATCATTTTCACTCGCACAAAGTAAATTTAATTGAAAGAAACAGTGGTCCTATGGTTCGTCCGCTTTGTCGTCGGTTGTCGTCTGTCAAGTGAAGGTGTTTGATTAACTCCTTCGTAGTCGGGGGAGTATAATCCACCAGGTACTCCTCAAAGCAACCTGTCGTACGCCTATGTTGAATAAGGGTTAATTTTTTTGTGCTGTCATGAATCTCATGCAGCCGCTCTTGCGCACCTATGGACGAATGTATTTTGTCCGTATACAAGCGGCAATATTTGTCCTTCCCAATGCCGGCAGCAGGGTGGTTATACCTCGCCAATCACAGTAATCAATGATGTAAAGGAGGCGGCTCTGCGGTCACCTTCGATGGCCGAATGTCGAATGATTCTTGTGTGCAGGACGCCTGGCAGGACATACCACTCCTCTTTTGAAAAAAAAAAGAAAGTAATGAATATAGGCTGAGGCAACAAATTTGTTGCTCCGCGGAAACTGATCGAGGACTTCTGTGACGCCTAGAGTCAAGAGAGACGTCTTTCGTTCTTGGAGTATACTTCTCTGTATGGGCACGACGATTCGATGACAACGGACCCGCTCATTAGGTTGCTTCCCGAACACCGATGACAATCGGCCATGTGGCGGCTATTTATTATTACGCGTTGTTGTTTTTCGTTCTTCTTTAAATTAGTTTACGTTTTTACGGGTGGGCCTTGCGATATTTTCTCTTGTGGCTATGCTTTTCTTTCTTTATTTCATAACATATGCATTCCTGGCGAAACAACGACCTCACTCTATTATTTATCAGTTGATATTACCATATAACACTGCTATCAATGCGAATTGGTATGAGAAATGTACAGTAGTGATGCAGAACTATCGATAAACAGACTATCGCTATAATATCCATGGTACAACTATCAATAAACAATCGACATTCACGACAGTGCAATCAATAGCATCGTCAGGAGTAACGCTGCCAATATTATAATCGATGCTGCTGTGAGTAATTTTGCTGTTGTTGGGTGGCGATATTGCCAAATTATTTGCAATAGCCTGCTATCAGCCGCACACAGTTAACTTAATTTACGAGAGACCTTTCGAAAAAAAATAAATAAATTATTACAGCAATAGAAATGGCCGAATATGTCAGTGAATACAATCATATTTATAATGACTTAATATTCGTAATTACTCAGTTACAAGTTGAAATTAAAAACGTATCTCTAGATATTTTCATCTTTTAAATCACAAAACGCAATGCAAGTTTGAAGCCGCGCAATTCTACCACATGTAAGGGCTTCATTTCTGCTAGAGCTAAACAGTTTAGCTTGATTATCACGTGTCAAACATTAATTTTGGCTTAATGAACGCATGCATGTAAACTTTCTTGCCCTTCATCTTGCTTTTCCCCTGGTTCACCATATAGTAGCAAACACTAGGTGAATCAAGTTCGCATTGAAATGAGCTAATGCGGTCGATTTCACAGTATTGGTACTGTGAAGTTTACATATACATATGGCTATCGACATTTTTTTCTTATACAGTGTTTGATCAGTGTTTGATTATGCAGTGTTTGATCAGTTGACTACTGCGTAGGGTGAATGTATTTTCATAATCGCAACGTTAGCCGAAAGTGTGCACAATAATTACAAAGCTAGTCAGCTTCTCCCTCAGCTTGCGGCCAGCTAAGCGAGGTCGACGTCATTTTTTTTTTGTTTTCTACATGTAATCTAGACTATACGAGCAGTCATCCACATTATAGAGAGAACAACCCTGAGCTGATGTGCTAGTGTCTCTTTTTAGCGCGTCACTGTAGTCTCATTAGTGCGTACCCGACACAACACGCCTCACACTCCAGGCTATCCCTCCGTGCTTTTTCCTCACTACTTCCCCGGCGCTTACATCGCGATCCGACAACGCCTATGCAGTGTCACGTGATCCAACGCAGCATGGCCCAAGCCGAGTGGCAATACTCGGTCACAACCACGCGTTCGCTTTAAATTTACGGCCCCCAGCGGCACTCAGGCTATCGCTTTCTGTCAAAGGGGACAACGGCACCCGTGTGACAGCGGTCGCCATGAATCTCCTCCCCGAATGCCCCTCTACTCATTCACCCCTTTCCGTTTTCGTTTATCTACGCACTCTCTATATACCCTGCGTCGTGCTCTTCGGCGTCGTCTTCATCGCAGAGCATTGCCACAAGACGCAGAGAAATGCGATGCGAATAGCATGAATGCGAATCTAATGCAGAATAAAGAGCGATCGTGAAGCGGCACGGACAAACAAACAAAAACGACCGCGGAAGAAAAACGACATGCTCCTTCCACCCTGCCTGCATGGGAGACTGCCCTCCTCAACTGCTCATCACTAGAGTCTCAACGGGCTCTGGTGAGACGGGCGCGAGTAGGGGCCTCGTCATGCGGTGTCCCGGACTAAGGACGCTGACCATGTAGCGGGGTCATGCTTTGGCTCCGTACCTCTCTCTTTTATAATAAATGTTTTTCTTCATCATCATCCACCCTGCCGGCGTGCCCGAGCGAAGAACGGAACCACGCGCCACACATTCCATCCTCTGATGGGCGCCCAGCGGTAGCCGACGACCAGCGCGTCAGGCTACAGCAAGGTGGTTTAAGAAAATTGCTGGAGTGAAAGCTCCCGCAATGCTTTGGCAGCAGTAGTGAAGCAGGCTTTTGCCCTCCAAAGATCTCGAAAACATGCTATTTTCTGGTGGCGCCCACTTAGATATCAAGTGGTTTTGATTTGTTAGTCTGAAGGCTACGGTAGTTAGAAATAAGATAGTTAAAGATAGTTCTTTCCGAAGAAATAAACTGCAGGGAGTAGTATCGGCGACTTAATCTCCAATAGAACTTGCCATAAATTCGAGCCTTACTAAAGAAAACTAGTAACACGAGGACGCACTTTGAGCACTATCTGACCCGAACAGAATGCCTCGTTAAACTCGTTGGGCGTGCGAGGAAAACGCTCCTTCTCATTCGCCCAACGCCGACACCTAATATGCCCTTAGTAAGATGGTTGCTACAGCCGCCATTTTACGGCTTGCACGGCTTCACTGGGGGCAAGAATTTCCACTCCAGCAATTTTTTTTTTGTTTTAAGCCTCCTTGGGCTATACAGCGCGCGGCGTGTGCCGCACGCTGTAGGCGGCGTTTGCAGCCTCCAGGGGACGCCACTGCAAGCCACCTGGTGGTCGATATCAGCGTCGCAGCCTGCCTGAAGAGCAGCTACAGCTTGCCAATATTGCGCCTTTGCAGAGCCACGATCACAGCTGAACTCTTTTTTCACCATCACCCGCTTTCTCGATCCGTTTTGGCCTTCACGAATGTGGGTCCACTTTATCTTTGCTTCTCATATCACAGTCTTCCTTTGACTTCCAATGATATAACGTACCACGAGGGACGTAATCTGAAACACTGCGTCGTTGTTTACGAGCCTCGATACATCTTCGCGTGCCTCCTTGTTGCATCTCTGTTATAATGACTACCCTTCTCCGCTTGAACCTTGGGCAATTGACCCAGCCCACCGCTTTCGTTTGTGAGCTTCCGTAATTCCAAAGTGTGCAGTGCACCCATATTCTCCTAGGGATCGTTTTGAAAGTTAGGGCATTGTGACGCCGAGTCTGTCGGACATAATGAATTCGCTTTAGTGAACACTCACCGTGTGGAAGATGAGCGTATGACGTGCTGCGCAGCTAAGCTAGAGGATAAGTGTTCAACTCCCGGCTAAGGCGGCTGCACTTAGATGGGGGCAAATTATTGAATCTCCTCGTAAACGTTAAGTGAGGTGCACTTTCAAGAACCGCAAATGGGGAACGTTAATCCGAATGGTTGACATCTGAATGCGACGGCATCGAAACTTTGAATGTTCAATATATACGCTGTTTGGCTGCAATTTTCTTGGAAGAGGTATTCAATAAGGAGGACGTGCGAGGAAAACGCAATAAGGAGGACAGTACGTGTTTCATACAGGTTTCATGTACAGTCTGACCAACATGGAACAGAAAATACGCCTTCGACATGGCATACCATGCAGTAAATACAGCGTATAGTTACCAAAGCACGTAAATTTACCGGGATGAAGACACTCTGCATGTAGTCAACATTCAAGCAAATTAAATTTGAATAAAGCATGGACACGGCTTGCTATTGAAAGGCATACTTACTCCGTGAAGATATACAAATGAGCGATGCAGAAGGAGGAACCTCAGAAACAAGGCGCATGCAATGGAGAGGTGCTAGTCAGACCAGTAAACTTTTTTCTATCATAGTTAAATGAGATGCAATTAAATAATAAAAATACATGATTATCACGTTACTGTCGTGTTTATGTGTCAGTGGCGTTGACCTTCATCTGCAGCTCTGCACTGCCAGAGTAGGGTTACAAGACCGAACAGACGATAAACTGTCTGGGAGTGCACCAGTTGATCATGACGGAGAATTCAGTGACCCAAGGATGCACGTATTGATCACAAAGAGAGAAGGCCGATGCCTATACACGATATATATATATGTCGACGTTTTGAAGAGCCCAGGCTGTCGCGTTTATACAACCCCGAAGCGAAACTGCGGCTTTCCCACCACCTCAAGCGTCCTCCCCGAGGCACCTCTTTCCGTACGCTTATTCGTCTGTTTGTCGTCTGCTTTGCCGGCTGCGTTCCTTTTGAGAGCCGCCACACACGTAGCGCACAGCCGACGTCTTTCAAGGCGCTCCACTGGCATAGTTTGTATGTAGGCGACAACCAAACGGAGCCTTTCGCCGTCTGTTATTAGTCATCAAGTTTTTTATTATTCTTTAGCTCTTACTCATCTTCTCCAAGAAGCGAAGACTGCTGCCTTTGGTCTGCGTCCTCTGCAAGTCGATCAAGAATTTATGGTTCGCCGCGAAGCAGACGACGCTGCTGCGCCCTCCCCTCCTAAACCGGTAGCAGAAGTATGTCTCTTCTGCCATATCCCCGTCGCTTGGCGTCGGGGCATGTATATGTGGTTTAAATAAACTAGTGAATACTGTTCATGTCTTAGTTAGAAATAGAAAAAAAAAGGACACCCCTTCTTTTGGTTGTTGTGGCTCATAGTAGGGGTATTATGTATGGCTGGAACGTGTCTGACAAAAGGACGAGGATACCAGCTTCCATAAATCGAAGATGTCGCGGTTTGCGGTGTCGTCTGCCACCAGAAATGCGCTATGATGCATACCTTAGCGCCACCTATGGTTGCATCACACCAACTCACTTGTGGCTCCACGCCGAGAGTTCATCTGCGTCACATACCAGGCAACTTTTTAGTTTCGACGGTACATAAGGCACAGACGTCATATTTAACGAACACAATAGACCTACCAGTCATTATTTTCTATGTCTAAAACCACCAACCCAGCTGGGCTGCAATGGACCAGAAAGGTTCTCTGGCTGGCTGCCTGAGGACAAAGATGTGCCTGTGTAAATATTCCCAGCAGGATGGGGCATATGCTGAAGCAATAGCTCGATGCACACTGAAATTGTTGGCATTGAAGGCAGGGATACTTCACCCACATGAACCGCAAAACGCATGTACATTTCCAAAACTAGCATTGAAATCGCATGGAAACGTTATCTGATCAGGGGTTAACTCAAGACACATAAGGCACTGGTGGAGACATGGAATAAAATATATTGTTAGAACTAGAGACCTGCGTACGGAACACTGCGTAGTAAAACATGGCATTTTGATTTGCGTAATGCGAAGGTTGTTCGTTCGGTCCTCGCCAATGGTGAGTTTTTCTGTTTACTATGATTTAGCTTTTTTTCTTTTACCTAATATGAACAGAAATTTCATTATGGACTGGAAATAACAATGCCAATTTTTGTCTCAACTTGTGATGGCTTGTCTTAACGTGTCTTAACGTGTGACGACACATGTGATGATGTTGATGGCAGTTTTTTGGTATGGGGTGAACAAGGAACAATTTGTGGGTCAACTTAGCTCTTAAAACGGCAGGACTCAGGGGAAGATGGAAGGAAGCTTGCGAAAATTTGCAAACAACCGAAGAGGTGTTCAAGCTGATATTTGGACAAGAGGACTTGTGCTACAGACTCCGTTGTAAAAAAAGTTGCCGAGAACTATACTGCCTCTCGGTTTCCAAGTCTAGCCATTGATATATTTTAAGTGACGGTGATTTGCCACGCACTTCAGGTAGGTTTATTGAGAACACTTGGTGGTGTACTTCGGTGTCGTACCACCTTCTAGACGGTAATCATTCATAGGTCTTCTGCGCCGTCGTAGCAGACGTCAGTCCCCAGTCGTTGAACAGTGTTCATCTGCTAGGTCTGGCACAGCAATCGTCTGCGATGAGTTATGTTAAGTCAATCCGTTCGATTACAGTAAAAGTAAACGAAATATGAACGTTTGCTGACTATAACCAGAGAACATACGTCTCGAAGGTATCGCCAATGCTTGCTAGGACTGGAAGTTGTTGGGCGTGAGGTTTATGGTTTCATCGAGAACGATCAGACGCGACCATGGCCGATCTTGTCACGACCTTTTGTTGATCCTCTTCATTGCGTCTTTCCTCTGTCATCTCGACTTTCACTGCACAGTAGGCGTCTCGTCGACGTAGGCGTTCCCAATAATCCAGCTCTTCTACGCGGGTGGCAAAGGTGGGAAAAATTGCGCGCACTTGTTATACGAGCGTAGAGATCGGCGCCAGCAGTTCTTTATTGATTCATTCGTTTCCGTGAGAACAGACGTAGGGGCAAGACACCGTTCCCTGCTCATTCGGTAGGCTGAGAACGGATTGGATGCTGTTGGCCTGCGATGGCTGTTCCGCTGTGGTGGCTTACGCACTGAGGGGGCACTTGGTGGCAAGGGTAGCCGGGTGTTGAGGTGGTGGAGACATTTTGATATAAGAAGAGATTAGGTACGCCATGGGACGCAACTTCTAGCCTTGTCTTCATGTAGCAGATTACCCTGCAGCTCCAGCGGTGTTTTCCTATAGCACCCTATAAATGTGTCGAGCCTTGAAAGGGGATTAGGCGGCTGCCGGGGACGGCTTCTATCCGCGGTCATGATGGATGTGACTTATTCTACGGCTGTGGCTTCTTTCGTTGCATCATAGTGTTTTATCTTTCTTTTTGCGTCTGCGTCGACGAGTAGGCGTGTATGTTTGTGCGGGCCACCTTTCGGGTTATCTCATGAATCACAGATTTCACGTTCGCGTGGACACATCGAGTCTTCTTCCTACCCTCGATCGTTGATTCTGACAGCTTGTCCTTAATGGTGAACGCACGCACGCGCTAACTGCGCAGGCAACGGAGCCGACGGACGTGTCGAAAGCCGCCCTGCATGATTCCACAGAGGCTTGAGGTTGTAGCGTTTATAACGTTTCAACGTTTCCTCGAATGAAAAGTGCGCCACGACGTTGCCCCTCTGATCGATTACGCGTCGAAGCGGCGAAGAATTAGAAAGTGATAGAAAGATGGCGCCGCCTTCGTCAGACGCGTAGCAACGACCAATTGCAGTCGAGTAATTTGTTTCGATCATACGGTCCTATTCAAGGGGCGCTAATGGGGTAAACTAAAGGAAGCAGCAATATTAGCTAATTGCGCTAGGGTGATAGCAAACTTGACCCGGCCGGGAGAAGATGTGACAACGCACGGAATATTGAGAAAACTAGATTCAGCTGTCATTCTTATATTCTCGTGCCGAACATCTTGGTAGTGCTGATAGTTGGCTGAGTTTGCGGAAATTTATGATTAGATAATCATGCAGCGCAAGGACATGAAACATTGATGATGAACAAGGCACAGAGACAAGCACGGCGCTCACCTTCCACGTAACCACAGCGGCGATAAATACCGCTCATGAAGTTATCGGAATGCACCGGCAGCTCCAGTTGGTTCGTCTATACCACCTACCGCGCAATCGCACCATATGCCATCTGCATTCCGCAACATGCCATCCCACATTCAGTGGCACGCCTATCCACCATACTCTCACCAAGTTCCCTTCCATCTATCCTCGATGTCAAGTCCACATCCTATCGTTCTCCAGCTAAGCCCGTCATCACCTACCAGACGCCTCTCCAAGTACCCCACGATCTAATCACTACCCCCTCCCCCAGAAACTCCATCACACTTCACCATTAACCAACAATCCTCATCATATGTCTCACCGTGTCCATTGCGATTTCCAAGAGATTCTTAACATATCTGACTGTTTCCACCCCGACCCAGCATTCCCACCATGCTGTTCATGCTGGGCAATGCTGGGAGCTAAATGAACCCCACAGTACGGAGGGGCTGTGACGTTGCGCCACCGAGTTCGCGGTCACTGCTCGGATTCGCAGCCTTGGTGGCCTCATTTCCGTCGGAGAGACACGAAAACACCTCTGCATTCACCGGCAAAAGTCTTAGGCCCGTATTCACAGGCCCAGGCCTTACCTAAAGTTTTCCTCAAGTTCCTGTACTTTCTATAATGTGCGTTATACGAGCACGGAAATAATAACGGGGTAAAAGATAACAAAGTTGGTTCATGCATACGGACCCACTTTGTTCATCCAGCACAATAAAGACTTAAAGGCGATAAGGAAAACTCTCCAGGTAAGGTTGAGGTTGGTTTGTGAATACGGGCCTTGAACGGCAAAGTCCTCAGATGCCGCAACAAACGCAGAAATTGACCTTTGGTGGCGTCGGCGTCTGTATGGGTGACGTACAACTACCGAATATGCAAGTTCATGACTGCGTTTGTATGTGTGCGAGCGTGCAAACGCATGTACAATTTGAGAATTTCGGGGTGGAGGGGAAATTCGAACCCCCAGTCTCCTCCTCCCTGTCTACGCCACTGGACTCCCACTTCAGCGTTGCGGGGGTGGTACGCTCTTTTCTTGCCTGCTGCAAGATTTTTCACCAATTTTCTGGTCTTTACTACCTTGGAATCTGTCATGTCTCTGACGTCACGCCTACGGCAACGTTTTGGGACCACTGGCGTTGTGACGTCAGAATAGGCAAGTCCGTAGTCATTTAAAGATGTTATTCTAGGCGGAACGCTTGAAATATGAAGAAAGTGGATTAGGCAGAGTTCCAGAAAAAAAAATGTTTTTAGCAAACACAGGTTCCATCTCGTCCAGGAACAAATATGCCTATAGTAGAATAGAACTTACGTACATGTTAGACCGTACGTGTTTCGAGTTGATGTGCACAAACATTCTTTCGTGGTCCAAACTATCGAAGGTGCAATAAACTAAGCTCAGAAATATTTGACGGTGCGACTTCGTATAGTTAAGAAGAAAAGCTAAAGTCACCCGGCACCTAGTTTCGACGTTCTTATTGTGCATAACTGCACAGCGTCGTTTCCACGCCGCTGGTTAGTATTTTCTTGTACGCTGTACATACATTTCAGTTGTTGAGTTTGCATTGCGATAACGTTTGCCATGTTTGATTTCAATGTTGTAAACTCTCCCATCCTGTAACAACCCGAAATGGCTCACGTTATTGACAACAATAAGAAATGAAACCAAACTTTAGAAGTACGTGGCATTTCATGCTCAAAGGCTGCACTAATCAGCGCGCACCTCGGACTGACGTCATATGGCGAACTATACCAGTGGCGCCTCCTTTCTAGAACATATGACAGAGTGCGTGAGCGGCATCATTTCTTTAGTCTCGCGGGGCAATCCATGGCCAGGCTTCGGCGTTCTGACCGGAGCCTCTTTGGACTTCTCAATTCGTATCTTACCACAGGGTACCTGAAGTCCGAGCTTTTGAGACGTCGACATGGCGTCCGTCCGAAAGCTATACCGGGCGGTATACAGCTCGATTCGGCCACATTCTTGCGGCGCTTCCCACGACTCTTACGCGCGCCAGGGCAGCCGAGCAAGAACGAAATTCTTCGTGACGTTACCGCGTGTGGTATGCGACGCGCGCCCGGAGTCACATCGGTGCACCGCTGCCACCGCCGTTGTCGATGCACCGCTGCCACCGCCGGGTGTGTCCTGCGCAGCTGCAGCGCGTAGTTTCTCGCCGGTCGAGCACATTGCTCGCGCGGCCCCATTGTTCGTCACCGCCCGAGCCGTGTTCCTTTGTTCATGCTTCTTTTTATCTCTCTTCTAATTCGACGCTCGCAGTGCTTTGTATTCCTCTTCTTCTTCATCCTTCACAGCCGTCGGCGGCCGAAGTGAACGCCTGCCCCCGCTAGACCACAGGGGAACGTGCGTTGGGACGGCGTATTTTTAGCGCCCGCCTTTCGTCCCGCTCGCATCTCCTTCGCTTACGACGAAATACTCCCGCCCCCCGCATCCCTCCTGGCCTGTCGACCGCAGAAGAACAGTGCCCCGAGTCGTGGTGGCGGGCCCACGTATTCGAGAAGGCCTTTCCTTCACTCTTTCTCGGCTCTCCTAAAGCTGGATTCCACGCTGTTGTTCTTGTACTCTGGGGGCTAACAAGGGTCGCCGTCCTACTGTCACTGGTGACTTGGGAAGTAGTGACCTAGATGGATGGATGATACCATGCGCATTCCCGTCATAATAGGTTGGTGACATGCATAGTCATAGGGTTATCTTTCAAGGGTGGGGGCAAATATTCACAGCTTTGCTCCTCTCTGCTTATTAGGTCAATCTATGGCGCAAACTGTGCACCCCCTCTCTTAGGTGAATAAAGGGGAAGGGGTCGTTTCCTCCCTCCCTGACCGGTCAGGAATAGCCCAATTTCATCGGTCCTCGTGCTCACGCCTATGTTGACATGTGTGCGACCAGCCTCTACATAAAACAAGAAAAAAACAATCTTTTGCTATCATGTGGCCTAATGTCTTGCCTACTCCGTTTAGTTCGATTTTATTTTCATCAAAAAAGACGTATTCACCGCCAAGTTCTACACCCCTTACGACACAAACTCCTTACGTTCGCCACTGTTTATTTTCGTTTTTTTCTTCTGTCTAGTTTTCTGTCACCAATACTCTTACCGTCTCTTAGCTTGTTTCTGTCACGGGCGCGTTCAGCATTTTATGGTCTTTAAAACCCCAGGCTTCATGCCAGTTTCGCGCCAAAACATACACCAAGGTGAATATCTCCACATTAAATCAGCGCATCAAGTCATCATCTCTCATTGGTCAACATCCACATGCTAATTGAACCTCATCGCAAACTCCGTGGGTTACAGCACAAGTGTGACGGTCATGACGCTGGGAAATTCCTTAGGGCACTTCATGTAGGCACACGCTGCCCATGCTGCGACCAGTAATCAGAATCGGAATAACAAACTGTCATATTACCGTACAATCAAGTTAACGCATCTGAGTATACAGAAGGAGGTCCAGGAGTGCGAGGTTAAATTGGGACCTCCTTGCATAGTAAACATAAAGAAAGACATAACATCTACAACAAGGAACAAAAATTACAAAATGCATTTTAAGATTTCAAAGACATAACGTAAAAAATGTGAAAATTTTTGATGCACTTACCAAATGGGAAAAGTAAATGTTTGCACATAACACTATGTCACCCTAACACCCTAACACCCTAATCCCGGACAGGCTAAAAACCACTAACCTGCGAATCTGAGTTGTATCGAGACTTATAGGCAACAAGACCTGTTTGTTGTCTGATGGTGCTTAATGAATTGCGTAGTTTTTGCTTACCACGCCATCTTCGCGTCCCTTTTTTTCATACGTGTTTATTGAATAAAAAAAAAACCTGTCCTAGTATGTTGCAGTGGCACATCACCTTCCAAGATGCATCCGGGCTAGCAGTTGTATGCTGTCGAGGTTCCTTGACGTAACGCAGGGCAAACCATAACGCAGGCCAAGCGCAGAAAGCAGAAACACACCGCGTCTCTCACCGTCATGGACCATCGATACCGATACCCTCGTTTCGTGGTAGCGCTTCTCGCTCACCACCAAAGACGCCTGCCGACACTGGATCATTTGCGAAACGAGCTCTTAAAGCTGTCTATCGCTGATCTCTGACTTTGATGAAGCTTCAGATATAAATGGTGAGAGATACGACGTTTTGGGTTGCAGCGTGTAATGTTAAAGTGCACGCGAAGTTTTGTTCTATATCGACACTGCCAGCAAAAATTTATATTCTCTGATTTATTTTGTTTTTGTCTTTACAGGCGACGAATAGATGAATGTGGCGTAACTTCCAGGAGCTTACTCACGGTCATATGGCATATGCAAACCAAACCCACCACCGAGCTCCACTGGATGACGGTGAGTCTTACTATGTGGAGAATTCCATGCGAATGTTTTCTAGCCTCAGGTGTACACGTTGTAACTCAGTCTATGGGAAATGCCTTTTCTTCAAGGCTTTCTAGTTCGAAAATAGCGTCTTCTATTCAGAGAAGCGCCGCAGTGAAGCGCAGCTTCGAGAAATGGTGGCACTAATAAAAACATTGTCAGCTAACCCTATGTCATCAAAAAAAAAAAAGCCCCTCTTCCATTTTTCAAAAACGGGTCACTTCTAAAGAAGGTTTGGGACAGGATTAGATCCGGCGACACGTCGATACCGATTTCCGAAATTAGCGAAATCTCGCCGATTCTGAAATGCTGCTTTTTTGTTTCATGATTACGCTTTAACAGATAATTGCCACATAGAGTGCCGCACGAAGACAATTCTTCAGGCCAGTCATGTTTGTGTAGCTCGCGAATTGTTATTACGAAAAACAAAATGCGGGGCAAAGACATTCGTGTGCAGGCCGTGGGTCGCAAGCAAGAGGTTTGCGGGCCCCGTGTTTAGGACTCCCGTTTTATGCCACTTCAGCTCGCTGAAAATGTCACCTCAGTGACAGGGATCGAACTCGCGACCTTCCCCTCGGCAGCTGAGCACAACGACTGCTACGCTACCACGAAGGACAACGTGGGAGCCCTAAGAACGCTCTTGCTCTCCTAAGAACGCTCTTGCTCTCCTTACAGGACATTGCTGATGTTATTCTATTCCAACCTACGGCAGTTTTCATCAAGGGGTTCACCACTACGCACTGCTTATGGCAAAGGCGGTCCTTCTGAGGTCAGACGTCGTTCACGCTGCGCAGATAGGATGACGAATCCTTAAATTTATATCATGAAGTTTCACTTTACACGCGATGAAACTTAAAGTTCCCGTGCTCCTTGTTTACGAGGTTTTCAGTACCACAATGTCTCCAGTAGGATGTTGACTACAGCCAGCTGGAGATCGTCACGCTTCATCGCGTTGGTTTTTAAGGCGTTGCACAAAGAACACCCCGACTGGCATAACGGCACCCCTTTCATTACTTCGCACGGCTGTCTGAGCTTTGCTTCGCAGATACAACGGCGAGATACTACGGCTGCAGCTGCGTTGTTGCCACCAATGTCGTTAGTGTATGTGCACCAGGGTAGAGCTATACTTAGCTTTGCAGCTAAGAACACCGACACGAGTATGTCTGGCACACTGTGTTTATCCTTTTGTTTTGGTGAGTAGTAACGATTGATGTCATGTGACAGTCAGGTATATATTATAGGAGAGAAACGTACAGGAGCACGTCGGGGTAACGCTTTGTGGCACAGATGATGGCAATGACATGGTATCATCATCATCATCATCATCATCATCATCATCGTCGTCGTCGTCGTCGTCGTCGTCGTCGTCGTCGTCGTCGTCGCCATCGTCATCGTCGTCATCTTCATCATCATCATCATCGTCTTCATCATCATCATCATCATCGTCGTCGTCGTCGTTGTCATCATCATCGTCGTTGTCATCATCTTCATCATCATAATCATCATCACAACCATTGCAAGGCAAGAGCCTCTCCGATGTTCGGCCATTGAACACCATCCTGTGCTTGCTGCTGCCGCGCTGTGTCTATCAAACTACACCTATATTTCTGTCTCCCCCACACGAGTCAGCATTCCCTTGGAATCCAACCAGTTAACCCTTAATGACAAGCGGGTATTCTGTCGGCGCACTATGTGCCCGGCTCATGCAACCGAAACTGCTAACCGTTTCCACGACCAAGCGCAGGACACTAAGGACAGGTAAAAATACCACGGAAATGCTGTGTCGCCCCGCCGTGGTGGTCTAGTAGCTATAAGGTACTCGGATGCTGACCCGCAGGTCGTGGGATCGAACACCGGCTGTGGCGGCTGCATTTCCGATGGAGGCGGAAATGCTGTAGGCCCATGTGCTCACATTTAAGTGCACGTTAAAGAACCTCAGGTGGTCAAAATGTCCGGAGCCTTCCACTATGGCGTCTCTCATAATCATATGGTGTTTTTAGGACGTTAAACCCTAAATATCAAATCAATTAAAGTACTGTGTCCTTGCGTTGTGTCCTGTGCTAGATATTGAAATAGAATACAAACGTGGCCAAAATTATGTTTCATATGTTATTCTTTTTTATGACATGAACAAATCCAAATAAATTACCTTAATACTTATCCAACGTTAAGTGAATGAGAGAGACAGACAGCTAAGCCAAGGAAAGTACAGGGGTCATTATTTGTGGTTTGTCCCCCGCTTTTCTCATGGCTTAGATGTCGGTCGGTTACATAAGCTTATAATGCAAGAAAAGGAGTGCCTTGGACTATTCGGCTACTATCGCACGTAGGTTAAGTCGTCACATATGTGGTTTCATGCCATAGATGTTGCAACAGCTGGAGGGTGGCCAGGGATCGGTCGGATGGCTTCTCAGATGAATAGTTGAGAACAACAGAATATCTACTCGACTCCTGCAGATCATCCAGTCGCACCAGCAACGCCTTGTCGCATAACCTCCCTGCAGGCGTCGCTTTTATCCGCGGAAGTGATTGTTACGAACAGAACGTCGGTAATCGGTCGTACACGCGATACATGTCTTGTTCCAACTCTCCCCGCTTCCTCAAGCTGTAAATCTCGACCAGCAAGCAGCCCAGCTTTACGACATTGCCATGTAATCCAAATAAACCGCCTCGATGGATACATAGCGGGGAAAATGGGTAAACCAGATTCGTTGCGAAACGTGTCGCACGTTCCAGCAAGTTTTCTTCCGCGTTGTACGCGAACAAAGCGCTTTTAAACATGTCCCCATCGTCACGCCGGTCCACGCGCAAGTGTACACCCGGGAAGAAGACAAAAGGCGATGCTGACGTGGCCGAAAAAGACAGGAATGAAGGAGAGAGAGAGGGAGAGAAAAAGGCTTAGCATCTCCGGTAAAGAAAGGCGCGCGCAGCGCCATGCGGCGGCAACAATCAGGTGCATCGCGGAACGAGCGGCGGCAATTAGGCGAAGAAAACTCGAGAGCCGGACAATGTAGATCTGGTAGATACCGGATAGAAGGAGCGAAGTCACGGCGGTGCAGAACGTGGCGACAGTGTCCCCCAAGAAAGTAGGCATCAAAAGCCTAGAGCCGTTCTGGCGAGGACACGAACGGAGAAGAAGTCTCCCTGGTGGCCGAGAGACGAGGCACATATGCAAATAAACTGTGACGCGTGCGACGCGGCTGCACGCACTTCGTGTGCAGCCGGGGCTTCCGCCTTCGTCGGAGACAACCTTGCGGACGCCTCTAACCGACAGGGTTTTCCTTTGCTTTGTCTTCGGCTTGGATTCTTTCGTCTTCGTCGTGGACTCCTGTCCGTTGCTGCGTGGAGCAGCGTTCACTGCGTGCGACGTGTGTGCATGACGTGTACCTACGATATATGCCTGCCCAGCTTTTTTGTTTGTTTGTTCTTTAAGGATAGGTCATTCGTGTTTTACAGAACCGGATTTGCAGTGCTCGAATGAGCGCAGAATGATACAATAACGTTTCTTCATCGCATTCAGCGTGACTCTCCTGGATCTAGTACGCCGGGATATGTCACTGAACGGGCAATCGCACCAGCTCGCTTTTACCGCATTTATGTCGAACAAAATAAGAGGACGTCATTTCCGGACGTCGATCTCAGAAGTTGTCACGTTAGAATACGCCGAAGGCTCCACTGCGGCGTTCCAGAATGAGGGACCTGCCCAAGCGGCTCCTTCCTGAACCGGTGGTTCCGGTGACCAACCTTGACGGTGTTTATGTGTCGAGAAAGATGTGACTGAAATAAACAATAAACATTTCCAGGTCTGAGTGAGGTGGAACTCAGGTCGACTGCGTGGCAAGCAGGTGATCTGTACCACACATCCACTTGCCTGCTTGGAAATACGGAGAAAATAATTTCCTCTGCTTGGAAATGTGGTGAAACTAACTTCCATGCTTACAAAGACACGCATGCATATATGCATGTGGCACAGTACAACATGTAGGCCTAATATCGCAGCCACATTGCTTGGTACAAGCGTGCATTGCCAACAGACGTCCGAACCCGTGTGTATGATAACGAATTCCTGGTTCAAAGTCAGCCACCCATTACAAGGCACACACGTTACTGTGCGTATTCCCTTGAGACCAAGAAGTGGGCGCATAGCGAGCTCTACAACATTTCACACGGGTAATTGCTCGAGGTTTAAATCAGGCTACCCATTACAAAGTAGGTACTAAGTATAGGTGATTGAACTGCGCACTAGGGACAGGATATTGCTATCGCGTTTAACTTCTAAAGGCGAAGCCTAAGGGTCCTCCAATTTCGTTCCACGAGCCTAGCAAACGCGTTCAAAGCCGTCGCCGAAGAAGTGGTGCCCCAAGGGCTATTGCTTCGTTTATTAGAGATCAGTTAATTTGGTCACAACTCTCCACTCTGTCTCTCTCTCTCTCTTTCCCTCTCGTACATTTAATGCATAACTTATCACCGCAGCCACTCCCGCTCTCGGACGCCGCAAATACATCCTAGCTCGCCGTTTTGAGTCGCGGAAGTGAGGGAAGGGACGCCAACTGTATACCACTCAACCACCTCCAGCACGGACGCCGCAGTGAGAAAACACCGATCTGGAAGCCGAGACACATACCGCTCCACTTCCGCTAAGGAGGCGTCTATTGTTCCCCGCGTGGCGCTGTAACAAGAAAAAAAAACTAGAAGGGGAAAGTTTGAGGGGGTGTACGAGGAGGTCTGAGCGGGGAAGTAAGTTTTTGCGCGTGTAACACGCCACGTGGTCTTGAGGAGCTCGCTGACCGGTATAGGCGCTCCGAGCGAGCTGGATGCCGGCTGCTACCAGGACGCGTGTGGAGTCACGTGGGCTACGGTGGCGACATCACGTTCGTTCTGGGCGCTCACTCAAGGACCACCTGCGCATGTCGTCTGCGCTGCTCAACTCACTCCAGTTTCGCTTTTAAAAGCGCACCTTGCCAGGTTGGGAAACGCCCTGACAGAGGAGCATTTGCGCCGTGCCTTGAATGCATCGCGGCGCTCCTTGTATCTTGCATTTCGAATACTTGCACCGAGAACCCAGTCATTTACTAAGATAGCACCAGAACAAACCACCTGGCTGGCACAGGCATTATGTTTGGTTGTTAAAAGAAACGCCCAATCTTTCACCACCGGACATTAAACCTGGCCGCTACAGCAACGGTTCGGTTGCTAATGTGGAGTCGAGTGATTTACCGAAATAGCCATGTACTAATGCACTTGGACTCTGCAGGTGCCATTTTAGTGCTCAACACAAGCAGGTTGTAAGGCTACACACATTCGATTTCGCCCATGTTAAACTTCACAGGGCCTCCGGGCTGAGTCGCGTTATCCGCCACCGTTGTCAGAGCGCGCGAAGAAAACATTCACATGTCGAGATATTCGCACAGCACATATATGTTTGGCTCAACTTTCCCGATTTGCATAGTTTAAATTTGTAGTCCGCTTATAAGTAGGAGTAGCTCCCATGGAGGAGCACAAGTTTTGGGTAAAGCGTTCTTTCTAGCGTTAAGCAGCTTGTTTTATGTGTGCATATGGATGGGCTTCGTACAAGTATATGCCAAATATGCCATTACAAAGGCTCCGAATCAAGCGATTACCGTAGTATTCTAAGGACCACACACACGCACGCTTCTCGCTCAACACGTGGAATCGAGTAACCCTCTTTCCACGTGACGTTACCCGCAAGGTCTGCATCGTGCAATCGTTTGCTACGCCCCCTACAGGTTGTCGTCTGCCGGCAAGTAGCACTAAGTCGCCTGCTACAGACCGGAATAAACTCCACACCGGCGTTGCTACCGACGTTTCATCCCAATAAAAGCCTTCAGTAGAGCGTGAAGGAACAACACTATCGGGCTCGAACAATGCCTTTATTCCCAACTGTTTGATACGGAAGGTGGCGCCGCACCGTGTCAAAGGACGGCGTCCACCTGCCGACTCGAACGAATCACTCGCATCTCGCTTTCACCCTCCTGGTCTCTTTTATTCTAACTTATTTTTTTTTTACTGTTCGCGAATCGGTACGGCGTGTGACGTATGCCTTCCTCAAAGTGTCTTTCTTCGCGGCGCGAGGTATTGCTCTTTCTACGAGTGCCGAGCGCGAAATGGCCGCTCCGAAACCCCGGCATTCAGCGGGGCGTAAAAACTCGGATAAACGAGTGTGAAGGCGGCATAGTTCCTTGTACCATATCGATGCTGAAAGACTTCGCTTACGGCTTTCAGAACCTGGTTTCGAAGCGATAATACATCAGAAGTTTTGCGAGCATTGACTCGGCGGCGTGCTGTTGTTGGACAGAGAGCTGGTAAAACTTTTTATGTTTATTTTTTGTAAATTTATCACACGCTGCAAGCCATTGACGGAACGAGGCAGTCTAGGCAGAAGAAAAACAACTCGGAAAATACTAAGTAACAGCAGGGAAGGTGGAACGTGGGCTTAACACATACATGGCAGCTCGTTCACTTTGTCCCCTTGCAGAAGTCCAGGAAAAGATACAATTATGTGTTCCAGAACAGCGACACTTTCAAGGCGCAGCTCCTGGGCGCTCATTTTGGCGTTGAGCCGTTGCCATGGCTGTCGCTGACGAAGGCATAACCGATGAAAAATGAAAATGAGAAACAAAATCTACGTATCTCCACTCAGAGAATGATTACGAGAGCGTGAAGCTTGGTCCTAAGGTTCATAATGTCTACGTTGAAGTCACCGACCAGTACAAAGGACGGGCAGATAAACGGACGGACGGACGAATTGACGGTGCATGTGATCGTGTGTTGTGCCCTCCTATGCTTGATTGACGTACAAATAGAGTCGATTTTTTTCCACAAATGTTGTCAATTTTCGCCGTGCAAGTGTTCAGTTTCGGTTTTATGAAGTGTGACGGACAGAGATCGCCCCCGAGCCCCCATGTGGGAGATAGCGTATTCCACCGTAGAGCCACCTGGAGTTTGAAGCGCCTTCTCAGAAAGACCCTCTACGGGCGTCATGCCGGACAAGGAGTCGCCTCAACCTATGTAATGTAGCACGGCAGAAGAGTGAAATAGCAGCCAGTTATCCCCCAATGCCAACTCTGCAACGAGTGTTTAAATGCTTCCCACACACTGCAAAATGCTCTGCCGCCCTATAGTTCTTCATCGCCATCTTCCACATTGAGCAGCAACAAAGCGAGCATAATACCTTACAGATGTGCAGTGGCTACCTGGCTTATTCGCAGATAGTCGAATAATGGCGTAGTCCGTGGATGATTTCCTACTCCGACAATATTGTGGTTTGTGGAGTTGTCGACACCTTGGCGAAAGCCATAACTTCAAACCGAGTTTGCAGTTCAAACGCAGTTTGTGGGGCAACGCGAAGATGTGCTCAGAATTCGCATCAGGCATATCGTAATCACCGGCGAATATTTTCTATAATTCTAAGTGCAAATTTTCAAGCGTTTTTTTACTGTTCTTCCAGTCTTGTCTCATAGTTGGATTTATCATCACTTCATGCTTATTCATTGTACTGCTTTCAATTTTTTTTCCCTCTCGTTTGAGCGCTACTCTCTTGCCATTGTGCACAAGAACCCGATATGACGTAGCTGTCTTCAAGGCCGCAAGGACTGCTGACAGTGATTATCCAGTTTCTTGAAAGTTGTTTCCCTGAAGCAACTTCATGCAATGCGCACCCCCTTCCTTGTTCGCAAACACGTTGCAATGCCTTCATGCAAGAACCTAGGCTCTCGACTTCCGCCATGCTACACAAAAATTTTTCATTGTGAAGTTGCCCGAAGGAAAAATTTCGAAACATTTCTCTTTAAATGCCAGTTATGATACATTTGGATCGGTTTTCGCAAGGTTTTTCGAAGGAAAAGAAAAATTGCGTTTTTTTTTTTTTTTCACCGTTTGCTCGTGAAGCACATGTCTTACTCATAATTATGTTATCCGTCTTCTTGTGGTGATGTGACGAAAGGCGGGGCTAGCCTCGCTTGCATAGCCGTAAATTGTTTCGCCTAAATAACTGATGAATTGTAGGGGTCTCTCAGTACGTGTTAAGTAACCCATTGTCTCACAAAAGAAGGTGAACAAATTTCGTTGTACGTTCCTCTGCAATGCCGCGAGCTCTTCTGAAAAGATGTGTTCTAATGTTCAATGCACGAAATAATTATAAGCTCACACCTAAGACGCTTGAGCACGTGCAACTTGCGCCCCCCAAGTTTAATGCACTAAGAGCTTGAAGGAAACGGTGAAAAGGTGCGAGCAGTTGTAGACAGTGCAGCTTTGCATGCTGTGGACCATCGCTGATCTTCCCCGTCAGACTTCGGGCAAAGCGAAAAAAGAAACTGGGTAAATGTGGCCGATGTCACCGCAAGAGGCACAGAGCGGAGAAGTACATTGCCCATGCAGTCAAGAATTACGAAGCCGTGGTGTAAGCGGCGTCGGTCATGAAGTAGTAAGGGCGTGCGAAAAAGAAACAAGTCATGATTTGAAATGCAAACGATGTCAAACGCGTGACGACTGCGTCACCTGTTCTCGACCAAACCTTTGGATCACTCGTTCTTTCTTTTGTAAGTTTTCACGCGTTTGATTTTTTTCAGCTGTGAGAACTCCTTCAGTTTTGCCTATACAACAATGGTTACCGGTTGGTTAGACGAATGGCGAGAATTCCGGGCTGCCTTTCCTTCCACAGATTGCTGCTCTTGGAATGGCCGAGAAGCCTTGCCAGTACCTTGTCTGCTTTTCTTACTCGTAGGTTTATTCTCTCGCGACACCTGTTTCTTTTTTTTTCTCCTAACAACAGGCTGGACCTTGTACCCGCCGCCTTGCACACCTCGAGAGCTCGAACGGTCGTAATAACATATGTGGTGCCCCCTGTAATTCGACGCGAATACAACTCCGGCACGCTGTGCGCATTTCTGCGCGGCTCTGTGTGCGCGAGAACGCTTGACGAAACGAAAAACATTTCTCCACCTCGTAATTCAGCCAGACAGAGTTTTTCTTCATCTAAGCCGTTCATTCTCAGAAAATACTCTTCGGTGAGCAACTGCATAAGTGGAAGTCAACTGGAGACGTCTCAGGCTATATGGCTACAGAAACGGAATCACATACATACATACATACATACATACATACATACATACATACATACATACATACATACATACATACATACATACATACATACATACATACATACATACATACATACATACATACATACATACATACATACATACATACATACAGACATACATACATACATACATACATACATACATACATACATACATACATACATACATACATACATACATACATACATACATACATACATATATACATACATACATACATACATACATACATACATACATACAGGGACAAAAGTTTGCAGGCTACTGTTCAATATATTTCTATAGCTGTGTGGCCTGGGAACTTATGAGCCACCTGTGTATGTGCGTAAGGTTACGTCGCCAGTTAAAGGAAGATGTACAATGAGCACCGCTGATATTGCCATCCCTCTAGTAACAAGAGGATGGGATAAGAGTGTTTATGGACGGCACTAGTCGGTCAAAAGGATCCAGAACTGTCTCTCACTGGTAGTTTATTGAAAATCTAGGCTACTATGCATTTTCAAGAACGTGAGATCCAAACGTATTATGCACGGACGTGCTCTCTTTAAGAGTGAACGCGACTGTACCTTGAGTGAGCGTTTGTTGCGAACTTTCTCCTCTGCATGGTCGTCGTGCGATGGAGCGTCTGTCTACTGTCGAGTTTTTAGGCGCAGTAGACATCATCCCAACTGAAGCTCACAGTGCATGCACTCATCATCATCATCATCATCAGCCTGACAACGTCCACTGCAGGACAAAGGACTCTCCCATGTTCCGCCAGTTAACCCGGTCCTGTGCTTGCTGCTGCCAATTTATACCCGCAAACTTCTTAATCTCATCTGCCCACCTAACCTTCTGTCTCCCCCTAACCCGCTGGCCTTGTCTGAGAATCCGTTTAGTTACCCTTAATGACCAGCGGTTATCCTGTCTACGCTCTACATGCCCGGCCCATGTCCATTTTCTCTTCTTTATTTACACTATGATATCCTTAACCCCGGTTTGTTCTCTAATCCACTCTGCTCTTTTCTTGTCTCTTAAGGTTACACCTACCATTTTTCTTTCCATTGCTCGCTGCGTCGTCCTCAATTTAAGCTGAACCCTCTTTGTAAGTCTCCAGGTTTCTGCTCCGTAGCTAAGTACCGGCAAGATACAGCTGTTATATACCTTCCTTTTGAGGGATAGTGACAATCTACCTGTCATAATTTGGGAGTGATTGCCGAATGTGCTCCACCCCATTCTTATTCTTCTAGTTACTTCAGTCTCGTGGTTCGGTTCTGCGGTTATTACGTGCCCTAAGTAGACATAGTCTTTTACAACTTCAAGTGCACTATTACCTATCTCGAAGCGCTGCTCCTTTCCGAGGTTGTTGTACATTACTTTCGTTTTCTGAAAATTAATTTTAAGACCCACCTTTCTGCTCTCCTTGTCTAACTCCTTTATCATGAGTTGCAATTTGTCCCCTGAGTTACTCAGCAATGCAATGTCATCGGCGAAGCGCAGGTTACTAAGGTATTCTCCATCAACTCTTATCTCTAACTGTTCCCATTCTAGGCTTCTGAAAACTTTCTGTAAGCACGCGGTAAATAGCATTGGGGAGATTGTGTCCCCCTGCCTTACACCCTTCTTGATTGGTACTCTGTTGCTTTCTTTATGAAGCACTATGGTAGCAGTTGATCCCCTGTAGATTTCTTCCAGAATGTTTATATATAGTTCATCTACGCCCTGATTCCGCAGTGTCTGCATAACGGCTGATATTTCTACTGAATCAAACGCCTTCTCGTAATCTATGAAGGCTATGTATAGTGGTTGGTTATACTCTGAGCATTTTCTATTACCTGATTGATAGTATGGATGTGGTCAATTGTTGAGTAGCCTGTTCGAAATCCTGCTTGTTCCATTGGTTGATTGAATTCTAATGTTTTCTTTACTCTGTTAGCAATTACCTTTGTAAATAGCTTGTATACTACAGAGAGCAAGCTGATCGGCCTGCAATTCTTCAAGTCCTTGTCATCTCCTTTCTTATGTATTAAGATGATGTTAGCGTTCTTCAAAGACTCTGGTACTCTTCCCGTCAGGAGACACCTCGTAAACTGGGTGGCTAGTTTTTCTAACACAATCTGTCCTCCATCTTTCAGCAGATCTGATGTTACCTGATCCTCACCAGCAGCTTTGCCTCTTTGCACGCTCTCCAAAGCTTTTCTGACTTCTTCTGAAAAATGCCCTGAAAAACGGAGGAAGCGTCAAAGCAGTGAAGAAGAAACTTGGGATAGGCAGAAGTCGGATGTATGCACTAAGGGACAAAGAAGGCAAAATAACTACCAATATGGATAGGATAGTTAAAATAGCGGAGGAGTTTTACAGAGATCTGTACAGTAGCCGAGACAACCACGACCTTAATACTATAAGAACTAGCAGTGCATGCACTATTCACTGGCATTGTATGAACCAATGAAGTCAAGTCGAAGTAACACAAGTAGGAGCAGAATAAGAATGACGTTGTAAGAAGCGGTAACACTCTTGAATATGCAAACGAGCACTTATCTGTTAAAACATAAATGGTGGTTCGAGAGTATTATGAGTATTCAGAAATCATTACGCCGGAGAACACAAATAGGTGAAACTAGCTTACTTTATTAACAAGCGCCCTTCCCATGTATGGCAGGTGGACGGCACACTGATCTTCCCCGTACGATACTGCTAGCTAGTTATTTATTGCTAGCATTGAAAGCAATTAGGGTATTGTCTTATTATTGATACAACACCTCAAAAAAATAACACTGTGGGTATCATCATTCACATCTCTATACCACAGCCACTCCGTAGTGTTGCATTATTATATACGTGTACGAGCGTATAGACATGAACGATTGGAATGGGAGCGCCAATTTTATGTTCAAGCGAGAAGCAGTCGGGATACAGAAATACAAACGTAAAGTACCGATTCGCTATAAGTATACATTTTGTGCCTGCCCCCTTTTGTGGCTAACAAGTGCTTTTATCCACCATGACTTCTCGGTAGTAAGTTAAGTCGTCCCTCTAATATTGTTCACAACTGTAATATGTCAATAATGCAACCGCACGGTACTATAGTGGCACTACTGCAGTCCGTTTGCAGTACGCATTGTGTAGAGATGACGTACATCCTTGAAGTGATTTTCACTTCCCACATCCGCGCCCCCCGTGGACACCACGACTGTCTCTAAATTTTGGTTTGTTCATACAAAAGAAAAAAAGAACTTTCGACAAATTCCAATGTTAAGGTGCCCAGAATAACCCTTTTCGCAGCGTTTACATCTCTGGTATGGTGGGAAAAAAGGTTCTGCTTAATTCTACGTGTTTCTATGTAGCAACCTATTCATCAAGAGACGCTGCGTGCACCTCTTGCGACCAAACAATAAAACTAACAAAAAGCGGCGCGGCCAGAACTAATGGCCACGCCGATGCAGACGACACAAAGGAGCTGCTGATGTCGTCTGCCTGCGGCGCACTCTGCACGCGGGAATGTGCAGACGACGACTGGGCACGCGACATTTATTTTTAGGCACGCACTGCGGATTATGCGGTGAAGATAAAGGTCCCATAGGGGGCGGTACTGACCGGCCCCTAATTAAGGAAACGCGCACACATATAGAAAATTAAGCGCGCGACTTTTCTCCAGGGAACGGCCGTGCAGGAGACATTGTCACTGCTTATGGGCTGCGTATAAAAGTTAGGAACGCCGAAGCAACGTTGTAGCCACGTTGTAGCATACGACACCATAGCCTCGTTATCGCCAAGCCCAATCGAATTTTCCGCTTTGTTATAAATGAGTGTGAATATATTATTTAAGTTATTGCTCCCATGAAAAAGGTGTTTTGTGGCCCAACAACCACAACTCTGTATGTAGCCATCCTGCGCAGCTGGAAAGTGATGTCACGTTAGCAGCTGTAAGCCATAATTTGCAACGAGATTAACTTTTCCCTCCTTTTTCCTGTATTAATGCTAAAGTGGCATTTTTCGGCTCTTTGAGATATACGAGATGCGCCTAAATGTAATACACAGGGCAGCTTTGATCGATTCGACTAATGTGCTGTGTTCTGCGGCCGCTTTCTTCAGGATAGAGATCATATGCTCCATATATATGTAACGTCATCGCCAGCCACACGTGGTACTTCAATATCAGGTTCGGCTTTATCCCACGAGACGGGAGTATGCGAATCTCGGACCCAAGTATACAAACTCACCAATTCGCACAGCGTTCTCTTACGAATTCTCGACGAACCTTACTCGACTTCTCATGTGTGGCCGGGGCAAGAGAGTCTTGGATTGAGAGCCCATCGTGGCCGGGGGAGAGGGAGAACACTGGTGTTGCTTGGTCGAGAGCAATTGCTGATGAGGCTTGAGAGCTGCAACGCCATCTGTACTATATAAGCTATATAAAGCGTTGTTCGACCCCGGGTGAATGTGCGAACGAAAGTTACGTGTGATATTGACATCATAACGCCACAAAGTGCACTTGCATTCGACAATACTGACGTCTGTGCTTTAACGTGAGTTGACGTTATGCCAGACAATAAGTTACCCTGTAGCCAGTAGACTCCACTGTTACAGTTCTTATAGGCCCACGACGTGCACACAACTACTGTACTTCACGTCTATACAACTCGTAACACTCGCCCGAAATCCAGAAAAAAAATATTAGCATAGGCTTCGGCAATAAGCTTCGCGTAACGATAACACACCAATACAGGAACAACATTTTGGCCTTCCAGTGTGGTGCTGCAGTGCGCACGTCAGCGGTACCATCGTTAGGCAACTGTGGACAACCAGTTCTCACGTTGGCATGTTTTCTAGATACGTCAGTATCTAGAAAACATAAAATTTTGCGCATGGTTACTGGTATCTACATTCATATGCCTCGTAAATTGTTATGGTGATCGAAAAATTCTTTTTATGCTCACTGCCACATAGCAAACTTCTTGATGCACGTTTCGCATAGATTCATCGCCATGGTACGTGGGATCTGCCGAATTTCGGTGAATTGTTAAAGTCATAGGTGTGCGCATGGATGTGGGTGGAGGCAAAGAGACTGCTGCCCCCCCCCCCCCTATTGCCATGAGGGGGGCAAAGTCTGCCCCTTACGTTGACTCAATAGGGAGGGGGATGCTGCAGCAAACCTTGCTCCCCCCCACCCTCTTCTTGGCAAGGAGAACCTTACGCACGCTTATGGTTAAGGTAATGGTTAAGGTGGCATTAAGGTAGTGTGTGCGTCCATAATGACAAAATCTGGTTCGACCATCTGTCGCAACCCGGAACAGCAGCGCTGCAGCAGCGGCATGCGTGGCTGACTTCCACCAGCGCCGCTCACTCCGACGCATCTTCAAGCCATTACCGTTGCCTGGCAGAAAGCCAGTGCACAGTAGAACGAGAAGTATATATACATTTTCAGAAAGATGACGGGAACGCGTGAAGAGACGTGAACAGAAAAGCGTGAGATTCTGGGGAGGAGATGAAGAAGATCAAGAGCGATGAAGAGATAAGTGAAAGAGGAGGAGGGACACACGTGGACGTGTCCCCCGTGAAGAAGCTGCGCGGACCTTCTGAGGAACACTATTGTCTCTTGGATGGTGCGTGCAGGAGGGCTGTGGGAAGATGCCTCGTTACTCGGGCTCCCGCGCCCTCTTCGCCCCGTAAGTGTATTTAAGCGGCACTGCGGCGTTTAAGACGGCAAATTGGACGGGAAAATACTAAAACAAGGAAACGAAAAAAAAAAACTGAGACGCGGGAAGAGATTTACGAAGTCGGCGAAAAAAAAACGTAATTGGCAGGGAGTCATTAATAGGATAACGCAAGTGGTGGCGGTTTGCTATCAGATTCCCGGACTTCTAGGTCGAAGTAAAAAAAATAAACACATCGTGTAGTTTATATTCGAACTGCGATGAAGGATGCATCTGTTGTAAAATCAGATCGAGAACTGAAACTAGACACGTTGTAACAAAATGCCTGCATATTCACTCGGCCAGATTCGTGGAAGGTGCGCATCTTTAAAAGGCTTTCTTTTGATGTATTTTTTCGTTTGTTTATCAGAATACTGCCAGTCAGAGTTTCAGACTACATGAAGGTGTGGGTGGCGACGCATCTCAGATATCAATTGTAAACAAAAAATACAGTAAAGACAATCTAATTAGCATCATTATTTGGCCAGCAGTCGCTACCGCCGACGAACGTTTAGAATATTTGTAAAGGTGAAAAGCTGACGTTATACTGGCAGAGCGGAGAGAAAGCGTATATACTATTTTACCTAAGACATAAGGGTGCCGCCATCTTGGGCTAATAAGTTGATGTTTACTTGTTTTTTTTTGTAGATTAAGATGTAAATGAATAAGGTCACGTGACGTCGTATGCGCCAGCTGACACGTTTTCATGTGTGTGTTTCTGCCGTAACACTGTTCGTTAAGTGGTTGAAGAGGCGAAACACAAAGAGCAACATCCCAACACAACGCATTAAACCCTTCCATACCATATTTATTTATTATTTTTATTTATTTAAATATTACCTACATCGCCATATAGGCATTACGTAGGGAGGGGGGTGCGCAAAAACAATCAGTCTTGCGTAGCAAAGCGCATAAACAAACATACAAAAAATCACCTTGGCATTTATCACAGCACAAGTATAGATCGCGAAATACATTTTCAACACACGTAGTACATACATAATGCAAAAACCGATTTCACAGCATGAAAAAAAAACTGAATCATTACTTGTTATACTTACTAAGACGTGTAGTTAAGCTGTTCCACTTTCTGATGGTTTTTGGGAAAAATCAGTAGACAAATGTGTGGAATCTGCATTTGAAGGTAGAAATTTTTTTTTGGTATTATCACAGCGCGTGGATGTGTAAGGTGGTTGAACAAGGTAGTTATGATGATTGATTCCTGTGTTAGAGTGATATATCTGGTGCAATCGTCTAAGCCGTAGTTTCTATCTACGTACACGTAGCAGATCCGATACCAAAGTGGACTTTATTTGTGAAACGCTGGCGTAGGGGCTATAATAGTGTACAACATACCATTGCAGCGTAGAAACAGGAGCATTTATAACAAAAAATAAGAAAGCAAGAAAGTAGACAGTGATGACGTAATCATAAGGAGATGGTAGTGTAGACGGTGTGCGAAATTTCAGTATTCACTTATTAAAACGTGCAGTGTGCTTATAGCTGTGCTGAGGCGCCGAGAAGTTACCGGGCTGCTGATTACGTCAGTTTTTTTCGTAGTTAACTGCCGGGCAGTTAATTGAAGATGTATACACGATCGTGTTGGGAGCTCCTTCCGGGTACGATTCGTGGCCACTCTGTTTCAAAGGGGAAGATCCTAATTGTCGTCATCATCATCACTTACTCTCCAAATTTTTCGGTGGCCTCCAGTACTCGTTGCACGTAGGCCCGGAGACCTTTCACTTTCGCTAGTATACATTGCCTCACCATTGCAGCAGTGGCTCGCGGAAAACATGGCCAACTCAAGAAAGCTCTATTTTCATCACGTTTTGCTTTGGAAGGACATTGTGAATTGGTCTTTCTATTGACGGACATGTTGGTTCGTTTTGATAGTTCATGGTATTCTACAAACTCAATGACAGAAATGCAACTCAAAAGAATCTAGCGTTTTCTTTCGTTTTTATTTGCACAAGGTCCATGAGCCAAGGAGGTTTACAAAAAAAGCTCTTGGAGTGAATATTATGTAGGCAAAGTGAAGCCAAGCCACCTCCATCTTACTCCAGATAAAATAAGACTTAAGCAAAGTGTGTAAAAAAAAAGTCAACTATACAGAGTAATTATACCTACATCAAGGGAGAGCTACCTGAAGCTGTCCGGGTGAGTGTTTCCGGTCAACCATGCAGACCGTGTTTAGAGCAAAATGTTTGTTGACAATTTAAAGCGCTATGTACTCTACCATAAGAGAGCGCTCTGCTCTCCTTAGCCCGAGGACAGTGGGTGTGTTTAGGAAAAGTGTTTAGAAATTTAGAGTAATTGGTACTTTACTAGGAGAGAGCATAAAGCCGTCCTCGCGTGAAACAAGCGAGATGTGTTTAGAAAAGTGTTTAACGACTTCGAGTACTTCGTACTCAACTTCGTCTGTTTAGAAAAAAAGTATTATTATGGGAGAGCAGAAAGCCGTCCCAGACATGGCTATCACGGAGCCGCCCTTCATATAAATAATCTCTGTTTAGGAAAAAGTGTTCAACAATCTAGGAGGAGGAAAGAGTAAGCGGAAGGACAGGGAGGTTAGCCAGTTCTTAGACCGGCTGGTTACAGTGCTGGGGAAAGGGGTGAGGGGAATGAAAAAAAAATGATAGAAGAGAAATGATCTAGAGTACAATGTACTGTACTATTTGAAAACATAAAGCTGTCTCGACAATATTGACACAGCAATCCACAGCTCGAGGTGAATACAATAACGTGGAAGTATGTTTACAAAATGGGGGTTAACATTTTAGAGTACTCGGTACTCTGGAACGCGAGAGCTGAAAGCCGTCCCTTGGGCCTCACTCTTGATGAGGAGATGTTCACAAACATTATGCCGTGAAGAACATACATCAGATACGTGGACAGCAAAGATAAGTCACTGCTTGTGTGTGTTTAGAAAAAGTTTATTCTATGTACACAAGAACTTTTGCAGGAGAGTTGTAGTCTCTGACGCTTGCTTTCATGCGCAAGAAAAACTGCGTTAAACGCAAGTGCTGTTATTGAAAATTTCCTCAAACAGATACTGCTCAACATGTGTCCTAGTGTTACTGGTTTTCTTAAGAAGCCTTGAAATCTTGAAAAATATTAATTAAGAGCAAGCTACCTGTACTGTTACACCATCATTACTTTCGTCAGGAGCAACTATATCCTATTTTACGGCGAAGCTATCATTCACGTTAGCAGAACAAAAGCACTTTATTTCATATTCAGTATCACACGAGAAAGTCATGTTTTGAGGTACACTCCAGGCAAGTGCTAGCTCCACATCTGCTGCCAAGGCAGACACATCCTTCCGTGTACAATCCACAGTGGAATTCACAGCCCCCATACGGCAAATTTACTCCACATGAGCGGATAGTGCCAAGGGCAACCATAATAATGATATGTGTGGTTTAACGTCCCAAAACTAGCATAATGAGAGACGCCATAGTGGAGGGCTCCGGAAATTTCGACCACCTGGGGTTCTTTGACGTGCACCCAAATCGGAGCACACGGGCCTACAACATTTCCGCCTCCATCGGAAATGCAGCCAACGCAGCACGGATTCAATCTCGTGACCTGCAGGTCAAAGGCAACCATAATCCTACAATAGTCAAGTAGGAGGCGGCCCTTCTATCGAGTTTTGACCCAGTACAGCAACAGCACAAGGTTGACCGAGCCAGAATGGCAGCAAAAGCCAATCTTTCGGACTAGGAGGTCTTTCGGGCTAGGAGGTCCAGCCATTACCGACTTGTTTATTGATAAAAAAAACGGAAGCAAGACTGAAAGTTGGGCTAGTTGGTGATACATTATGGGCAGAAACAGCGCACAAACTCACGGGACGAAGAGAAGAGACACAAACAAGCGCTGACTCTCAACTAAAGAATTTATTGAAATATACAAGTTATCTGAACACATAAGATAAAGAACGCACACAACATGCGCAGAGGCCCGGCGAAGGATCGTGTCGACGTCATTAACAATTTTGTGCTACGGGTAACTGTGAACACAAGAAAACTAGTGGAAGCATTCTTTATCAAAAAAGAAGGGGAGTCGTGTGTCAGTCGGACATCAATATCTTTACATGAAAAAGAAGAAATCTTAATCAGTAGCATGCTTGTTTGAATGGAATATGCCGCGCCTGCGCAGTTAGCCGTAGCACAAAATTGTTAATGACGTCGACACGATCCTTCGCCGGGCCTCGGCGCATGTTCTGTGCGTTTTTTATCTTATGTGTTCAGATAACTTGTATATTTCAATAAATTCTTTAGTTGAGAGTCAGCGCTTGTTTGTGTATCTTCTCTTCGTCCCGTGAGTTTGTGCGCTGTTTCTGTCCATAATAATAAAAAAAACGTTTCCCCCTATCTCTCTAGTGAAAGCTTCACCTCAAAAAAAAAAATTTAAAAACCTTCTTGGTAGTAGCCGTACAGTACCACCGGAAGGACTTGGGCTACCATAGTAATGAGGTGGCACAGTTACCGCGTGGTTGTGTTCTGAGTCTCTATAACCTTTAAATGTTCTCCCACTTCCTGCTCTCCCACCCTGCAGCGTACTGCACGTTACTAGTCCAACAAAGTTCACACGCACTCCAAGAAATCACAGCGAGCGCTTCGCGAGGAACTCTTCTTGGTGAAGTCTAATTGCGCTCACGAGAAGAAGCCTCATTGGCCGCGCACACGTTGTTGCATTCGTGCGAAAAAGAAGCGTGGCTACGACCACGCTTTCAATGTAAAATAACAAAACAATAACAAAATATATTTATAACAACAACTGCAGCCCAAAAGCGCGCGTGCCTTACCATCCTGCGTCTCGTCTGCTCATCTCCTCCATCTCTTTCCGTCTCCTCGCCCAGTTATCAATTTAATTTGTTTCCCACAAATTTCCCATACACGTTTCACCTCCGGAAGCAGAGGTATGGGAACAAGAACGAAAAGACGAACAACAGAGCCAAATGTTTGCTGTACCTCCTCACTTCTTCATCCTTTCTTCCGCAGTCTGTCTTCATTTTATCTTTACCGCATCGTTTTGCTGGTTTGTTCAGTTTGCTCGGCGTCTCCAGCGCTTCGGGTTTGAAAAGGCACTCCGTACATTCTTTTTTCCGACTGCATTCGGTGACAATCCTGCACAACTTCTTCATAATAAGCGCCACTCCGGCCGCTCGGAATTTTCTTTTCTTTTTCATATTCCATTCTACGCTTCGTGTAGCCTCTATAAAATATAAAAAAAGGATTTGCGTGTCTCGCTTGAGTGTACACGTGTGGGAACCTGCAAGATCCTTGAAGCGCCCACCCAGGGGTCCGCATGTGCGCCTAGTCTTTCTCTCTGTCTCATTGTCTTTTCAGTATCGTTCTCTCCGGTACGTCCGGAAAAGAGACTGGCTTCCCGGTGCGATCATTTATCGCGTCCAGTTAGGTTGACCCCTCTGCTGCACTCTATCTACCGAGAAGGTCTCACGGAAGTGGGCACGTTTAAATACGAATGCTTCGCACAGAAAAGTGCTAGGTCGAAACTGGTGGCTAAGGACTGCGGATATGGCACTTCGTATGCTCCACCTTTCGAATGTCTTCATCATTATCATCGCTATGACCACGACTTATGATCGTCACCTTCATTTGGCCGTGATTCTTATTATACCGACTAAAGTGACTGACGCCTTTGTCGTCACATGCTTCTCTGGATGGAACTGTTACAATACTATCCATATCAGTACTATATGGTTGAATGAGAGACCTTTGACTAGTAGAGTAGCAGACTAATTAAGTAGACCAGAAGGATAGTAATTAAGCATGCAAGCCAAGTAAGTAATTGGGAAATCGGTCATGTAGAGAGCATAATTCTTGTCACTGCGGGTGCCATTTTAATGCGGGCGAAATTGAAAAAAAAAACAAATCATACGCTTACCCCGTATACAGTGTCACCTTGGTCAAGCTAATTAAAAAAACGTTAAAGGAGATACAAAGATGCGACGAACAGCGTTTTGAAGGGTATAGCTTTGTGCATAGATGTAAAGTTTTTCGTTGTTAATGGTTTAGCTATATTCACTACCGTAAACAATTAATAAGTGCAGAAATTCGGACGTCTCGTTTTCAATAGTTTTCCAAAACATCAGGCTCATATGCTTCCGGCCTGCTGCGTCATTTCCGGTTTCTGTTTTTTTTTTTATGCGTTTCAAACTTGTGGCCCAAAGTGCGAAGAAAAACGCGAAGTGAAAACGAGCCTCTCTCTCGCGCGATGGCAGTGCGCTCTAGCGGGCCTTCGAAGAACTGTATAAAGTTCCGCTCGATGGCTGGCTTCAGGGGCGCGAAAATGGGACGAGGCGACGGTGAACAAAGGAAATTCTCTGAAAAAAGGAAATTCTGAGGGTTCGTTTTGTTGTTTGACGCAGGTCTATTGAAAAGCAGCAGATAATCAGGACAATCGAGGTACAGGGAAAGTTAATAGTGCCGTTTTTAAGTGTATTGTAGTCCTTACGACATACAGTGAACTCTGAATTCAGTGAACATCGAGGGACCAAACTGAAAAACAAATTGAATCGAATGTTCTCCAGAATCCGGGGCAGCATTGGACACAGCGAAAACCAAGTCAGGAGTGCCAAATGCAGTTTATTTTAAAAACAATTCTGTTTTCTTTTTTCACATGGACTGGTGTTTTTATGAAACGCGAGAAAAGACAAGTTTGTCTAGAAAGTCTACGTTTGTATGCACTGCCCTTGGTACAGTTTGTTGCGGTATCACGTATCGTAAAAACTTTCTTATACATATCCAATGGCCTTGGCTGCAAATGGAGAATTTCATCGTGCCTAAACCGTTACATTTTTTTTTATTTGATATATAAGGAGATGTTGTCGCACAAACATAAGGCATCGCGCACTACTTCTTTTGGTTCCAGGCGAACATCAGAAACAATACGCATGGGTTCGCAGTTCAAGCTAGTTCCACTGAAATAGTCGCTATTGAGAAGTTCCTTCAAAACAAAACCTTTGCACATAATGCATAGGAACACAACCGGGGATTTTCTGAAAGCTCTTTATTCTGAAACGTTCATTAAATTGACGTTCGTACAACTGAGAGTTCACTTTAGACGTAAAGTGCGCGAAAAGATTACTTGCCTTTTGCAGAGGTCGAACCTTCAACTCTGCCACAACGTGTCCGATGTTCCGTCAACAGAGCCGTGGCAGCACTCGTCTCCTCGTCCATTTTATTGGGTATTAGTGTCCGTGAATAACTACAAGTGTTAGTCAGTGACTCTCGTAGGAATGACTGTGGAGCAGACAATTAATATCCTCTATACGTTCCTTGGCTTCATTATCGGTTGTTTTTCATTGAAATATAGTTTTTTTGCCACTTAAGCTTCAATAGCGGGCTAAAAAGTTCGGCACAAGGTTACGGGTCCACTAGATACCGCAACATCTAAGAGAATGTCCTCAAATGTCCTTGACGATTTTGTTATCGTTAACATAGCACTACAAATGAAGCTGATAAATGTGATAGGCAGTACTGTGTAGTAAAGAGAGAGAGCCCGCAAGAACTACACAGAGTAATCGCACGCAACAAGTAATAGAACAAAAGACAAAAGGGTGGCCACAGAATCAAAGTGAGAAGGTACTGCGGGTATTGACAAACCTAAATGTCAACAATGAAAAAAAAACCATGCACATTTCTTTTCTCAGAAAGATACGTTAACGAATTGCTACCTAACAGTCGTACACCAATTATGTGCGCCTATTAAAGTTGTCTTCGTTGTACAAAAAAATTTACCTCTCTGAATGTAAATTCAAATGGAACAGAACAACATACCATATGCTTCTAGAACTGTCGTAGCTAGCCCCGACACAAGCTGTTCGAAAGAAACTTGATAATAAAAGATGGTGGCTGCCAACATGACGTCATGAAAGTGACGGCGCATTATTAACAGCAGCCGTCTTACAAAATCCCTTCTAGAGCGAACTTAACTGATGTGAGCCTCCTGAGTTCAGCATAGAGTTAAAACATGTGAACAATGCATTTCTGTCTGCATCTCGAGGCTTTAGTTGTAGACACAACGTTCCATATATCCATCCATTCTACGGTTCATTGAAAAAAAAAAAAAAGATCAAAATTCAGCTAACATTGCTTTTGTTTACGAATACAGGCAGAACATACACCTAATGCACTTTAACATCAGATGAGACTGGGTGATAACGTACTTACCAGAGCAGTCTCAGGTTGTCACGAACCGAAGACAGAATTGTTTTTACGTGCCATTGGGGTCAATCTGTTTTTGTTCTATTGGATCAAAAGTCACGAGTGCATCAAACTCCCTTTTTAAAAGGTCCTACCGGTGATTTAAATGAACTCAACTCACGAGGAGCTAAATAATAGTGTTCCAGGCGAAGCACATACTCATTAACGACTTTATTTAACCGCCCAACACGTGGGTTCATCCCTGAATGACATTTTAAATAGATGTCATATCCAATTCATCAAATAAGAGGCACCTGATTCAAAGAAATTATTTCTATCGCCAGCAGGTGCATCCATCTTAATGAAATCAGTTGCTCAAATCCACTGATAAAATATGCTAATCTGTAATAAAAACGCACTTGAAGCAAACAAGCTCTGTTATTATCCTGCGAGCGACAGCGATTTAAATAAAATTCGTTGCGAATGAGCGAAAAAAAAATCGTTATGTATCGCAAACCACAAGCTTTAGCGAAAGTTTCCTGGCACGCGCGAGATCCGGAATTCGAAATATTTAGACTTGAAATATTTGAAATTTTTAAGCCTCGTGAAAATTAGGCGGGTAGACCCCTTCCCTAACGACGTGCAAGTCACAGCAGCATTTCTAACAGAAAATATTTGCCCTTCGGGCTTACACACACGAGTTTATTGCCTATAGAAAACATCACCAGTATACGAAGGAAATTTGTGTAAGCTTTGCGGTACCTACATATACGGAGTAGTTCGTAATGAATAAACTCTTCGCCCATGAAATGTTTGATGAGGTGATGGCTAAAGAATCATGATAATACTAGTTTGAACTCATAATAATATAGCTGCAGTGTTATTTACTTTTTGAAAGACTTAAATCTCAACGTTTCTGTAGGTTTTCTTTTCACAAGTTTTGCAAATTTTACTATTTTCGTAAGCTGTAGCAAAAAGTGAACTTTGTCAACATGATACAGCAGCAATACGTTCAATATATTGTTGCCATAAAACAAGTTTCTTGCGATGTGATCGGCGCTCTTGAAAACCATTCTGAAAAGGCCTCTCTTGTTTTGTACAGTTTAAAGTGGAATGCACGATACTTTATAAGAAAATCTATAGGTGTACATTTCATCAGCAGTTGTTACTTTCTGAAAATACACTTAAAAACCTTGCTACACTAGTGCTAGCTCATTACTTACATTTTACAGCACTAACTGAAAATGTGCAAGATATCGTTTAGATTGCCCTTATTGGCTCTGCAAACATGGAGACTGTTGAAGAAGATTATCTTCTCGTGCTCCATGCATGAGTTAACAAAAAGTTCAATAGTGCTGCTAGAAGCGTAAAAAAAAGAAAACGAACAAAATAAGAACGCAGATTTGGGGAATGTTAAAGAAAAGAGAAGCAGTGCAAAACAGCGATTTCTTTGGCGATGACTTTCTTTACTACCCGAGCTCCTATTCTCTCATCATTGACACAACCATTTTGTGTGTTTTTTTAGCTTGTGCCGCAAGTAATGTCTCAAATTCAAATGGAATTGTATTTCTTAGTATTTCTAGATTTTAAAATACCTTCCGATGGCTTCGCAAGTCTTCAAAATTTAAAGATATTCCTTCGCCCGTATAGGCTCTCTGCCTAGAACCATAATGCGTTATAATCATCGACTGTTACGTCATATAATTATAAGTATGCTCAATAATACGCTCATTAAAGGGAAAGTGACTCATTCCGAACTTGAAGGACAACAGTTATGTCAACTAGGCATCCGTCCAACCTCCGGGCAAATGGCCGTGGCACAGCAGACACGTGGAAGACGTGGCCAGCTCAGAGAGCGGCGATGGATGACACTTGGGCTAAATCCTTTACGCCGAGCAACCACCTGAGCTTCTTATTACGCAATTTAGCCCTCATCTTGGAGCGGCAGAAGTGGCTCAGTCCTTCGCGAAGAAGGAAGACCCATTGTTTTTTGTCGAGTAAGGAAACGCTTGCGTACTTAAGATCGAGAAAAAAAAAGAATTGCGCTTGAAATGCTGCCGAGCAGGTTCTTTTGTTTGACGCCTCAGTTCCAGGCTGCACGAAGTTTTAATTACAAGGCCGTGCAAACCGAAACGAAAGGGCAAACGAATTATTCCGTAAGGTGTTTGCAACAGAGCGCAGCCTTTTTTTTTTTCTTTGATCGCAAGAATCGGACAGAACAGCGTGTTATTACTTAATAAAGGGATCTTGCATCCCGTATAATTCCAATTTTCACCGCGACGTGACGTAATTGTGCTGCAAGTAGTCCGCCGCAGTGGTGTAGTGGTTCAGTGCTCGGCTGCAGACTTAAAGGTCGTAGGTTCGATACCGGCCGTGGTGGTCACATTTCGACGTAAGCGAAATGATGGATAAGACGGATGCTTGGGCTAGTTCTCTTCTTCTGTAGTTACGTCATAACTAGCCGTAGTCTTGCGCTGTTCAAATATGTTGAAATGACGGAGGCCACTGTACTGGGCGATGTAAGTGCACGTCAAAGAACACCGGGTGGTCGAAATTTCTAGAGCCCTCCAGTAGGACGTCTTTCATCAGCATATCATGGTTTTCGGATGTAAAACCATAGATATTATTATTAAAGTTTTCAGATAGGATCGTCAGTGCTTACACATCAGTACTATACTGATCTGACCACATGTTTTTTTTTGTTTTCAGTTTTGTGTCTTTTAAACACGGAGCAGCAGTATAGAATTCCAGGCTTTTACGAACATCGCTTGAGTCCAACTTTGTGGTTAACCTTCCCTTGTTGAGTTTACACGCCCGAACTTTCGATATTACATTTCCGTAAGCTTGACCTGCACGATAACATCTGTGTCTCGAGGCCTCCGTGATCGGACAAGAACTACGTCCAGACAATGAATCAGAGGTTTGAACTTCACTGAAGTAGCAGTCGTCACCGACAAATCTATTTTTCGGAGTGACCACGGGTGATATCTTAGTACGCTTGTTTTCAGAACGTGCGGATATGCACGACCTCAAGGGATCAACGAACGGATTTGAAAACAAGTCTGTTTATAAGCGCGTGCTCGTTTTTCGGTCAGTGAACGAGCCCTGCACGTGACACTATAGCGTTGGCACTTTGAATAAACTGAGGCTTTATTTTGCGCTTGACCTCTTCCTGTAAATGTCACACACTTTTTGAATTAGGCGTGCTTTAGTTCTACGTAACGAAGCCTGTCAAGATGTATATTGTCAGGAGTTAATGACACCGAGCTCATGTTACCGAGAAGCTAATGATATTTATTGATTTACTGACTAATGAACAATATCAGTCAGAGCTAATCAAGTCTTTCAGAAAATGCAGTGTCATGCCTGCGATATCTTAGGTTGGGCCACGACACTAACACCTTTATATAATTTATTATTCAATGAGTCGATATATATGCGTTTTAACTGAACCGATTCCACCACATGGGGGGTTTCAGAAGTTAGGACATCATTCACTTAATGAATCAATTTTGAGTGTACCTAATGTACTTCTTTATCAGCGCATATCCTGAAATTGGCCACGAAAATGCTCCCATCACCGGATAAAGCCCTGTGTCACATATTTTTTCAGCGAACGACAATTTATCAATTCGATCATTATTGGAAGTGCCCTAGAGTTTAAACAATAATTAATGGTTAACTTATGAATCATTATTCATTAACACTCTACGAGAAAGCAAGTGACTACTTTCAGCAGATGGAAATCTTTCTTGAATGTCACAAAAAAGCGATGATAGCCTTTTTCAAATTTGCTAAGTGCGCGCTGCGTTAGTTTCTATTCCTGATTTTATTAGAAAGCGTACGGAAGTATTACGTACGTGAATTATGAAGATACGTTGTTACTATCAATTCTCAATATTTTTTATACTCTAAGCAGTTATCTGCTGGCTTAACCACCCTTTTTAATAATGTGGCAACGTCTGTGACCCTGAAGTTTTATATTACAAATTCATTATGACTCTGCTGCACATGTGTGTGTAACACATAAAACCACCCCATACATAATACATCTTGTAATAAATATATTAAATGGATATATTTAGGCAGAAAATAATCAAACAAATCTAAATGAGCAGGATCTGGCTTGTTAACGTTGCCATTGAAGATTTGTGTGTCTGTTCATACCATTCACCGCCTGTCTGGTTGTAGTGCTATGAACGTGTTCATATAGTCGGCAAGGCATGTGCATTGCGCTATTTTAGAAGTATATAAAGACTGAAACAATACACAATTTTGTCAGATGGAGTGCTGACATGCGTGCTTCCGCTATATGCCCTCTTCATCGCGCATTGTCAGAACGGTCTCTTAGGCCATTACCACCGCCACAGAGAATCGTCCGCGCACGCGAGCAGCGCGGATCCGAGACAAAAGACAGGAAACCGCGTTCGCCACGCGCGAAGAATCGAACCCGCAACCGTGTGCCGCACAAACCATTCGCGAAATAATCGATTAACGCATGCCGAAATCACCATCCGCAACGTCGTCGTCTGCTGCCGTGCTTCCGCGTTGCAGACGATAAACATCTCCATCGCTTCGCGTGTCCGGCATCGCGATTCAACATGGCCGCCCACAGCGCCAGCAGTCGTCATTTCAACCACCGTCGTCGCGAAGCAAGGAAACGAAACTGCGGCTCGTGCGTATCAATTTAGAATCACCGACGGCGCATGCGCGCAAGGACCGCTGCGCGTGCCCTCTTCACCTGGGGTAGCACACGCCCCGCGGCGCCTTGTCGTCGTCTGCTGCACACGCGTCGTCTGCTACGCACGTTGAGCTATATGAGCCGCACACGACTTATATGATCGAACCATGAGCTTCCCATTGTCTCTCTCGAATGGCTTTAGCCGGCCTGCCTTCTGGGTCGCTGACCGACCCGCCACCACGCGAATGGAGGCGCAGTGGCGGGACATTTGTTGTTCGTGCAGTGATTCTCGCTATCTGAGGCACGCTTGTCCATTAGGAAGTTCGCCGGCTACTGGAATGGCGACGTGCCTTACCATGCGCCGACTGTCTTTCTAGCTTCCACACGCTGCCGACGTGTGTTCCGGCTTTCTTTCGACCGTTGCGCAGTGTGTATTATAAGGCTGGCAACGAATTCCATCGGCCCTCTCCTCCTGGCACGTGACAGCGTTGGACAGACGCAGATACACAATGGCCTTCTGGAATGACCTGCTGCGCCGAACACGGGTCGATATAAAGTAGATACTAATATCGACAGGAGCTCGAAGATCACGTCGAACTTCAGCGTACAGCTTCGTATCTTAGCCGAACATACACAAAAACTCTGTCGTTCACGTTTTCGGGTACTCTATTGTTACATTCGACCATTTTACCAGAAGAAGTTTGTCATCAATGTGTACAGATGCAACATACGTGCTTCAGTGCGTGGTAGCGAAACGTGATCCCATGGATTCCGCGCTGTGGTCCCTTTCGTGTGCCCTTGCCAGCTCTGTCACGAAAGACGTCTTTGTTTCGTATCATCGCGCGTGGTCTTCGGAGGGTCGTTCGAGGCCTGACCTCAGCTCCTGTGGGCATCTGCAGGGGTCGCATTCTTCGTGAATCGCGGCATTCACATTGCTCGGTGCCTCTGTGGCCTTTCGCGGTGGCTAAATGACTCTTGTGCATTAGGCCTTATCGTTTGTTTTCAGGGTTGTTCCGGGCTTATGGAGGAGTACATGATATGTATTCCTTACACGTGTGAGTGTTCACGTATTAATAAAAGTACAGAGGACTCTGAAGAATCATGTACCATGCTTCTGTCGGAGTATCGACGCCATCAGACAATAGAACTGGCAAAGGAACATTTAAATTAGCTGTTAGACCCATACATTACGCTTTGGTAGGCCAATATACATTTGAGCTGTGAAATGGGAGCATGGGCACCTGGGGTATAAAGTGTTTACGACTGTTACTTTTTAACCTTGCCCACACTTGGTGCACTGAGGACGTGGAACTTTGCATAGGGGGGGGGGGGGGATAAACAACAAGAGGGAAGGCAGGGAGGTTAACCAGGCACATGCCCGTTTTGCTACCCGACGCTGGGGGAATAGGAAGGGGGCATAAAGATGAGAGAGAGAGAGGAAAGAGAAGAGAAAGAGAGAGAGAAAAAAGGAGGATTGTCAGTCAATCGGCTGGCGCGTATGCAGCGGTGGCACTACACAAAAGGTAAAGGTGGTCACATAGGCCTGTAGTCCTCAAAAAGCACAAGACAGCTTTGACTGCTTTTTGAGCCGACGAAAGGCGATGACGGTGTTCCAGTAGCATCTGCACAGAGAGTGGCCGATCGTCCAATTGTAGCAATTGTCCAATTGTCCAACTTTGCATAGAATTATTGTTACGGTAGTATTGTCACATCTTCCGCTTCCCTGTAGTGGACAGGAAAAAAATGGCATTTGCCAAGTTGAGTTATCTGCGCAGTTTAACTGAATCGATGTGGTTTACCCTAAAATTAAGTATGAAGTAAACCTGACGTCACCCATAGAATTGGCCTTCACCTTAACGTTACGTCGCCCATAGAACCAGACGTCGCCCATGGAATGTAGTGTTGCAACAATGTGATTGCGGCTCAAGTCAACTCTTAGAACTTTACACCACAAAAACCCTCTGCAACACTGGTATAGCGTGTACGGTGTACCGTTGCCACCACAATCGGCAAATCTGAAACGGTATCGCCACGTTAAAAAGTTCAACCAGCTCCACCTTGCGGACACCGAGGAAACAGCCAAGCTGGTGGTGTCCCCTACGGCAGGCTAACACATGTATATGTTTTGCGAGTCCTTTGTATATGTTATGTCACTAGTGGAAATTGCACGTAATGATATTCAACCCCCTTTTTCCCGGGAGTATACGAGTCAATGAGGATGATATTTTTCTGAATAGTCCGCACAGATTTCACTGGCTTATACCCGTTTTTCAGGCTTAATTGTCGTATTCCTTTTTGGTGGACCAATGGTCAGTAGTGAGATTTGTGTTTAGAAAAAAAAAATGTTGGCACAGACGTTCATAAACCTTCAACAGACCATTTTCTTGCTCGACATACATTAAATATAATGTTTGATTGATTTCATTGATTTGTGGGGCTTAACGTCCCGAAACCACCATATCATCATGAGATACGCCGTAGTGGAGGGCTCTGGAAATTACGACCACGTGGGGTTCTTTAACGTGCACCCAAATCTGAGCACACGTGCCTACAGCATTTCCGCTTCAATCGAAATTGCGGCCACCGCAGCCGGGATTTGAACCCGCGACCTGCGGGTAAGCAGCCGAGTACCTTAGCTACTAGACCGCCGCGGCGGGGAACGATAATGTTTACCCAATGTCGATGGCGCATGTCCATTTATGATGCCCACCTACCTTAACCAAGGAAGCCGGACATGAAATACTCGACTGAGAACATCCTCACTGTTAAATATTCTAAGGTCTGAGAATATATGGTATGACACTTGGATTCTTATACTTTCCCATTACATGTGATCTTATTTCTGGATCACGCATGCATAATTCTTACCAAGCTCCTACGCTAGAGGGACACTGAGCCAACAAAGTGTAAATTTAAGCACTCGCATTTCTTTTCTATATACTATCTTAATAAGAACAAAATACAATAGCTCGAGGCAACTATAGGAGACAGTATTTAATTTAATTGTAATGGAAATAGGAAGGATAGACAAGTGGTCGAATAGATAAGTCGCCGCCGGCATGCTGCTACCTTCGAATAACGCGTTCCGATGCTCCACTACTGAGCTACGGTAGAGATAATTCACTCTGCTCACTTCATGAGGTATATATATGTATTTAAACGTGGGAGCGTCAGTCAGCGCCACATGTTTCTGGTGAACGTGGAACACCATTTCGACGACAGATACGTAGAATGTACTACATGATGTCAAACAGGCCAGAAAGAGTGTTGCACACTTCCCGTAATGGCAGCAGGTGGCGCCGACAAACACTTCAACGTTTAAAGGAACATATGTACGCTGTGAAGCGGACGGAAGCGATGAATGTCATGATTGTAGCTCCGTGGTAGAGCACCTGATGACGTTACTCCAAGGTCACGGGTTCGGTACCTGCCCAGTGCAAGTTATCATTCGCCCACTTTTTTTTTTTCACACGAACAATACAATTACTTCTGATTGCATCCCCTAGTCTTTCTCTTGCATTATTTTCTGCTATTTCTCATTATATTGAGGTATGTAATGTTGAAACTAACGGACAATAATGCCAAGGAAAGAATAGGGGATGGTATTTGCAGTTAATTCAATGTAAATTTGAGGAAAGAAAAGCAGACGAAAAAGATGAACCTGCAGCCGACAGGAACCGAGTCCGCAACCTTCGAATCACGCGCCCGATGCATGGTCCACATTTTTCCCACCAGGTCCACATTTTGGGTATATATGTCATGATGAGTAACTCAGGAGATGAATTACAGTTCATGATTACTCAGCTGGACACGGAAAGAAGAAAAGTAGGTCTTAAAATTATTCTGAACAAAAATAAAGTAATGTGCAACGATATCGGCAGAAAACAGCACTTTGTGATACGTGGAGAGGCGCTGGAAGTTGTTAAGGAATATGTCTACTTAGGGCAGGTAATACCCGCGGAGCCGAACCACGAAATTGAAGTAACTAGAAGAATAAGAATAGGGGTGGAGCACATTTGGCAAGCACTCTCAAATCACGACTGGTTGACTGCCATTCTCCCTCAAGAGGAAGGTATATGACAGCTGTCTCTTGCAGTACTTACCTACGGAGCAGAAACCTGGAGGCTTACAAAGAGGGTTCAGCTTAAATTGAGGACGACGCAGCGAGCGATGGAAAGGAAAATGATAGGTGTAACCTTAAGAGAGCACAGTGAGTGCTTTCTTAAGGAACAAGCCGGAGTTAAGTACATCATAGTTGAAACCAAGAAGAAATAGACGTGGGCCGGGCACGTATCACGTAGGTAGGAACTGGTGGTCATTAAGGGTAACTGACTGAATTCCCATTGAGGGCAAACGCATGAAGGGTAGACAGAAAGTTAGGTGGGCCGATGAGATCAAAAAGTTCACAGGTATAACGTGGCAACGGAAAGCACAAGACCGGGTTGATTGGCGTATGGCTTGGGAGAGGCTTTTGCCGTGCAGTGGGCGTAGTCAAGCTGATGATCACGATAATGATGATGCATTTAAACGTGGCAACGTCGCCCCGCCACGGTGGTCTAGTGACTAAGGTACTCGGCTGCTAACCCGCAGGTCGTGGGTTCAATTCCCGGCTGCGGCGGCTGCATTTCCGATGGAGGCGGAAATGTTGTAGGCCCGTGTACTCAGATTTAGGTGCACGTTAAAGAACCCCAGGTGGTCGAAATTTCCGGAGCCCTCCACTACGGCGTCTCTCATAATCAAATGGTGGTTTTTGGGACGTTAGACCCCACAAATCAATCAATCAATCAAACGTAGGAACGTCAGTCAGCGCTGCCAGTGGTCACTACGGCGAGTGTGGAACACTCTTTTCCCGCCTGGTGGCGTCACGTAAAATGTGAACTTATTGCGAAAGCTGACCAATAGTCCGTCGCATACCAATTAAGTATATATTCTATCAATGTCAAGAAAGTTCGCAAGAAACAGTACTTCAGTGTTGATCAACGTAAAGTGCCAGAATTATCAATGCAAAAAGGCTTAAGCCAGCAAAATAAAAGTTATTCCATGCCCCACGACAGTGTTCTAGTGGCTAAGGTACTCCCCTGTTGACCCGCAGGTCGCGGGATCAAATCCCGGCTGTGGGGTCTGCAGTTCCGATGGAGGTGAAAATGCTGTATGCCCGTGTGCTCAGATTTTGGTGCACGTTAAAGAACTCCAGGTGGTCGAGATTCCCGGAGTCCTCCACTACGGCGTTTCTCATAATCATATGGTGGTGTTGGGACGTTAAACCGCACGTATGATCATCAGTAGTTATTTAATTTGTCTTTTTATGTATTTGAATAAATTATGCGTCTTTGCAGAGCACCCTGAATGCCAAAATTAATCCTGAGTATCCCTTACACCGGGATGCCACCTAGTGATGCCGCATTCCTTGCTCACGTTTCGGTATCGCCCGTTTTCAATGCCATTCTCACCCCCGTATTCACATACACTCCTCGACTCGACTTTCACCCTCCACTTGACAAAGTCGAGCACTGCGCCGTTGCTCGTTCGAAAGTGATGCTGCGCTACTCAAGAATCACAGCAGATTATCACTGATTTGCAGTGACTTTCCCTGCCTAGAGACGGCGCTCCCACCGGCCTTTTCGAGTGAAGGTGAAGCGTTGAGTAGAGGGACGTTCTAGAATACGGGGGTCAGTGTTCGAGAGGCCTCGGGGCTGTAGTAGATCGTTTTGTTAAGATTACGCTCACAAAGCGGACATTACAGATTATTCTGGAATCTACGAGGCCACTAGCGATAGCACTGGAATATTGGAATGCGCATGTGTGAACACGGACGAGCTTCAGCTTTTCAGTTGATTGACGGCCGAGGCTCTGTTCGTTCGCCGCTACCAGTGACAGTGCACATCGCTGTTTTCTGACGACTCATTCACCGGCCACAAGTTGGGCCAAATGAGCACTTTCATTTTACACAAGCCCTCTGTTTCTTGGTCAGCGTCACGACCCCGTGAGAATATTATCGTGAATTTGCGCGTATCACCCAGCATTCAATTGTCCTTTTAACTCCTTCCGCCACTGAACGCTCTGCAAAGCGAGTGATAAAAAGCTGGATAAAACCTGGCAAGCAATGTCACTCCAGTTCTTATAGTCCGAGAAATTCTAAATGCTTTTGCTATAGTAAAAAAAGTTTAGACATTCATCTCAGTTATATAAAGTCGAAGGATATTAACTTCACGAAACAGTCCTCTTTACAGGTGAATATCCCTGCACCTTTTATGTGCTATGCAAACTATTTTTATTCAAGGTGTGCGGTAGGCATTACCGAAAACCACAGCTTCACACTTAAAGGAACAAGTGATGCGCCAAAGTAGTTACTGCGACTAACAAATCTTTTAGTCGGAGTCAAGGAATCTCCAGTTGTGCGCGTGTGGCGACTTTCCAGAAGAACAGGTTAAAACGGCACATACGGAAAAAAAACTGAAACGAGAAAAGATACATCGCATGCACCCATGCAAAGCACTAAAAAACGCCTTGAATCTTTTCTCCCTGACCCATACTCGACCGCGAAAGCAGGCCTTGGGCCAAGGACTCAAAAGAGACCGCGCTTTTAGACTCACGGGCAAATGCCCTCCACCCTTCCTCTACGGTACCTTCCTACGTCACCGCCTTGGGTTCCAAGCCTGCCATCGTGGTGTTTTGGCATTCTGCACAAAGAGCGCAAGGTCACACGTTGCAGCTTCGGTGACGGTGGCCATGTTGCGCTGGAAGTGGGTGGAATACCATAGCTTTGATGTGTTTATCGTAAACAAACACATTGCATCAAACTGCCGATGCAATGTGTTTTGTCTTGGCTGTTTACTTTGTTGTTATATCAAACTTTCTTGTTTTTCTGAACCAACGATACCATTCTTAATTTTTTTTCCTTTTCCGCAGTAACTTTTACTCTTTTTTTGCCTCGCCTCTTTTTCGTGGGTAATTATCGTGGGACCTTCAAGGAACTACACGTGAAATAAACATAGTGACTCTAAACTTCGCCGACTAGTGATGCAAGGATTCACGAAGAACCATCGTGTACTCTAACCGCAACATTTTAACAAGAGACACCATACCTCAAGCTTATAACGACTTTCCAGCCAATATCGACAGCGTAAACATAAACAGGCACCACGGTTGGAAGCAAAGGTAAAAGTTGCGCAGAAGCACCAACCGGAGCTGCCACGTATTCTTGGAACAACTCGGTTTCGATATAACTCATAATTCCCTGGCCAGCGCAGATGGGCCGAAGCGAAGCTCTGATACGAAACATTAGGCGCGTGCTGCGGTTCAGCAATGCGACCACCAGTGCCACAGCGCCATCTAGTAAGCACTCCGAGTAGTAGGGTGGCTACGATGAACGACGCCGCGGGACTTACCCACACGCTAAGTAGCTTCACCCCTAAAAAAAAAAAAGGAGAGAATTGGGAAATGGCAGTGGACTGCCAGTGCCGGGAGTTTTACCCAACCGTCCGGAAAATAGAAACGAAGACAAAACGCCACCACCACCACTTAGACGCACCGCACTCGGAGCAGGAAACAGTAGGGACAGCGCTATAAAAGAGATTATATAATAGAAAAAAGTAGATTATCGCACAACAAATGAAGAAAAATCACAAGAACAAGAGAGCAAACGGTATAAAATGTCACATGATCCCGCGAAAGGAGTAGAACCAGGAGCAGACGGAAGATAAACGCAAATGAAGCACTGGAGCATGAATGATCCATAGCTCGTATTTCCATCTCTTGGGGGCAAACTAGCTTTTTTTCAGTATTTTTTTACTAAAATGAGGGAATAGGAGAGGTTGGTTCCATTATGGTGGCGCCGGCTACTCCTTTTCTCTTAGTGCGCTAGATATGCCGTACAACCAACGTTAAGGTCACAAATTGCGAGCCTGCACAACATACGATGTGAAAGTACACATTAACGAAACTTCACAGGTCAGTTCACATTCAGTTGATAGGTTATTACGTTTCCCACACAAGTTCTATTTCTCCTCACATGACGGTTCATATTCGCCTAATAGATATACATGTGTACACGATTTCCACATACAAGGTCAGTTCGCACTGAGACAGATGATTACACACATTAAACACACTATATAAATATTATATACTTTCTTTTGCATGTAGACGACATCGCATATGGTAGGTCAATATTTCTACAAAACATTTGATTCCTCAAGAAATGTCTTGAAGACTACAAGTGCTCTTTGCTGAAGAACTGCAGTTGACCATGAACCTAGCGTTTTGGTCACTGTGAAGGGCCTCCTATCCATAAGTTACAGACTTCCTCGTAATACTTGTCTTTGTGTTTCATATTTCGGGCACTCCAGAAGCAGGTGAGATACATCTTCGTTCGGGTGCTCGGCTGCTCACCTGAATGTCGCAGGTTCGATGACGGACGTGGCTGTCACAATTTGAAGGAGGCGAATGCGAGAGGCAAGCGAACTGCGCGGTTTCAGTGCACGTCAAGGAATACCAGATGGTGTAAATATTCTTAAACCCTCTTCTCGCGCCGGGACTTGTGCTTCTCAGACAGATGAGTCAGCCTTCATTTTAGGGACATTTTGACTACCTTCAACAAGATCACGAAGCATTATCAATTAGGACGTAGGTCCTTTCCATTGCCACACGAAAAGTTGTCTAGGCCACAGGCAATCTCTCTTCGCATGCTTCAGACGGGAACAAACCCTAGCCTCGTAACCTATAGCCATTACTCCGATATTTCAGAACTTTGCCCGGATTCCCAGAATCGCAGTGATTTTAACCACATGCTCTGGAGGTGCCCCTCTTTACAAAGAAAAAATGAAGAATTTTCTGAGAACTTCTTTCATTTATTGCTCACGAGTCCGGTTATCATACAACTCAAGGCTGTCCAGAAGGCCCACGGTGCCAACGTGGAAGCGGCCCGCGATCCTACCCCTATAAAACGGGAGTGGAATCCTTCAGGACCCCAATAAAAGTTTTTCATCCATCCACCCATCCTCTTCTATAGACTCACTTCATGTTTGTAAACACAGGTAGGCCGATGGCGACATTATGGCTAAAACTATAGCGACGTCCGCACGTAACTTCCGCCATAAGCGCTGAGGGCCACGTTGTGCGCCAACAAACAAAAGTAAGTTATGAGACGCGACTCACATCCAACCGCGACGCAGCTCGTCGGCGTACCGTTTTTTTTTTTTCTCTCGTTGCTTGACTGAGAACACCACATGCACCATTGAAAACTTGGCAGATACTGCGGTAGGCAGAGCATCTTTTGCCTACCAAGACAGTGCCACCACATTTTCGTGACGTAAGTCCGGTGAAATTTGTCTATAGACGGTTTCACTTGGCCACAAGCGTAGTACCGCCCTGCCCCCCCCCCCCCCCCCAAAAAAAAAAAGTTTCTGGTCTCGTCATTTAGCAGCTCCTAACGTTGAAACTGAAAACAAGTTTTTGGTGTCTCTTCAAGCGTAAGGAAAGTTTCGCTTTCACTCTTCGCATAAAATAAACGTGCGTAAAGTACAATGAAATGTTTTATAATTTTCATGTAGCTCTAAAGAACATTTATTTGAATACATTTTGCTAAATAAGGCAAGGAAACTGTAGAAAATCAGCGGGCTATTTTATAAATCTCCTTTACTCCTCCCATGCTAATAGAGCACATCGGTGGACAAAACCGGAAGTCATCAAGGGGTTGTGTTTGTAAACCTTGAAAGGGTCTATACTCCGTTTCATCCGTCAGGTGCAACAGTGTCGATGCTATGCAAGGAGTTCGGTCTGCACGCTTTGTGAGTACGCCCGTCTCCTGCTTGGCTTTCATCGTTGTAAACGCTCTTGCGAGACGAGCATGAACGCGCTGGCAGAACGTCGCGAAAGGTGACGAATAAAACGTCAAGAGGTGAGAACAAAGATAGGCTAAGTGATCCAGAACAACTTATAGACGGCCGTATGGGCACCATGCAGTCGAGTTTTCCGGTGTGACTGTAGTGCCAGAGCGCAATGCCTATAGTGCGTAAAAAACGCAATAATAGGTTGGGCTCAGTCAAAATGGAACGCGATACCCGCTTGAGTGGGCGGATTGCAGCAGGGATGCACGGGAACGTGCGTGAGTGTCTGTTTTCTGCGTGCCCTAACGGCAAACATTAGCGAACTTAGGATGGGCTAGTGCCAGCAACGCATCTCCTTATGGTCAGCGGACGATGCCTATAACGGGGCGTCTTTACCTCCGACTACCAAAGCCTGTTTATGTATTATTAAGACCAACGATGAAATGAAGGCATGCCACAGATGGAAAAATTATCAAACTATTTCTTGGTGCGAACGCATTCATTGCAAGAATTCTCGCTAGCCTCCACAGCGTTGCACCTGATGTATGAAATGGAGTATGTGGCATTTCTCATGGTCATATCGGGGTTTTGGCCGGCGAAACCTCCAGATTTCTTTTAAGTGTGAATACACTTTATAAGCGACCCCAAACCATCCACCGCCGTCGGCGGCGTCCGCAGCCTTCTCTCTATCTTTAAAAGAAAGAGGACTTGGCGGGCCGCAGCGCGACGCTCTACCGAATAAGCCACGGACGCGACGCTGATATCGGTGTCAGTAACGCGCCATATACCCCCTCCCCCTTCGCTCGCTCCTCCGCTCTCCTCGCTCGCTGCAGCTGCGCGCGCACCCCCCTCTCTCGCGCGCCCGCCTTCTCTCTCAGTCTCCCGTCGAGAGCGGGTCGTGCGATGGGTGTCCCGGAGGCAACGCTACCATCAACAACGAATGCAGTACAACCGAATGCCAGCACTGCACCCGTCGTTGGAGGTGACTGTACCGCGGTGGTTTCGCCGACGTTGAAAGACAAGGCGGCGCTGCGAAAGGCTCGTGAGACCGAACGTAAGCGGGCGAAGCGTGCCGCGGATGCCAAACTGCGCGCTCGCGAGGCCGAGGACAAGCGGGCGAAGCGTGCAGAGGATGCCGAACTTCGCGCTCGCGAGGCCGAGGACAAGCGGGCGAGGCGTGCAGCGGATGGTGAACTGCGCGCTCGCGAGGCCGAGATGAGGCGTCAGCATCGAGCCGCGAACGCGGCCCAAGAAGCGGAACGACAACGCAAGCGTCAGGCGGAGAAGGGCGATGTAGGCCAGCGTCAAGACGCCGCTCGCAATCGTCAACGGCGAGTGGACGTTCCCGAAGCCGTTCGAGCCAGTGAACGTGCCGCGCGGGAGAGGGTGCGAGCCCTGGACTTTGCTCGTCCGGGGCTCGCATGCTATGAGGGGGAGTAAAGTTAAAATCCGTTGGCATTCGCCAGTGAGTTAACGTAAACTCCCCCGTGTGATCAAATTGCGATTCCCAGGAACCAGTACACCATAAAGGCACTATAGTGTGATTAATAAATACAATAGTGCGCATTAATAAATACCCCTCATAGCATCACCCCGTGCATTCGCACTTAACCATGTTCACCCTCGGGGAAATGCTTGGGAGTTTTTTCTCCATGCATTGATCAAACTGCCGCTTCGGACCCTTATTAAGCGCTTATTTTATAAAAAAAGGCATTTTCCAGTGATGCCGTATAAACACCATTTTTTTCTAATGAGGCAGAATTTCACCCACGTGCTCTCGGTCTCAAGGCGGGCGATCTAACCACTGCTCTCTAGACTTTTTGTTTGTATTTCGCTTTATTTATTCAACGTAAACATGGTCGTACTTCAACACAGACAGAGAACTGACATGTTCATTCTTGTATAACGGCTTAATGAGGCTCCCACAACCCTGAATAATTCACGACCTCTAGAACGAATACATCCTAGGTAACCGCCTTCTTTCCAATCACTGTCTATGACAGTTTTATAGGGATGAACACCTCACCAACGCAATGTACCATTCAGGCTGAAGCGCATGTCCTAGTATACATCGCCTAGTTGAGTTATCACTCGAATGAAGTTGGCTGCTGAGGAAATTAGTTGCTCGAGCGTTCCTCTGCAACATGCGCGACCTCTACATGGTATGCATTCTAACGAGCAGAGGCATGTCGAATGGTGCTTCACTGTAACTCACTAGCAACAGATATCACGCAAAATTCAGCTCAAAGTCTTTTTCAGGAGTTCATTGAAGAACACCCTAACTTGAGATTGCATGTCTGCAGCTTATAAAACATTGTTCTGTTGCTTCAGGCGCATCAGAAAGCGTGCACTCGACATAAGACACGAAAATGTCTCTTGAACGAATCCGATTCTTCCCTGGACGACAGAGTTGTAAAGTGCACTCGGCTATCCAGGCACGCTTGTACAGCATAGCGTAGCTTTGTATGACCTAGAATAGCTTTGTATGGCCTACAGTAACCTTGTATAGCCAATCATAGCCTTGTACTGTAGAGTGTAGCAAGGGCGCGGGGAAGGGAATTGAGCGTGAGGAGGTAAGATCTGATGGTGAATAGGAGAGGTGGGAAAGAAAGAAGGGAGTGAGTAAAGGCGTGGCAGAAAAAGAATGGAACATATAGATAATAATAATAATAATAATAATAATAATAATAATAATTTCATTTACACCACGCACATGCACGATAAAGGGTTTCGGAAATATTTTTCAGCATGACAGCTTGACAAGGCCGAATTTCCTCGCATTGGATACATCGCACAATGGTCAGCAAATCTTTAAAAAATGAAATAACAAGAAGGCTTACACGAATCGAATGTTTTGCATGAAAACGATAAGACGGACTTTGAAACTTTACGCCCAAGTGCTAGAGTATCTAGACCCGCAAACTGATTACGTTAAAACTTATAATAATAATAATAATAATAATAATAATAATAATAATAATAATAATATATAATAATAATAAAATAATAATAATAATATAATAATAATAATAATAATAATAATAATAATAATAATAATAATAATATATAATAATAATAATAATAATAACAACATTTACACCACGCATATGCACGATAAAGGGTTTCGGAAATATTTTTCAGCATGGCAGCTTGACAAGGCCGAATTTCCTCGCATTGGATACATCGCACAATGGTCAGCAAATCTTTAAAAAATGAAATAACAAAGACACTTACATGAATTAAATGTTTGCATAAAAACGATAAGACGGGCATTCAAATTTTACGGCCAAGTGCTAGAGTATCCAGACCCGCAAACTGATTATGTTAAAACTTGGAATAATAATAATAATATAATAATAATAATAATAATAATAATAATAATAATAATAATAATAATAATAATAAATTCACATGCATTGAATGACAAAGGCCTCTCCAAAGAATCTCCAATTTCATGCCACTCTGTAAAATTCTCAATAAAATAAAATACGATGTCCTTTAAAATGTCACCTTGAAACTGCTTCAAAAATGCATAATTTAACTTCGACGCAGACGGAGTCGACTTGCGCAAAAAATAGATGCATTTGAACAGTGTCTGTTCACTCTCGGTATTTCGCTTCCGTAAACTCTGTCCTTGAGTCATTTGTCTTCATTGTAGTCTGGGCAGCGGGGCTGTGCAACAATGCTGTACCTGCTGATTCACTGTTGTTTATCTACTGTTACCGTTGCTAAGCCGCCTGCTTGTACGACAACGTCATCTCGAATGACATGACCTCCCCTCATGCTTTTGTTTAGCTTTACAGAATCTTGAAAATAATCCCGAGCGTGAATTTTTAGGTGCAGAGTACTTTGGTGAGCCAGTTGTCGTATTCTGACGTATGGTGTCGTATGCTGTGAATGCATGCGGTTACCGTCGCTTAACGTAACGCAGGCAAAAAAAAAAAAAAACTGCGTGCAGCGTAGCAAGCTGTAGCATATGAAGCACGCGCACGAGCCAAAGAGTACTTGTCTTCCTTTCGTTCTTTGAGTGCCTTGACGATGACATCAAGTGCATACATTAGCACGGTGGCTAGGGAAACACTACAACAGAAAACACGAATAAAAATTGAAAAAAAAGGAAGCAAGCGGTAAATGGAAAGGAAGGGAGAGAAAAAAAATGGGAAGAAAATTAAGAGAAACGGAAATAAAAAAAACAGGATAACAGAAAAACTGGAAAAGAGAAAAAGAATAAAATAAGAGTGGCCACGTATCTGCGTGTACTCCTATGTTCATCCTACAGTTAAGTTAGCTGTGGCTTAGCTCGGCTATGCCAGGATATGCGCATTGTGAACTATGGACGGACACATACAGAGAGACGGACGGGCGGACGCATGGACGGATGGAGGGGGGATGCACGAACGGACGCACGGACGAACTAGTGAGCGAACTTCAGGCGAGTCGATTGGCGCTAGCCTTTTCGTGGCATGTCACAACAGCAGCTACCAGGCCTTCTCCGGTGCGCCAGTTCTGCGCCACGTGACGTCACCGCTCCTGGAGCATGCACAGCATGGCTCTCGACAAGCCATGCTCAACCTCGGCCAGTGTAGCTGACGCTACAGTATTTCTTGAAGGCTTCAGTCGCTATTGTATGCTAGCCAACTTCGGCTTCCTCGATTGTGGTGTGTTTCGCTGGCTAAATGTAACGTAATGCTACTTTGCTGAAATATGGGAATGTATGTTTCTAAGTAAAAGCTGGGAGGACTCTGATAAAATGGCTGCCTTAATATCCGAAAAATGTTTAGATAGCATTCGATATACATTCTGTATTGATTTGTTATGATCCTGTTCGGTTCGTGTTTGATTTTTTCTTCTAAATTTAACGGTCGGCGCAACCATAGCAAGTTGTCCCTATGCATTGTTCCTATGCAGTGTTCCTATACACTGTTCCTATGCACAAGTTGTTTCTACGCACTGAACTAAGCTTAGTGATTGTGGATGTTAGCTGCAAACTCGGGACATCAAACAGCCCTACATATTTGCATTTAATCTGAGTCGAACAGTACGACCCTGCTCAATGGCATCTCGTTTGTCATACTTGGCACAATTGAAATTATAAGAAATATGAAGCTTTACTGTATTTACTAATGCAATAAATTATTAAGGCTTGCAATTTAGTTATACAATAAATTACTTCCAGCTTAAATTTCAAGAAAATTAATAATGTTCTCCTAACTGATTTTAACTGAATATGGCATGTCCGCTTCTTTTGCAGAATAAAAAAGTCGACCAAAAATGTAACCAAGATGGCAAGGATATACTAATCTGAATACCTTCATTTGATTGGAGAAAGGATCTCTGATATTGTTTTAACGCTTGTGCCCTGTAAAGAAGGTGTACATGAGTTAGTACACGAATTAAGTTTTGGCAAGATATTTTGATTACTTTTCAAAAATAGTTGTTATACATTGTCATTACTTTTCGCTGACTGCAATTTGTTATGTAAGCTTGTTAGAAGCAATTTCGCTATCTCCGTTTCTTGTGGCACGTACAACGCGTTTTTATAATTGTTACGATAAGCTGGCAATCGTTTGTGACAGAAAAGAAGTTCGAAGAAAGAAGAACGCTGTGTTTATTTCAAACTAAGAGGGGCAACGTCCACCCTGTGGGTCATTGTCCTGCTTGCCAGGCCAAGGAAGTTTTGGCCGCACAATTTGTTTTTGAACTAGAGCATTGGCATCTAGTACAGACTGAACGTAACGAAGGTTCCTACTGTGCTTGTTTTCCTTCGATCAGCTGTAAGAAAGAAAAAAAAAATACTACGCCTGGCGTCGGGAACGATTCGGTGACGTCAGGAGACCGGCGCTGACCTTAACCCCGTGCCGCGAGAGACGTTGTAGACGAAGTACGCGAAAGAGCAAAAAAGAAATGAAAGAAGAGGCGGATAGCGTTCCGGTTTCCGGGTGATAATATATAAAGACATAAGAAGCGCCATGCCCTCGGCTCCTCCGAGCGACGTAGTGGCAGTGCTGTATATCGCGAGCTCCACAGCGTCGAAGCGCCACGCCCCACAAGCAGCGCCCGTTTTTTCCCGATGAAACAAGCAGCAAGCGACACACCCGCAAGGCTACAATTACGCCGTCGCCGACATTCAAAAGCGTGCGGAAGAAACCGAATGACGCCCCAAGCGCGCGCTCGCAAGCTGCAGGGCGCCTTGCATCATCCGCAAATGTGGTGGGTCACGTGGCAGCCAACGAGCGCCGCCATTGGACCATAGCTCGGCACCGCAGCGCCCCTGCACCGGTTTTGCCTCTCATCTTCTTCCTCCTTGCAAGCGCGTCGTCTGCTCTCGATGGCCGCCCCGGCGTCTGCTCCGGTTTACCTATTCGCCGGTAGTTTAATGCACGCTTATTAGGAACCCTGAATATTTACAGAAAATTTTGTCAACCGTGACACGTCAAATCGACGACACCCAAGCTCCTACCCCTGCGTCAGCAAGGCAGCATTCGCAGCAAGGACTTGAACTGCTGCTGCTTTTTGGAACGAGAGTCAAGATGGGCTCGTCGTCTGGTATCTGGGTGTTCGGCTACGGATCTCTCGTCTGGAACCCCGGGTTCGAGTTTGTGCGAAGTCAGATCGGCTACATTCGCGGCTACGACCGCAGGTTTTGGCAAGGCAACGACAAGCACCGCGGAACGCCGGAGAAGGTGAGATGTCGGCCAATTTTCTTCTGCTTCGTCTCCCTTGACGCCGGCGAGCGCCGCTCACTTGGCGCGAAACATCTGTTGCAGACGATAACTCGCGGTGAGCTAGCAGACGATCTTCGCACCCCTGAACAGATGTGCATTACACGTCGCTAGTGATGGCTCCGCTAAGCGTAACTGTACAACGTGGCCGTTGCATAAAATGTTTTTTTTTTTTTTTTTCAGCGGCGCCACGAACTGAAACTAAAGAGGTGGTTCTCAACTCATCCAGGCAGGTTGTGTTTGTTCTTGTTTCGCAAAGGGAAGCAGGATTATTTCGCATATCAGCTGCGAGGTTGTTATGTAGTTTGAAAACGCAAAAGACGGCCGAATAGACGAAACATCTGCGTTAGGTTTTTCTATTTTTTTTTACGCTAGTGAGGACGCATCGCCAGTTGTCTATGCAATTTCAAGATGTTGCTGAAGGTCACTTTTGTTGCGAGACAACGTTACCATGCTTCGGAATGACAGCTGGTCTGCTGCTTTATCGTTTCGAAATGCATATTGTTGAAGGTTTCCAGGAGACGAAAATGTTTGCCAAGAGTTTTTGCTTCATGTTTTTTTTTTTTATTTTGTGCGAAAAGTTAGGTCCTCTGCCAATTGTTAACTAAAGGCTTTGATAGCTTCCTTTTACTTTCTAAGAAATGCGTAAACTTCATCTTGTGTTTCTTCGCATAATAAAAAACAAAGCGGAAGATAATGTGCTTCTAGTTCACTGTATGAGTCAATGAATTCGGAGAAATCCTATCTCTCTTCCTAATATACTGCTACAGCTGGCCTTACCTATATTGTTTAGGGTCGTCTATCATCTAAGAGCGCGTGCAAGGCTGTGTGTGTGTGTGTGTGTGTGTGTGTGTGTGTGTGTGTGTGTGTGTGTGTGTGTGTGTGTGTGTGTGTGTGTGTGTGTGTGTGTGTGTGTGTGTGTGTGTGTGTGTGTGTGTGTGTGTGTGTGTGTGTGTGTGTGTTTTGTTGCCCGGAAAGACGATATCATACGCGAAAACGAAGTTTGGGCAAAGCCTTTTTCCCAACACCGAATGCACGGTCACTTTGGCGACCGGTTATAGAGTTAGAATTGTCTTTTTTTTTAACGCTTCACGCTAACGTTAGTATTGTTAAAACGTTTCTGTATGGCGTGCATTCGTGACTCATCGCGGCTTCTTCCAGCATTGTGTGATCGAAATTGATCATGCACATTTTCAGTGTAATGCCTGTAAACATTTCATAGAAGGGCAAGGCCAATATCGCGGTGCATCATTCAGGAGAGCCAACGCAAAAGTTTACTGTTCTCATGCTTATGCCTCTGGGACATTGGTAGCCTTATGTTTCATATTGTAAAGCAGCCATCAACATCATCATCATAATCACCATCATCATCATCATAAGCCTGACTACGCCCTCTGCAGGGCAAAGGCCTCGCCCATGGTCCGCCAATAAACCCGGTCTCGTGCTTCCCATTGCCACGTTATACCTGCGAATTTTCTAATGCTCTCGGCCAACCTAACTTTCTGTATACCCTTTCGTGCGTTTGCCTTACTCTGGGAATCCAGTCAGGTTACCCTCAATGACCGAGCGGTTATCCTACCTACGTTCTACTGCGCCAGGCCCATGTCCATTTCTTCTTCTTGATTCAGCTATGATATCCTTAACCCAGGATTGTTTACTGACCCGCTCTGCTCACTTCTTGTCTCTTAAGGAATCTGAACTTCGCTATCGTCAACGCCAGAACGCTATCTATATATAGCGAGGCTAGTCTAGCTGTCCTATTCGAGGAATCAGAGTGTGTTCAATGGGGTGTAATATGGCTCAGCGAAGTTAGGAGGTCACTTGAGGCTTAGACAGCGCTGAAAACGGACACGTCCTATGCTACCGTGGATTGGTTGACAAAAAAGAACTAGGGGCGGGGTTTCTTATACACAAGAGTATCACTAGTACACGGAGAGATACTATAGCACCGTTTAGAGGGTGGCAAGTACCATAATTAGGTTTAACAAAAAGTACAAGGTAAGGTGGTCCAGGCTTACGCGCCTACATCGAGCCATGATGATCATTTGGTTGAACGCTTCTATGAAGACGTAGAGGCAGCCAGTAATGAAGCAAAGTCACAGTAGGCTATTCTGATGGGTGACATTAGTTCAAAAGTAGGTATAGGAAACAGGCCGGAGACTGTGCAGTGAGAATATGGCATGGGCTCTAGAAATGCCAGAGGGAAGTTATTATAGGAGTTCGCAGAACTTAATAATTTACGGATCTTGAATACGTTCTTCAGAAAATGGGCTAACCGTTAGTGGACGTGGTGAAGTCCCAATGGCGAAAGTGAAAATGATATAGACTTCATTTTGTGGCCACACCCAGGCATTGTACATGATGTAGAAGTCGTTGGCGAAATACTATGCAGTGACCACAGAATGGTAAGAGCTCGTAGTCACCTAGATTTAAAAAAAGCGAAGACAAAAACTGATACGCAAAAATCAATTAATGAACTAGCGGGGAGAGTGACAGGACAGGAAATCAGAGTTCCGCTTCAGAATAGATTCGAGGCACTGAACGAAGTGACCGACGTTAGCGTTCATACAATGAACGATAATATTACTAGTATCATCGAATATTGTGCAATGGAAGTCGGGGGTACAGTCAGTAGACAGGGCAAGTGGGAAAGTATCTCATGAGAAGAAAATTCTTAATAAGAGACGACAAACAATGAAAGCCTGAAATGCAACAGAAAAAATTATACTAGTGAAGCTTTTCAAGTTTTACTCAATGGACGTAAGGTAGCCCACGCCAGAAGGTATAACATGGAGAGAATTGAGCAGGCTGTAAAAAGCGGCAGAAGCCTAAAAGCTGCAAAAGCAAACTTGTGCATAGGCAAAAATGGAATGAATTCATCAAAAAACAAGGAAGGTAGCGTCATAAGCAAGATGACTAGTATAGTCGAAGTGCGAAGGAGTTTACAGAGAGCTGTACATAAGCCAAAACAACTAGAATAATATCGTGAGAAACAATAATAATCCAGGGAAATTCGACGTCCTACCAGTAACGACAGCGGATGCATGAAAAGCCCTAGAAGGAATACAAAGATGCAAAGCTGCTGGTGAAGGTAAAGTAACAACGGACCTCCTGAAGGATAGTGGAGAAATTGTGTTAGAAAAACTGGCCATCTTATATACGAAGTGTCTCTTCACGGGAAGGATACCGGAATCTTGGAAGAACTCCAACATCAACTTAATCTCTAAGAAAAAAAATATTTCAAGGATTTGAAAAAATTATAGGTCGTTCAGCTTACTGTCCGTACTCTACAAAATATTTACAAAAATAGTAGCTAATATAATTAGGGCGACACTAGAGTTCTATCAACCAAAGGATCAAGCAGGATTTTGTACAGGCTACTCCTCAATTGACCTTATTCGTACTATCAAGCAGGTAATATAGAAATTCGCTGAATACAACCAACTCTTATACATAGCCTCCGTAGAAGAGGTTTGACTCACTCGAGACATCAAAGTAATGCAGGCACTACGGACAGAGCATCAAGGAACCCTACATAAACTTACTGAAAGAAATCTACAGTGGATCCACAGCCACAATAGTTCTCCATAAAGAAAGCGAAATTATTATTATTATTATTATTATTATTATTATTAGTAGTAGTAGTAGTAGTAGTAGTAGTATTAACTGTGATAAGTATAAGGTGACTGAGTATCAATGTAAACTGGCAGTAGGCGTCTATATGTTGCCGAAGTCTAAGAAAAAAATTACGTCTCCAGGCAACTAATTTACAAAGACATGACTGCGTAGTGTTGGTGGTACTGCTGCGACCAGAAAAGAAATGCTTTCGGTGCAGGAAAGGTTCCTCCTATTGCGAATACGGTAGCCGTTAGCGATCGCTAACAGTTGCTAAGGGAAAAAAAAAAAAAGAAGCTGCTCTGACTCACGTTAAATTACCTCGCCCTCAGTTATTGTTAGTACATGCCTTTTTCAAAGGCCTGACTCACTGACAGTGCTCTTATTCGATCCGACCGTGGACAATAGAGCCACGTGAGAAAGACTGCTCGTTTTGTTTTGAATAGTGAGAATCTGCCCTGCGTTGTAGAGAATGTGAACGTCATTTACTTGAGAATACGAGACATCATTGCATCTATGTGGCTTACTGCAAATTCTAAATAATAAACTTACTAATTATTTAGTTTAGAAAGCCAGTTCGTTTCCCAATGGAGTTTGGCGCTTCCACGTAAAACGCCCGCGTGTGTTTAGCAGAAATTACAGCACTTGCGGCATTCCAAGTACTCATATGTAAAAAACGGCTGAAAAAATGTAAAAAAACGTTGTTCTCATGTTGAGTTATCCAGAGTCCCTGATTGATGCTCTCGAGAAATTCGCTAGCCTGAATGTTATTTTGCACAATTTAAATATTGTTAGCACATGTTTTTTTAAAGTACTTTAAAAAACACGTGCTGTAGCATTCTGATATGATGCGAATGTATGAACATTCATGAATCGTATGTGTTTCATCATCATAAAAGATTTTTGGATATGTCCAATATGTATGACGAGATGTTGAGATGGGACGGTGGCTGAATGTCTATAGTGTTTCTGAATAGGTGGTGCTAACAGCCACAAAAGACGCGCCACAAGCCAACCTTACAATGTTACGAGCTTTCTTGGAAAATGACCGCTTTGCGCCTCTTGTCATTCTGCAAATATCGTGCAAGCGCTACGCGAGCTGCCGTTCTGTTGTTTTTCCCTCGTCCGGCCTTCCACTTGAAGCACTATACAAGCAATGCTAGACACGACCGAAGGAAGTCATCAGAAAGCACGGATAGAACCCGCAGGGCGCGGGTTCGATTCCCGGCTGCGGCGGCTGCATTTCCGATGGAGGCGGAAATGTTGTAGGCCCGTGTACTCAGATTTGGGTGCACGTTAAAGAACCCCAGGTGGTCAAAATTTCCGGAGCCCTCCACTACGGCGTCTCTCATAATCAAATAGTGGTTTTGGGACGTTAAACCCCACAAATCAATCAGCACGGATAGAACGAGCGTAGTTCCAAGATTTGCACGTCGCGCTCTTAACTATGCATACGTACGCTGAACGGGAAAGTCCCCTGTGGAAGGAGTGTGGCCGCGGTTACGGTAGGTTAAACGAGTGCAGCCTCAGATCTATTTTCAGTCACGAAAAGCGGTGGGTGGTGTTACAGCGAGTGATGCAAAAAAATATTCAGAACAGTTTGACCATGTCGCTCCGTGACATCATCAAGGCGTCACAGATGGTATTGATGAAGTAATAATAACATTACCTAGTAATTTACGTCCCGAAAGCCCAAAATGATGCTCAGAGACGCCGTAGTGGGGGGGGGGGGCGGAATTTTCGCCCATCTGGTGTTCCTTGACGGGCACTGACATCGCACAAAACGCGGGCTTCTACCGTTTCGGCTCCATCGAAATGTGACCGCCGTGACCGGGATCGAACACGCGACCTTTGGGTCAGCAGCCTAGCATTGTAGCCACTGTACCACCGCTGCGGACGTCTGCACGAAGTCGCAACAACAACGACAACGACAACGACAACAACAACAACAGCAGCAGCAACAACAACAACAACAACAACAAAAACAACTACTACTACTACTACTACTACTACTACTACTACTACTACTACTACTACTACTACTACTACTACTACTACTGCTGCTTCTACTACTACTACTACTACTACTACTACTACTACTACTGCTGCTAATGCTTCTGCCGCTACTACTAATATAGCTACAACTATTACTATTCTGCTGCTATGGTTACGATGACTTTGACAACAACGACATAGGGTGGACTTAAGACAGTATAGCTGTATAACAAACCAAAAAATCAGTTCGTTGTCTATAGTAGGACTCCCCCCCCCCCTCCCGACTTCCCCAGCAGTTGACAAGTCTCGCTCTTACGTGCGTCGAAACATTTTTTTTTTACATTGCAATTACTTCGAGTAACATCCCCCATACTTTCTCTGGTATTATTGCTTCTTGGTTCTCACTAATGTTGTGTCTAACAAACAACAACAAACCCTTAAAATGAACGCGAAACCTTCATAAGTCATTCATCGCGACACGTCTCAATGGCCAAACGAGCTTGATATCCCCAATCAATAGTCGAGGCTAATGATAAGAGGCTAAAGTTGCCGAAATCAATGAGGATGAAAAGCATTACACTGAGACAATAAAGAAAAAGAAAAAGAAGACGTCCGGCATAAATGGACCCTGAAGCAAGTCAAGATCGCCGGTAGGTGGTGCGGGGGTGACTCTAGAGGTTGCCGATACTCTTAAGGCCTGTTGTTCGGGAACAAAGGGGACCGTTATAAATGAGTCGAGAAGCGCCTAAGAAGGAGCGATCGTGAGTAGAAGAGTTTGAGAAGCAGGGGTTGATGAGGCGTTCGTTTGGACGCTGCTAGAGGCAGACCCTCAGAAGTGTGCTTGAAGAAACCATAAAGAGAAAAAAAAAATTAAGTGAGAACTTCCTAATCAGCTCCCCAGAAACCCACAAGATGGCAGAAGGAGCAGGAAAAGAAAATTGGCAATGACTCATATTTAGCACAAAGACACGAGAAAGCTCCTTCTCAGAAAGAAAAAAAAAACTCATCCTTCTCCAAGGATTGAATCCTGGACCAACGTCTTTCCGGTATGTTTGCTCCAGCGAGATGTTTTCTGGGGTGGTTGCTCTATCAGTGCCGCGGAATCGACTTGCAGCAATATGTGTCCACGTGCTTCGAGTCGATGACGCATTCGCCACCGCGGCGCCAATTCGCTAGCTTCCCGGTGAGCTCAATCGGTAGAGCAACCACACCGCGGAAAGGCGCTGGTCTCGAATTCGATCCCCTGAATAGGATGAATTTCTGGGCAACTAAAAAGGCTCTCTCCTTTTGAAATTGGTACCAGTTTCCTTGTTTTAAGCTACTAGGAAACCGTCAACATACCTTTCTTACGAGGAGTCTTCGGTTATACTTGTGAATTGCTTATTGATTTATTAGAGCCGACTCTAGTCATTCAGAAAATATTTTATTCAGAGGTGCAGCCGTGAATACACGTAGGAGAAAATAATTTCTGACACCTCCCCACTTTACGTAGGTTCCTGCTTGTATTTGCGTGTGTGCGCGTGTTCTAAGCGTTGAAAATTAAATAAAAATGTCGGCGATGTCTCACCCACAAACCGCACTGTATAAATAACTGCTAGGAATGTGATAACTATGCTAAATAATGATGATGGTCACGACGACGACGGCAACGATGACGATGATAGTGGTGATTTGTTGCCTCGTGAGAGAGGATGCACTACATGATAGTCGCGAGAATTGTGACTAAAACCGTCCCGGCTCCTTCACACACTTCATTATAAGGAAGGCCTCCCTTGACATCTAATCCTAAAAATATAGCTCGTCTTATACACAACCTCCCGTGGAAAAAATAGGTGTGTGTGAATTCGGGCTACGGTATACCTGGGTTGAGACTGGAGGAATTCTACAATTCTCGCGACACTTTATAATTGCAGCAGTGGAACACCCCGCGTTTCGATTCGTTACTCATATAACCCGACCTGTAATTGTAACGAACTTCCACTGCTTCGCCCTCGACTTCGTTACAGCAAAGGACGAATTTGTTCGTAATATTTTTAGCAAAGTTCAAAGCTTAACGATTGTCGGTACATAATAATTGGTGCCACTGTGACCGCGGCTCCACTATAACACGTACACCGTATAACCTATGGACATGTCGGTCAACTCTGAAGTCCTCTCTTTCTTTTTTTTTCTTCTTTCCGGTGATTTAGTGCTCTATCGCACACCCTCAGAAGGAATTCGAATGGTATTATCAGTCCTGCCACATATCTGAATGTTCATCAATTAGGTGAATGAATTAACCGCTCAGGCATCACGGCAACTTCTAGCCAGTTCCGAAACCACTTACCCCGTTCTGCTAGCCTTGGTAGGTCTGCTTGAGCGATCCGCTAAGATGGCTTGGTGGTTATGGTGCTCGGGTGGTGACCGGAAGGTCGCACGTTCGAATCCCGACTGATGGCCGAATTCCGATAAAGGGAAAACTCTGCAAGTCGGTGTGTGCGTTAAAGAACGTACTCCTGGTGGTCGTAATTTCTGCAGGCCTCCGTTATACGTATCGGCGTCTCTCTTAATCATATTGTTACGGGAAAGAGTTACACGGGTCCGTGCACATGTCAATATCGTGGCTTTAGGACATCGAACCTCAATGTTCTTATTGGGTGTGCACTCACATTTGTGTGGCCATGTATGTCGGTCGGGCTGTGTGAGTTGGTAGTAATGTATATGACGTCGCCGAGTGTGGTGTATTCCGTAGCTGCATTTTGTTGCCGTGGCAACGCGGGTGACATGACAGAAAAGCTGCTATGTTCGTGACGGTGTGATTAAGCGAAATGGGGTAAGCTGTACCTGCAGAGCTTTGGTCGTACGCATGCTTTGATGAGCAGAGCACGCACAAACGTATACACACAGAGCGAGAGGCTCGCAATAACCTTTCTGTCATATAGGACACGCCACTACCTGCCAGATCCGATCTCGATGCACCTAACTAGTCCGGTGCAAAGAATTCAGCCTGTCCCCCTAAAGTCCGCGACACCGCAGGGGCCTTGTGGAGTCCCAGAACGCGCGCTTACAGTGTATGCTTTATGAGCCGGCTATTAGCAGGCACGCACGGCCGTAGCATAAGAAAGCGCTGTCATGCAGCGGAATCTATTAAGCTCTCCTGGCAGTGTCACACCGGCGCGATGGCCTCCGAGCATGCAAACCGGGTCGATCGTCGGTGGGAGAGTTAATTAGTGTGGCCATGTCTGACAGTCCTTTTCTCGTCGGCCCTTTCCCGCGCTTTCTTTACTTTTCAGGGTCGCGTACCCGCGTGGTCTGTGTTGTCTCACAGGGTGGTGGGTATGCTTTGTGTGCGTGTACGGCGTCGGTATGAAGCGTATAATGGGTTTGTGTATGTGTATGCGCAGAAGGGATAGCAGCAGGACAACCCTTTGGGAACGGCGTTCCAACGTCCTTTGTCGAAGGCCGTGCCCGTTGGCTGCCATACAGGATGAAGCGCTTCTTTCACTTCCGCTTCTTTCTTGCACTATGTCCTCATTTGATCCTTTCTTCACGCTATTTACTCTCTGAATGCACTCAGAACCTTAATAATTATTGCAAAGCCATGTACCCGACAGTTCATTCGACAGGAGCAGGAGGTGGTTCCCCTAGTGTGCGGCATGAACTACACGGAGTGGGTTCCTGTATTGCCTTTCAGAAACCGCTAAAGAGTTCACTGTTCTTGTTTTGGCATTACACTAGTCGGCTTGTTTCTCGGCTAATTATCATATATGAATGGTCACGTGGGCACATAGATAGATAGATAGATAGATAGATAGATAGATGGATGGATAGATAGATAGATAGATAGATAGATAGATAGATAGATAGATAGATAGATAGATAGATAGATAGATAGATAGATAGATAGATAGATAGATAGATAGATAGATAGATAGATAGATAGATAGATAGATAGATAGATAGATAGATAGATAGATAGATAGATAGATAGATAGATAGATAGATAGATAGGATAGATAGATTTTGATGGTTATTCAGTGGATCTCGATCGCTCGCTCACTCACTCACATAATCAGCAACTTGACCAGCTTGAGAATTCGTTTCTGTTCACCCTTTCGTCTTTCGCTTTTGTTGGATCTGAATACCGAATCTGCTTAGCCAAACAGCTGGGCCTTACATACACGTTTAAGGTAAACGTCACTTTCCATTGTCTCTGCGTTGGTACCTTTGGGGCATCTATAAGAGATGCGGGCTTCTTTAGTGAATTGGGGACTTTCACGCCTGGTCCATACATCCGCCACATCTCGTGGAGTTTCTGTAGGACCTTCATTCGCGAAACGGTATCTCTTCTCAAAACTTTCCATATACTGTCTGTACATTGCCTATTCAGGGTTACGCGCCTGCGAAGGCAAACTCGTATAACATCTACACAGGTCATGTTTATATAAGTAATGCAAATGAGTTCTGCTGAAAGCTGCAAGGTAGTGGAAGGGTTAAAATGAAGGCAGGGGGAAGGAAAAAAAAAGTCTCCAGAGAAGGACGAACTTTTCGGCTACTAAGAAACTTTTTTTTTCTGAGAAATACGTACCGATTTCTAAGTGGCTTCATGCTTGCTTGTTTTTATATGCCTTGGCTCGTACCTACTATGGGTGATTGGCTACTAAGCTGGCGGTTATTGTAATGGGGAAAACGAATTGTTAAAATTTGAAGAAGAAAAAAGTAATTATTCTGTTATCTAGGGAACTTAAGAACGGATAATTATAAGGTGATTTACGAATAAAGTAGGTAAATAACTAATAATTGCAAGGAATAAATGAATGGTAATATCAAAGAACTACAATTTCATTAGGTAAAAAAAAGATATTTAACAAGCAAACCTCCATGTGTCTCTGAGAAATTCACAAAGTACTACGCAGATGCTCCTGTTGTTGTGGCCCAGAGAAGAAGCCTCAAGGGAAAGGATGTTTTTAGAATTAAGAGCAATGTTTTTCGAAATACAGCTTCTAAATGATTCTTCCTGTAGCTTGTGAAACGTCGGCAAAGAAGAAAAAAAAATCGGTGTTTTCTGGCTCTTGACAGTGAGAGCAAAAGGGAGATGGCACATGACCAGACCTGTGTAAAGAGAAATTAGGAGGTGCATTTGGCATCGAAGTTTTGTGATCCACACTTCCAATTAGAGAGAGGGGCACCATTTGATATTTCAAGCAAAAGAAAGATGACCATATTCTTGAGCTGGTAATCTCATTTTCATGGAATTCTAGAGTAAAGAACATTTACGGAATCGGGATTCAGTGACAAAACTGGTATCAGGTACCATGGACATTACAGGACCAACTAAAGACCACCGCGCGAGAGTGTCAGCCATTTCATTTATACACATGCCTCGGTTACCTGGTACCCACACCAGTCGCACTGTACTGAAGTGTTATGGGATTAAAGAAGCGAAAGCGTTTCAAGGGAACTACTCGAGTGAAGAAGCTGAGGCTGTGGATCTACATAGGGAAAGTGAATCAGTGACAATAACAACTGCCGAATCATTGATTGACAGTTTTAAAATGGCCAAAATTGTTGCTAAAAGCTATGCTTCAAATATAGGAGTGTAATCTGGGAGACGTACTGAGAATCACCAAGACAAATGTCTCTGAGAAGATGCCTACCACCGCTTTCTCTTCACACATGAATATATCCGTAGCAATGACATGAGCAATTGAAGTATATATTCTTTTAATAAGTTTTTTTGGATATTTGTTAGGTAGGCGTTGGGCATTAGAAGGGAATACTCATCAAATTCAACTTTGGTTTTCGCCAATGTGTCATTTGAGACAATGTTGCTTATGTTAACGTGCAAATGTTCTAGCTGCTCTTTAACAAACAAAATTTGAAGTCTATGTACTCTAGACCATGGCTAATTAAAAAGTGTTCTGGGTTCGAAAATGAGTAGGAACTGTGAACACATAACTGAAGAAGCGTAAATTTTTAGATATGTCCTAATGGTGAGCATGCTGAATCTACAAGCTAGGGTGGGGATTCGGGCTTCTTGATATAGCACACTGATCACAGTAAAATGTGGAACCCCCAGACATCTTCAAGGGGCCTATCGTTCTAAAATAACGAGGCGATTAATATCATGTGCTCGCCCCCTAGAAATTAAAACGCAATCAAATTCTGGGATTGCGCAAACATACATACGGTAACTCATATTTCGACTGTCCTTGCGTAGGGCAGTGGTGTGTCGATCGAGTTTATGAATTGTTCCAATAGCACGAGTTTCCTTAGATTTATTATTTTCAATGTGGTTTTGCCAAGTCAGTTTCTCATCATAAAACACTACTAAATACTTAACAGTAATTTTGTGATATCACCTCTACAAACAGGTGGTTGTCTTTTTTTTCTTTGTTGGCATATTTATATGTTACGTTTCATTCTTTTTTTTAGTTACAACCACAACCGCATGCTTCTAATCGGTGATTTGCGTACGCGTACCTTCAACTTGGCCGGTGCCATCTTTACCTTTTTTTTTTTTTGTTTTAAAATATCTCTTCAATTCGAGAGCTCCCCACTGCGGCACAGTCGCGCCTGTGGCGGTTCACTCGGCCTTTCTCATAGCCCGATAGCCCGACCCTGTGAAAGAAGAAGCCAGACGTGGTGGCGGGCCGCCAAGACCAAAAAGATGCAGATCAAGATGGCGCCTTGCGTGCGCGCGTTGCACTTAATAAGTCAGCCGCCCGTGGTCATCGCGCGGAGGAAGAACCGCCGTATCGCGGCGCGCGCTTCGCGTTCAGCGTTGTCATGGCGGCTTTTGCGGACACTCGTCATTCGTTTATCGTGCCCCCGGGCGAGGGCGCTTCTTGCGCCGCGCTACGCTTTCCCACGTGTTTCGGCGGTCTTTAGGATCCTTAGGTAGCCGCTTCTCCGGTGGATTTGCATGTACTGTGCGTTGACGTGTTCGATTCCCAGGTTTCGGCGCGGCCACATTTCAATGGCGAGTAGAATGCAAAGGCTCCTCCATGCACTTAGTTTTGGTGTAGGTAACATAGCTTTTATGATGGTACTCAAGCTCGCTGGGCCAGCAGTGTATGTTCTGATCATCAACCAGTGGATCCAGTTCTCCTGCGTTAAAGGTGTAATTTACAATAGGTGAAGCTCAGTATATTGGGTTAAGGATACTAAGTTACTTAACGGTAGCTACTAAGAGTACTGCGTTAAGATTGTAATTCACAAAGAGTAAATAAATTCTTGCGTCAATGAAGTATACATATGAAGTTACTAGGGTGTAGTTGCCAAGTGCGTGGCGTTAAGGGTGTAAGCTAAGTGTATTTAGGTGTCCTGCGTTAAAGAAGGGTGTAATTGCTAAGATACTGCGTCATAAGTGTGACTCACTAAGTGTAATGTTGTGTATTGCGTTAAAGGTGAGGTCACTACGTAGCGTCCTGCGTCAAGGACACTGATGTTTTAGTGTGCGCACTGCTAGAGGTCGTAGCGACTCTGTCAGCAAAGTTTTCTGTCGCCCTTGCCGATGTGGTGCATATCAAACGTATTAAGAATTAAATAACGTCAGCTAGGAAGGTGGTGTGCAGTTGTGATCGAATGTATTGTCGCAGCGCCTACAAATTTTTCCCATTTAGGCTAAAAAGTGCTTCTCCTTTTCATCGATCAGCTGATTAATTTATCTATTCCTTCCTTTCTCGTTCGTCAGTGCTGTATTTTTCACGTTAATTTCTTCGCATTTCTGGCGTACAATGCATATGAACTGGTCGGGACAAGTACGTTTCTGTTAACGTCTCTACAGCAACACGATACATTTATACCCTTACCATAGAACAGGGTCGAAAGCCACCTGCTGACGTGTACGTAATATTATAGACGCGAACAAATACTGGCGTTCGTACTCCCACATCGACCACATTTGGCGATGTGTGTATTCACTTTCAAATGGGTGTTCTTCCAGCACCACGCAAGGAAACATCTCATTCTCGTAATATCGTCGAGCATTCGTTGACGTCGTGACGTTTCTTGACATTCTTTTGGGATGTACTCGTTTCTTACATTTTAGGCCATCGTTATAAAGGTGCCGTTGCGTAAACACAACAAATTTCGCGAAAAGAGAAACAGATGTATTGATTCAACGTGGAAGAATACCAAGTCCTTGATCTGGGTTTTATTTTTATCCTAGTCAATCCTACTTTGTTCTTTAGAGATGAAGCTATGATGCTTTCCTAAAAGCTTTTTCATTGTCCCGTACTTATATTACTAGCATAATCTTACTAACGAGAATTTTTCAGCGTTTCGCATTTGCCGCAATAAGCTTTCTGCTGTTTTTGCTCGTGTAGGGCCAAACACCGTGTGGAAGGGTTTCTTTGGTGAGCTAAGCTTTCTGTCGAAGCTCGTAACCGATAAACCTTTAGGCCAGCTGTTACTTCTGCGAATTAAATAATTTAATAAATAATATGCCAAGCTCAACTCTTCCACACCCATATCCCAGTTTTTCAATCAAAATGGTGGAGCAGTGGCATTTTCTGGGAATTCGCTCTTTCGTCCTGTGATGGTTAATCTGGATGCCTTTCTACGGGCATCTTAGACCGAATATGAACACCATGTTTCATTATATTAGCCAGGAACCCTCTAAAGAACTTCGCTGTTGGTGGCTATAAATACGGGGGAAACATCGAGACCATTTTTCCACTGATATATGCTCATACTGTTGTAACCTCGTGCGTCACGTACAACCAAACTGCTTGAGAGTACCTCTCACGTCCTTCGGAGGTCTTCTGTTGAGAATGTCGACGGATTACCATTTCCACGAATGTAAGCACACATGACTATGCGAGCGTCTTACTCTGTAGGGTAGACTTCATTACCGCGAACACTCTTGTTCTTAAATTCTTCGTTTTTTTTTATGTCCCAATCGCTTATCTTCCCGTGAAATGACGCCTACACCCGGCAGCTGGTTTTAGAAGCCTTTTCATGCATGATAGCTATAGAGGCTACTACTTATACTTCGGTGCTCTGTTGAAAGGATTGCTCCAAAGCTCACCTTTTTTGTTGCTAGCCCCCTAACATCAGATGATTGTGGAAAGATTGTGCACAACACTACTTTGTCAAAAGGAGACATAACTGTGAACTGCCAGTAGTGTTATGCAAGTGCAGGTGACTGTGATTTAGGAGGGAAGCCAAATCTCGACACTCTTATTACTGACGTGTGTTATTGCTGACCCTTCGGATGCTGACATTCGATACGGTGAGCACACGCTGTTCTACGCTCATACCGGAGAAAATCACGCCTGCGATGCGTTGCCTCAGTACTAACCACTGTGTTCTCACCGCGGAAAGCTTACGGATGACTATCGTGGAGCAAAGAATGGCTACTTTGGAACCGCAGATAGATAATTGTAAGCATCTGGAGGCCATCATCATTCACACTGACGATCCTGACAGCAAGCGCTTTTCTGGACACTGTAGAACTCCGTCATGTTTTGATGTTCCGCAGAGGCGACATCTTAAAACAATTAGAAAGTTTGGATCGGCCCGATTATTCTGCTCGACAACAACGCGATAAATTCGACGACATGGCGGAACTCGAAAGCATTCAGAAAAAGCACCCGTGATACCTGTCGGTTGAGCCCTAGCAACGGAGAATACCGGAGACACCAGGCTGCCCTTTCATTCTACCGATAAAATCTTCGCGGCCAAACACTATGTTTCCAATAACTCGATCCCCCATTTATCAAAAGCATAAATAATGGAAATTGTCACTTCGCCATGGATGCCGCTCGAGTACTGCTGTAAGAATTCCATACACAGCGTTGGTGAAAAAAAAACCACTGTGGGGAACATGCGGTGTTTTACATTTCGTTCTTTTCCCAATTCATTTCCAACTTGCAACTCCACTGTACCGATAGAGGCTGTACTTCAACCTCCGCGTTCCTACTTCTAAGCGAATTCACCGGCGGCTTCACCTAAGGTAATTCATTAGCTTCGACTTGGCTGCCGGCTCAGCAGTTCATTCGAATGCTGGGGCGCGTTCACATCTATACAAACACACGCCACTCACGTATACGCATACACACACGCACGCGCTCATGTACTCAAGCCCCCGCAATACGTAAGAACTCTCCCCAGAGTGATGAATTACAGTGCCACCTTTCGGCGGCCGTCGCTCCGCACTTTGCGCCCTCTCATCGCCACGTTTGAATCCACCCACCCTGAATTCAGTATTTTTGCGCTGCTTCCATTTGCTTTAGCGTCCATCCCCCGAAGCCCTCAACTGCGAATGGAAAGAGAGAGCGTGCAGTATATTTACGGGCGTGTCTGAGCAGCCTTCGACCCTTCTTCCTCGGTCAGTGGGTACGGCTCTGAAGTCGCGCACGTGACAGTTTAGAAGAAAGATGGCCGCCTCGGAACGCGCCCGTCTCTTCAACTGCCCTCCGCTGGTCATTCCAGGAATGTTAATTAACAGCACTCCCCATGCGCTCTCTTCCCACCGTCCGTCCGATTAGTCCGAATTGTTCCCTGCAAATGCGTGCAGTGTTACGGAGGCTAGCGGAACGCGCGCTATACGCAAACTCATTACAACTTGCATGCCTATGAAAATGATACAACGAAGTGTTCATAGATTACGCTGTAAACCTAACATACCTTATAACACCAACATATTTACTCTATTAGTTATTGTTGTTGCTCATGAGGATTCATTATTGAAAGATGGCCTGCGTCATCTCACGAGAGGTGTAATAAGAAACGTTAGTTTCCAGTAAAGAAGCAGCCTTGCCGATCACCCTACTAGTTTAGCATGCCTATTTTTTTTCGGACTGATAACACTCTGCATCTGTCCTTGTGTCACTGGTTTTCATATCAAGCTTCAAGGTATTGGCGAATTTTATTGGACACAACGTCATAAGTACTCATATCGGTCATATGTTATTTTTGCTGGCCTCGCCGATCCTTTGTTTTACAGTTAACTAGGGTAAATTACCACAGAAAAACGAACTTCGTCTTTATGCGGGCACCGTCTTACATGCTTGTGTTTCCAATATGAAATTACTTCAGTATTGGCCGTAAGGCGCTACGAAAGCGTCCACACAAGGATACTATAAGGCTAGAGGCTTTGATGCCTCATCGAACGATAAACGTGACTGTTGGCGGCGGCGGCATCGTCGTCGACGCGAACGACGCAAAGAAACATGTGATGACTTCATCATTGTACGTCTTAGATCACTAAAATCTGTGACGTTATCCCTACTCCATCACACATCATCGTCGCCAATGCAAAATCATGTTAGCTGCAGAACGCTGTTGGGGGATGCGGAGGAGGTATCAGCGTGAGTAACTCAGCAGAAAAAAAAATCTTAGCCAGTTTCAGCCCAAGTAAATGCTTTACGAACTACTAACCGCTTATGATCCTCCACCTATACTGTGTGTTTATCTGCTTTCTTCAGATTGGTTCTCTTGCTTATCGGCTACTCTGTCGAGTTAAAGAGCTTGTTTCGCAGAAATTCTGCTGTCGGCGTCGATATTTGTGAGCAAAAAATCATATTAAGCGTCTCCGGAAAATCAAGAGCGATGGTAATAAAATAAGATTACGAAAACCCTGGGTCAGAGTGGGGACTGAACCAAGATCGTTTTGGCATCCGAGTGGCGATCGAACCCGGGTCGTTTGAGAAGCAAGCGGATGTTCTATCACATGGCCATGCGTCTCATTGTGAATACAGTGAAAATAACTCACTGTGCTTGAAAATGCAATGAAAGCAGCTTTCATGCTTTGCCAAAACGTGCGTCTTGTGTACATGCTTCATAATGCAACATGTAATGGTGGCTAGTACAAGCGCCCATTGCCAGTGGGCGTCAGAGCATGTGATTATCATAATGGCTTCGTGGTTGAAGGTGTCTCACCCACTACAAAACGCGCACACACTACTGTTCTTATTCCCTCAAGTGGCTGCATAGCAAGCTTGAAAAGATTTCATGCACCAAGTGTTTAAAGTACGCACCAGAAACAGGATATGGCTATTGCTTTCAACTCATAAAGGCAAAGCTTTAGGGTGCCCTAATTTTTATGTTCTTTCTTTAGTGTAAATACATGAACTTTTCTATTGTTTTCAGTTGTTTTCTTCTTATAATCCAATCTTTTTTTCGATTATGTTTAATTTTCTGTTGTCTCCTCTCTGTTGGTTGCTGCTCCGAACGCGGTGCGCTTAAAGGTCTGACCACAAGTGCGCGTTGCAGCGCTTCAGCGTGCGCAGTGCGGACTCGGCACCGCGCCTTCTCTGTATCAAGAGAGAGGGTGAGTAGCTGCACGAAGCTGCGCTCTCTCTCTTCACACGGAAAAGGTGCGGCGCCAGGTCTACAAGCCATGCGCTGAAGTGTGCGTGTGTTGAGGCATTAATTCTTTTAGGGGCGAAGCTCCTTAAAGCGGTACCCGTTCGTCCCTCGTACCCGTTGTAGTAGTGTGTAACAAGTATAACATTTTGACCTCCAAGGTGGTGCCGGTGAGAGATTTCATCTGTGCGTTGTTGAACAACAAAAAATTCGCAGCGTGCGCGTTAACTGAAAGCCGAATTCTCCTGTCTCTCATTCCCCCTTAGCAGCCACTGGCATGTACATTGAGCACTATCTGACAAGAAAGATTTGCTACGTTATACTCGCTGGGCATAACCTCCTTGGTTTTGGAAAGGTTTAGCGAGCGTTGGGCCGCAGTGCCATGAATACAGTGAACTACTATATACAATGAAGTCGAGGTGGTTAAAGGTGGGAAGTACACACGAAACGCAAGCCGTAAGAAAGTGTGCGTGTGCCTCCTCTCGTTCAGTCCTTGGAATGCCCGCTGGATGGCGGTGCTTCTATATAAGGAATATATGATGAAAAGGTGCGAGATGGTGGTACTTGGAGTGTTAAATAGGTGGACGAACGGACACACAGACAGATGCATGGATGGACGCACGGATGGCTGCACGGACGGACGGACGCACGGACGGACGCAGGAGCGGATGCATGGACGAAAGCAGGGACGGACGCACAGATGAACGTGCGGACGCACGAACAGATGCACGCACGGACGGGTGGATGGACGCACGGGCGGCCACACAGACGCACGCATGGATGGACGGAAGCAGGAAGGGATGGAGGGACGAATGCTTCGCCCCACTCCCCATCATTCACTCCGTGGATATGCTGCCATTTTTTTCTTGACGCTGCCGACTGACCTCCCATTGTCTCTTCCGTAGATGCGTTTCTAATTCCCGATGCTGGCGCTTTATTTTCATTTTGCTGGTTCGAATCAAGAATATTAAAATTGGAACAGAACTGTTCTAGAACAGAAACGTTCGGCAAGCAAGCACTGACGTTCCATATGCGCAGCCCTCTCAGTTTACGGGTACCACCACGTTTGGTACCCGCGTGTAACGAGTGCGGCAACACATGAGCCGATCAGGCTAGTCCGTCAAACTGCTCCGAAGTTAAAAGATGGATTTCGCCTTGATGTCTTCATAAGCGTTTCTTAAACCTATTTGTATGCAGCCCTGGGAACTTGGAATGTTCTTAGAAGATATTCTGGCATATGTTTAAAAAATGTTTAACGATTTCGAGTACTTCGTACTCAACTATGGGAGAGCACTGAGCAAAGCACATCAAGTGATAAAGGGATGGTTTAAATAGGTGCCTGTTAGTGCGAGAGCTACTAAAGACGATTTTATGTATTCACCCATGCGTCTCAGGTGACCACAGGCGGTGGGACATCGTGAAATCGAACTGTGGTTGCCACGTCGCGTGTCACTCTCTCCGCGTTCCTTATTTCCCGCATATAGCATCGACCTTATATCGCTATCGTAATATCTGGCTCATCGGTCACCAAAGATCTCCCGGTAATCTGTGAGAAAACAAGCTGCCATCGCTCACATATATATGACTATGCAGCGGAGAGGCAGAGAATGCTGCAAGCGCTACCAACTGATTTATTTCGATGTCCAAGCTCTCGCACTTCCCCGGCCTCTGCATGTCCAGGCCATAAAACGTAAACTCTCCGATCGTACGACTCAGAGACCCAGAAAGGGTATCTTGAATCAGGCTGAGTGTGCAGCAACGGCCACTGTATACTCCTGGACAAGGGACCCACCCTTGCCGCTCCCTTGTCTCTCATGTGGTTTAAGTAAAGTCTTGCGAATCAAATACACTGACCTCATCGTTGTCGCTGGCCCGGCACGTCAGCACGTGACATGGCTTGGTCAGACTGGTGGACATGCTTTTTTAGTTTGTTGTGGGTGACATCTTGACGATTGAAGGATAAAGAGTGGACAGAGGAAAGAAGGTATAATTTGCGTACGTCTGTACATAGGCGGACTTGAACCTGTCGATTGACGCTTTTTATTCTCTGACGCCCACACGAGTGGTGAAATGCGTGTCTCCGCGTGCTGAAATGTCGGGGCTGGATCCACGCCAGAAATAACACCACCCATGACTTTTGCGCATTGGGTGTGTCTTTCGGTTCATGTGAACAGTTATTGACACGGAGACACACATTGTCAACAGTGTCTGCAACTCGACGATAGTCTTCTCGTTCATGGTTATGCCTCGAAACTCCTTTCTTCCTTCTCCCCCTACCGAAAGAACGAAGGAAAAAGAAAGATAAGTTACACAGTCTGGGCAGCTTGAGGCGGCTTTCGACAACAGGTTGCAATGATGGATCGGTGATGGCAGGAACTCTGAAGGCACGTGGGAGTGGATGGACGTTCTGTCTCTCTAATTGGATCCTGTGGTCTAAACAGAACGATGACTCTCCTCTTCAGTGAACAGTGCTACAGTATCTCTCTGCTTAGAGTTCTTTCCTTCATGACTTCTCTCTCTTTATGTGTGAGTGTGTGTGTGTGTGTTTGTTTGTTTGTGTGTGTAATTCTCTGCGTAAGCTAAGCGACCAGTCCAGGCGCCAATTAATGGCGTCGATTCATCTTCAGCCCTTCACAGTAGCTTCGAGTGGCTAGGCGTACCTCCTTACTCGTGAGTAGTGTTACACGTATTGTATAGATTGATGAGTGTTCGTTTTTGCTGCCTGTGCCAGCTCTACACAGGTTTTCTGTTCGGTAAAGATTCACTACGAGTCTCTTAAGAACCACGCTATCATCATCATTACCACATGCTGAACGTGCATTAACAATTCCCAAATCTTACTCCATCAGCCAGCTTTGCGAAGGACATTAGTATCTGGACGGTAAAGGCCTTGAATGTGTACAAACCGTAACGGAGGGTGCTGTAGCCCCGCGAATAGTTCTATAGTGTAAGCTAACTGTGATTTTCGCGAGATAAACATAAACCTTTTCTTCTTCATGAAAAGTACGGGGTTTTCGGCAGTCCTGTAAATGAAAGACGTACCACGTTCACGTCTGGCCTGTCGTGAAGGTTCAGGACAGTGCTCGAGCTTAGGACGTTGTGCGAGCAAAACGCCTCTCTGACGCCTATACAGCAAAACATAGGCGTTCATTATATCGCTCCACCATTATGATTTTTTTTCGAGAAGGTGCTACTTCGAAAGAACAGTAAAGACAAAATTATTAGTCTGATTTGCTACGCTACAGATGGCAAGACAAACGGCGAACTAAAAAGGTGTGAAAGCGATGGGTCCATATAAATATCTTCCTCTCTGGTGGCAGTGTATCTTTAGTCATCCGTTCAGGTATCTCGCATTCATGCGCCAAAAAGCACCTCAGTGTGGATTTTACTAGGATAGTGGGCGTGAAGTCAGATTTCCAGGAGCTATAAGTGCTTCTAGAAATGGCTGCTAGTCTGCTTCAGGCGGTCTGAATTGTAACGAGTTGTATGCCAGAGTGGTAACATTGGCACGAGAGGTCATCAACAAATTCTTCACGCCTCTATGTTCCTTCGTACTTGCTTTGTTTTATTACTTTGCTACATTTAGGTTTTTATCTCATTTACTAACAAAACTATCTGCTTGTTTCTATGAACTCTTTCTTTTTTAAAATCCAACTCGCCTTTTCTTCCTGAAGGTCCCGCTGACAACAGCTTTAAACTGCGCTGCCATAATTTGCACTCGGTTCTTGAAGTCTCACTTTCTTCCTGATTTTCACTGTTTCTTCTACAGAGTTACCTTGTGAGCCCAAGTAATCAGCTTTAATCCCTCGCATAGATGGTGGGCCTTTTTTTCACGAGCAATTGATTTGTACGGTCGCGCTGTAAAGAGAGTCAGTGGTAAGGACGCTCAATAAGCTAACCATGAGGGCAGCATATCGGCCGTGGCATGTATGGCACATACCCGCGCCCGAGTATGTGCCACTGGTATGCGGGTATGTGGTGTCACTTGCCGGGTATCACAGCTTTGGCATAAGTTCACCATTGCTTGTAGCACTTATGTCGCCCTGCATTCAGCCTCATAACTACCTACAACGAACAGGCAAACTCTTGAACGCAAGCGACATGGTTGGCCTGCCGGTCTCAGTTAATCTGAGAGTCGACAAGCCCTTCACAATCCCGACCAAAATCGACCTCACCGATGACCTCAGTAATGACAACATGGGCACCTTGCGGTACATCCAGAATGACGAACACGCATGCCTTGTGTGTGTGTGGCTCGAGTTGCAAACATCTACAGCTGGCACTGTCGCTTGAGCTACGACGAGGCACATTGCTGTTGCAAATACATCCGTTAGACCTCAATGGGTGCCCATGGGACATCGAAACACCACCACCACATTATACTTAGGACAAGGCATCTCCTGCATATGGGCACAGTTTCCCTTCGCACAAGCGAATTCTATCCACAATTCCCAAGGGGCCACGTACAACTATCTATGGTGTATGAAAATACAACAGCCACACCCTGAGGCTCGTCTATGTGGCACTTTCCAGTGCTATAAGTCTCGAGGACTTATACCTAACCAATGAAAATTGTGATTTCAAGTTTGATCCCGCGTGTGGCTTCATGAACAGAAACATACAGAATCTGCTGTCCCGGGCACTTTTGTCCATTATGCGCAGCATGAGTGATAGTCAAGAAATAACAAGACAAAAACTGTCGAAAACGCGCATGCTTTGAACCTGTCCCAAGTTCGACCTTTTTATCTGTACGTATTACCGTGACCCGTCTTGGAATGCAGCTTCCGTGCCGCATGCGGTGGTCCCTACTCTCGGAGGCCCGATACGTTTTTCGTGCATCGTAGCAAACAATAGGCGACGCGTGTACGGCCCAGCGGCGCAGAAACAGTGGCTGCCGCATACCAGTAAGGCACGACCCCGGCGATATTCGAGAACGAATGGCCTACCGAGTGCTATGACATAATGATGATGCCGGAGAGACGATGATGCCTGCTTCTCAACCTGATCACTGCTACGCCTAGGAAGGCAGTTTAGGGGGTGGGATACCGGTGGCCCCGTCCTGTAGGGATATCCTTATTTACGACGATTCCGGCGTCACGGAATCTTCATACATCTCTCCCAGGCCAGCAGCCTCCAGCTCTCCTCTGGTCGCCCCGACCTTGTGCCTCCTTCCTTAACTACACCAAGGCGTGTCGATGTACCCTGTTGTAGAACACGGACGTCTATTCAACCGCCCCACAGGACTACACAATGGAAGACCAAGTTTTTGGTCCCTGAGCTGCTGCGAAAGTCGTCGCTTGGTAGAAAAGCCTAAAAATTAGGCAAGGAATAGATGATACAAACAGGGTCTTCGGAACCTGGCTTGCGTACTCCTTGTATCATACGTTCGAATATTATTCAGAAATCGAAAAGTACGCCTATTTCAATGGTATACGTTAAGCTTGCTCTAGAGGGTGGTCCACAGAGAGGAAACTTGGGTAACCGCCGACGTTTAAAATGGTTGCTGAAAGATTCCCTTCGTCCTACAGAGCACATTGGCTCCATCGCTGATGAAATATACGCGAAGTGTATACTTCTGGAGGAATACAACTCCATCGAAGAGGAACGCAAGCGATGTGTCGGGTGTGATGGCAACTTAGAAGTGTGGCAGCTTGGGCTAGTTGGTATGGAATGACGATAGTTATAGCGCGAGAACAAAGGGACGACACAGAGACAAGAAGGACACCTCTGTAAAGAGGTTGCCATCACACACGGCACACGTCTTGGTCGTTTACCTAAGTTGTCGCTTATGCAGTCACTAAGTATTAGGGGGACCCCGGCACAAAACTCTTTCGGGTTATAACACACACTGAATCTCCCAATACGGAATAGTGCGTTATCTGCACTTAGTTCAATGACCTGGGTTCTGAATGGTATTCGTAAAGAGAGTCGCCATAATTTTTTATGCCCGAACGACATATTTGCTAATTATCAACAATGCCGCAGTTCAACTGTGATTCTCAAGTATCCGATGTTATGCGCTATGAAACCACGTCCCAGTGTTGCGAAATCTCTGTTTGTATCACCACCTTTACACGTATTTCACCCTTCTGTCTATTCTGATGTCATTAAGACCGTAAATAGGAAGGCCATCACTGGGCAGATTCCAAGGACTGACATGTCGGCCATCCGAATCGCACCACGAAAGCTCGGACAGGTCCTTGATGGCAGGTTCTTTTAGCCCACTAGCAAACGCCGCTTGTTGTCCTAGTAAGAGCCCAGAGTTTAAGACACAAAGAAAAAGTATTCTGAGTTAAGGCAGTAGAAGCGTTGTATACACACGTACATAAACACACACACTTGGCCAGTCACATATAACTTACGATGAGCGCTTATCTGGAAATAATAGCTGCCTACGAGGGATGTAAACTCGACACCGCAGCATCATCATGACCTCAGCCTTCGCTGTTTGCGCGAATCGGTACGCAATCGTTCATCTAAATCAATAGTCTGTACTCATAGGAGCTGCAGTCCTTCTATATTGTTAGCATGCTCACTTTCGGGTAACTTCAACCGTTTTTTTTTTCTTTCTCTTATATTTCAGATTGGCCGGGTGGCGACCCTTGTCGAAAGAGAAGAGGTGAGCTAGCAAATACATTCTATATTTCATAGCATTTCCTGAAATCTCTCGAAATCATCAATTCCCTGGTATTGCAGTAAAATACCTGTTAAGAATGTTAATTGTTACATAAATACATTGTTAAATAAAAACTAAATATTACATTTCGCATTCACTGGTTCTGGCAGACGCGGTACTTTAGAACGATGGGATTTGGAATTCGCGTATATAACCTAAAATAATCTCTCAGTATTCCAAATGAAAAAAGAAAACGTTTGCTACACCGGTTACGTGGAAGTCATTATAGCATTCGTTATAGTAAATCGTGATGAGGATTTAATTAGACAAGATGGGTGTATGTATGTATGTATGTATGTATGTATGTATGTATGTATGTATGTATGTATGTATGTATGTATGTATGTATGTATGTATGTATGTATGTATGTATGTATGTATGTATGTATGTATGTATGTATGTATGTATGTATGTATGTATGTATGTATGTATGTATGTCAACGCGTCAGCGGAGCGCAATTAGTTGAGGCAAGCACCGTCGATGATAATGCGTTGTTAAAGTGAAAAATAAATACCATTCATAGCAAGCTAACTGTGGAGACGCACTTCAATCTGCGACAGTATATATAATTTACAAAGAACGATACGGAGTGACACATACAGAAAGACCGAACAGCTAAGATTCATTCACCTAGTGAGTCCTAAACTCGAAAGTATTCTTAATACTATTGTTCTGGGCCTTGAAAAAGAGTGCTGTATTTCGTAAGGCCGGAGGTTAAGCGGCCGGTGCTGTTGGCGCATGAGGGTCAGCCACTCGCACCCTTGGATGGGCGGGGCTTTTGTGTCACTTATACGCGTGTCGTGTAGCGACCATCAGCTGGCCCAGGGGACTGCCTGCTGTTGCCCCCGGCGGCGATTGGGAGCAGGGCAGTCGGCGAAAGCGTCCAGATGTTCGGTTTTCGACGCTCCGTCGCTCACGTGACCCTTCGCATGGTGCGTGGCGCCCCCTACCTCCCGCGTCCCAACCCTCTTACTAGACAACAAAGCCCTGTACAACTAAGAAAGAGAGAAAAAAAGCCTCCCCATCCTCTTGGTCGTCATATGGGAGCGGACCCTGAGAGGGAGCGGTAGGCTTTCAACTATTAAAGTCCACCTGACCATACGAAGGTGGCCTGCGTAGGGCGATTGGAAGCGCGGGGTACCGAATGTGCTAGTACACGTTGATTCACGCCGCGTTCTATGAAAGAGAAGACATTTAAAACGAAAATTCGGTTAAAGATCCGCGTTGTATGAAAGAAAAATAAACAACCTTAAACGAACAAGCTGGCAAGGGAATATGATGGTGGAGTGTGCCTTCTTGCCCATATAATATGGCCGACTTAGGTAGGACGCGAACTGGAGTGAATGATACGCGATATGCGCCTAAAATAAAATTTCAAAAAAAAATCTTAAAAAGGTAAATTCTTGAAAGCTTGTTTCCGACACCGGGAATCGAACTCGGGGCCTCCTGGGTGAGAGCCAGGTATCCTAACCACTTAACCATGCCGGAGTATGGCGGCAACGCGCGTTGCCAAGCTTAAGAACGAACTAGCCAATACTGACTAGTTCTGATATACGTATTCGAGAATAAGTTGATGGCCATCAACTCTAATATGGTGATAAGCATGGCGATTATGATAATGTGGTGTCTTTTCGTTTATGAAACGTCTGCCTCTTCTTAACAGCCTGGAAATAAAAAGAAACGGAAAAACGTCGCAGGCAGCGCCGTCCATGGACAGCGGTGGCAGAGATTAAAGTCTTGCCCACGCGTATCCAACAACCACACTGCATGTCAGGTGAAGTATAAATGGTAGTTGGATAATGGTGGTTCCCTGCAAAATGAACCAATCGCCTCGAATTGGCACAAGATTCAGCAAAGGGTGGCGCGCGTGCGCTGATGCCTCCTCGTTGACCACGGCGACCCTAACGACAGCTTCTGTCCCTGTATCAAACTACATGCGGAGTTTCGGGACAAGAAAAGCATTGAAGGACTCGGGCTGTATTCGCAACATATTAGCGATAATCGTTGCCAATTTTGGAGAAACGAGACGTCATTTTCGCTCGAGGTTCGGTGCTCTGCGTCAGGTGAAAGAGGAACGGTCGAGTATAGGGTGCTCTTTGACATTGCTTTTTACGGAAGGGCGATGGGCTGAAGGGAGGTGGGTACACATGTCATGGTTCTTCGCCTCACTCGAGCGTGAGTAAAAGTTGATTTTGTTTTTATAACAATCCCTTGACCGCTAACTAATTTCTGTGTCGCTCGTGGGTGCACACATATGAAGTGTTTTTTTGTAAAACCAATTCGGCTTGTGAGTGCAGCGATCGTCGTCTTCTTTCGGTTCTGTCATAAGTGTGCCACTTGCCCGTATGTGTGCGGTGTGAAGATCGGTCACCAACTGGTCCTGCTCTCAACGTTATTGCCCATGTCCTTATTGCGGTAAGAACGACTTCTCCTTACCACGACTGTGTACAGTTAACCAGCAGCACTTCAGTACTTCTCTAATGACCCTCGTCCTGCACGCGGTTGTCGCTCTGACCAAACGGAATGGCGTCTCTGTAGTGTTTCATGATACTTGATGGTTTCACAAAGCGGCACACTGCGTGGCCTGCCCCTCACCATGCCTAATGCTAGTTGGCCTCACCACATCTATCTCACTTCGTTGTGTTTCCTCCCAGTTATATACTTACCTCGGCGAGAATCATGAATGATTCCGTGTCACGTAACAACGACAAAATAAATCACGTGAACGTATGTATATATATATATATTGTTTTTTTTTGTCGTTTAGGATACCCATTTTCTTCGAATTTCATCGTTCGATAGCGCAACACAACAAGAAGATCAAGAATTCCAAGAGGGAAGGATTTTCACGGTTGTTTTCTTTCTCGCGCTCTATGCGCGTGTGGAGGAAGGTTGTCGCCACGTTAGCACTCGACAAAATTTCAGTCCCTGTCTTTACCCTTGTTTTACCAAAGTGTAAAGTCGAGATTACGGTAAAATTGCTTTGCCATGCGTCTTAACTGTAAAATCGACCCCCTTTGTTTGTTCCAACGCCCGTTCTGTCTGCCACCTGCTCTCACCCGATTTCGCAAAAACACCGCCGCCGCCACCGCCAGCCTGAAGCTTTAAACTATTACTATACAGAGAATAACGTTACTCGATGCCTTCCGCCTTCACGTCCCCCTGAGCCCCGCGCCTGTACACTGCTGCTTGCTTCATTCATTCCTCCATACGCTCGGCGCGTACAGTGTTCCCTCTTTCTTTCGCACTGGCATATGCTGTTCTCTGGGTTTCCGCTCCTTGGACCCTGCTTCTTTCAGCTACAATGTAGCTCAGGTTTAGCGCTCGCCGTGGTGTTCTGGAAGCGTCAGCCGGCGACCGAGAGTTTTTCAGGAGCCGCACCTCAGGATGTGATCTTGATATGCGTAGAGCGGTGACGATCGTGAATTTGAAAGACCTGCGTGTGTTAGTGTGTGTGTGTGTGTGTGTGTGTGTGTGTGTGTGTGTGTGTGTGTGTGTGTTTGTGTAAGCCTTTGGATGGAAATGATTAATGTAATGAGAAGTTTTAGACAAGAACAAGGGCATCCCCTGGTGCTAAAGTTCTGTTGGTTTAAATTCATTATGTCCACTTGACGAAGTCCCCTGTCGAAACGTTCGATGCCTGTTCCTAGTTCGACTTCTGAAGTTATTATTTATTTTTTAAACATAATCGCATACTAGCCTCCTCCGACCGGAGGCCAATGTTGTTCCCACTTTTACGAATCAAAGGCAAGTTGCCTTCTCAAGGAAACGAGACATCACTATAAGTTATTCACATATGGCTCCACAACACATGTCCTCCGAAAGAGCCACCGGGTCTATCATCCATGATGCTCGATTTTTCGTCAGAACTAGTGAATCATTTCCCTGTAAAGGAACAACAGGTCGTATGAGACTATAGAACATTCAATTTCTGCGTAAGCCACCGCAATTCCAGAGCAGTGGCCGAAAATAGAACCCCCTGCCCCTAGTGTCAGCGCACTGCGGTAAAGAAGAGGGCCACTTTTTGTTGAGGCGCAATGCCTTATCACAACTTGTAGTTGCGAGCTTCCAAATGAACCTACAGCAGGCCTTCTTAATTTGTTGTAACTTAAGAGTAAATTTGTGCGGGCTAGTAGGTAACGATCTATCATTCATTGTGCTTTGTCTATTTTCGTATTCGTCCGTTGTAAAGCGTGGCGCTACCAGAAATGGTGAATTTATTGAATGACCTTCAACTGGAACAATCAAGAGTATATAGGCTGTGAGGTTGTCAACCACGACCTTCACTCCTTGCCGGTTCATTCTATTCCTTATCGTCCTCTTTCGCTCTAATTTCTAAGGAGTTGATCCTTTCTTCTCCCAGCGGCCCCCCCCCCCCCCCTCTTTCGTGAAGGAACAAGGCCTTCGTCTTGCCGTTCCCGTTTCTCGGTTATGAAGAAAGCAGCGCCCCAGTTTCTACCTGTAAAAAGCACCACTGCGAGAACCCCCCCTAGCCACCTTCCAAGCACCCCACCTTGAGCCTCTCCCGTTTTTCGACAATAATGGCCCAGCTCAAAAAAAGATGGACGCACCCATCGTCTTGCACATGTGCTGAAGCTTCACCCAGTCTCCCCATCCACATTCGTTGCCGAAGAAGACAAGTCGGTGGTTCCGGCCCATGTGTGTTGGCCACGGGCTACGGTCGGGTCTGAGGAACCCCGACAGCTCCTCGGGATGACAGAGGGTGGGGGTTATTTCTGTGTTAAGGTGTAGGGAGTATGGGTGTGGGGATCTCTCTAGGGTGCGGAGCCGTGACCCTCCCAGACCGACCTGTGACCCCGAGCCACCTGTTGTGTTTGCTCTGACGACCCCCCCCCCTATACTCACCCATCTCCCCCCCCCCCCTCCACATCCCCTTCGATCCTACAATATGGGGCGGCGGTCATTAATCCTGGATCGTGGATCTCGCTGTAAAATAGGAGGCAGCATTTCATTTTTCTCCACTCGGATCAACCTTTCTCGTTTCTTTTTTTTTGTGTGTGTGGGATCAAATGTTGCTAGATGATGAAATCGACAAAGCTGCAGTCTGTGAGGTCAGCCTTCCTCGGCTTTATATGCTTTTTCGTCGTTCATAACATGAAAGAACAGGCGTTTGTTTTCTTTGTTATGTGTATACTCTACAAACTACGTTGGCAGTTGCGAACATGTCAGCTTCCGAGATCCTTCCGGCTCAACACCCTCAATAGGGTAAACATTAACAGGTTAACTTTCACCCTCTGGAGTGAGCCCATCGAGTACATATGTGACCACTTTATTGTTTGCATGTGCCCCATTGTTTGCCTGTGCGCGTTCATTCAATCCAAAGATCCAACGTCACCACGCGATCATTGCTCTAATCTCTGTTGGTTGAGCTCTTGAGCTAGTGTTGACAGAATACCTAGTTTCCGAGAAGCTGTTTACCTAACGTCTCCGTTTGTTAGACAGACTACATCACTGTACCATGTCGTGGCTTTCGCTTGGGTCGTAGCTTATTATACTCGCATGCGCTTGTCTGACAGATCGATAGCTGCCTTGTAAAGGCGTTGCAATAAGCTTCAGAGTTATCTAGCGGGAAAGAAGGTTTAACTACCCTATCGGAAAAAAACGAATGGTGGGCATGGTGGAAACCACCACCCACCATTATAGTGGATTAATGTAGTGGGTGAATGGTGGGAAACGCCCACCATGGCGCATGGTGGGTATGGTGGGTGCTGCAGCGCCGGCAACACTTGAGCGTGAAATGACGTGAGAATCACCGTGACGAGCTGCCACAAAAAATAAAAAAACAATTCTATAAAAACGACATAAAAAACACCCGTCTCGTAAAAAAAAAAAAACAAGGCGCCACGGAGGATCGAACGTGCAACCTGCGGATTCTAAGTTGAAGACGCTAACCACTGCGCCACACCAACATGACGTTGAGTGTGTGTTAAATACTTGGTTGGCATACAAACTTAAGGTTCAACTTAAGTTATGTTTGTCGTGCACACAACATAGACAAGATCTACACCTGCTACTAAAACTTGCACATTTATTAAACACAAGCAACTGCGGCCTGTAACGATTGCCACTATGTTAATGGCACTAGTGATATTTTTTTTTACAATTCACAACTTCAAGAAAAAAAAAACCAAGTGGACTGGGGAGCAGCAACAGTTTACCGGCGGGGTCTGCCAAGTTTAATATCCGTTTCGCGCTCGTTCTAAAGGGCGACATCTGCTCACGCTTTACGACGCTTCTAGGCTCATTCCATAGATACGCCCGCCTAATTTATTTGATTGAGTATTGGGATGCTTTTCGCGCAAAGTAGAGGGCGGTCGCGCCAGCGCAATGCTGTAGCTCTTTCGCTAAAGGAACAACTACATAACGGCTTGGCCAAGACGAATGTAGTGTGCCGGAAACATTACGCTATCATATTGGTTCAACAAGCACACGAATTGCCACGTCTGAGTTCTCGTACAAAAGCTAGAGAAGTGCCGGCGAGTGCGACCGGTGGCTGTCGGTGAGAAGACACTTAATTACGTTCTCTGGGAGTGCTTTAATCGCGTCGCATCGATGTTTGTTGCTTCTTGAGCGGACACCATACACAATGAAAATGTTTCATTTAGGTTAATTGATGTCATATGGCTGCGCTGTATTGTCATACTTAATCGTCGTAATCGTGTATTCTGAAACCCGGAAGCACGGACAACACAATTGTACGGGCTCGGTCAGTAGGCCTAACCTTTGGTGGAAATCATGGTGGTAGAACATGTAGTGTACAGATCCCAGCTTGGTACACTATATAAATTGCCCGCCATTTTAAGCCCACCCATCATCTGCTTACTGCTTCTCAGCATTATCGCGATGGTGGGAAGAGTTTCTCAGCTTGGTACACCATGTATCCACCATAATAAGCACCACCCACCATATGGTTTGGGCTTCCCAGCATTATCGCAATGATGGGCAGAATGTCCCATTATTGGCCACTATCTAGCCTCTGCTTTCCACCATCATTTCCACTTTACCCATCATCTGTACACCATACCACCCAGTATGTCCCGGCATAACCACCATATTTTCCACTACGTCCCATCATAGCCATCATAATTTCCACCATGCCCACTATTATTTCCACCATGCCCACTATTATTTCCACTACGCCCACCAAGTTTTCCAGTATCCACCAAGGCAATTTTTCCGATAGGGTAGGCTTTCCCGGTTAAGTTTCCTCGTAGTTTATAGGCGTGTTTACAAAGCAGGTCGAGCAAAGCGAGGAGAGCACACGTTATCCTACTTCCCTTTCGTTTTCAAACACTCCGTTGTTCAGTTACTGACGCAGTTATTCCTGTGGTTTGTGAAGACCAGTTGCAGTCCCGCAGACAAATAGTCAGGGGATCCGTTCAGGGTAACTACCGAAATTTATTTAGTGCCTGCGGGAACACTTCTGCTGCACTATTTATTTTTGCCGTCAACTTTAAGGTACACTAGAACAGGTGAATCAGTTTATATTGATAAAGTAGAGTACGAAAACTTTAATGTCAGTGATGCCGACATGATAGGTACATTAATAGAAAAAAAATTAAGGTCAGTGTTTTTAAATTTCATGCTGAAATTTCCACACGGGACGTCAAAAATTGGGAAGTGTATTTTTCGGATTTTGGTGACACTAAACTAAATTTCCCGAAACTTCATCTCTTGTGCCCGTGGTTTCTTCAGTGTGCATCATTATATCGGCAGCAATAGTTTGCGAGATCTTCAGCGCGTGGCGGAGCGACGAAAAACTTCATTTGTGCGTCACTTATACTGTGAAGCGACGGGTGTCCAGCATATATCGCCTCCGCGATTAGCGATGGCATGACCAGGATTTGGAGACTCGTAGCACGATCTCTCGTCGGCAATAGCGATGGCCTGCTGCAACTGAATGGAAGATAGACAAAAAAACATCATGTCTGACAAAAAAAAAAGCTAGTTATCGAAAAAAGTGCCGCCATATCCACGAAGTGAATGATGATGAGTGGGCGAAGCTCCGGAGGTAAACCTGGTAAACCATGAATCCTCTGTACATTTTGCCCACTCGATTTTATTACATCGCTCCCCCTAGCGTACGTCGCCGCACTAAATCGAACGATTGCCTTCAACCAATGACACGCGCCATATGTGACATCATTCCTATTTTATAAGATCTCGCGTCTTTCATCAACTACAAGTACCGCTTTCTAGTTTATAACATCTTGCATCTTTTCATCATCAGCTACAAGTACCACCATCTAGTAAACACTACAAGAACTAAACGAGAGGTGGCTACATACAGGGGACGGTACCGCCATCTAGTGAACACTGCAAGAACTAAACTAGAGGTGGCTACATACAGGGGACGCACAGCCCACGCCCTAAGGAGCTTCGCCCCTAAAACGACTACCGGTTTCATACAGTGGAGACTTCTTTCAACAGTACGGCAAAGTTCCACTACGAACTACCTAGCTTCCCACAGCCCTTAATATTTAACGATGAGAACCCCAGGTGGTCGAAATTTCCGGAGCCCTCCACTACGGCGTCTTTCATAATCATATGGTGGTTTTGGGACGTTAAACCTCACATATCAATCAAATCAATAAATATTTAACAGTGGGATCTTGTGTGTTTCTGTGGGGAGTATTTATTTGTGCTGGGAAGCCACACGCTGTGTAATGCGACACTGCGATTTCGCCGAAATGTACCAGTGGGTCTCTTCTACTATAACCCAGAGTCGTTTTTGATAACTTACTTTTTTAAGACGTGTGATTTTTCTCAATTCTTCACCACTGAGGTATGGCAGGCTTTTGTACCTGACGCCAAGAGGTGGCGCCACGTCCAGATGACCCCAATTCATGGAATGTCCCTTTATACAACGCACCGTTGCCCACTCTTATCGCGGAGGTCGTGGCCGATATCGCAAGCACGATGACGCAATGACAACGCTGAACCCGGTAGATGCCGTCACAATTTGTGACGTCACGACGTTTTTGGCGCGGTAATTTCAAAGTGGCGTCGCCACACGCATTTTTCCTGCTGCGCCTTTTTTTTTTTTGGTTACCAAGCGTTTACTTATCATCATCGTGGCTATCTTGTAATTGTGAAAGCTTAAAGTGTGAACACGAGTGAAATCGCGTTTTATCTTAAATGTCCATTTTAAGACAGCACCATCGTGAAAACTTCGCTGTCATCAAAAAAGAAACGCAAAACTAAGTTCAGCGAGATGTATTCAACACCTTCCAGCGCTAAGTAGACGTTATTGGTGGCTTTGCACTTTCAGCTTATGGTTATGCCTTCGATGTTCCAGCTTGAAAGGGCCGGGGCTGTTTGTCTACGTATGTTGCACCTTGGAACTCTGTGTCGACAGCTCTGTTCTCCGTCAGCGGCCATCGTAAAGCAGTACAGCAGTTTTACCGGATTACCGCGCGCGAAAAAAAAAAAAAAAAGCTTGCTTGCATCGCAGAAACACGAAACAAAAAATGAGTGCAAGTCTGCGTGCGGCTTTTTTACAAATCCGAATTTATGAAGGCGCACTTTCCCGCGATGGTATGTGGGCTTCTATTATCCCAATTTTGCTTTGATCTAGTTTTTTTCCCTTTTCTTTGTAACTTCGCACAGCCATTGGATATCAGGCTTAAAACGTTACACTGAACGTTTCAACTTTTCAACGTCGCTGCTACACTGCACGCAACTTTCTTAATCTTCATGTCAAGACCGACTTCCTTTTTTTCTTAAGCTCCCTAACTCTCTAAGACGAACCAGGTTGCCCATTCTATTCGCTTCTGAAGCGCTGAAACTTTCATGCATATTACCGTAGCTCAATTCTTGGTTGGCAGTTTTGCTGCTTGGGGGTGATGATGAAGACAGAAAAAGAAGGTAGGGCCACACCTGGGCTGTACCTCATGAAAAAAATTGAATCTTCGTTGAGGCCATTTTCTTTTGGTTATCGTTTTTACTTGACCGTGAGAAACTGAGTGATATCAGCGGCAGAGGAAGCGGTGTGAGTGAGTGTGTTGGTGAATGAGGCGGTGAGTGAGCGTATGTGAGCGGTGTTAGTGCGGGCATGACTGAGTGATTGGTTGAGTGATCGATTGATTAAGGAATGTCAGTGAGTGCATGGGCAAGTGAGTGATGCGAGCGGCATTGCGTGTAATTACGCGTGCGTGTTATAAGGAATATAAACTTCTCGAATTCCTTTTTTTTTTTGCGTGACAACTAGAAATACCAGGTCTTCACCGTTAAAGATGCTTCCTGTGCTGTCTGTCTAACAATAAATTTTGGCCATTGTGTGTACCTGTTTAAAACATTCACATGCCCCTGTGGATCGCAATAACACAAAAACAAGCATTTGCATGCTCTCATCGGTGTTTCTGAAATCTGAAAAACAAGCTACATTCGTTCGCAACTACACCCCGTAAAATGTTTATTCAAGTACGTCTTCCTTCGGCTATGTTTTGTTGGGGCACACAGAGTCATCACGAAGGGTTAACATGCACCTAAATCTGAGCACACGATGCTCGAGGTCCGTGCGCTCAGATTTAGGTGCATGTTAACAAACCCCAGAAGGTCAGAATTTCCGGAGCCCTACACTGCGGCGTCTCTCGTTATCATACGGCAGTTTCGGGACGTTGAACCCTCTATATAATTTAACGGGACACACACGGCTCGTGGTGGCCGTGAGCCGAACAACCTGTGCGTTTCTTTCCTGTTTTCTCGCGAACAATTCTTTCAATATCACTTCGGGACGCTCATAGGAAATACACGTGATCACTGCGAGTAGAAACAAAACCCATGACGTGACCGCTGTATGACGTCATTGTTTACAGCAGATCACTCAAAATGTCCAGTGGTGACTGTCATCTCTTACAGACAGTCCGTCTTGTCTGGCGTTCTCGAGACCAAGGTCCCGCGTCATCGTGACAGGCATGCATCGTGCATTTGTTGAGACGGTAACCGCGTCCCGGTATGTCCTTTTGTGGTCGCTGTCATTGCGAAAATGTTTTTCTGACTCATTTTCCCGTACCTTTGTGTGTCCTTTTTACTTGTGCAGCAGAATATTTCTCGCACAGCTGTTAACAGCAGGAGTATACTATTGTTCAAGCCTACTTAGACGTGCGCAGTCGGGATTGCTTGCGGTATGATAGAAGTATTCGGAACGCTAAAAACAAGAAAGCTTTCCTGTTGGGGCCCGTTACACTAACTTATTCGCTATTCAAAGCGTTCAGTCACTTTCACTAACAGCGAAGTATGAAAAATACAGTATGAAAAATTGCCCTGTATTTGCTAATCCTTAGTGCTTTACATAAAGTCGCGAATTTGCCCATTTGGTTTTCCTGTACTAAATCTTGAATTTTTGCTGCTAAATAACCGCTAACCTGCAGTTGACAACAAATGCCTGAGTGCTTTAGAGGTTGGGGTGCATTGCATGCCGCACAGCGTGAAGTCGCGGGTTCGATTCACAACCCAGGCTACCGCGTTCCGGTCAAAATAGAATGTGATGATATTTGCGAGACGTACTTTCTAGAGTATGGTGACTAGACCTGCATGGTGGCATCATTCGTACGCTTACCATGCGTCTCTCTTATCATCGCCTTCACATTAGAAGCTTATGGTTAGTCCGATACCTAAAGGTGAGTGTGGGTCTTCAAGATCCGTACACACCTTGCACATCCAAAACGTGGTGAAGACGACCAGGACGTCCGCATCACCCCTCTAAATCCACCTGGGGTGGCAGATCCAGACATTGGGGATAGTGTCGATGTCGACGATTGCACACAGTATGGATGTCAATACACCAACTCTCCCCTGTCGCGCACCATGATGCAATACAAGTTTGCAAGCGCACATCACCAAGACAGAGTTCTGCAGATGTCCATGAAATGATGCAGTGTTAAGAGAACAGTGTGGCATTAATCAAATGACTTCAACTAGAGAGTGTCTAAACCTTTATAGGCAAAAAGTCCTTGACACATTCCATTGGTCGTATACTTTTAAGAACCCAAATATTGTCTTGGCACCTTCGTGTCATATCTCAGTGATAATTGATAGCGTTTACTTTAGCGGTCAGCTTTGTAGACGATGTGTTTTCTGTAACATGGAACTAGAATGTATGCATCCACTGTATAGCCGGGTTTCTTATAATATATCCCTCCGCATTTGCAGGGCCAAGTGTGGGGCAGGGCCTTTTTACTACGGGAGGACGACGCCAGCTCGCGAGCCTCCCTGGGATACCTTGACGAGCGCGAGGCCCAGCTTGGCGGCTACTCGGTCAGCTTCGTCCAGTTCAGGCCCAGGGACCCGCGCGAGGAACCATTCCCCGCCCTGGTGTACATCGCGACGGCCAACAACCCGCTCTACCTGGGACCAGCCAGCTCCGTCCAGCTGGCCGACGAGGTGATGGCCGCCAAGGGCTTCTGTGGCGCCAACGCCGAGTACGTCCTCAAGCTGGCCCGTTTCATGAGGGAGGAGGTCCCGGACTGCTGGGACGACCACCTGTTCACGCTCGAGTCCCTGCTGAAGACAAGGCTCAAGGATTCGTGGGAGCTTCTGCAGGATATGAGCGCCTACGAGCCACCCATGTCAGCCTGGGAACAGCTGCGACGATTGTCCTTATTTTCGGACAACGGGGACCAGGAGGATCGAGAAAGAGACGCTGAGGCTGAGCCTGCAGCCGCAGGCGTGACCAACGACTTCGCCTCGAGCGTGCCGTCAAGGAAGCTCAGGTGCTTGGACATGTGAACGGACACTGTCCTTCTCTGCCGATACAAGTGCCCCTCGGAACTGCTTGTGGTCCGCTGCGCCTTAGGTGACGAAGATGGCTGTCTACAACAGCTGGATAAAGAGAAGCCTGGTGGCGTGGAGAAACTAAATTTTATTTATTTGTGTTTCTGAGGTATCTATGACATAACTGCGATCTCTCGTGTTCCGTCCCAGTGAGACGTAATGTTTATCGGACGTGAGACATTCGTGTCAGACAAACGTCGTCCATGGGTACTCGCGCTTACCTGTCCGGGACACAATGATGGGCTCGAAACGCCATGCTGGTAGCCCATTAGTCCTCATTACTTTGGCTAATATTTCTTCAATTACCAGCGCTAATTATCACTTGCTAATTATCGCGAATATTGTCAGTACAAAATTTGGAAAGAACTAAATACCTTCCCAAATCATGGCTATTTTTAGCGCGTACTATTTCGGACTACTGTATCAGTCTTATAAGGGCTTATATTTTTGTCGCCTTTACTGGACTTTTTATACGAATGAGTCAGTTTCTTGTTAGCATGCTTGTGCACGCCAAGTGACGCTCAATCATTTCTCTAAACGACGCACGTGAATTATTACGTGCGAAGCAGCTTTTGCTATGCTTACATAACAACGACACTATACGTTGCTATTCGGTGTATTCTTTCGCTAAATATACGTTTGCGATGCGTGTCAGCAACTGTTTCGGTTGGCGTCTCACAGTGCCTCAGAGGTGTGGCTGTCTTGAAGCACTCTACGTCGCATATGGGCACGTGTTCAATAAGCGAAAAGTTCTCAACATTTAAAAAATGTTTTTTTTCCTCTCTCCTCGTGTACGCACGTTGGTGGGCCTCACTGCAGTGTCGTCATGCGGCTAAGTTGTTCTGGAACGTGGACAGGCAATTCGTGACAATTATGTATAGACCGCATACATCATCAATGAGACACAGAATGAGGGCAACAAGATAGAAAAGGGCTACTGCTTATTAAGTAAGCAATCTGGTTTGCTACCGTAGGCATCGAAATAAAATCTTACGGACCAGAAGTGAAACAGAAAAGCAACGTGGCACAAAGCTGGGGTGCAGTTAGTGAAATGATCTTTCGTAAGCATATCTTGCAGATAACTATTGGCATGCTCGCTGTTTATGAAAATCGAGCGGGGCATAAAATTTCTGCAACTTATACATCGAGAGTAAAAAAAAAAAACAGTCATTTAACACTTGGAAAGCACAAGACCTCCCAGTCTGTCTGTGGCAGTTGAGGGTACGCATATGTGCTCAGAAAACCGCGGGCACAGTGGAAAATGAGGGGTTGTTAACTTTCAGCACTACATACATACATACATACATACATACATACATACATACATACCATACATACATACATACATACATACATACATACATACGTACATACATACATACATAATACATACATACATACATAATACATACATACATACGTACATACGTACATACATACATACATACATACATACATACACATACATACATACATACATACATACATACTACATACATACATACATACGTACATACATACGTACATACATACATACATATACATACATACATACCTACATACATACATACATACATACATCATACATACATACATACGTACATACATACATACATACATACATACGTACATACATACATACATACTACATACATACATACACATACATACATACATACATACATACATACATACATACATACATACATACATACATCATACATACATACATACATACATACGTACATACGTACATACATACATACATACATACATACATACATACATACATACATACATACATATACATACATACATACATACATACAGTCCACTGTTAAAGTGAACACCTCAATGCACAGCATGTTTAGTTTTCGCTATTTTACGGGAAAATCTTAGATATGGACAGGGCTACTGGTGATTGAATCTTATGGCACCTCTAGATTGACTAGTTTGCATGAAGATTGTTTTCATAACAATTTGTTAAAGGGCCAGCAGTATTTAGGGTCTGTATTTGAATGCTCTTTATTCACGTTGGACGGTACTTTGCAAACTTACGAGCTACAAGAGGCCGACCCTGGCCAATATAATGAGGAAAAATTGGTTGTCGCATATTTTATAGCTTCACAAATGAGGCATGAGGGAAACTGAGAGTTGGATGTTCACCATATGTGCGCAACTAGAGATCACAATTTTGGCAGAAGATTCACTAACAAGCTAGAAGCATTTCGGTAAATTAGATGACCTTGCAGTAGCGTCAGGCATATTGTCAAGTTTTGCTTGCGTACAGGCGTACATACAAGCGCATACACCAACATACATAAAGTATGAATCAACCCCCCCCGCCCCTCCACAAACACCCCAAAAAATATATTCCGGCTGCGCTGCTGGTAGGGTGGATCTACATAACCTTGAGCTCGCGGTAAAGAACTTAAGGTTTTGGATTGGGTAGCAATCGCTGAATTTGTTATCTTTCCAGTGCAAAATATGAAGTACTTATAATAGACTTGTCAAGCAATGGTTTGACTGTGTGTCGTTGTATGATCAATGCTTAGTATCGCAATACACGTTAACGAGATCGCATAAAGAGTAGCACTCAGCTTGTGGAACGTGCTTTCGCTTAATTCCTCGACACGTGACCCACTGGTACAGACTAAATAGTTCACGCATAGCCTGAATGGAACTGATATATTCATTCACCAATCAGCAAGAGGTAATCACTTCGAATTTCATTTCGGCTGCTTGCTGAACCCTAGCTGACTGAGGTGTTGTACGTGGTATGCAGTTGGAATTCGGATGTTCAGGGCAAGAAGGAAGCTTGAAGTCGTAAAAATTCGTTCAGCGGAGTGTCCCTGGGGCCGATTTTTCTACAAGAGCCCAAGATGAGTTGCTGCTCGGATGAAGGCGATTTGAAACGTTGCCTCTAGCAAAATTTACATCTTAAAACGGATTCTAATAATATACTTGTACCATAATTAAGGATACACACGTGAATGGACATTAGCTAATGTAGCCATTCTCATACTCAAGCACCGATAGGTGAAATATGGTGTACTTGGGCCACTTATAAACTTTACCAATTTGGCAGGTGAGATTTTCAATTCTTGTAAAACTTTGCCAACATAGTCTGCAGTCATTGAAAGTCGCCCATTTTGCCGAGGAGTACGAATACCTACGGGATACTTTGCTTGGTTCTGTCGGATAAAGTCGACACAGTCACGACGAGGTATGCCTCGATTGTAACTTCGACTAACGGTGGTGCAGTTGTGTAACGTTGAATATAAATATACACAGCAGGCAGCTCTAAGTCACCTGCGCGATTCCATTCCACCGTTGCCGCGGACAAGGGTGAAATTCTTGGAACGCGTTGTGCGAAAAGTGGCTTGCTTGTCTGTTGGATGTGCTTTTAGAAATCTTTACCTTGTACATGTCACCTACAATCCTCCTCAGGATTCTGCGTTTGCATTATGTCGTTGCTATTGGCAACAACAGGGGGCGATATCTAGTAGCGATTTCCCCCTAACTACGAAGATAATTGATTGATTGATTGATTGATTGATTGATAGATTGAATAATTGATTGACTGATTGATTGAGGGACTTATATGTGGGGTACTATCTCCAAGGCCACCACTATGATTATGAGAGACGCCGTAATGGAGGGCTCCGTAAATTTCGACCACTTGGGGTTCTTTAACGTGCACGCAAATCTGAGCACACAGACCTACAGTATTTTCGCCTCCATCGGAAATGCAGCTGCCGCAGCCGGGATTCGATCCCGCGACCTGTGAGTCAACAGCATTAGACACTAGACTACCGCGGTGGAGCAAACTACGAAGAAGTGTAAAGTGGTTTTCGCTTAGACAGATCAGCTTAGTAGTAAATAAAAAGCTTAGTGTGCCTTATACATGATTTTGTCGCGCCAGAAGTGAAGTACCATCGTTATGTCGGAGTAATGACTCCGCCCTCATAGGACAAAAGTCTGCTGCAAGATGGCGCCACCAACGCGTCTGCTGAGGTGTACGTGACCGGTGAAAGACAATGCCTCGTGGGCTACGTAACGCTATAGTGTGACATAACTGCAGCAACATGCGTCGTTGACTTTGGAATCTGAAGTGGTCGCGCTTCATTCACGTTAGCAGCAGGTTCCTCGTAGCCCCATCTTTGCAAAGTGAGCATATTTTGTCATACACACTCGCATGCGCACCTGGATAAGTTTGGTTTCTTTTATTTTCGCGAAACGCACATGTGGTGGTTACTGCACTTGCAGTGCTCGTCTGTGATATAACCTTGGTTCCTTTTACTAAATCGGCGAATCACTTGCTCAGCACTATTGTGCAGGAGGGACGTGTTTCGCCGTGGGTGTATGATAATTAAGAAGACTGCTAATAAATGAACGTTGCTTTCACGAAGCGTGGTTTGTTTGTGTTCTTCAGTGATGGGTCTCTACTGCTTCCTGTAAGAAACCCAGCAAGTACCTCATTGCCTGAATCTGACGTTTAAGCTCTGCCGAGGGGCCAAGACAACGCTGGTAATAGAGCTTAAGCGAAAAGCTAGTGTGGAACATCCGCGAAAATGACAAAGATAGGTAGAATGAACCTTATTCGAACGAAAGACTTAGGGGTTGATCATGAGTGGGACCCTCTTGTAGAGTTCTACAGGCCGCGGTGGCTTGCCGGGCCTGGTCCAGGGTCACCAGTTGACTCGCCAGTGCGAGCTCGGAAACCGTAGCTGCCAAGACCACGAACGTGAATGTGTCGTGAAAAAGCCGAGCTTAAAGGAGTACTGACACAAAATTTCGGGGCCGAGATAGCCTGGGAGGTCGATTCTTGTGAACATTCGTATATAATCTGCAAGATAACAACAGCGAATATAGCTTGGAAGGTATTTTAAATTAATTTTGATGATTGCGTGAGCGACCGATAACATAGCACTATAGACACCCTCGGAGGTGACTTCGAGGTGACCCCATACTTCCCTCACGTCACCACGCTGCGGTCAACAAAACAAGTTATGAGAACGTCATAGCCGCCATTTTTCTTTTTCCGCGTTAGTTCCCGAAGTCTATATTTCTCGGCGGCTGATCGCGAGTGCGTAGCCGTGGCGCACACTTAGAAAATTTTGTCTTAGACGACATCCCAGTTCCGTTTCGTGTTCGAAAGTAATTCTTTATGCAGACCGTGTGGAAGTGCGTCACAGTTCTTTGTGCTGACGTGGTCAAGAGCTGTGCACGTCATGTGGCGACAGTTGCACCCAGGTTTCGGAACTCTCTCAACCGAAACTGACTGATTATGAGGGGCCTGTAAATAATTATCTGTCGCTTGCTGCATCAAACGATGTGTCGTATCATGACCAACAGGCCCCCAGAAACGCATTGCAGCAGGAAAAAAAAAAACAAGGCCAAAGTTTTTTGTCAGTACCCCTTTAAAACCAACTCTGCATGGGCCAACGCTGCTTCAGGGCATGGTGTTTCCTAGAATATTTACTAGAGAGAGTTCTACTCGGCCATCAGGGGAATGATGGTAAGCGCACGAATTTGCCTGCTCTTCATGCTTGCTGCTTCCAACTTACTTGGGCCTTCGTTATTGCTTCTTGATAAGAGTATTCTGTTTGACGTCCCGAAACCACAATATGAATATGAGAGACGCTGTAGTGGAAGACTCCGTAAATGGTGACCGTCTGGTATTTTTTACCGTTCGCTGACATTGCTATAACCCTCTAACAGTTCAATGGAGGTGAAATAATAGAGGCCCAAGTACTATGTGATGTCGGTGCATTGTAAAAAAAAACAGGCAGTCAAAATTTCTGGAGCCCTCCACTATGGCGTCTCTCATAATTATACAGTGGCTTTTTGGACGTGAAACCCCAAAAACAATTGCTATATGTGCGAGTAAATGTTTGGTACGTAGACTCAAGGCGGAGTTTGGGATGCTATTGAAATGTTTGTGAATCATCCACAGAATACCCGCACATGTGATGCCTTCGTGATGGTGTACTAGAAGGGGGCAGTGTGCCGTCTTTGCAGCAAACCATTGAGAGAGCTGTGGTCATTTTCGCAATGATGCCACCTGTGAACTTCGATGGTGCCTCATGGAAACGTTATGGCACGTACCTATTGATTCAGGCAATACGACATTTTCCATGGAGTGTAGAAATTTCATCAATGACATGTCTTGTCCGTTTCGGTGGTGCAGTGAGTACGATCGCGGTGTGGTTTGAATCCCGGTGGTGGTGGTCGCATTTCGGTAAAAGCCAAATAAATTCTAGAGTCCAGTGTACTATGCGGGATGGTCAAAAATTTCCAAGCCCTTCGCTACTGTGTGCATTATAATCATATCATGGTTTTGGTACGTGAAGTAACGCGGTTGTTATCATGATAATAACGTAGCTTATCAGACTTGGTCAATCTGTCTCGGCGCTCGACATTGCAGAATGTACCGCTAAGCAACCTTCATAACTGAGCTCCAGCTGGCTACGCAAGTCAAATATCGGCTTTCTCGAATCGCAGCTTCAATGGCTTTTTTTTTTGCTGGATTTTTCTTCGGATGACGCGTTTACATGCGCCCCTTCATATAATCTGCTATTCGCAATGCCCACGGCCTGTAGGTGGTGTGCCATGCAATCCAAGATGGCTGCGGAAGGATGATCAATCCGTGAACTCGCATAAGATAGGACGCATGGACGTACTCCCCGTGCCGCTTTCACAGGGTGAACTCTTGATCGCCGAATTAATGTATATCGAAGCAAAGTACTTTCCCAGCCGATAGGAACTGCTGAATGTTCGCTACCTCATTTCTTGCAGCAGTGCAAAGGGTGATGGTGTCAGCTGATTGACCTTGTATCAACGATGCTTTGCGTAATCCTGTGCGTGGTACAGAAAACTGCGCGAACTAGAATGCACTTATGAACTGAACAGCACTCCGAGATGATTAGTGCCGAGCTTTTCTAGTGAATTTGCCGCAGTAATATGCCGCTAGTGAGTAGTGCGCCATCGCGGCTGCACAGGACCGTATGTTTAATGTAGCGATGGTTTCCAAACGTATTACGCCATCGTCATTACTTGTGCGGTAAGCATCATGCGGCTGCTTCTTCAACGGAACACAAGCATTCAACTTCCCATTAAGTAGCGCTTTCGTCACAGCTATAATCAGACTAACAGTGTGCATTTCCATGCAGTCGGATGTTGCAGGCTCCATCAGTGCGATCGAAACAAAGATATCAGCACGCGTACGCTTTTCGCAACGTCAAAACTGCGAAAATTTGTCAATCAACAACGTCGTTCAGACGGCACTGGAGAAGTGCAGGAGAATATAGCGTGAACTGTAGTCGTCACTGCATATTTCATTGCTTTAACTATTTCGCTTCGATGGCCGAGCTCCAACGTGTTGGCGGCATGCGGTGCATTGTTATATGCACTGTAATTGCACATTCAATGCACAAGAAAAAGTGTGCTTTTATTTTGAGCTCGCTGAAGGATATTAGACAATAAATACAATCGAAGCGACTTAAGAGTGTGAAAAAATATTAACGCACGACGGGACGTGAAGTGCAACTCCCTGTTCTTGAGCTAACAGCGTACCGTTCATCGCCGCTGTCACTCTCAGCGCGTTGACAACCATCTACGTCCAGTGAAAAATCCTCGGCGTCAAAACGGTTTATTTGAACATCACTTCTGAAGGTAATCTGAGGGATTCTCTCCCCAAACGAATTCGATAGCCCCAACAACGTGTCATTCACCACGCACAACACCCACACGGCGTGACTCACCACGTTTATCTGAGGGTGCCGAGATCATTTCGTTCCGATACCCGGCAAGAAAGGAATCACTTGCAGTGTGCTGCCATCTGTCAACAAATGTGAAAAATAAAGCGGTGCAGCGTAAGCCAAGGTTTAGAAAAGCAAATCGCGAACCTGCGTTACTCTCCGCATTTAATGAATGTTAGGGGATTCATGCACTACAAAAGCACTGGCGAATGCTATACGCACGTAAAACAAGGCGAGTTTTAACTGGAATGGTCAGAAGATAGCATTTAACTATCCAAAGTGGCTGCAGAAAACCTTGCAAAGCTAATGTGTGTTCTCTGCGGGCTATAATTGAAAGCATCAGTTACCACGTATTTTCACGAAAACTTCGCGTCTCGCTAGAAAGAATCAGATTTATCGTCTCACGGACGGTCCGGTATATTCTCCGATTCACGAAACAGACAAAATACTTTGTGTCACGGTTTCTCGCTAACACGTTAACACTGCGGCTAGCACCGTCGAACAAGGGATCATTGGGAGCGTCTGCCTACTGACCATCTTTGAGAGGACGCTTCTGAATTCCGCTAGGCGGCGCGACAGCCTATGAAGTCACAGCATGTGATAACCGCCGGGGACTCGAATTTAAATCGATGCACAGAAGCCATCAAAGAGAGGGTAAGAGGTGACAAGTGGGTTGCAGTAGGGGCGTTCCCAGGACGCAAGCTGGAAGCAGTCATGAGGCAAACGAGCGCAAAGCTCAAAACGAAAGCTGATAGACGAAACCTTGTGATAATTTCAGGCGGTTTAAACGATGTCCTAAATGAAGATTCAGCAGGACTAGCAGCCACACTGGCGAAAGGCGTTGACGACATGCGCGCCACTTCTCCTAAGGTACAGGTAGTGATATGCACGATACCGGAGGTACCGGTGCATGATAGCAACCTTCAAAGAGCGGTGGTCAACGCAAACCAAGAGATATGGCGGATGAGTCTAGAGAAAGGCTTTGAGGTGGTGGAAATAAACAGAGAGGTGCATAGGTGGGGTGGTTTTCAACGAGACAGAATTCACTTCGATGGGCGACTAGGTCATGAAGTGGGTTGGCGACTTGCAGGACGCGCAGTAGCTTTTTTGGGGGGCAAGCGAGCCCTTCGGGGTGCAGGATAGCTAGTAACGAGGAAAACAACCAGGAAGACTCTTCGACAGGTGGTGTGAACAGATACGATTCCAAAGTGGCACCAATATCTAAGATAGGTAAAGTCCGGGGCATAAATAGACGTAGCCACGAGCGCCGAGCCAATTCAGACATAGGGTATATTAACATGCAGGGTGGTAGGAACAGGCTGAAGTGGGAAGAGATAGAAGAACAGCTAAGGGAAGAGAGGCCGATGGTATACAGTTTTGTAGAAACACATCTCAGGGACATGGAACAACCTTCGAACAATCCGGACTACGCGTGGGAATATTGTAATAGAACAGAAGGCAGCAGAAAGGGGGGTGGTATTGGGGCATTCATTCATAAAAGTATACAGACTGGCAAAGGGTCAAGCAGGAGTGCAAGGAACATTTATGGCTAAAAGGGAAAGTGGCAGGTCAAATGACACTCCTTGGTTTCGTGTACTTGTGGACGGGAGCAAAGGCCAGAGAGGAAAACCAGGCAATGGTAGAGTGTATATCAAAGGACATTCAGGAGTTAGGAAGAGAGTGCGAGATAATTATACTAGGAGACATGAATGCGCACATAGAAGATATAGATGGGTATACCGACCCGACAGGCAAAATGATCATTGATATGTGTGAAAGGCTTGATTTGATCATTTGCAACAGTACCGAGAAGTGTGAACGGCAAATAACATGGGAGGTAGGAAGGCTTCAGTCGACGATAGATTATGCACTGATGTCACATAGGCTCAGGGGAATGCACATAGATGAAGGTGGCTCTAGAAGTCTGGGTAGCGATCACAAACGTATCAAGCTTAGTTTTGGAAGAGCAGTGAAAGTGGGAAGGAGACAAGATGAGCAACTACAGGAAAATTTTTATTCAGAAAGGCAAATTGAAATAGCCACTAAAGAAATTGAGAAAGTAATCACGGAGGATAATAAGACAGTGTGGACATACACGAATCTAATTAGACTCTTTGAGCTAGAGCTTGCTAAGACGCGTGACAAGTCACCCCGGAAAAGAAGACACAAACCCAAAAGTTGGTGGGATGAGGAAGTTAAGAGAGCCGTAGATAAACGTCAGGAAGCCTCTAGGGAACACAGACATGCTAAGCAGCGGGGTGAACCGACAGATGATGTTGAAAGAAAATGGGCAACCTTTCTAAGCTGTAGAAGGGATGCATCCCTTCTGATCAATGAAAATATTAGAAGGAAGGGAGCTCAGTGGCTGGCAGAAGTACATAAAAAAGATAGAAAGGCAGCTGCGAAATTTTGGAACCATCTAAACTCCCTAAGAAATGAGACGAGCCTAGAGCAGAGTTTTATAACTACAGCCCAAGGTGCTAGGATAGAAGGGGACGAAACTATTGAATATATAAGAACAAGGGTGACAGAAAAATTTCAACAAAGAAGTACTTTATGCACCACAATAGACAAGGACGAATCAAGTGGTGCAATGGCTCCATTTTCACAACAAGAGTGGGAAAGGGCTGAGAAAAGGGTTCCTAGTAGTACATCAACAGGCCCAGATGGCATTCCAATTAGGCTGATAAAGATATTAGGTCCGAAGTCTAAGCAGGCTTTGAGAGAGGCAGTGAGCACAATAATAATCGATGGTGAAGTTCCCGATGGATGGAAACTTAGCAGGATGAGCATGATCTATAAAGGAAAGGGGGACAAAGCTGACATAAACAACTACCGTCCTATAACAGTGACATCAGTGGTCTACAGGCTGGCGATGCAGATTATAAAGGAAAGACTGCAGGCGTGGATAGAGGATGAGGGGGTGCTGGGGGAACTGCAGAATGGGTTTCGGAAACACAGGAGGTTGGAAGACAATCTGTTCTCACTGACGCAGTGCATCGAAATAGCAGAAAAGGAACACAGGCCCCTGTGGCTAGCATTTTTGGATATCAAGGGAGCGTACGATAGCGTGGTTCAAGAGGAATTGTGGGGAATACTGGACACACTAGGCATGGAACATGTAGTCACTAATCTTTGAAAGGGTATCTATAAAGGTAACAAGGTAGTTATAAAGTGGGAAAAACAGGTATCCAAGCCTGCAGAGGTAAAACGGGGGCTTAGGCAGGGGTGCCCCCTGTCACCCTTATTATTCATGATGTACCTACAAGGATTAGAGGCAAAATTAGAGGGAAGTGGACTGGGCTTCAACCTCTCTTTAGTCAAACAAGGAAAACTTATTGATCAGGCACTACCAGCATTAATGTACGCAGAAGATATAGTGCTAATGGCCAATAACAAGGAAGATTTGCAGAGATTGATAGACATCTGCGGTAATGAGTGAGATAGGTTAGATTTTAGATTCAGTAAGGAAAAATCACCAGTCATGATTTTTAATGACAACGAAGGTAGTGAGCTTAGAATACAGGAGGTCACGCTAGAGATAACAGATAAATACAAATATCTGGGCGTATGGATAAGCAATGGGACCGAGTATCTGAGGGAACACGAAATATACGTGACGACTAAATGTAACAGGAATGCAGCAGTCATGAAAAATAGGGCACTGTGGAATTACAATAGGTATGATGTTGTGAGAGGAATATGGAAAGGGGTCATGGTTCCTGGGCTGACGTTCGGCAACGCGGTCTTGTGCATGAGATCAGAAGTTCAAGCAAGATTAGAAATTAAGCAACATGGAATAGGTAAGGTTGCCTTAGGAGCTCACGGGAATACACCAAATCAGGGAGTACAAGGTGATATGGGATGGACATCATTTGAGGGCAGGGAAGCTAGCAGCAAGATAAAATTCGAGAAGCGATTGAGAGAAATGGGGGAAGAGCGTTGGGCTAGGAAGGTTTTCAGCTACTTGTACATGAAGAATGTGGATAGAAAATGGAGGAAGCGAACCAGGAAGTTGACAGGTAAATACTTAGAAAACAGCAGGTGGCCAAACCAAAAAGAACTATCGGTTAAGAAGAAAGTGAAGGAAACGGAGACTGACATGTGGAGAATGGGCATGATTAAGAAGTCCGCACTAGAGATCTATCGAACTTTTAAGCAGGAAATTGCCAAGGAAAGGATCTATGATAATACTCGGGGTAGTTCTCTACTGTTTGAGGCCAGGACGGGAGTACTGCGAACCAAGACATATCGGGCCAAATACGAAGGGGTAGACACAGTATGCAGTGCGTGTGGAGAGGAAGAAGAAACTGCCGAACACTTGATAATGTTCTGTAAAGGGCTTCACCCTAGAGTTCAGGATGATGGTGCAGAGTTTTTCAAAGCACTGGGGTTTAGGGACCGGGAGGGCGAAATAAACTTTAAGTGGGTAGACTTAACTAGAAGGAGGTTATCTTATTGGTGGCTAAAGTCAAGGCACAAGTGAAAATTAAACTCTTCACTGCAAAGTACGAATCCTCAAACTCACTTTTTAAGAAAAAAAAAGTATAGTTTTTGGTTCATTAGGTATTACGGCTTGGTGGCGCTAGCCACCGCCCGATCTAAAGGGTACAGCCATATCCATCCATCCATCCATCCATCCATCCATCCATCCATTCCGCATGTTGTTCAACAAGTTCTCCATCCTCTGAGTAGTGTCGTGTTTGTCTACTTACCGTTGCTCCCTCTAACACGATATTATGAGCTCCGACAAAACGCGTCTCCTAAGCATGACACTGCCAGTTTCACATCTTTAGCTCGCACACTTGCGATGCCGTCGCGTTATCAAACGAAAGCATTACGCCTTTATCTGGCCGGTGTGCATATCACAAGTCAGCCGCTCGCATTCCGACTAGCTGCGGGCCGCCTGCTACCAGTGGCGCGGACACAAACAGACGGCTTGTTCGTCTGCGTGGCGATGGATTCGTCTGCCAGCTCTATCGTGACTTCGCGAAGTCCACGTCACGGAGGTCGCGCCTCGGCCGGAGACGGTTTCCCACAATGCGTCTTCATCGCGCAGCCGAAAGTGACAGGTAAGCTTTTGCTGTCACGCGAAGGGGCGGGGAGATGCGAGATCGCTTGGCGGACTCCCGCCCTCCTCCAACAATGGGACGGCGGGCTGTGCCCACAACAGCGCGTCGTCTGTTTCACGCGTGCGCGGCTCACCGGATCGCGTTGTCGTCTGCTACGCAGAAGCGTGCGCCGTCTGCTAGCTACACAGATCGTCTGCCGCGCCGGATCGCGTCGTCTGAAACAGGATGCATAGCAGTTATGCTGGGAAGCGCCATGAACAAGAGTGGAGTCTTGAAAGAGGGGTGGCCAACGGAATCGTGTTTATTGTTTTCTTTTTCTTATTCCGTTCTCCCGGGAGTAAGAACACCTACATTTCTTCTGGCCCGACGTCAGTCTACGCAATTTTCACTTTCATTCGCTTATTCTTTGACACGCGATCCGACGACCAGTGTGGTCGAAATAATTGCGAACCACGACCGTTCTTGGAAACTCGCACGTGTGTTATGTAAGTCAATCGGTAGGTGAAAGTATGACCTCGCTGGTTTTGCGGGGAGCTTTTCTTTCTTCTGCCACTGGGCTTATCGGTGACAATGGCACATTTGTGCGAACTGTTTGCAGTCGATTTCCCCGAATCAATGCCTCCCGAGTACATGGGTATGCTTTTTCAAGTGGATGCAAAAAGTGACTGCAAAGCCCACGTCTCGTGTTGAACGTTTAGCTCAGCATGTGGTCATCGTTGATTAGTTACGCAGTGTCTCTGACTAATGGAAAAAACTCGCAAAAATATGACGACAGACAAGCTGTGAGCAACGACCCTGAATTTCGATTTGTAAATCAGTATCGGAAACCATCGTCTGTCAATGCGTAAGCTTACGAATGCAGTGTACTTTGGGCTTGATCCACTTCTTTTTCGAGTATAGTACACCCACAAAGTTTTAACGAGACAGTGATAAAGAGCTCGTTTTGACATTGTAGCGTCAGTGGTGACATCTTGAGGCTGACACAATGAGGCTGACGCAACGAACGATGTCAGCCTAATGGCGTGTGCAGTTTGGGTTTTTTCGAAGCACGGTTAAGGTCTCCAGTTAGAAGTGAAGAGAGGCTAGCGTTTGGGAAGGCGATATGAACACGGCCTGATAATGCTATCACGTTCTACTCTCGTTCGGCTACCATCATACTTTGGCGGACTCCATGCCCACTCTGATCGCCTGACTTGCACCCTTGAGTTTGATATTATTTATTTAATCACGTGAGAAAACGCATTCATCGGGATGTCCTACTTTCCGGAATCGTTTACCATCCGCAGTCGCCGTAGTGGACACGGCGAAGTTGTATGGTGTAAAACATTATCACACATGGTTGCAAAAGAGAATGACTTCGACCTTATTTCTTTGGCCAGACCATTTGAAGCAAGAACGCAATAGACAAATGGCTTCAGGTAGCCGTGGACAGGGGCTAATATTTTAGGCCTGTTCACTAGCCTTAGCTGGGCTTTGGTGCTTTAGTAAATGTAGTTTGCTGGTCGTCCACTGGTGATCGCACGGGTGTTGCCCTTCAATTCCTGTTTCACCGCTACACCGCATCGCAGAGGGTCGTTCGGCAAATTTCAAAACTTGCACTCTCTATGCGAATGATCTGAGACACACTACATGTATTTCCAGCGGAAAATAACGTCTAAAAGACGGCACTAAAAAGACAAACAATGGCGTTCATAAACAGCCAAATGTGTTTTATTTTTCCAATTCACGTATTATACACAGCCTCGATGATTAGAAATCGTGAGCCGACTAACGCAAACGCAACGCTACTACATCACATGTAGTTGACTGCCGAGTACGCGATCGACCACCTGAAGTTGGCAGTGCGCCGACCACTTCTCTGATAAGTTTGAAATGTAGTGCTGTCGCAAGATATCAATATCTTAAACCACTTGTAATACACCAGCGCCGCTGTGATATACTCCAATCCTCAGCGTCACCGAGATGCCTCAATGACAAGAATATCGTCTGACCATCTCTCGCACTGTAATATTTCCGTGTTGCGTTCCACTCTGTCTAGTATCAGTATACTCTCCACTGAACCGGCTGCTTTTCATCAGACGGCCAACATTAGGTTTAAATCTGGTCACCCTGACGTCAAATCAACATTAGAGATTGATTTCTACTATCACCCAAAACACAGTGCTCTTAAGCTCGCTCTCTGTTCCAACACGGATTTTTCCTGAAACCGGCAAGTTACGCATGGCAGACCCTCAGCAGGTGGCGCCACTCAACTTCCGGTTTCAAGTGCACCTGGTCTACGCGCGTAGGTGCGTGGGGCAGCCGTTTGTTTGTGTTTACGTTGGGTGCATTTATCTCTGTCTACCGGAAGCCACAAATTAAGCGACACGCTTACTACACCAAGCCGTTACGGTGACCGCGTTCTCGGTATCCGTGTTGCAGGCTTTTTCTTTCTAATTTCGCGTTGACGACGCATTTGTCCGCCATGTTTGTACTGCCGTTCGCGCAAATTACGCAGTGATACTCACGTGGGTTCGTTTTGTTCGCCCGACTTTCCAACTGTTTGCAGTGTACGCTCTGGTAAGTACACTAGGTGTTTGCCCATCGAAATTGATATTTACACAAAGCAGGATGTTTGGCGCGAAAGGCTTGACGGGCTTCCATAGTTCCGCGGCTCTGGTTCACGAAACAGGTATACGTTCACTTGTTGACCCAGCGTTTTGTCGCAACGTTGACTGCGTCGCTATCGTCTCACGAAAGGGTCCCTCGGCCATGCATGAAATTGTTAGAGAGAAGAGTGATGTCCGTGGGCTTGGACAAGCTTCGCCATGCTCTGTCTTCGGTGCCTCCCCAATTTCCCGTGAAACTCGCAGAAAAAAAAAATGTTGCGGAAAGGCGTCACTTGGACAACTGCTCAAACACGAACGACAGAAAAGAGACTGAGCCCTTAAATGTATATTTTCTTTCATACAGAGATTAAATATTGAATGGCCGAAAAAAAATTTTCTTCACTGCAGCAGGATTGGTTTATCTGTGAACAGTCAAGTTCGTGTTCTTTTCTAATTTTTTTCGCATGTTCTCACGACTATCCACGCTTGCATGACACCCAAGCCAAAGGATGCAGCTTTTTTGTTTTTCTCTCAGGCTAATTCACAAACTTACATTGATTGTATTTCTTTATTTAGCTGCAGGCTTGCTTTGATAGCACTGCGTTTTGGTGTTTTTTTATTGTTTTCCTGTTTTTTTTTCGTGGGCAAAGTTTTCAAATGTGACTTTCGGTGGACAAACTTTCTATCTTTAGTGTTCAAGTCGTTTTGGTGTTATAGCCGCTCTTTATTTTTGTAGGACTGAAATAGCCCAGTGGAATCAGTTTACAGGGGAGAATAGCTTGCCTAAAGACCTCACATTGCTCCTTCGTTATGGTGATGTGTGGCTTCTAAAGGAACACAAATATAGACCTAGTTCTGTTGAAATTCCATGAAAAAAACCAGAAATCCTCAATTCAGTGTGACTTCCCAGAATTCCGAGTATTCTGAGTAGGTGAAGCAGACTTCTCACCAATCTTAAAAAAAAAAAGAAAAAATGACAGCATATCCACGGGGTGAATTATGATGAGTGGGGCGAATCGTCCGTCCGTCTGTTCGCTCGTTCTTACTGCCGTTTGTCCGTCCATGCGTCCGTCCAACCATGCGTCTGTCTGTCCACCCGTCCGTCCATGTTTCTATCTGTCTGTCCATCCATCCGTGCATCCGTCAGTCAGACCATCTCTCTGTCAATCCGTCCGCCCATATGTCTGTCTACCCGTTCATCCGTCCGGGCGTCCGTCAGTCAGTCAAACCATTCATTCGCCCGTCCGTGCATCCTTCCGTGCGTGCGTGCGTCCCTGCGTCCGTTCGTCCACCTGTCCATCTTTCCGTCTGTCTGTCTATCTGGCTGTCTGTAACCTCTGTCGGTATGTCCCTCCGTCCATCCATCTAGTGAACACTCCAAGTGCCGCCAACTCACATCTTTTCATCATATATTAATCATATACAAGCACCGCCATGCAGCAGAAATTCCAAAGAACGAACAAGAATTGGATACCTACTACTACTACTACTACTACTACTACTACTACTACTACTACTACTACTACTACTACATGCAACGCGGACGCACGGCATAGGGAGATTCGCCCCTTAATGAAGTGCAATAGCTAGCTTCCGTTAGAAGTGCGGGTTATGAAATCGCAAACAGCCATATTTATTACTACTAACTGCTTCAAATAGCCCCCTCACCAGCCTCTGCAAAAGAAATAAAAAAAGAACGTGAGCGCATTGTTCCCTCCAGGCATTGCTCGTCTTTCTGCGGCGCACTTCATGACGGAAGAACAGCGATTCCCGCGACGTCTAAACTGTTGCATTCATATCGATTGCTCCCCACACGCGGAATAGCGGACGTGAATTGGCTGCTGCACTGATTTGCCATGCAGCTGCTCGTTAGTTCTTGCTTGTGTCGCCCCACTGTCGCGTGGGACCAACTGATTTCGCATGATACTGCGTCGCTCCAACTGCGCAAGTGGCGACTGCCGCCACGTGCGCAGTTGTATCCGACAAGCGAGAGACTCAACGCTTAGTTATAGCGCGAGAACAAAACTATCGTCATGCCATGCCAACTAGCCCACGCTGCCACACTCAACGCTTAGGGCTGGCACTGTACACGTCCTTTTTATAAAAAAAAACTGGCGAGGAGGAGATATCACCTGCAGGAAAGGTAGCGAAGCTCAGGTAGAAACCACTCCCTCATCTTTTAACGTGGCATGGTGAGGGGACTCCGTAAGGGCACACTAAAGAGCAAAATGATACTTCGCGCGTTCGTAAAGTTTAATTTGACTATCCCGAATACACCACTCTAACCATGACACGACGCTTGGTAGGCGAAAAAACGCGGGAGAACAAACGCTGGTCTAGACGCCACCCTGAGATAGCCGTACAAAACACCGGGACATCATAGATTTTGAAGGCGTCTACTGGTTCCTACGCAGGTTCTGATAAAAAAATGAAGTACGTTGTCATCTGTGACTGCCGTAGACTCAGCATACGAAGTAAGAGAAAATTGCATCGAGCCAACGTAGCGGAAATAATAAAGTACATCCTGATATTTTTGACGTTGCGCGCGGAGATTTTTGCACGAAATTTAAAAATGAAACATCAGCCTTGATTTTTTTCTGCCAATAAGAAACTTATGATAGTGAAACATATGAAAATAAAGTTCTCACAGTGCAGTTGGTCAATATAAAATAGTTCATTGTTACTCTTTAGTGTCCTAATTACGGCAACAGGATTGACGTGTTGGAATTAACTGTGGCAACGAAGCAAATCTAGAACCTAAGATTGATTTAAGCATAAAAATATATGTGTCTGGTATACAATGTTATGTACACAAAACGTTTACACATGGTTATCTCGATTGCGGAAGGAACACCTGTTTACCTGAGATATCCTGACAATATATACATACTCCTGTGAAAGAAGAGTACTCCTGCTGGAACGGTGCCAAGTTCTTTCTCCGCACGAGGTGTGAAACCCTCCATTGTTTCCGCGCTTGACCGTGGATCCCTAACGGCCTATTCATGTGCACGCGTATGTGACCACAGGCTCTGCGCCATTTTGTAACAAGCCCAATTACCAACCGACAAAGACATTTCCCCTCTGCCATGTCTTTCCTCGTGTGCAACGCGTCGAACGACACTCGTTGTGTTCCGTGGATGTGCTAAAAATGTACAGCCAAAGGTGAGAGCAGCCATCATCATCATCATCATCATCATCATCATCATCACGAGCAGCCGCAGCAGCCGCTGCCGCCGCCACCGCCTGACTATGGCCATTGCATGACAGTGGCCGTCGTCACTCTCTCACTGATCCCCGCTCTTACAGGTCAGCTCTCACTGTTCCCCGTTTTCACTGATCCCAGCTCTCACTGTTCCCCGCTGTAACAGTTCCCTGCTCTCACAAATCCCAGCTCTCACTGCTCCCTGCTCTCACTGATCAGCTCTCACTGTTCCCCGCCCTCAGTAATCAACTCTCACTGTTATCCGCTCTCCCTGATCCCAGCTCTTACTGTTCCCCGCTCTCACTGTTCCCTGATCTGACTTTTCTCCGCTCTCACTGATCCCCGCTCTCACTGATCAGCTCTCGCGGTTCCCCGCTCTCAGTAATCAACTCTCACTGTTATCCGCTCTCCCTGATCCCAGCTCTTACTGTTCCCCGCTCTCACTGTTCCCTGATCTGACTTTTCTCCGCTCTCACTGATCCCCGCTCTCACTGATCAGCTCTCGCGGTTCCCCGCTCTCACTGATCAGTCTCCCCGGTCTCAGCTCTCACTGTACCCCGTTCTCATTGTTTCTGGCTCTCACTGTTTCCCGTTCTCACTGATCCCAGCTCTCACTGATCAGCTTTCGCTGTTCCCTGCTCTCACTGATCCCCGCTCTCACTGATCCTCGCTCTCACTTTTCGCTGCTCTCACTGATAAACTCTCCCTGTTCTCAGCTCTCACTGTACCTTGCTCTCACTGTTTCCGGCTCTCACTGTTCCCTGCTCTCATTGATCCCGCTCTCATTGATACCCGCTCTCACTGATCACCACTTTCACTGATCAGCTTTCGCTGTTCCCTTCTCTCACTCATCTCTGCTCTCACTGATCCTCGCTCTCCCTGATCAGCTCTCACTGTTCCCCGCTCTCACTTTTCTCTGCTCTCACTGATCCCCGCTCTCACTGATCAGCTCTCCCTGTTCTCAGCTCTCACTGTACCTTGCTCTCACTGTTTCCGGCTCTCACTATTCCCTGCTCTCACTGATCCCAGCTCTCACTGATACCCGCTCTCACTGATCACCATTTTCACTGATCAGCTTTCGCTGTTCCCTGCTCTCACTCATCTCTGCTCTCACTGATGCTCGCTCTCCCTGATCAGCTCTCACTGTTCCCCGCTCTCACTTTTCTCTGCTCTCACTGATCCCAGCTCTACCTTATCAGCTCTCACTGATCACCGCTCTGACTGATCAGCTCTGGACTGTCCGGCGGGCCCGCAAAGTTGCCGGAAGTCTCGGCTTACCGGTCCATACGAGGGACTGAGCCGTGTGCGTGACCAAGTCATGTTCCGCAGGAGCTAAATAAAGTTTTTTTTCCTTCCTTCCATCTATGGGTCTGGTCGGCATGATATGACGCCACGTTTGCCAGGTGCGTTCTATAACTCGGACGACTCGGACGTAAATAATTGATATGTGGGGTTGAACATCGCGAAACCACCATATGATTATGAGAGATGCCGTAGTGGAGGACTCCAGAAATTTCGACCACCTGGGGTTCTTTGATGTGCACCCAAATCTGAGCACACATTTCCGCCTCCATCGGAAATGCAGCCGCCGCAGCCGAGATTCGATCCCGTGACCTGCGGGTCAGCAGCCGAGTACCTTAGCTACTAGACCACGGCGGCGGGACATGATATGGTCTTCAGGCTGTCAACGTGGACATTCTTCTACGCTGTCCGGTGTTTCAACCCTGTCACATTTGTGTAAGCTTACCCAATACTTTTGGGGGCCAAATGAATCGCCCTTTTGTGGTTGATGGGGTCACTGTGTGGTTCCAACAACTTCCCGAAATATTTCAATTTTCGCTCGTTTTTTATGCAACATATATAAGGAGTAAGAGCAGCAAAAGGCTGGAATGGCCTTCCTCACGACATCTGTGCCATCACTAATCCATCTTTGTTTGCAGAATCCATTAAAAACACCGTTGTATAGTTCTCTTTTTTTGTTGTTGTTGTTAAACACCACCCCTTATGTAATACCCGTACAGGGGGTCTTTAAGGAAATCAAAGTGAAGTGAAGTGAAGATGGTATAAGACACAAACGCATTTCCCGGCCCTTCACAATGGCGTCACTTTTTTCACATAAAAATGGCAGGTACCTCCAGATGTGATTCGTGTGATAGTGATGAGACATAGGAACATGCATGTACTGCGTTCCTGTGATCGTTTTGCAAGCGAAGGCAACGTGCTACGGGATACGCTGAATAAACTCGGTGCTAGACCTTTTTCCGAAGAGAAATATCCTCGGGTCTCGGCTCCATGTGTCGCTGGCCATAAAAGTGACGTGGGCTGGGCTTGTTCCTGTTTTTGCAAAAGTAGACCGGATTGAGTAACCACTCGTAAGCGTACAATAAAGAGGCGTGCATGTACCCCGATAGTGTCCTCTTACCTCTCCTTTCTTTTTCTTTAATTCCTTCGTCCCTTCCCCCATTGCAGGGTAACAAACCGGACTCGTGTCTGGTTGACTTCCCTGCTTTAATTTCTGCCCTTCCTCTTTCTCGTTCACTCCCCGACAGACAACAGCTACCACTCCATTCGCCAACCGTCAATGTCCATAGATCGGGAACGGCTTTTTGAAACATCAACCGTGGCTTATATGAAAAAAAACTGAGCATACCTTTTAGCTTGTTTACCCAAGCATTCTTAGCACTGCTCCTTCTCAGAGGCTGCTGCTGAGGTAGTTGCACTTAAAGAAAATACTTGCCTCACCGTATTTGGACTCAAGGGTGTCGTCGACGCATTCGTGCTCGTACCATACGCCACCGTAGCTTTATTGCCGTGTCTTGCCATTTGGTGTTTACGCGAACATTTTACACCCGTCTTACAATATTAACGCTTGTAAGTTTTTACGTTTTTAGTGCGAGAAATTTAAGACCACCATACGGCCACTGAACATGACCATTGTTCAGATACGCCCCGCCGTGGTGGTCTAGTAGCTAAGGTATTCGGCTGCTGACCCGCAGGTCGCGGGTTCCAATCCCGGCTGCAGCGGCTGCATTTCCGATGGAGGCGGAAATCTTGTAGGCCCGTGTGCTCAGATTTGGGTGCACGTTAAAGAACCCCAGGTGGTCGAAATTTCCGGAGCCCTCCACTACGGCGTCTCTCATAATCACATGGTGGTTTTGGGACGTTAAACCCCACATATCAATCCATCATTGTTTAGATATGATGTCATTTCCTGGCGCTTTTCGGCCATTAAACGTCTCTCGCGCCATTGAACAACATGTCTAATCAAGTATTTCAATTGCGCATGTATGTATATACACGCACACGTACAATCGTACCACACGAATATGCACAAAGTATGCTTAAACCACACCCTATATATATATATATTTCATTGCTGTTGCTTCGTTTCACGTGTTTCACTTGATCACTGTAAGATAAATACAACTCTTGCTCAACAGCGTGTTCTCGAGGCCATTTTTCAGTAACCTGATTTAGCCCGAGAAAATTTCTCTTGGAATCACAGCTGGGCACCGGTGTTGTACTGGTTCAGCAGCGACCCGTCTTGCGTGCGATATACCAGGCAAGCCCTTTCAGACACAATGAAAGCTGCGTTTATCCTGGGTCCCTTTTGACAGCTCACGAAACGGGGCACACTTTCCTATCCTGTTTGAAGCCACGCCAGATGACGCCTTCTAACAAGAAAGTTCAGCTGGCCACAAATAAGTTTTTTTTTCTTTTGTTACGTTTCTCTCGGCACTGCAAAGGACTCCTTTGGTATACCCTTCACACTATGTAGCACTGGCTAGCTGAACAGTCGCAATGCACAAATTTTCCGAAACAAGTGAAGCTAACCGAGACGCCATTGTTTCTTGGTCCGTACGCCTTCACTGACCTTTTGTAACGTGGCACACTTTTGCGTCGTTCGACGCCATGCCATACGCCATTTTCCTGCAACCTTGCTTAGCATACGACGAGAGTGGCCGAGATTTACAAGCATGTTGGATGCCGCGTTCGGAATAACTGACTTGGAAGATGATGATGACGCTTTATTTTTGGCCTGCCTTCCTTTGTGCATGTCCACAAAACAGAGCTCGCTTATCACTTGTTGTACTCGTTACATGGCATGTTAGGCTTGTTCGACGCCATGTCACCAACAAGGCGACATTCCAGGTGACATTTATTTTTGTTTGTGGCTCGCTTTTACTCTATCACACCGAAGCAAACGACACTCATGCATGTCGAACGAGTTTCGTCTGGTCCCGTCTGCATGTGCACATACACCAGCGAAGCTATGCCTATACTTTGACCTAGCGGCTACCTGCCACCGTTAAAAGTTGCAATGACTGATGGAACTTGACGCAGCTCCAATTACGCTGTTGTTTACCGTCGTTTCGCTTTTTTTTTCCTCGGACAAACTTCGCTTGCGGTCTTACAAGCTCCCGCTCTGTCCTTTGACCAACATGCGCCACCTACTATTCATAAATCACGACGCTTCGCCCGGCAAAACTCGCGTCTGGCTAGCTGTCTTGTTTCTGAAGCAGAAGCCCTTACTCGGTCAGAATGACAACAATGACGCTCGAGGTGGTAGCTCGTTAAGGGCAGGAACAGAGGCGCCGACCACCGCGACGCCTCGTGGCGTGCGAGCTCATTGTCATTTGCGTTTTTTCTTGCATGCCCTCCTGTGTACCGCTCTCCAATCTTCTTTTATCTTTCTTTTCCAGTCTACGCGCTCCACGAATGGCACCTGTGTATGCCCTCCCTTTCTTGGCAACAATGAGCACACTTTCTAAAGGCTAGCCTGCCCATTTCCGCGCGAGCCGTACTCGGCATAAATGTTCTTCTTTGTTCTAACGTTTTGCTTTGAGCGACAAAGTCAATAACGGTAGGCACGCCAACAGTCGAAGGGGCGACAGTCAAATTAAAGGCGATTGTTTCGAGGGCAAGTGAGGCAGGTTGTACGAAAAACACTTTGTGTCCAATACAGCGGTCAGATCGAAGAACGGGACCTCCCTTTCAATGAATTTCCGGTTCTGCGGCTCTTTATTTGATCACTTTTTTTCTTTGAAGCCTTCGTCGTACGCTGCTCCTGTCCGGTCCTTTTTTGTTTCCCAAAGAGCAATAAGTGTAACAACCGAGGGTCAACCTGTTGTTTTAAGTGGCATTGTCGTGTAGAAAACGGCCTTCACTGCTCTCTGCAAAGCTTCCGTTGAATACTTGCCAAATGATATATGGGACTGGTTCTGCCGCGTGGTTCCCGTTAGGTCAGCTCATTATTACTAAGCCGCAAGGTGCGTACTTGTTTGATCGTGTGGCTGAGTTTTCTGGTGAATGCGCTAATTGACATTGGAATGGCTATGCACATTTTTTTTACGGAGCTCTCGCATGAAACCTCCAAATATTTAGCTCTTTTCGGCAATACTTCGTTCCTGACTCAGCTCAGTTGACGTTAATATTATGCAACAGAGTCACCCATATATCAATCACTTATTATTCTTAACTGAGTTGCGCGAAAAAAATAAAGTAAAAGAAGGAAGACTCATGGACACAGCGTACACACGGTAAATAGTCTAAAAATCCCAAAGAGTTAAGACGAATTACCAACGCGCCCAGCAGTCCACGCTTCTCACTCATTAATGGGCGTCCAGATAACCGACTTTCTCGCCCCATCACCAAATGAAATTGTGAGCATTGTCTCCAGTATATATATATATATATATATATATATATATATATATATATATATATATATATATATATATATATATATATATGCAGCATCTACAATGGAATGATATGATGCAGATACCCTACCATGGTAAATAGTCTCAACGGCACGAGCGTCTGCGGAGGGTTGCGACTTTCATCTATACTTCTGTCTCGTACACCTGCTTTTCATGACAGCGTGACCTCCTTTCTTTGCGATGAATGAACTATACCTTCTCTGCAACTGTGGTTACTGATCTCGAGTTATGTAACCGCAAGCCATTTAAATTTCGACCACCTGTAACACGTCTGATTGATGTTTGACGAGAGGACATGCTTTACGTGTACTATCGTCATTTATACAATCAGCACACCTATAGCTTAGAAAATAAAATAAGAGACATTGAAGCTACGGCTCACTGAAGCTATCATTCTTCCCGTCTCGATATTTTATATGCACACGCTATAATTACCGAAAAAATCATTCTAGTAAAACATACATGCATCTTATACAGGAAAGGAGTGTACATTTATGGGTTCGTTTTCTTTGATAGACACAATAATAATGACATCGAACAGATCTAATTCAGACTTGAGAGATCAGATTCTTTGGCGTGATTGTCTCCTAGATCTCACCAATGTACCTTATACGCCACCCTACTGGGCTATCCATGACCATGGCTGTCCACGTCAGCATGTGAGCGTTAATCTTCAAACCACTCTTCCCCACAGCTTTCTCCATTAGCCTCTAATGCGAGTTATTGGTCGTCATATATTTTCACGGCAGCTTCTCCACTGGTCACGCGAAATTCTCTTGAACCTTATGCTTCCCGTAAGCTTCTGTCATCCCTTCCCAGATTGGTATTAAATCTTATCAATATGAGCCTTCCCGCCAATCTTGTGCCTAGCTCTCTGCATTACTATTCAACATTTGTATCGGATAAGTTAACATATGGCTTGCCCGATATACGTTCCCTGTCTTCGAAACCAGCCCTCACATGAATGCTCGCAAACGATACATCTTCATTTTAGTCTTAAACACATGTGCTCACATTAATGCACACATAAATCTTTCGCATCAGTCCTCACGTCAATAACCACAACGGATATATCAGCGTAATAGTCCTGAACATAAGTGTTCTCATCCGCCTCCAGAGTCGCCTGTTCCTGAAATTGGAGTCCAATGTAAGTATTGACACTATAGTCCCTGTGTGACTTCGCACATTACGTATAGATAATGCATTTAGCGGGGCTTGATGGTACCACCATAATGAAATATAGTAAACGCACACACTCTACCCACAGGACCGAATGCCGCAGGACGACCGTAAGCGATTGTTCTATCCGCTGGGATCTGTGACGTTCTGTGTGCGTTCGCTATTACTATAAAAATTCATTGTGTATACCCTTCAACACACACCGTAAACGAGCCGCGCCTACCACTGCCACCACGCACGGCGATATTGCTTGCCACAAAAGTTCTTTTTTTATTTTTTTTTGGCGACCAGTTGTCTCTTTTGTACAGCTTGGCCCTGAATGGGCTTGTTTTGTTGGCTAAACGCCGCCTAATCGTGGTCACAAGTGGCGCTTCCCTCTGGCGATTTCCGAAATCAAATGGACAAAAAGCCTCATTACAGGTACAGCAGCTCTAGAAGTCTGACCACACGATAAACAACAACAAAACAAAGAAAAAAAACTATTCGGACACACAACGCACGCGAGTACCCGAAGAGCAAGTGGGAGGTGGTGGTGCAGATGACGTGCAGGCCTAACACAATGGGACAGTACAATGATGGCATCATGCCGAGCTCCGCGTAGCAGATGATTTCGCCTCGTCGAGTCGTCTGCTTCCGCTTTAAGCAGACGGCCCGCCGGACACCTCCTGCTCACGTAAGCTCGCTTCATTAAGAACTAAAATATTGCGGCGGTGGCGCCACCGTGCAGCCGCGTTAGGCAGCGCGTTGCGACGCGAACCGGCGAGTCGTGAAAGGATCCTCACCGCAGAGCTCCCTCTCTCTTTCTCTCTCATCTAAAAGGAGTTCGCTTGAGAGGAAAAGAATTGAATAACAACTACGTAGTAGTGGAAGAAGGCGTACATTCTGTAGCTGCCGTGTCACGGAAAAGAACAAACAAGAAACGAGCCTTTGCTCTGCACACGGGCCGGAACGGTTTTCCACCCGAACGTTGCTCGTGTGTTGCTCCATTGTTTCTGCCGTGCTCGAACTTGTTAGTATTCTCGCTACGCGCACAACTCGTACTCAAGAAGGCCATGCGAGCGGAAACTGGTTAGACACAAAATGGGCTCCCGGTTGTGGCAGACGCACGAACGACAAATCTCTCGTGGCCACGACGTGCACCGCGCCACCTGCAGTCGGTTACTTTGTTAACTCGCTGAGAACTTACGATGGGGAAGAAAGTCCGCGTGGCTTGTCGCGCATGCGCAATACTTAACCCCTGCTAGAAGGAGGCGAGCCGAGTGTATCCGCCCCAACGTATATACACTCCACGCCGCCAGGTTCGCGCTTCCTCGAATCTGAGGTATTCGAGAAATGAGCAGTTTGTTGTTTGCTCGCTTGGTGTTTGAATGCAGTTTGAGTGAAGGTTGAAGAGGAACGCGGAGTTAATTAGTGTTGTGCTACGCTGCGAGACGAAGCCTCCGTACGATCGATCTCGTTTTACCGCATTCATTAAGGGCTGCTATACTCCTTCTGCCTGCGAATATTCAAGTTTAGCCTTTTGTAGCTGAACAGCACAATGATTGGAAGCCATCTTTGATCACTTGGTAGACAGACTTGGTTTTTAATACGTAATGCTTTCTAATGTACTCTGGTATTCTCTGTTCCACCATATGGCCCCACCATGGTGATCTAGTGGCTAAGGTACTCGGCTACTGACCCACAGGTCGCGGGATCGAATCCCGGCTCCGGCGGCTGAATTTCCGATGGAGGCGGAAATGTTGTAGGCCCGTGTGCTCATATTTGGGTGCACGTTAAAGAATGCCAGGTGGTCGAAATTTCCGTAGCCCTCCACTACGGCGTCTCTCATAATCATACGGTGGTTTTAATACGTTAAACCCCACATATCAATAAATGTTCCGGCATATGTTTCGGAATTTCATACGCGAAGCTGTGTGATGCCTTACTTGCCCTTGGCAACGGCGACGGAGAAGTAAACAGAAAATGGCCGCCTTCGCCATGTGTAAACAAGTGAGAAGTGACCATGAACTGGTGATGTCGCGCGTGCCTTCACCAGTGAACGGGAAATATTAGCTTACCTTATGTCAAACATAAAAAAACAGCGCGCCCAGATGAGACAAAGGTAATGGAAACAAGCCCACATACAAAAGAGCTGTCTAACAGCCGAGTTTATTGCCACTTGAGAAGCAATAACTAATAAAACGTATGTGACGCCACACAGAACTAAACGCCCCCCACTATCAGGTTTGCGTCCAGCACACTTGCACTCAGCCCACGAGCAAATATTTTTATGTGAAAGAAGAACAATTTACGCGTCGATTATCTCAAATTAAAAGCGCTCAGAATGGCACAGCCGAGACAATAAAGGTATTTTTGCTGTATATAACAGCCTGTATTGTACATACGCGTGAACAAAATGTGCATCCTTTTGTGTGCACAAGGCATGCAAGACGGATCTGGAAATAAAATTCTCTTAAACAAGTCATCGCTGAACACTGTAGGGTACAACTCATTTTCCGACGAACGAGGTGCTAAGTAGCTCCCATTGAGTAGTTATCCATGGTTTGGTTTTTAACCAATTGTGTTTCATTGCATCGATTGTGTCGTTATACCATTCATTGTATCATGATATCACATTAAGCTGTTGTGTACATGTATCCCAACATTGTCATATATATTAGGGCAATGATGTCTTCAGCGCAACGTAGTGGTGTTTGTCCTGGTACATAGGTGTGCCGAAGTGTATGTGCCCTTATTACTGAAATGTTATGAAATCTTTGTTCCCTATGCATAGTGCAAGTAAACTTTTTCTAAACACTCTAGGTCGTTAAATATTAAAAAAACACAGATTTGCATTAGAGCTGACGGACCAATAATAACATTCGGAATTCAACGTCTTTAAACCACGATATGATTATGAGAGACATATCGTATAGTGGAGGCGGCTTCGGAAATTCCAACTGTCTTGAAGGTGCAATGACATGGCGCAGAGCACGGATCTCTTCCATTTTGTTTTGACTCCATCGAAATGCATCAGCCGTAGCCAAGCGGCCGAAGGAGCATCTCAAAGCGAGATTGATATATGGGCAGGACGAAATACCAGGAGACTTGGTGCGGATTCATCAGTGGCTAACAGCGAGACTAACACGGACGAAATAGGATTATGATTGGCGATATATCACTCCCCCTCGGGGGGATATACCGAGAAATAAATTATTTATAGGGAAAAGTGGCCCCATGAGAATTTCAAGACTAATGGATCACAAAATACGTAGAATAAATCAACGATGCTGATTGCGTCCCCTTGTGGTCTTCGTCTGAGTTAGTTATGCTGTTAGCCGCGTGCATTTCATTGAAACAACTTTATTGGGTGTAAAAACACCGCAGGTTGAATCGGAAGGCTACCTTGTCCTTGTTTTTTTTGTTTGTTTGTTTGTTTCTGGGACCCTTATTACGAGTAGATTCCAGCGAGTCTCTCGCAAGATTACACCTGCAGTGCTTTTCACATTAAACAAACAAACGAAAAATGGCGAAGTTTGTGCAACGCCGCGGTATGATTGAAACAACAAAATTGGCCGATTCCGCACTCTAAGCTGGTTGCTTCTCGGTTATTTATTGCGTGAGCTAAGTACATAATACATATCTCGGAATTTGTCACCATTCTTTCCTTTCTGTTATTGCTTTTTCATGTTGATGCCACTTCATGACTACACATTTAAGCTATTCTCTTTTTTTATTTTCACTGTTTTTTTTCCGTAAGCTTCTTGTATTACTTTTTTGTGATGTTATACCTATAAGCTTATTTATATTCGTTATGCACAATTATCTGCCGTTCCTGCTACTTTGCCAACTTGTGAACGGAGTCGAGACCTCGTCAAGCTCTTGAGCGGCTAGTCCTGTACTCCTACTAATCAAAAGGAAATAAATGATTGATTGATTGATTGATGCTCGGTTGTTTCTACGTTTCTGAAAGCAGAGAGGTTCAAGTGAAATCACACACAGTCACAGACACGACATGTTTACTGAAACTGCAGAGACAGAAACTCACGCTGAAACTGAGGTTTCGCACCTCTCATGCTACTACGTGCACGTCACCATTCACATCGGCCTTGCAATGCTTCCGGGTATTTTCGCAGCCGCCGTTGCCTTTCGCGTTATCTTGTATTTCCTCGCTGTATACGTATTCGGGGTCTTCGGCTAGCCACCTTCCTTTCGTAGCCATTTGTCTCTGAAGTATCTGAAGATGGCCTTAAATATACTACAGGACACAAACTTGGAGTTTACAAATATTCTAGGCCCATGGCATAGCAGCTCCAGCGCGTTAGACTCCATAAAAGAGCTGCTGACATTCTTCCGGGCCGCAGGCTTGAACGAAACGTTGTAAATAGTGCAGTGCGTGTGAATGACTGTATGTGTTATGTGACTGACACGCGTGTATGTAACTGTATGTGTTGTGTTTTTGTCATTGCATATATCATTTCCATCACCCGGCACCTGGAGTAGCCTGTCAGGTGAAAAACCAGGCAAACCTCTCCAGATCCCCTCAAAATAATTCGCTCTTTCTCTCTAACTCTTGCTTTCAACATTTTTTAGTGGACTGGTGGTGTGTAACGAGATTTTCCTGTTGAATATTTTGTAATGGATGACGAGGGACAATATTATCTTTAGATTAAGATCAGTGTTAAACAAAAAAGTCAACGGTGGGCTTCGCCAGGTGGATGGCGGCTCGTCCTTTTCTCAAAAGTGCTCAGTTTATGTGGCACATTTGTATGGCAAATGTGTTGCCTTCTTCATCTTTAATGGACCAGCGGAGAGTAGAGGGAATTCGCCAATTTCTGCGGCCCCACACCCGCTAATGATATTTTTTTTTTTAGTTCGTCGGACAGGGAACGATGTGTCAGAAAGCATCGCTGTTAAAAGCGCAACGCCCACACACAACGAACAGCACACCAACCAGCCATCCCGCGCTGTAAAAATCAGCCTAACGCTGAAGGTGTCAATTTCGGCTAGCGCGAGACTTATACCAAAACAGGCTCAAACAGACCAGTCCAAAGCACTTGTGCCTTCCCATGTGTCAGCGACTGCCTTCGTATCGATTTCCGTCCTACCCAAAATGTGACCATTACAAACCAGCTGGATCTGTCTGTAACGGTCTGTGAGCATGGGCGTGGGCAAAAATTTTTTTCATGGGGAAGGCACCTTTATGATTTCGGAGAAGAGGGGGGGGGGAGCACAGTCCCGATGGACCATCTTCTGACTACGTCACTGCCTGTAAATTTATCCAGATCTCTTCGCCGTAAGAGGCGTAAAAGACTGTATTCGTAACGACATATGTTACTTTGTTTCCGAAAGTAGCCAAGTGTTTGCTCCAATCGGGGAAAAGACAATCCATCTTTCGCGAGTGCGCATCTGTGCAGCGGACGCTGGCTGCGCCAGCGAGTGTCTTGCCAAGGCAACAGGAGGAACAGCGAGTGACTTGGTCGGGCCGGAAGTTTGCGCCGAGGAGACGGGCAGTGCATATGGCTCTCGCACGGACCACGCATCTCAAAACCTGCGGCGAGCTTGAAGAGTGTGCGCGCGTGCGTGGGACCAGCTAGTGGGCCTTGCATTTCGAACCAAAGAAACAGCACCTTCCCCCACCCTCTTTTTCGCTCACCCCCCATCCTTTTCGTAACCGCAAAATCCCCGCGACTGTAGAGCAAAGGCAGGCACGCGACATCAAAGAACCAAAAACGAACAACAGACCGGTGCAAGGCAACAAACGAACTACGCCAAACCTTCTCTCTTTCGTGAAAGAGGGATATAGAAGAAACGGTTGCAAAGACCCCAAGGAAGCGTAGCAGTTGAAAGCATTGGTAGAGGAAGCAGGGTCTGCCGGGGGTAACGCAAAACCCCTTGGCTCCCGAACCATTGGTCGCTTCTTTTTTTCCCACACCTACTACGACCAAACATCCTCCCTTTTTGGGCCACAGTACACTGCAACGCAGGGTCAACCTACAAGGGAGGGGCAAAGAAGTTTCGAGGAACAAGAAAGAATGAGCAGCAGCAGCAGCAGTGTTTCTCAAGGTCGCGCCGGGGGCAGCAGTCAGCCGGCTGGTCGCCTGCAGCAACCAACAAGCCACCTGGCACCGGACATTTGCCGAAACGTCCTCCCCACGCTCTCCCCTTGCTTCACTCGCCCGATCTCAACACCGGTAGCGGCCCGCCGCACTCTCTCATTTTGCGCGGTAGCAGCAGTTCGGTTTTGCCGGCCAGCTCCCGAGTTTTACGCCAAGCTGTCGCCGGCCGCTGGTACGCTACCACCACCGCCAGTCGACACGGCTACTACGACTCTCCGAAAAGGACGTTGCCTTTGCAGCGCGAATGACGATGGCCGCCACCGCGAGCGGTTGTCACGCTGGCGCCATCTAGCGGAGCTCGTTTGAACTTTTCGCACGCTGATTCGCGCGTACAGTCAGTCGCCTTATGAAGCCTTTGTGGTACGATCAAGGCTAGCGCGAATTTCGGGGTGATACAAATTTGTCGCTGATTCCGGCCGACGCCTATCAGACCGCAGTGTCATGGAAGTACGGTTATTACGAAACCGATTTTCACCCCGCGACGTTTGATACGAACGTACGCTGCCACAAAAGCACGGACAGGGGCTTCCCACGCTGTCCCAGAATACATGACAAGCGGGCAGACGCGACGTGTTGCTCTACATTGATTTATTTACTTTTTTTGACGCGTCGACGCGTGGTGCTGCTGTTGTGCTGTGTTTACTCGGGCCCGTCATGACGATGCAAGTCATGTCCTCGCGCACCAGGCATTCAAAGAAAGGTGGACGAGGACTGAAGGAGGAAGCGGGACAGTCCTAGCCAAGGAGGTTTTAAAAAAGGAGGTTTAAACCTCCTTGGTCTTAGCAAAGGAGCTAGGCCTCGCAACGTCAGCACGCTTGATTGCCAGAACTCGCATATACCTGACAACTATGCGAGAGTGCGGGTGCGACCGTAGATCTCCTGGAAAACATCCCCAACGACACTTCGACGAGAGAATAACAGCGAAGATCCCAGTATGTATAGGTCTTCATCAATCGCGTGCGAAACCTTTATTAAGTCACTTTCGGCGCAGTACTTTGGCATCGTACCAAAAAAGAAAGCACAAAACCACAAAACTTTGCAAAGGTCTACTACTTGTAACAGGTCACAACACACCCGATTCATTAATTGCACGCGTGCACCCGGGACGTATATTTACGAGGACAAGTATGATCTTTGACGTCTAAAATGTTTATCGGCAATTATTCAGAGCCGTTTTTCACGTTGCTGTGGCATTTAGAAACAGTAATTAAAACGTGCCCCAACCTCCCTTTTTTTACATGCTAATTTCCCAAAGTTTTCCGATGATAGCGAATTTCGAATAATGCGACTACTTTCGATGACCCCGCGAGATTCATATTACAGAGTTAGGACTAACAATCGGGCGTGAGTGGCATGCTGCTCAGCTGCTCTTCGAAGGTCGCGCGTTCGATCCCGGCTACGGAGGTCGCAATTCGATGCAGGCGAAGGGCTAAGGCCCATGTATTGCGTGATGTCAGCGTACGTTAGGGAGCAAACAGGTGGTTAAAATTTCCAGTCTTTCACCACAGCGTGGCTCAGAATTGTACCATGGTTTGGTGACACACAGCACGAAATATCGTTAGAGTACTTGAAGCTGTAGTCAGAGACGTACCAACGCTGCGGAGACGAAGTTTACCTTTGACCCCACACATGTGCCTAAATGGTTCCTTCTATTTAACATAACTTGTATTCCCCCATAATTTATATCAGTTTGAACTGTTCCCTACCTGATGACGAAGCATGCGTATGCTTTAGACGTACACATATATACTTTGTGCTGAGAATTTTTTTTTGTGTAAACACACCTCCATTCTAAATCTACCAGAACAACACAAAGCTTACCGGGCTCAAAACGAGCACTTCGACATCCTCGTGTCCATGATGCGACATGTAACAGAAGCTTTGGTGGTCACGAAACGAACGAAAAAGCGAGGTTCTCACGCCATTGCGATCTCGTCTTGGAAGACGACGCCTATGTGGCGGTGGTGGTCCCCTCATCGAAGGAGAAGTTTGCCACCTGCTTCATAGACATCTCAGCCGTCCAGCCCCCCCCCCCCCCCCCTGCTGCTGCTGTTGTTATCTTTGTGGTTGTTCTGATTCTTTTGACACTATTGCTGTTGTAATTGCATAGCTTCTTCCTCCTTGCACGTCGGGGTGCAGCACCCGTTTCCTTCTCGAGACCGTGGCACCACCATTTTTCGTTCTGACTGAGGGCTGCCACCTTCCTCCTTCGACGGTCCTTCTTGGCATACTGTTTAGAAAACGTTTGTTTAGTGAAGTTTATTCACATGAACAGTGGACATCAAATACAATCTATCAAAACATCGCGATGGAACACAATGTCCACAGACACGCCAAAAATTGTTACAGAAAGGTGAGTGTGTTTAGACAAAATTTTTAACGATTTAGAGTACGAGGTACTCTACTTATTATGTGCATGCTGAAATTTCGCCTAGACTGTCATAAGCACTCGGTCAGAATTTAAGCACTTGCTGAACGCCCAGACCTCTTGAACTGGTGACTGCGTACATACTTGTGAACATAGTCAATCAAAAAGCAAATATTACGCATATCTGAGGCACAACGGCAATACGCAAATCTAGTCGATGTGTTCTTTTATTGAAAAAAATACCTAGATATGCAATTTTTAAGATCTTAGTGCTTCCTAAGCTGCGCTGAAAATGGAGCGCTGTGCACGAAACAAGGCCGACCGAAGACTATCGTCTTTCGACGACATTTGCAGCTAAGCACGCAGACACCCGGCCAATTTTCGTTCTCGCTCCCCGGTTCAGTCTATGCGACAGCCAATGGCTTTTCAGGAAAGTGGGATGAGTTGCGTATCTCATTTCACTTTTGGCTTAAACACCACTGCTACAACTATTACTTTTAGTCATCCTATTGAGTGAAGTTTCAGTTTCTCTGTAAACCTGTATAAACCTCTGTAAACCTTGTGTAAAACACAAGTCAACTAGGTTCGAATATTTTTCGTGTCAAAACCGTATGATTACGAGGTACGCCGTAGTGGAGACACCGGCTTCTTACAAAGGGCTCATATAGGTCCAAGTACCGAAGTATATTTTAGTTGAGCTCGTTATAAATTTTAAAGGCGCCACACCTTAGCATCCTGGCCTGCCATTCATGCACTGTCTAACGTCACATGACCGTGCACTGCTCAATACAGGTCTAAATCAAGGCTAACAATGCTCAAGACACGTGCGAAATAAAGTAACAACGCCTAAACTAATAACTACAGAAATAACCAAAAATCTATGAGATAGGTTGATTTATATGTGGGATTTAACGTCCCAAAACCAGCATATGATTATGGGAGACGCTGTAGTGGAGGGCTCCGAAAATTTCGACCACCCGGGGTCCTTTAACGTGCACCCAAATCTGAGCACACGAGCCTACAACATTTCCGCCTCCATCAGAAATGCAGCCGCTGCAGCCGGGATTCGATCCCGCGACCTGCGGGTCAGTAGCCGAGTACCTTTGCCACGAGACCACCGCGGCGGGGCAGTAACCAAGGAGGAGAAGGAAGAAAGTTTAAGCGGAAAGACAGGGATGGTTAGCCAGTTCTTAGACCGGCTGGCTACCCTGTGTTGGGGAAAGGAGTGAGGGGAATGAAAGATGTTAAAAAGAAATGTTGCGAAGAGAAAGAGAAATTACAAAAAAAATTGCAACAGAGGAAAGGCAACATCAAAGAGTATAAGACACTAAAGTCTGTCTCTGAGACCAGTTGTCCGCAAAAAGCGCAGCAAGCAGTAACCAAAATTTTTTGGCAATAACCAAAAATCTAAATGCATATTGCCACGTTCCTTCTTTAAGTCTTTTTTTATCACCCCGTTACGCTGTACACAATTTCCCAGCGCAAACCGTGCCTGAACTGTTCGAGAAGCTTCCGGACAGGCAGTGGATCACTTTGCTAAGATTACGCCCGCTTCGTGAACAGTATACAGTTTATTCTGGAACCTACGTCACGGCCAGCGATGGCGCTAGAATGTTCGGTGACAAGTGTATAAATGCCGACACGCTTCGCCGCTTGTCAGTTGATCGACGGCCGACGCTCGTTCGCCGCTATCAGGAGCAAGTGTGCTACTGTAACCCGACCTTCCGTTTACCGGGCACAGGTTCGACCGAAGTAAACAGTTTGATCTGACCGCCAGTATCCTGTCTTCAGCCACGTCACGACCCCACGACGATATATACAAATGGATGCTGGTGATGGAGCGGAGCTTGATCATATAGGCCCATAATGTCTATACGTTGAAGTCTCCCACAAGTCTAAAGGACTGACGGATTGAGGGCCGGACGGGTATAGACGGATGATATATTTCTAAACCATATATACGTGCACTCTGCAGACAGTTTTGTGCCCAGATATTTTGTACTTCCACTTTAACTGAACATGGCGCCCGGACGGATGGACATCGAGAGGTCCCAAGAAGGTTCGCCCCTGAAATTGCTATAATTTACAAAAGATTGTGGAAAGTTCCTCTCAAACATCTTGCTGAGTTCCGCGTTGCGCTATACAAAGGGCGCCACCACCTTTCCAAATCTCCAAACGTACGATTGCCGATGTAACCTCATAAAAAAAAAAGCTGTCCAGAATCGCGGAGCTCGCTTCATTGCTCATGAATACAACAGACTATCTAGTACAACAAAAATTAAGCATTCACTTTCACTTCCACATCTTCAGACACGTAGGAATGATGCTCTAATCTTCTTGCTACACAAGACAATTCACAGTAACAGTCAAACCACATTGCCTCTCACAAAACCACATCGCTCTTCGAGCCGTCTCAATAATGGCACATGCTTTCAAAACTTGTCACTGCGAACGCACTCATATAACAACTCTGCACTTCCCCGGGGCATAAAAATGCGGAACGGGCTCCCTAACGCCATTGTGTACATACGTGAGCCCACAACTTTTCGAGATAAGCTAACTCTATTCTTTTCCTCATAGATTTTCTGCATACAAGTGCTTTATCAAACAAATTCATTGTCTTACTGCTATACAACTAGTTGTCACTTCAATAGTTCATACATTTATGCTGTAATTTTGTATAAGATAGATTTCTGATCTGTGGTTCTTTTTCACACATGTATGTATCTATTGCGATTGACTTAGCGTATTTTTATGCTTCATTCCATGTCTATCAATGCATTTTTAATCATCTGTTTTTTCTACATTATTGTTGATTTTCTATATCTAATACAATTTTCTAATTCTTGTTTATTACTAGTCTTATTCCCCCCCCCCCCAGACGATTTTCCAAACATAGGAACCCGTGAGGTATTTGTATAAATAAATAAATTGCTGGGTTGCCCATGTGACGCGCTTTCGGGGTTGTCACGGAAGTGAAGCAGCGTCAGGCACAGGATGAAGAGGTGTACACCAATACCGACACAACAAAAACATCAGCGCAGGATTTAGTGTGGGACATGGCACTGCACAGACACCTACAAAGTGTATACAGTTAGCGCTGCAGTAACCACAGGATTGACGCTGGATTAGACCATAATTAGTGCTGAGATTAAGGAGCCTTGAATGCAGAAATTTTGGTCTGTCGGTCTGTCACACGAATCAGGCGCTCCGTCAGAGTTTAAGCCCAATTGCTGAACGCCCAGCCATCTCAACGTCCACTGGTGGCTGCGTTCATTAGAACTGTTTATTCCAATCAAATATTACGCATATGTTAGGCGCAACACTAATACGAAAGTATTATGAGGTGTGTTCATTTACTAGGAGATACACAAACACGTAATTCTAAACACTCTATACATTGGTTCTTGCGCAGCGCTGAAACTGCGACGCTATGCACGAAAAAGCGCTCTGGCGACGATGTGGTATACTGCCTATACTTCGGCTGCCGTCTACTTCGGCGCACCCGTGTTATATGTACCCAGCCATTGGCCCTTGCACGCAATAAATTGCATTGATGTCTCACAAATGTTTTTTTTTTTGCTAACTATCGGTCTATATAGAGTACCACGCGCAACCAATACCTTTCCTACATGTCGGGTATGTACGAACACATGCAATGCCAGCAGTGTAAATGCGGTGAAATTAAATCTGCTCAAACAAGCCTCCATTGCATGTATCATGCCAGGACAAAAAATGGTACGATAACGGCATCACGGATGGCACCACGACTCTTGTAGTACGGCTGGCAGAAGACTATCGTCGTTCGACGACATTTGCATGAAGCCTAGATAAGCAGTCAACTTTTCATTTGGTTCCACAAATATGAATATCAAGCACGTTCTTGGAAGAGCAGCAACTATCATACTTTGGCCCCACAGTGTGGCAAAGGTGGAGAGCATGGTCATGCTTGTATACTTCAGGTATCTACAGACATGGGGGGCTTTGTGAGGGCAGCCTCATGAGGCTTTTCTATGCCTTTCTTATGATTCACATAAATTACGTTGCTGCAGAGCACAGATGGAAAAGGAAAGAGCAAAATAAATTGGACGGGAAAATTATAAAATGCGTTAAGAGAGTCCTAGGCCTTTCAAACAACAATAATGAAAAAGAGCTCAAGGCCCTTGGTATATGCATAATACATTCACCGATATTGCAGAAGCGCAACGAACAGCTCAGTCTGCGAGACTGTCCTTTTCCAAAGCACGCAGGCACACCGTGGAGTTTCTGGGCTGCAAGCCCACTTTGGTAGCCGACAAAAAGATACAACTTCCTGCTGAATTGAGGGAGAAGAACATTACCATATCACCAATTCCTAGCAACGTTCACTCGCTCTGCAATGTTGGCCGCCGGTTCACTAGTGCTCGGTCGTTCCTCAGTTCCACTGCGGCCACCCCTTAACTTGTGACGTTTGTTGGCGCAGCACAGTACCCTGGAAAAGCCAATTTCGTGGTAGCGGTCACTGATCATGACGGTATGCACTCCTCACGGCAGCATCTCCTCGAGATACTACTCCGGTCAGGGCTGAGCAGGCTGCTATCGCATTGGCCGAAGCTTTTTTTACGCCGGCTCTCGGGCTGCTGCACGAGCATTTATGACGGGGTCAGTTTGTGAGCAGGTGGCCCATATTTTTAACAAAAGCCCAGATTGCACTGCAATTGATTGTCACGTCACATGGTCAAGGTTGTCAACCCTGTTGTCCCCCGTGCCAGGGAGTTTGTACGCGCATTGTCCCACCGTGACGGGCATTCGGCCTCTAATTTGGCGGAATACATTCAGCAGCTTGATTCTCTCCTCACCTGTAACGAAATATGTAAACACTTCATCGTTTGTCCAGGGGTAGGTTCACGCTCCCGCACCAGTCTCTCGAGGGCCCGGTCAATAATTTTAGGAATGCTGCAAACCGGTGCTCAGCCGTCCTTCTTAGTTACAGTAAGTTATGGCATAATGCCTCAGGGCCCTCATTGTGATGAGAGACGATGCACGTTGTATCAAATGCTCACGCAATCCACGGCGCTGTGCGATGGCAAGCCTCTCAGCACAGAGGACGCCTGGGGAAGTCATCAGCTCGGAACAGGAGGTCCAAATCTGGGCTGCCCCGAGGGTCCCTGGTTTGGGGTAGGCGCATGCCCTTTTTGTACCAACGTGGGTGCGGCCCGCAGCCAACCAGCTCTCTCTAGAGACATCGGCTCCTCAGGACAATTGATGAAGAAAATCCGTTGACTGACTGATTGACTGATTTCATCCCCATCGAAACGTGGCCGTCGCCATGGCTGGAAAACTAAACCTAGACCCAGGTGCTTACCAACGTTGCACTCATGTGGCTGCAGCCTGCCACAATGGTCATGCCTTACAATTCAGAAAACAATGAAATGCAGCACATAGAAGCACGTGACCTCGACAAGAGATCATGTCGTAATAAAAGAAACGACTCATAGCCGACAAGCCCACCATCTTTGAAACGTCAGTCATCGGAAACTATTGCATACACATGCGTAGGTAGCCAGCGCACCTTATAGGGCCGCAGTTTACAATAGCTCAGAGCTGATCCTTATTGTTGAACCCACAACACAGTGCCATCGTTGGTTATACAGTCCCGATAACAGCTTCCACTGTAGATACACGGGACGGCGTTAAGCTCTCCCATAGTAAAGTACTAAGTATACTCTAAATAGTTACCTACTTTTCTACCCCCCCCCCCCGATAACAGCTTCCACTGTAGATACGCATGATCATCATTATCCATCTTTATGTGAAGACATAAGCTATGTCAGATATATCTGGAAATAAAATTCGCCTAAACCGATGCGGCCTACTCAAGTGGGAGGCTCTAAGGACTGCTCTTAGTTGTATACCATTGTACTTCGTACTCGAAATCGTCGACCATTTTTTCTAAACACATTCGTCAGCGTGTGGGTTGAGGGCTGTTGTTCTTGTGCTGCAGTGCCTCAGCACAGGCTGTTTTCAGCCCTCCCGGCTGCGGCGGCTGCATTTCCGATGGAGGCGGAAATGTCGTAGGCCCGTGTGCTCAGATTTGGGCGCACGTTAAAGAACCCCAGGTGGTCGAAATTTCCGGAGCCCTCCACTACGGCATCTCTCATAATCATATGGTGGTTTTGCGACGTTAAACCCCACAAATCAATCAATGTTTTCAGCCCTAATTACTGTCGATATGGCCTCATCAAGTGCGAGGCTCCCGGAAGGGCTTTCAGCTCTCCCATAGTAGAGTAGCAAGTACTCTAAATCGTTAACCACATCTTCTAACGCCCCCCCTCCCGCCCCCCCCCGGCTAGGATATAGCTTATGGCTGTCGCATCGAGGAGTGCATATCGCGCTTTAATGCGTTCGCAATCTATGCTGATGTGCAATCGCAGAACAATTTCATTGCATTATTCTATCGCTTCGACTAATTGCAGGCGGCTAACGACGCGCTTCGACCAATGGCGGATGGCCAATGGCGGCGAAAACTATAAAATTAAGCAATAGAATTAAGAAATAGAATTAAGGAATAGAATTCAGGAATAGAAGCAGCGGCAGCGGCGGCGGCGGCGGCGGCAGCAGCTTCTGCTGCTGCTGCTGCTTGGGCTCGCCGGCAAGACCTGGATATATAACCACGTTGTTAGTCTATATATGATAGTTCGAGATGTATACGGAGGATTCGCGGGTGATACTGATAATCTCCGAGCAGCTCCTCCAAAATCGATCGCTTTTTGTATATTGCAGTGATTTTTGTCCTATAACTATTTCCTTTTTCGTCAGACAATTTATGTTCTTCTACTCGATGAAAAGCTTGACGAGTGCTTAAGACATACACATATAGATAATTTTTGCGTTGATAATTTTCGTTTCGTGATGTTTTTAGGAATACTCCAAACTATGAATAGTAACTGAACAAACTGATGAGTGCAGAGCAAAGATATCGTTGAAAGCGTTCCACTCTAAACGAGTATGATGTGTGCGTGTGCGTGTGTGTTAAAAACAGACGGCGTGTGTTGCCTCCGCGTCAACTGATGTTGTATGTCCACGTAACAGAACACTTATTCTCGTAGCCGTGTGTCCCGCACGCAAATGTTATGTTTAATTGTTACTGACGTTAACCATCTGTGATATTACACCGTGACCAGCAGTGAGTTCATCGTCATATAATGATACTGGAAGCACCCTGGGCGCCGCTTTATTCGTCTCATGGCTTCAACATGCGGGACCGCCCCAAAATGCATGGTTGGGTCTGTCGGCTTTTGTGCTCCTGTGTAACATCCCAGAAAGGATGAGATCTTGCTCTCCGTTAAAAAATAAATGTGTGCGTTAAGGACTTCTGAAGCATGTTAGGTGCACACATTTGGAACCTACAATGCAAAGGCTTTGCGGAAGCCAGCTCAGTGCTTTCGCGTGGTACAGATCACAGTACTCTGAATCCTGAAATAATCACTACTGAAAAAAAAATTGCCCGCAGCTTCCCTCGGGGGAACACTGAGGAGGATGCGGAGCATATAATTGGTTAACGGGGTGTTAAAGTGCGACTTACTTGGGTCGATGGCTAAATTGGTTAACGTGGTTGTGAAATGGGGTGTTAAATTGCGACTTACTTGGGTCGATGGCTAAATTGGTTAACGTGGTTGTAGGAGGGGGTGTTAAATGAGTGAACACGTACACACGTATGCGAAAGGGCGGCGCTGGTCGAAGGGACGTCGATCATTGTGTTTGTGGATTCGTTGGAATTCATTTCACCGCGACCTTGGACGTCGACGCGCCGTACAAACCAACCGACGAGCGGCAACTGAGCGAGCGAGCGCCGACCTTGAGTATATATACAGCGCGACGGCGCATGCACTGTCAGCTGTTGAATGTTCTCGAAGGAGAAGCGCGCGCGCGGCACAGATGGCGACGGCGCGACGGCGCATGCGCTGTCAGCTGTCGAATGTTCTCGAAGGAGAAGCGCGCGCGGCACAGATGGTGGGCGACGGCGCGACGGCGCATGCGCGCGCGTCAGCTGTCGAATGTTCGAGAAGCGGTGCGGACGGCGCGGACGGCGCACTACAAGGCGCGAGTATAAGATGCTTCCGCATCTAAAAACAGTTCTGTTTCACAAGCTAGCTGCTGCAGTGTACGGAGCTTCTTACGAAATAAACAGGAAGGTCGAATAACATTCACGACGGATTCACCCGCGCCGCGCGATCAGCTAAGTGTACCCATAGCGTTTGCGCTCACGTGCTGGACGCCCCGCCGCGGTGGTCTAGTGGCTAAGGTACTCGGCTGCTGACCCACAGGTCGCGGGATCGCGTCCCGGCGGCGGCGGCTGCATTTCCGATGGAGGCGGAGGTGTTGAAAGCCCGTGTGCTCAGATTTGGGTGCACGTTAAATAACCCCAGATGGTCGAAATTTTCGGTGCCCTCCACTACGGCGTCTCTCATAATCATATGGCGGTTTTGGGACGCTAAACTTCACATATCAATCAATCACGTGCTGGACGAGTAGACTGAATCGTTGTCGCAAGCTTGTGCGGCTGGTTAACCTCTAAACTGACGCTTGTGTTCACGTTATATTTGAAGTTTGGGCAGCAATGTGTTCGTGTCTACTTTGAAAAGTTTCCAAAATTCATTTTCGATTTCTCGCGGAAAAAGGTGTGGCTTAACGAACAGCTGACCTCAATAATAAGAACAAAACGTATCTGTCGCATAGATGTCAGCGTAACAAGACACAGAGCGACAACTGATGCAACCGTTTACAGATTGCTGTCGGAAGGGTGTGCAAGCAGCAAGCACGAGTGTTAATGAAGCGGGGCGATCGCGTCTGCATGGACGCAGCCGTATGCCAGTTTGCCAGTTTGCCATTACAATTATCAGCAGCTACAGAATCTAGAAATGGTACAAAAAAGCAGCTTTTTCGTTGTTGGTGCAACCATTGCAGGCCTGAAAATAAAGAACAAATAATCGCTTCATGCGCAAAATGCCACTACGGGATTATGAGGCTCGCCGTAGAGAGGATCGGATAAATGTCGACCACCACCCGGGGTTTTTTTAGCGTGCAAATAAAGCTAAGCACATGGGTGTGCTTTGCATGTTAATTTCAACCCCATCTATGCACACTCGCGGTGGGCGGGATTCGAACTCATGTCCTCAAGCCGGAAAGCCTTGCCGACACAGAACGGAGGTGGCTGGTCCAACCGAGATAAGGATAATCAGGCACAATAAAGTCCACCTGAAACCACTGTATACTTTACGTCAAACAGATGACTGAAACGAGTGCACTTTACGTTCAACACCTTGTCATGTGTTGGACATGACATTTCGTGACGATTATTGCACGCCACCTATATATACTGTTCAGGTGGGCCACGTCACCCTCGCACCCAACTGTTCTCTAAAGTTCTCCTAATAAAGTCACGACAAGGCAGGCATAGAAAACGGACGATAATGGTTCAGGAGGAGCGCACTGTTTTGTTATACCTCTTCGCTTTCTCTTAGGCCTACGTCGGAGGGGAGAAGACTGGTTTTCCACGCAAGCTACGCACTGGGCCAAAAGCGTAGCTCGGCCACCACTGTGCGCATCCCCCACCTCTTCCTCCACTCACCATCTTGGCTCTAACATGTACGCCTTACAACCTACCGACGCCCTCTCAAGTTTTCGAGCGTTTCTGAGAAACGCCGTCTGGTTGTGGTGTTTGAGGCCGGGCGGTTTCGTCTCACGCCTCCATCTAAAAGACCAGAAAGGACGCCAATCATCCATTGTGTTTGCTTCGTAGTGCGCTTGTGATTGCTTCTTGCGCTTTGGCTCTCAACTTTTGCAAAGCCAAGTGTCTGGGTCACTTATTAGACCGGGAAGTTGTGGCAGGTGCACAGGCGCTGTGCCTCCTTCCTGCGTCTCTTTTGTGTTTACACGGTGCATCTTGTGTAGCGTGTTGCCGTTGGGCCGAGTACTTGCGTGTATCCAGGCTGAGTGCGCATTTTATCGGCCGTCCTGATGCTCATGTGTTCTAGGTGACGGTTGAACAGCGAGATATCGTCCAAGCTTCAGCGAGCACTGTTAGTGTTCGCAATGTACACTCAAAGACTTCGGGATTCACGGACGTCTTTCGCGAAGCCGAACTTAGACGTGGGGGAGCTAGGAAGCGGAAGGAGGGGGTGCCCGACAGCATACTTTGGTACCCGCCCTCAATGAAGGAGCACTGAAGGTCAATAACGACTTATGTAAGAGCAGAAGGTGGATGTTTGAGCATGTCCAAAAAGTGTCAACATCGCACACAGCAACGCTTTAGAAATCGAGGTTGTAAAGTAACGCGGGATATCGTTGGCATCACCCGTAGGATCTTCATGAATGAAATCCCGATAAATTAGTAATCTTTCCTCAATTTTTTTGCAAGTATTAAACTACCTATGGCAGAAAAGAACATTTCAGGATACGAAAAGACGGATGGGTCCGTTTAATGCCCACATCACCTTTCTCTTTTTACGCCACATGCATTGTGATACTTAGCATAGGTTTGCGATGACGTGAAATGTAAAGGAAGTTCCGCAGATACCATTAAACAGCAATCTACAGTTGTCAATGCATGACTAAATATGAGCGCATAGGTTCATTACTTCATGAGGCTATGATTTTTCTCTTCTTTTTTTTTTTGCTTTAAAATCGGAGTAAAACGCCCGAAACTGTATTCATGTCAGCATAATTTACTGCTTTCATATTTATCTTGCCTTCTATAGATTCTTCCGCCCAGAAATATTAGTCAGGCCACGTCTGATAGTTAAGCCAGAGTCATCGAAGTAGCCGAGCTGGCTGTATCCTTCGTGCTCAGTTTAACTTCCTGAACTTCCTGAAGTTCATGCTTAAGTTTAACTAAGCATGAACTTTACGCTCTTTCAGTGCAGTTTTATTTATTACCCACTTGTGCGCTTTTTATGGTTGTGCCGTAAGTGTTTTCAGCAAGAAAGGCCCTGAAAGGCCGCTCTTCAAGCTTGCGCTGTGACTGTCCTGCGCGTTTCACGCAGGCCTACCGTTTTATTTTTTTTTCTCTCTCTCTGTTGCATCGGTTTGAATGTGGGACCACCAGCTCTGGGCAATGATAGGCTATGATCCACATCAGTGGCAGAATCTTACAGTACCCCCCGCCTTTTTTTTTTTTTTTTTTTGCAGTTGCCCGTTGATCAGTCGGAAATGCAAAAACACAGATAATACCATAAGTCCAAATTTGCTGAAAAAATGCCTGTGTTCATATCGATTCGCATGATAAAATGAAGGCATGAGGAGCTGCTTAAAGCGTTTGCTATTATTAGCCAAATCTACGAGCCAGAGGTTAACGCTTGCCCGCTATAGCTAACTACCGTGATAACACACCGTAGTACATGCACACGCATCTTCAAAGTTCAGTGGAGACCTTGGCAACATTGACACATGTAGGCCATATCTCCCGATTGATAAAAATTTGAGACTCAATGGGTTCTTGGCCAACTCCGGCAATTTTTCCAGGTCCATGTATCTCAAAGGAATTTACTGGGTAAGTTTCGTTGCACATCGGTGTCACTTTTCGCTAAATTACAAGCTTGAGAGATGCCCTGATCGTATACAAACTAATTTCAAAGATTGCCTCGAAACACTCACCTGGATTATTTTTATTGGCAACGATGTCTGCGCGACGTCAGATTTCATATGTTCACGGAAGTGACGCAGCCGATGGCATCACCAACTTTTACCGCTGCAGCGTTTCCTTTGCTGGCCACAAAGATTGATTGATTGATTGATTGATTGATTGATTGATATGTGGGCTTTAACGTCCTGAAACCGCCATATGATGAGAGACGCCGTAGTGGAGGACTTCGGAAATTTTGACCACCTGGGGTTTTTTAACGTGCGCCCAAATCTGAGCACACGGGCCTACAGCATTTCCCCCTCCATCAGAAATGCAGCCGGCGCAGCCGGGATTCAATCCCGCGACCTGCGGGTCAGCAGCCGAGTACCTTAGCCACTAGACCACTGCAGAGGGGCAGTGCTGGCCACGAAGTGACGGCGGCGGTGTTTCGTACGGAAAAGCTTCCTGCCGTCCACCGTGGTGCTTGGCCGGCGCATCGCTGGTTTGGCGCATGACGCCTTGTACGACTTCCGGTTCTTACAAGATTTTACGTCATACGTAGACTGTGTGCTCGGTTGGGTTTTGGTATTGCACTTTTTCGCTAATTGAAAATTACTTTCAAATTTGATTAGCACATCAGCTAGCGGGCGCGCGACAGGTGTCTCAGGAACAAAGGAACACTGTTACGTTGACATGGTCAATAAATCGTCGGAGTTGGCCTTTAAAAGCGCCATGGCACCAAATTTTCTATCATAATCTGTGTTATGGGGGTCAAGATAGATAGATAGATAGATAGATAGATAGATAGATAGATAGATAGATAGATAGATAGATAGACAGATAGATAGATAGATAGATAGATAGATAGATAGATAGATAGATAGATAGATAGATAGATAGATAGATAGATAGATAGATAGATAGATAGATAGATAGATAGATAGATAGATAGATAGATAGATAGATAGATAGATAGATGCAATCGTTTAGCGTACACAACACCAATCTTGTGTTCTACGTTGAAACGCATGTGATTTAGATTATAAGACTACGGTGACCACATACTAGATAACTACACACGTACAGTGACCCTGAAAAACAACTGAACTAATAAACATTACACACCACACGAATGAACTTCTACAGACAACACAAACCGACGCATTCTGTGAAGCCAGCGCGATTCCCAGGCCTGTTGCTTCTTCGTCGCTGTTCCTTCCGCGCATCTCCTCTTCCGTCCGCGCCCAACTTTACGGGGACTCAAAGCTGAGCCATCCGACTTCCCGTTCGAAAGGGGGGCCACGTTATCCCCGACGCTGATCCAATCCTCCTCACCGACTCACCGCTCAGACGTACACAACAGAACGAGCACTCCTGCTGCTATCCCCCCTCACCTTTCCACGTGGCGTTCGCTGGCATCGGCACTGCACGGAGCGACACCTGGCGAGCAAGTGCGACACAAACGGTGGGAAAAACGGGAGCGACGGGACGGGAGGTGGTATAGCCATTTGTGGTTGCTTCTCTTCGCATCTCTCTTGTTATGCGAAGGTTTCTCTCTTGCAGCTCACTACGTTATTCGCGAGGCGAAGGGAGCTATCCCCGCGCTTAAGACCTCCCCCTCCCCCCTATCCCATCTTTTTGAGTAGTTTCCTGCGATGCGTTGTCTGTCGTCTGCTCCTCGCATCGTATGCTGGGCTTCTGCGGCTGTTTGGTTGCTTTGCTGCTGCTTCTCGTAGAGTACGGTAGTAGAAAAGAGGCGCCACCCAGCGGCGTCTTGGAGGACGGCCATGGCCGCTTCAGTGTAGTTTTTTTTTTTTTTTTTTGCTTCCGTTCTTTTAAAGAACGATGGCTGCTTAAGAGATGGGAGGCTAGGAGATGAGGGGTCTTTTCGAACTTGAAAAGCTTTTTTTCTTTGCCTGGTGGTAAGGTTTGTACTTTTGGTCTTGCTAACTTTTTCTTTTACTTTTAGCGTTTCCCTCGGGTCAGTATTGAGGAGCGTTTGTTTACATCTACGTTCGTATGTAGGTTTCATCTGTGAGAGCAAGGATGGGTGTATTCGGGCTTTGTAGTAGTAGCGGTTGTACAAGTGGGTTGCGCGCTTGTTTTCGCGTTGCATCTGGTTACAGCTAGCGCGCAAGGGGACGCCGTGTCTCTCACTCTCTCTCTAACGCACTCTCTTGGCGATCAGCTGTTTTCGGACAAGCCACGCGCCCCCGCCAGAGCGATGTCCCCTCGATAATTCTTAGCTGTGGCACTCTGCGTCTTGAGACAGCAACCGTGAGAACTCGCTGGCCATTGCACCTGCCCGCACGCTGGGGCAAACCAATCTTCCAGGGCAGATGTGTTGCCACCGCTCATTCAAGCGGCACGCACGCGGACCTTGAAAATATAGCTCTAAGTAAGGTTAAAGTGGTGATAACGTCAATGAAATGGGTCTTGTTAGTACCGGTACAAATGCTTGCGGTATAATATAAACGCTGTTAGGACGATCGAGACCGGGGACTGCTTCGAACGAATACGGTTTATTAGAAAAAGCGAAGTAGCCGCGCTCGCTCCAGGCAGCACTCTTCTTTATTCTTCTTCCGGCGTTTGATGATGATATTTTATAGACGCCAACAAGCTATAGCATATTGATGTGTCCACATATTCCATGTCAGTTGGTTTATTTGTCTTCTCGCTGATTTCTTCTGACACCGTGCTACAGTGTAGACCTTGAGATGTGAACTTTCATATAATGCGAGTAATGTGTGTAGTTCGGTTCTCTTTGTGTGGGGTATATTAACAAACAATTTGGTTTCATGACAGAGAGCAACGTGTATTATATGCTATACTTACTACCGGCTAGTATTTTGCAACGTTGCTGCAGCGTTCCGTAAAAGTTGCAAAAACTCAGTGGCAAATTAGGGCTCGCGTCATGGTATTACATAACATAGTTTGCGATTTATACGTTTTAATAAGCGCCATTTAGACAACTGTGCAGCCATATTTATGAATCAGTGATGGGACTACCGTTATTACTCATTATCAATTTCAGAGTTCAAAATCATGAGTTTGCTTTCTCAAATTATGCTCCCCCATATAAACAAGTCATTAAGCATCTAGTAAACTTTGACGCCTGCCTTATCAGGCAGGCGTCAATGTTTACCAGATGCGTAACGACTTGTTTAGATAGGGCAGCATAATATAGGGCAGCATAATATAGGGCAGCGTGAGGCGTCTGGCTGCCTTATCAGGCAGACGCTTTAGGCGCATTATCCCCACTGAAACGCTCCATATGTTATTGCAGTAGTTTTACATATATTTTTTTTCGTACAACATATCAAAGAAATCCACGTGCTTTCCACACCCAGCCGCGGTGGTTTAGTGGCTAAGGTACTCTCGGCTGCTGACCCGCAGGTCGCGGGATTGAATCCCGGCTGCGGCGGCTACATTTTCGATGGAGGTGGGAATGCTGTAGGCCCATGTGCTCCTATTTGGGTGCACGTTAAAGAACCCTAGAGGGTCAAATTTCCGGAGCCCTCCACAAAGGCGTCTCTTATAATCGTATGGTCGTTTTGGGACGTTAAACCGCATATATCAATCAATCAATCAATCAATCAATCAATCAATCAATCACATGCTTTCCATACATTTTTTTTCATATATTTGCCGTATATTTCAATAATAATGCGACGGAGACGAATGAGAATATTGGAAAGACGCACGGTGCGCTTGGACAAGAATACTTTAGACGCAGTGGATTTTATAACAAATTAGTTCTCTGTTTGCATAGAGTATATCTAGGTATAATTGAGTCTTCTTGCACAGACAGAAGTTTTGGAAGAGATCGAATAAATGAATGAATGAATGAATGAATGAACGATTGAATGAATGAATGAATGAATGAATGAATGAATGAATGAATGAATGAATGAATGAATGGACTTTATTTAAAGTCCGGCAGTTTTACCGGGCAAGGCGGGGGAAGAGGGGATTAACCCCTGTCTTTTCCCGCTCTCTGTCGATTACGATGGCGGTGCCTCAGGTGACCGCTTGAAGTCCTTGCACCCGGGCGGCATCTTCAGTTTGCCGGACGGCTCAAAAGATCGAAGCTCAAAGAAATAAACATTCCTTGAGCACGGTTTGTCGATAGAGTCAACGTTTTGACAAGTAATTGTGTCTTAACGACAGCAACTGGTGCTGCCTTGAACAAGACGAGACCATTTGGCAAAATGTTGGTTCCAGCGACAACCAGAGCTCAAGGATTTTTCCTAAGCAGTACAGGTTTTCTGCTCACGACCAAAAGCCTCGTGAAGCACCTAAAAACACTGTATTGACTATATGGGATTACATAATCTCTCCGAAAGATGCATGCGTTAGCACATTTCACCAGTGTATAGCATTAACCTTTCGTGTTCGCAGTTTTCATGGGCATAATGTCTTCCACGAGCACGTGTCCACACCTCTCAGACAACATATTGACCATTCTGTCTGCTCCTTTGACGTGGCGTAGATTTTCAGTGTTTCATTGTATACAGAACATTTTGCACTTACAGAAGAAAAGGCATCACTTCCATCCCTATCATCAAGAGATTAACAGACCTTGAACAGAAGCTTCTATATGGGCTTTTAGGAACTGAAACTTGTGGACCTAAGGGTTGCTAGAACCAAAGTATCGACACGTGGTCGTGCCCTTTTTTTCAGGCAGCAACTTCAAGGAAGTAGTTTGCCTTAGTGGATCAGTCCCTTAAGTGCTCAGCTGCTGACCCGGTAGGGAGTTCTATCTCCGCCATGGCGGTCGCCATTTAATGAAAGCAAAATGGTAGAAGCCCATGAAGAGGGCGGCGTTCGAGCCCATTAAAAACACCAGATGGTCGGAATTTCCCGAGGAATTCACTACGGCGTTTCTCATAATTATATCTTGGTTTAGAGACGTAAAACTCTACATAGTAATAACTTTAGAAAGGTAAGATAAATTACCGAAACTTCGGCTCCAACGAGATTCCTAGTTCAACAACTTTTTATCGTAGTTATAGCCCACTGTTTTAGTATACTGAAGTCCTGCATTTGGATGCTACCCCTGAGCATAGTTCCACTCGCCGTTGTTCGTATCATAACGTCAAATTAAATTCATCTCTAAATTGTAGGTGCTCCAATACCTTCAGGGACCAAATTCAGTTTTTCTTAGTGGTTTGACAGAGCACTCACTACCCTGTGGGTAGTGCTCTGTCAGGGTGCTACCCACAGGGCACTACCCACGTTCATTCTATAGTGTAATTGGTCACGTTTAATAGCAGTGAACGAACGGCAATAATAATCAAAAGCCAGTGCTTCAAGCGATGTACAATAGAGAATACCCGTGCTCTTTCTGAAGGGTGTTTTGTCGTGTTAAAGACGAGTCAGTGAACAACAATATTTTGATGACACTGATTTTTCCAAGGACTGCAGTGAGTGTGATAGCGGGGAAGGATGGTATATTATTCACAGGGGGGAAACTTCAGCAAATGTGTTCTATTAAAAAAGGTGGAAGTTCCGGGAAAGATTGATGAGGCCAGAAATTTGTGAGCCTGGAGTGCCGCCGGAGCCAACGTTGAAGACAAATCCACTTGTCAAAAGCGCATTCCAGCAACAGCACGTGTTACTTAAGTTTTATCTCGTCTTGCATTAAGTAACACCGCAGTCTTTTGATGCCTGCGTATCAATTATTCCTGCGTTACGGTTGTATACATTACCATGCATGTTTACCTCACCTCTAACGAAGCAGGGTCTTCATCGTAACAGAAGCGTGTTACGTCTTGTCGTCTACTCGTGACGACCGCCTGCTTGGCAACGTGCGTTACCTGCAACTGAAACTACACCGAGGCTCCAGCATGGAGGTATGTGTACCGGTGTGCTGGAGGGAGGGACCTAAGTGCCAGGGACATTAAGAATAATGGCACCTAGTAGCTGGGATAAATGACTGCTTTGGAAAAAACGAAAGGTTGGCTTGGAAAAGTCGCGGAAAGGAAAACACTTGCGCAGACTGAAGCCGCTGGAAGCGTGCAAACGGCTGCTTGTGTATAGAAGGACTACAGCAGTGGGGAGGGGAGAAGGAGAGAACAGAAACTCACCACGCCGGTCCACATCTCGGCGTTCGCGCGACGGGATTTATCACGACTTCGTCGATCATTATTTGTTTTGTCCTCTTTCGCTAGGCTTCAGTGGACTCGGTAGCCGACGGGAGGAAGCCATCTCGTGTCGCTGATTGCATCTCTGAAGCTCCGCCGCGCCATAAAGACTGCACTCATCGAAGATGGGGATCAAGAAACACACTATAAAGTCCTACGGCTGAGCAACATACGAAATGCTTCTCTGGGCGACTTGAAGAGGACGTCTGTGGTCAAGGTGGACGCAACAGAACGTGGAGTTCTTCACTTCACGTGGAATTTCAAGCAGTACGACGTCGAAAATCATCGTCGCACAAACAAGAACAGAAGCGAAGCCATTGACAGCGACACTATAGGGGAACTAGCAGTAGGACACACACGTTGCAGATGACGCGAGGTCTTTTTGCACACAAACACACGCACGCGCGAGTCTCCGAGGAAGATCTGCCGTGCCACAGGGCTGTCGTCTGCATGCCAAGCCGACGTCGTCTGCTGTTACGGGATGTCTTGTCATCTGCTTCTTCACTGCTGTTCAAAAAACAAAGACGGAATCGCAATGAGTGCTTCTCCACGAGGAATTCACGGAGTCGACAACAGCAAGAATACATCCGCTTCAAACCCAATGGCTTCTTTTACGTGGCCTACACGTGGAGACTTCGGGATGCAAAAAATATAAAGAACCCCAGTACCTCATATATAGTTGATGGACATCAGCGTCGATGTTATGATCGAGCGGGATTGCTCCATTTTTTGTTTAAGTACATGTTTTCTTATTCGAAAACAGATGCTGAGTACCCCTGCCATGGTGGTCTAGTGGCTAAGGTACTCAGCTGCTGACCCGCAGGTAGTGGGATTGAATCCTGGCTGCGGCGGCTGCATTTCCGATGGAGGCGTAAATGTTGTAGGCCCGTGTGCTCAGATTTGCGTGCACGTTAAAGAACCCCAGGTGGTCGAAATTTCCGGAGCCCTTCACTACGGCGTCTCTCATAATCACATGGTGGTTTTGGGACGTTAAACCCCACATGTCAATCAATCAAGACGCTGAGTATTTCCACGAAGCGGCATACTGACCTGGCGACAGCATTCGTACCCATGGTTTATTGATGCTCAGTTTGACAACCATGATTCTTGTTTGCAAACAGCAACCGTGCAGTGTCGTCGAACATCGAGTGATGAGCAAACTCTAAGGAGCGACATTCCTCAAGCAGTGTCGAGACATTCTATCTTTTCTCTGCCATGAATATGAATTAAACATTGTCATGATGCTAGATAAGCTGCAAATCCTGCTTCCTGGCTGCAAGTCTACCTCGCGATGCTTCAATCAAAGACACAAAAGTTATCCAGAATGAAAATGCATGAATATCAGTTCTTAATTCGAGGTGCATCAGGAGTATTGTTGGGCTATATTAGCTTATTCAAAAAATTTGCTGCCCCTTGTCTGCGTACCTAGCCGTTTCATGCAGAATATTTATTCATTTAAACTGCGAGCATGAATATAATCAAGATTAAAAATAGTGAGGCACCAACCACTTCATCAGCATACGAAAGAACAATTATTTGTGATTCTACAATATTACTCACAGTTAATGTGATTAAACAGGATTGAGCCGGTAAAGCAACAGATGAAGGTACCTGTGTGCTACAAGAATATCTAACCTAAAAAAAAAATCGCTGATAAATATTTCGCTCAAGCTGCAAAAAGTTCCGAACTGTGGCTTCTGATGCAGCACTTTAATCCACAATGCCCAATGATTTGCGGTATAGGCATCTGAGTACGGAGGGTCAACCGAGATGGGTCGTGCAACTAAATCTGAATTTCCCAACTTACGGATTCTCCAACCGCAACCACAACGATGCATAAATATAGGCTGATTGTCTCAGCGAGAATAGATAAATGTACAACGAAAGCTGGGTGCGCAATGAAACTGAATGTCCAACTACACGAAATGTCCAACTAGGCTCAATGTCTATCGGAGAATAAATTTTCAACAATGACATCAAGTACAAAGCGATTCAGTATGTCGAAGGAGCCCTGCCGTGGTGGTGTAGTGGCTAAGGTACTCGGCTGCTGACCCGTAGGTCGCGGGATCGAATCCAAGCTGCGGCTGCTGTATTTTCTATGGAGGCGAAAATGCTGTATTCCCGTGTACTCAGATTTGAGTGCACGTTAAAGAACCCCATGTGGTCGAAATTTCCGGAGCCCTCCACTACGGTGTTTGTCATAATCATATGGTAGTTTTGGGACGGTAAACGGCACAAATTAATCAATCAATATGTCGAAAGAGTACAACTGATGCAGAGTACCCAACCAAAAGTGAAAATTGAACGAGGAGGAATACTCAACGAAGCGCAATGGTCAACCAAATCTGAAAGTCCCATAAATTGAACGTCAGACAAAGACAGAATATGCCTTATATATAGTCGAATGTTCCATGAGTCTTGATTCACCGCGCCATGCACATAATGTCCAACCAAACTAAAGGTCTGCTATTTTCCGACGTTCAATCAATCAGAATGTCTCGTGAGACGGTGTGTGTCCCGAGACCAAATGGATCCATATGATGTCTGAACAAGGTGGAATCACCGATGGAACTAAATATCCAAGTAAGAATGACACAATCTTCAGAAACACTGAATATCCGAATCACAATTGAAAGAATAACGAGTATGAGTGTTCAGATAGTCTGAACTTTCGACTGAGATGGAATGTCAAACTTTAATTGAATGTCAAACGAGACCAAATGGCCACTATTGAATGTCTAACCACACTGCAGATCCATTGAGACTTTACCAATGAGACACCATTGCGAGCTAATCTGAAGGCCTTTTAATCTGCCTGGCCAGACATTCAGTCTTGTTGGACATTCAAGCCACAGGCGGCCATATTGATTCCACACCAATCGCAGTAGTCAACCATCCACGGCTCCCAAAATGTACCGAACACTGATTTCGAAGGCTGTATGACTGCACACTGCCAGAGCCGGAAGTGATTAGAAGCCGAAACATATCGTGGCAGACATTTTAAGCACCACCATCTAGATCTGCTAGACTTACCTATGGGAGCAGCTGTAGCCTTTTTCGTCGGCTCGAACTACATCGCCATCTGTCGAAGCAGGAAGCAAACGACTGCTGCTGAATAGCGAAAGCGCATCTGGCCAAGCCACTGCGCAGTATCTAACGGACGGCCCCACAAAATTGTATCTACTTGAAAATTAGGGTTTTTGTATGGGCATATATTCCCGAATATAACAGCTACCTCAAACGACACTCTGTGTAGCCGGTTGTCTCCTTATCCTCCGAACGACCCATTGCGTATTAGCTGGTCTATATCAAACGGAAGGATGTAAACAGGGTGCAATTATACCCTCATAGAGGTTTACTTTTCCGCATGTGTACTTTGCGGGATTCGACAACAACATCGCTCTTCGAAACTCTACTTTTTGCCTTCGGATATCGGATTTCGGTCGTTAAACATCATTCCTGCAACCCACCAGGATCCGGGACCACTTTTCAGTTCGCGTAAGATAAGAGAGCCCACAAGCCGGTCTGCTGTACGTAAACGTTCGCATTTCGAGGTGATGACTTATTTGTAGCAACACCCCGTAAAACAAGACATGACGAGAAACGATGCCATCAAGAGGTCACCGGTAGAAAACAATCATGACCATCTCAAATCATATTAAAGGTTTATGGACTTGGTCATCCTTGTTTGCAGAGACAACACTCATAATTTCTAAAAAGTGTGCCCTTGGATGTGCGTTTAACGGCTACCGAAAGAAATACTTTTGTGAATAAATAAAACGTACATTTGAACCATTAGCCCCTGTGGCCAGCTATAGATACAATAAAGTACATATTATGAAAGCATGGCTTGTTCGAAGTTTTCTTATTTATTCTTTCTCACTTGATGCACGCCAGGAGGTCCTAACACTCGGCTTTGCTCCTAAACGTGATATAGAGGAAGAAACCTGCCTTCAAAAGAAATGGACACTTCCAGACAATAGTTTATAGGTCACAACACAAACAGCAAGTGCAAAATCCAAATTTGCAAGCCAGAAAAAAGCTAACCTTCCTCAGTAATGTTAGTGTTCGTTTGTGTTCGTGCTCGTGCGCATGCACGGTGTAAAATAAAGAGTTTCAATGCAACCTGGTTTTATTCAATGTGTGCGCATTTAATAAACACTAGTATATAGGTCATAATTCAACTCCGAATTTCAAATACGATATGTCACTCCCCAGGCATCTAACTCTTAATTGCATGGCAGTTACGTGAATGTGGCCAGTTCCGTAACGCAAAAACAGCCGTCATTACACTCTCCCTCCCTCTACCCCACAACCTTTCCGTTTCGCTGTGTCCCAGAAAGTCAGTGCTGAAACCGAACTAACTCTCCCGAACCTTTCTGTCTCCGAGCGTCGTCCACTGTCCGGGACCATTTTCAAAATACAAACCCTGCGTGCATAAGTATATACGCGAAGACACGGGCAACGACCGCGCAAACACAAACATGTAAAAACCCAACAAGAACACGACGAAGAAAAGTAAGCCGATCCATTTTCACACGCTGATATCGAAAGCCCGAGCAGCTACTGTTGGATTCCAGGGGCGCTTAAGGACCGCCACCTCTGCTACTTAAACGCCATTTAGTATTTTCTTTATTTTTATGTAGTTTTTTCTACGTTCGTTATCTCTGCGGTCAGCACAGTAGCGATCGGTTTCTTTGCAAGTTTCTCCCGATATGTGTGTTTCTTCATTACTACACTTCTCGGCCCGCTCAGTCGCTTTCCACCGAAGTCGATGGTGGCCTTCGCAAAAAGCAAACAAAGGAAAAAGAAAACCGGCATTTACAGACCGGTTGCCCGGCGAGTTTGTCGTCTGCTGCGAAACTTGCCATGATCCTGTCGGCCGCTGTAAACCTCTTATGTCGGGCAGTGTTCGACCGTCAGCGCACTTCCTTCTTGAAGGCATGGGAGCACGACGATGGCACGGTGACTGGCTGCATTGTCCCCGGATTTGTCTATGGCTTCTTCTTTGCTCCACGTCCTTCGATAATAGTGACTTTGAAACTCCAAGCTGATTGGAACTCCGCTTCAACTTATCTATAGAGTTTTATTTTCTACGCGTACGTCGCCATGGACAGTTTTTCGTGCGCTTTTGTGGGCTCTCTCGCACGGACTCTGTATGTATAGATGTATGTGTATGACTTTTAAGTGGGCCACTGTCTTAATAAACGGTCCTAATTGGAATCAAGGCTACGCGAACTGTGGGAGAATATGGGCGAGTACTTTTCCTGGGTCGAACGCAAGAAAGGGTTCCGCCAGCGTCCAGTTGTACGAAACAACGTCCACTGTGATATCGGCCATGCAGTGCGTCGAATCGGTAACCGTGGGGGTGTGTACCTGGAGACCTTCAGCTCCTGAGAATATGCCCACCACTGCCGGCACTTCTGGATATATGCCGAATACCCATTAGGTTTTTTGTTGATCAACTTCCGCTATCGCGCAGATTGGGTATAGTTGTGTATAGAGGAAGTTTGTGGTTAAACTTCGTGTGCTAATGGTAATAGCATGCCTGCAGGTAACTGGCGTATGCATGTTTGTATGTGCCTGCAGACAATGGGCAACATCCAAATGAAACTAACGTAATAAAAAGTTCTCATTATTCATTTTGTCATTTGATAAGACCTCTAATGGTCTAATTTTATCTACTTAGAACTGTAGTGTGATAAGACACTTTAAACTAATTATTAATTATCAAACTAGGCGTAACACTTTTTTTTCTGCTTTCTCTTGGTTGGCTTGTGCGTAATTAGGATAAAATTGATTGCTGCTGTCAGCTTCGCTATCTTTGTGGCTCTTCGACTCCATCTATTTGTGGTCCTCTGGAAACATAGTGGCACAATGACCAGACCTTTACTTATTTTTCCTAAGTGAAGTGCATATATATTGCGCCGAAACCACCCTTATCGAATGAGCATTCGTGAGTATAATTTGAAGGCAATTAGTCAATGAACTGGAATGAAGACTCTGTTGGTGATGTAACAGCCAATAGCGGTCGTTAGCCCGTATAACATACTTAGCCAGCTTTATAGCTCACACTATCCGTTATTGAGCAAACACAAGCTCACATTGGCAAGTGGCAACTGGCGCTGGTAACTCAGTGATCACGATATGAACCCCGTGCTAAAATGTTGTGCGTAGCGCTTTAGCCATGCGCCTACTTGATTGGAGTGCATTCCACTCCCCGTTTCCCTTGTGCGTTTTGGTATGCTGCTGTCGGAGCCTTTTTCGATAATGTCCCGACTAAGCGAGACGACAACAGACGATACCGGAAAACTTCCCTCGTGCCATAGGTCTCCATAACTGCATTTACACTCGGAAGCTCGCTTGTCATGTGCAGCTTTTCAATGAAGGCTCCCTGGGGGCCATTATAATCTCCACTGTTCTGCGGTAAACAGACATGACACCCACAAAAGCACACTGCCGGGACGCCAACACTGGCGTGCGTGCACCTTCGTACTACCATGCTGTTTAGAAAAAGTTTATTTACACTATGTACAAAAAACTAAAGTTTCATAACATTCCTGTAACGGGCACATACTTCGACAGATCTATGTACCACGACTAACATCACTACGTTGAAAGAAAGGCATCATTGCTCTAATATATATGAGAATGTTGACATACGTGCACACAAGAATTCATGCGATTTCATAGTACAATGAACGGTATAACGATACAATAGATGCAATGAAACACGATTACTTGCAATCTAAATCATGAATAACTACTCAACGGGCACTGCTTAGCACCACGTCGGTGGAAAAATGAGTTTTACCCTTTCGTGTTCAACATTGACGAAAGGGCACGACCAATGCCGCAGAAACTCGTGCTCCCCGAGGAAGAAAAGCTCCTCAGAGAGGAACGCGAGGATCTCTCGTCTCATTCTCCCCAGTATCGGCCACGAAGCACGCCGGCGGCGATTGGCAGCTGCGGCTTCACATCGGTTTCTCCAAAGGCTGAACAGCTCCGCAACTATTAAAAGAGCGGAGAAGCGGCCGTGCGGAAACCGGTCGTTGGACACGAAAGTTCGCACACACTGTCTCCGAAAACCAGCGTGAACCACAGAATGGCAAAGAATTTACAGAATGGCAAAGGTACCAAAATTTTCCGAGGTAAACCGTTTGAGCTAAGTATCGGCGTTCCAAGAAGGGAAGTCGAAGTGTCTGTCTTTAACGTCACTTTGAAGAGTTCGTACAATGGATGACCAGATGCAGTCCTGTGCACCAAATGCAGAGAAAGTAACGCCCAGTATTGTAATGCTAGGAGACCACTGTAAAGGCGACGTGATGCTGATAGGACCATTGGGGTTGCCAATAAAGGAATACTGGCAATTAGAAAAGATTAGCCTTGCACCGGAGATAATGCCGAAATGATGGAAAGTATCAAGAGCATGCTGCAGCGACTGTTCATTATGAACATATATATAGAGTAATATCATCTGCATATGCAGTGACCTTTACTTGAGTGTTATCAGGTAGGGGTAAGCCTCGAATCTGCGGTTCACGTTCAACGGCCTTTAAGAAGGGCTCTAATGCCAGGATGAATAGAACTGGGAAGAAGGGACACCCTTGACGAACCCCGCGCGTTACTTGAGAAGTGGTGACTCCCACGGGAATCTATGTAAAGGGTACTTTCTGAATTAGTTACTTGAAAAGGGGTGACTCTCACGGGAATCTCGCCCCGCCGCGGTGGTCTAGTGGCCAAGGCACTCGGATGCTGACCCGCAGATCGCGGGTTCAAATCCCGGCTGCAGCGGCTGCATTTCCAATGGAGGCGGAAATGTCGTAGGCCCGTGTGCTCAGATTTGGGTGCACGTTAAAGAACCCCAGGTGGTCAAAATTTCCGGAGCCCTACACTACGGCGTCTCTCATAATCATATGGTGGTTTTGGTACGTTAAACCCCACAAATCAATCAATCAATCAATCAATCATCTCATGGAAATCTATGTAAAGGTTACTTTCTCAATCAGTGTACATCGCATGAATTAGGTCAGTGAACTTATCTGAGAACCCAAATGCATGTAAAACATTTAGTAAGTAGCCATGTTCGATGAAATCAAAAGCATTCTCTTGATCTAAGGAAACCAACAGTCCTTGTGCACATCGGCTAGTAATGTACTGAATGATGTCTCACGTCAACCACGTATGGGTGTGTATTTCTCGGCCCGGAATGCAACATACTTGGTGGGGAGCAATTAATGTTGCATGAGACGGTCTGATTCGGCGCACCAGAATGTTGGCCAAGAGCTTGCAATCTACATTAAGCAGGGTAATAGGGCGCCAATCTTCTGATCTCGTGGACAATTGGTCTTTCTTGGGGACTAGTGTTATACGGCCTCTGTGGAAAGAGGTTGGAAGGGTAATATCACGGGAACACTTGCGAATGACCCGTGACATAAATGGACCAATGATAGGCCAGAACAGTTCATAAAATTCTGCAGGGAGTCCGTTAGGCCCGGTGACCGAACCCTTCTTCATTGCGCCCAAGTCCGTTAGGCCCGGTGACCGAACCCTTCTTCATTGCGCCCAATGCACCCTTTATCTCGTCGTTGGATGGTGGGGATAACAGAACATCGTATTACATATTCGAATCATGTGGTAAGTCTTTCACCAGGGGATGCGAAGATAGGGATCCTGCGTAACTGACACCAGCAACAAACTGAGCCATTGTCTGAAAGTGCTGAGTGAACGCCTGAAAGTCACGTGTACACACAGCATCTGGCGCGTTAGAGTTTAGTGAGTGGGCAGGCGAGCCAGGTGGACAAAGCAGAGCTCTGCGTTCATATCTCAGCACCTCAGGGTGTGCACAAGGTGAACGTCTACAGCACCAAGCTGCAGCGGAGAGTGAAGAAGCGCACATAGTACGTTGGTATCGTTCAATGAGCTCCTCTTGCCATGGCCGCATAATGGGGGAAGGGCTGGGATCACGGTAGGCAATGCGTATTTTTTTTTTCGGATTAACAAGGAAGCATCTTTGGACATACGGGCGCAAAGTCCCCTTCCCGACGCACTGCAATGCTGATGCCACTGTTCTTTGAGGCGATCCCAATCATCTATACCCGCACCAATGAGCGATGCGCGTAACGCTCTGTACAATTTTTCCGTATACTGAGAGTCTTAGAGGATGCGGCAATCGAGACGCCATGGTCTGTGAATCGTCGGCGTCCATGCTGGCAGGCAGAGAGAAAGCATAACCGGGTAGTGGTCACTAATGTACACTGGTGTCGGTGGTAATGACATTACCCCAGTGTCATGAACGTAGGCAGTGAGACCAAGGGGTGCGTATACGCGATCAATTCTGCTGCTCGACGCCAAGTGCAGGCATAATTGCTACCATGTACACTTTCACGTATGTCCGTCATCACCAATTGCTGCACTATAGACGCTCAAGTTCTCTGGCATTCCAGTTTGGCCGGCCACGACCCGGACTTCGAACATCTGCGTGCGAGTCTAAGACGCAATTAAAGTCCCCCAAGAGTACCATATGTCCTGAATTTAAAAGGAATGCATCGAGAGAGCGAAAAAAAAAATGCTAGAATTTACAGAAGCCGCTGGGGCGTACACAACGACAAATCTTATGCGCAATGCAAAGAAGGTGACGTCGAACGCCAGCACGCGTCCGATTGCATCAAAAGAAACATGATGATCACGCAAAAGACTTCGGTTAAATATTATAACTCCGACGCCAGTTGAACGCATGCTGGTGTACAAAAAGAAACCATCCACACTGAGCGCACGTTTGAAAGCGAGTACAACAGAGAGCTTAAAAAATTCGTTTCTTGCATGAACAGCAACTCACACGACACTGAACACGCGAAATGCAATACTTCAGCCTGCTTTTGTTGGTTGCGGAGTCCCCGAACGTAAAAAATTAGAACTTTTAGGTTAAGAGACATGGCGAAAAGTTAAATCCAATATGAATACACTGAAAAGCAGAGGTACCTTTAGCAGACGCGGAAGCGGGTGCCCCGTGAGCAGCTGAGTCATTTTTTACGGCTAGGCGACCCACCGGACGCACGGGGCTTCTGGGGCCGCGTGGAAGTCCGCAGGGGACTTCTTTCTCTGCGGGGGGCTTCCGAATCACTGCTAGATACTCTGTGGCGTTTGGTGCCAGGGCTCTTGAGTGAGGTCGGAACAAAGGAATCTGAACTGTCTTGGCTTACGTCCCTGGGGCTGGCGTCTTCATCGATCTGTAGTGGCGTCTCGCTCGCGGTGCTGCCCGACTCCTCGATGATGGAGACCTCGTCGCCTTGGGATGGAGTCTCTTTGATGACGTGTTGACTTCCGCTCGATTCTGCAGCTATAGGATGAGTGGCAGATGCCGAATCTCTTTCTTCAATGAATTCCCCTAGAGGCGCCTTGTCTGGCGTAGGCTCGGCCTGTTCTGCGGCTTTGATCATTGGACGCGGGGCACTGGACGACTCCACCGAGCCTGGAGGAACTGCCGGGTCTGGGCTGGCCGAGGACACAGTGTCCGTCTGGTGCAGCGCTGTGATTTCCGCCTCTTGGTCTTTTTGGGTGTTGACCGGGGCTAGTAACGACGAACCCTCACCCTTGTTCTGGGACAGCGTTCCTGGCTGTAGTGGTGGGAAGTCCTTGGATGCCACTGAGTACGACTGTCGGATGGTGCAGGCGACGGGTGCATGTGGATCGCCGCAGCGACGGCACGACAGCGAAAATCCCCTCCGGTCATGACAGTAGACGCCGCACCGTCCACAAAAGGGGGCTGTGCACTTCAAACGGAAATGCCCACTGTCATCACATTGGCGGCCCACCTGTTGTATTCTCTTGTAGTCACAGGTAACCCGGTGGCCGGCGACTTTTGGCTAGTTAGGCACCAGGGACGAGGTCTTCATTGACAGTACGAACATATTGCGTTCCAGAGGTCACGGTCAGACGCGACCCCATAAATCCTCTGCTGATGTGCAGCACCTTCCCGTAGGGGGACAGTGCTTGTGGCAGGACTTCGCTGGGTATGCGGCATGGCAGGCAACAGGACGGTCACTTAGGTCACTTGGGGTGCCAGGAGTACGATGGCGACGTGCTCTCCTCGGATGATGAGGTGCGACGCGTCCACGATTTGGGCCAGTGCGGCCTCACTGTTGACGCTAACTTGGTAGTTCTGGCCTCCAAAGTGCTGAACGCAGTACAGTTCTTCGATTCCTACTATTGAAAAAGTCGCATCAACTGACGTCTTCGGGACTAGGTCCTCTTAGGAACGACGACGTCGAAGGCTAATGCCTTTTTCGGTGGCTGGCTTGTCATTATGGGCGCCCACTAGCCTAAGAACGCCCTGAAACGTGCTGCTTAGCTCGTCACCCAAGGAGTGTTAGGTTTTAAATGCGAAGCATTTCTTAGCCGAACTTCGGCGACTGTGAGCGTATCGGTCTATCTAGCCGACTACGACCTTTAGCTCTCCTGGCCGTTTCGATTATGGTATCGATAAAAAACTTGGTATGGCATAACATTACTGTATGAAGAACATATTTGACTAGTCATAACGTGAAAATCATGACAATTATGTCATGAATGTGATGATTTACATTTCACGGTCCTGCAGCTCTTGCGGTGGTTTCGTTCACATGGCATGTAGCAAAACTGGTATGGGTTGACGTGATTACATGGCGAACACAAGCGACAGACTCCAACTTGAAAATCATGATATGTGTGTCATGTAACAACATGACTACATGCCACGCTCATGATGCGCTCGCAGGCCGTTTCGCCTAGCGTCACATATACCAAATTCGGTATTACAGAACGTCAATGGATCACGATCAGGGTATGTGACTAGTGCGAACATGCTAATCAAGAGAAGCGTGTCATGTAACAACATGACTACATGCCACGCTCATGATGCGCTGGCGGCCGTTTCACTAGGTTTACTTATACCAAATTTGGTATAATGGGACGTGAATTGATGACGAAGGTATGATACTGCTGCAAGCAGGACAAACATGAGATGCGTGTCACGTAACAACATGACTACATGCTACGCTCATGATGAGCTCGCGGCCGTTTCGCTAGCTTCACATGTACTAAACTCGGTATTACGCGACGCGAACAGACGACATAGCTAAATCACCCATCCAAACATGATAGTGACGACACGATTGTCATGTACCAACATGACTACATGCCACACTTATGATGCGCTCACGGCCGTTTCGCTAGCTTCACATATGCCAAATTTGGTATTACATGACGTCAATGGACGACGAAGGTATGTGACTGGTCCAAACATAATAACCATGAGATGCGTGTCATGTGAGAACATGTATACATGCCACAGTCAAGACGCCAACACATTTCGACGTGACGTGGTGCAGCGTGCTCGCCGGCGTTCATTCCATCTCGTCACGCCGGCGTCGCCTCGCCAGGCGCCGGTCTTGCCATATTAAATGTGAATACACTTTATAAGCGACCCCAAACCATCCACCGCCGTCGGCGGCGTCCGCAGTCTTCTCTCTATCTTTAAAAGAAAGAGGACTTGGCGGGCCGCAGCGCGACGCTCTACCGAATAAGCCACGGACGCGACGCTGATATCGGTGTCAGTAACGCGCCTTATACCCCCTCGCCCTTCGCTCACTCCTCCGCTCTCCTCACTCGCTGCAGCTGCGTGCGCACCCCTCTCTCTCGCGCGCCCGCCTTCTCTCTCAGTCTCCCGTAAAGAGCGGGTCGGGAGGGGGAGTAAAGTTAAAATCCGTTGGCATTCGCCAGTGAGTTAACGTAAACTCCCCCGTGTGATCAAATTGCGATTCCCAGGAACCATTATTTATGTTTTATTTATTTAAGACATACTGCAGTCCGAAGACCAAGCAGGTGGGCAGGGATTAATTACATAGAAAGCATCAATCCGCATGGTAAATTGGTACACAATTCTGAAAACAGTCCAACAAGTGTGAAAAAAAAAGAAGGTAACAGTACACAAAGAAACATAGCGGCACAGTGAATGTTTAAAATATTGCAGAAAGTACACGCTTTTCAAAATCCGACACATCACGTGCCGAAAACACATCAACAGGCAATCTATTCCACTGCTCGATTGTGCGGGGAAAGAAGGAGTGCTTAAAAAGATTAGTGCGTGCAAAAATTGGAGTTAGATTGTGCTCATGGGTGCTTCGAGTTGAACGAGATAAGCGGGGCTGAATATAAAGTCCTGGATTAATATTGAATTGTTGGGAATTAAGCAAAAACAAAATTCTTAGACGCGCAACCTGCCTCCTGTGTTCCAGGGTCATTATATTGTTGTTTTCCATGAGAAGCGATGGAGAAGCTCGGCTATGATAGCTGTTAAAGATGAACCGGACTGCCTTTCTTTGCACCATTTCTAATTTGTGAATGTCTTTTTTAAGGAATGTGTCCCATGCTGCGCTTGCGTACTCAAGTTGCGGCCTAACAACGGAATTATAAGCTAGCAATTTAACACGTGCAGGAGCGGCTTTTAGTTTGTGCCTGAGGAACCCTAGTTTTCTGGAGGCCGATGCGCAAATTTTGTTAATGTGACTGGACCAAGTTAGTCGGCTTGTTATAGTAACTCCTAGATATTTATATTCGTCTACTTGTTTCAGCGTGTGGTTATTGAGCCTGTAGGAGGACGTGAATGCATTTTTTTGTTAGTTACCTGAAGCAATACATATTTGTCACAGTTCAGTTCCATGGACCATTTTTCACACCATTCAGAGACAGCATCAAGGTTACATTGCAGGTTACTTTGGTCACTTGAGGATGAAATTCGTTTAAAGAGTACACAGTCGTCCGCAAACAACTTTAAACCAATCGACGATGCGTCGATAACGTCAGAAATATCATTGATATAAATTAAAAAGAGTATGGGTCCCAGCACGCTGCCCTGAGGAACACCGGAAGTTACAGAGAGAGTATCAGAAAGACAGCTACTGATTTTAACAAACTGCTTGCGGTTAGACAGATAGCACTGGATCCATTTTATGAGTGTTATTGGTAAGCCAATTTTTTGAAGCTTTAGGATTAGTTTACTGTGAGGAACGCGGTCGAATGCTTTGCTGAAATCTAAAAAAATGACGTCGATTTGTTCAGCCTTATCGAGTGAAGACGCAAGTTCATGAATAGTGGTTACTAACTGGGTAAGCGTAGATAAGCGTCTTCTGAACCCGTGCTGACAAGGCGTTAGAATATTGTTGGCTTCTAAAAACGAGACAATAAAATCTGATACTACATGTTCGAAGAGTTTACAGATGCTAGAAGTCAGGGAAATAGGGCGGTAATTGTTTGCAAAGAGGCGGTCCCCTTTTTTGAAGATTGGTACCACACAGGCCATGCGCGAGTCGTCAGGAATTTCGGTACAGTCAAATGAGAACCCAAAAAGGTGAGTAAGAGTGCAAGAAGGCATTGGGTATGTTGTCGGGGCCAACGGAAGATCTAATTTTTAGGTTGAGTAACATGTTAATAACACCCTCAACGATTATAAATTCTGAGGACAGATTTGGGAGAGGCATGTTGTACGGTGTACTATCTTGGATTGGAGAGAAAACGGAGTGAAAATATTGGTTGAAATTATTAGCGATAGCGACCGAGTCACCGGTAACAGAACCGCTAATTGATATCTGTTGGACGTCTTTAGGACGATCACCTAAGTAACGCCAGAACTTTTCTGGACAGCTTTTTATAAAACTTGGAAGGGTTTGCGAGAAATATTTAGCCTTTGCATCAGAAAGCTTGGAGGCAAGAAGAGTTTTCAATGCGGTTAACTTGCTGGGAGGGGAGTGGCGCCGTTTGGCACGCTTAAGCATGCGATGAAGGTGAATGATTTCTCTTGATATCCATGGGTTGTTTTGGTTAGCACGGACACTCCTGGTAGGAATATATCTGTCAATTCAAAAGTGAACGGTAGACTTCAGGGTATTCCACAATGTTTCAACGGAACTGGGCAGGCTGTCACAAAGATTCCAAAGTGTGTCTGAGATTGATAGATCATCGGCATTAGAATAATTTTTCACTACCTTATTGACTTGTTTTCGGTGTTTCTTAACGCCCCCTAAACGAAAAGACAACAAGACACTCATGTGGTCAGAGATACCACTATTGATAGAGACACTATATTCAGGTGTGCTTGAATTAACAAAAACAAGGTCTAACATTGAACGGGCATTTCCGGCAACTCTTGTGTACTCGAGAACTCTCTGAACTAAGTCACACATGAGCATAACATCAAGAAGAGGGTTAGTAACAGCATCAAACACTGATTTCGTGTTAAGCCAATTAATTTGGGGAAGATTAAAGTCACCAGATAGAATGAGTCGGTTGTCTTTATACATACATAATTCATCGTGAAGTACTTGCAAATAGCTGGACGGAGCATTTGGAGGCCTATACACCGCACATATCGTGAAATTATGACCCCAACAGTTTACATTCAAAAATAGGCTCTCGTGGTCTGGTATCTCCGGTAAGATAACATGCGGAATGGAACTTTTTAAGACAATAGCTACACCGCCCCCACGAGAAGGGCGGTCGCGGCGTATGATTTGATAGGATGCAGGAACTAACATAACATAAACCATAAAGGCACCATAGTGTGATTAATAAATATAATAGTGCGAATTTATAAATACCCCTCATAGCATCACCCCGTGTATTCACACTTAACCATGTTCACCCTCGGGGAAATGCTTGGGAGTTTTACTCACAGGCGCGCACCGCGCTGCGATGCTTTGACGCATGCGCGTTTCAGCGCGTCCGGCGTCCCTCCGTCACGAAAGGAGGGAGACGCAGTGTTGTCTGGGTAACGCATCAGCGCGAAATGCAGCATGTCGCATTTCGCGCCGGCTGCCGTCGAGCCGCGCCGACGGACGCCGGTCATGCCGGTCGCGCCTGCCATCGGATTATAGAGCGCTCGTGTTTTGCTGGCGTAGTGTCGCTGTACCTAAAGTGCGCGCGCGTCAACGCTCCATGGGAGTATATTAGGCCCTTCATGATGCACTCACAGCCATTTTGCTAGCTCTACATAAACGAACTTTGGTGTTACGTGACGTAAATGAGTGACGAATGTATAAGAGTGGTGCAAATATGATAAACTTCACACGCGTGTCATGTAAGAACATGACAACATACCACGCTCATAACGTGCTCGCGGCCGTTTCGCTAGCTCCACATATACTACATTTGGTATCACGTGACGTTAATAGATAATGAAGGTAAACGACACATCTGAACATGTTAATCATGACGGGAAGGTCGTGTACAGCATCATTTACGTCCACCTCATGACGTTCTGCTGACTTTAAAGTGACATATAAACCCTTCTCATCCGTGCTTCGCATATCAGTTGTTCCCACTGTACGTGGAATCTGCCATTTTTTTAGGGGCGAAGCTCCTTAAAGCGGCTGCTTGTGAAGCCATGCATAAGCCATAAGCACTCTACAGCAATGTGTCCAATTAGAATCTACAGTGCAACATTATAGGTGATAACCATAACAGAAACCTCATGACCTGGCCCAGGAAAATATTAGTTGGTCAGTCGACTAGTTAGTTAATCTGTCAGTTGGCCAGTTAGTTATAGAAGACCCATGCCGTTCGTTTATATCTAGCCCTTGGTCTATATTTCTTTTATGGTAAACAGGATATAAAATTCAGAAATACCCTTGAGGTCAGATAGGAAGAGTTACCTGGGATCAGAGAAAAATTACTGCTGCTTAAACACTGAGACTACGGCAACCACTGTCGACGAAGAGATGGAGTATATAATTGTGGTGGTGTAACTGCGAAAGAAGCCTACAAAACGCAGATGCATAAAGTAAATAGGACTTAATAAAACACGAAGAGCTCAGGTTTTAAAACTATTTTCTTTTCTTGTATACAAAGCTGTCGAGAAAGAATGGTGCTGTCTTTTTTTTTTCTTTACTTCCTATGGGAACAGCTGTGGCATTGCCAGAGCTTCAAGTCAGGGGTTTCCCATTCCTCCCCTGAGTCTCTTCACTTTGAGGGATCGTGGAGGGTCGAGAGTCTGCACCCGTTTGCTTAATATTCAGCCTTACATGCTAATACACATACATCCATCAGCATGTGTTCCAAATACGCGGTCATTTAGTGAATTATCCTTTCCACTTGAGTGGTGATGAACTTAACCAATGGGTGATGTGGTATCTTTCTAAACTTGCTATCCCCCCCCCTCTAGGGACGCCTCTAAAGCTACAGCAGGACAGTGCTATACCAAGTATAGGTCAACTATGTCCTCCTCGATTGATGAACTATGAAAGGCTTCTTGCCTCTGCAAGGAGCTGACCTGTGGCACCGAAACGGATACAGGCACACGCTTTGACAACGAAGCGCTGGAGACCTCCAAGAAACTTCCTTGTATAGGTCATATTGCTGCAAAGGTAATGCACCTTAAACCCGTACAGGCTGGACGTAAGAGCTTTTTCGTTACATGAGTGAGCTCGCTGTATAGGCTCTCAACTGTACAACGACACCACCATCGGAGCCACTCGGTGTTTGTGCGCCAACTAACGCCTCCTGGCGGTCATTCGATTAACTAAGCACTGGTGCTTACAGCTCGTGATTATCCTTCGCTCTCGAACAGTGTGCTTGCAGAATTCTCCTGTGTCGATTGACGTAGCAAAGGTTAACAACAGCCCTAGTAGTGTGCATTCAATTTGCAAATTGACCATTTTGGACCATAGAAACGGAGCTTGAGATATTGCGAGCAGACCCGTTTCTACAATCGGAATTAAGGGATAATAATTAGGTGGTAGGAATACGTAAACAAGCACGATTTACTAAAACATGCGGTGTCAGTTTCGGTCACGAGTGTTTTTTTTTTTTTGTTACCGCTACTTAATTGCCGCTGTAGACTTTTTCTAGGGTGAGAATTGTGACTTATTTCTGGACTGTTTTGCGCTAATTCAGAACTGACGACACCGCTTCGGCAGTGCATTTTTCGGTACTATGGAGCCGCCTAGGAAGCTTTTGTTGAAAAGGTACGCGCATGACGGAAAAGCCCATGGACAAAATCAAAATCATAAACGTTTATAAAATCTTAAAGTGTGCGTAAATAAAAAAAAGCCTTCCGAAATCTTAAAACGATGTGATGCGCATACACATGCCGCTGCTTATAGACCAGAGAATACGGTACTCGCTGTACCCTCCACGAAAAGAGGAAAAGACGCACGGAGCGGCAGCCGGTGAAGAACCAACAGAAGAAAGAAAGAAGCGAGCGAACTCGAAAGGTAGGACGAAGAAGCACAAGTTGGCGACGACGTCTCAGCTGGATGCAGGGGCGGGGAAAGCCGGCACCTGTCTAGGGAGGGGGTCCGAAAGCGTGGGAAAAACCGCCCCGCACGCGACCCGACCGCCGCTCGCTTCCTGCGACTCCGCCACGTTCGTTGCTCCTCGTTTTCGTGTTCCCTGGTTACCGTCGCGTGGTTCTTTTCTGTTTTTAACCCCCTTCTTTGACCGAGTGAGGAGCCAGTGCCTTTACGGCAGCATCTGCGCTAGTGCTCTACGGAACCGAAGGAAGTGACCGAGAATATAGGAAAGGCTGAGAGGTTAACCGGACTTTGTCTAATGTGGCATCTTACATGCAGGAAAGGGGGAAATAAATTGTTGTACAAACATAATAATAACTGTTGGGTTGAACATCCTACAACCAGGATCTCTGCCCGCATGAAATGTTGACACAATAGGGAGCTTTAGAATATCGTTTGCAAGCGCTGCGGGCGTAGCGGGCGCCATATGAGTTTTAGAATAGCGTTTGCCCCGCGGCGAACCGCAACGCATGATCGCAGCGACACCGTAGCCTCGAAACTAGCGCTTGCGGGCCACATGCGGGCCGCCATCACCGCCCGTAGCCTCGAAACCAGCGCTTGTGGGGCACATGCGGGCCGCCATTACCGCACGCAATTTCGGACATTTTGCGTGCGGTCCGCGAACGCGAACGCCGACTCGCGTTGCGACGCATGCGCAGTAGCAGCGACCGCACCGCAAGGGCTCGCGGTGCGCTGTTCTAAAATTCCCTAATGTTGAAGCCGTTTCAACGTTTCAGTAGCATTGCATGCTACCAGGGTTGATTATCACAGGCGCTGTAGAAGAGGGTTCCAGAAATTTCGACCACTCGGTGTTCTTTGACGTGCGCCAAAATATAATTACGTAAACCTGGAGCACTTTCTCGTTCATCGACAAATGTGGCCGCTACGGCCGAGATTCGATCCCGCGACCTGAGGCTCAGTAGTCGACCCCTGTAACCACTAGACCACCGCCGTGGGTATTGCAATACGACTTGTGCAGTTGAGACAGTCGCAGTACGACTTGGACCATGCATTGGGTGAGGTATAGCATGCTTGGTACTGTCTGAAACGATGAGAAACCAGAAGGAACGTGGACGCACCGGCAGGCAACCTGACTCATGAGCATGTTGAGAAAACGACAAGTCGCCGTCCCCATGGCAAAGCCCACCGTTGACCTCTTATTTATTCCGATACGCTGATCTGACCTAATTCCCCATGATGAGAGCATCGCTCGTCGTCATTTACACAACATTCAACATCCTCCGCGCTCCAACAGTGACGACTGACGACGGAGATCACTGAAATCACACATGTGTTCCGAGTACACAATGCTCATTAGTATATGAGTTCCATGCCAGTCCTTGTGGAATCATCCGGAGTTTTTCCTGCGCCTGGCCTTCCAGTGATGTTTACGGCGCTTGTTTCACGCTCTTGCCAATGAATGCTTCACCTTCCGGTAAAATGCTTTCGACGATCAGTTTCCTTCGGCAGGAAGATCCATTATGCAGACTCTTCCGCGAGTTTCTGGTCTAGTTGTGGTGGTGGTAACAACTTTACTGATAAACTCCCACAAATTCGTGGCCTGGGCCTAGACCGCCCCCGATGAGGACCTCCTCGCCGCCTGACGGACTTGCTGGATGGCCCACAGTTCATCCTGGAGATTGGGGCTGCACAGCGCGGCCGTCCAACGCGCCGCAGCTTCATCTGGAGAGACTGCATTTTTTCGGCTAAACTTTCACATTCCCAGAGAATGTGCCCAACCTATGCGTGAGTGCAGCCGCATAATTTCCAAGTATCATCTGGATAGACGTCTGGATATATCCTCCTAAAATGAATGTGGTTGGGGAAGGTCTGGGTTTGTAATTGTCTGCAATCTACCGCTTCAGATCTGTCGAGTTTTGGCACTTGGCAGCGGATAAATGTGCCTTGATTTTTTAAATAAAAGTTCATGATTTCACAGTATCGGGTCAATCTATCCCTCTCTGTCCAGCCCTCCGCTGGATGTCCATCCCCTGAAGAAGACCTTCTACGCGGGCACGGAACTTGAGACTTCGTGCTACGCGATGGACTGCTCCATTGTGGTTGGGCATTGGGGTATAGGGAGACGCGTTGGCCGGAAACCATATAATATGTCGTTCTCCCGTCTCTTCAGAGCTTATAGAGTTTGCGTTCGCGTCAAGAATAGCCGCTGCCTCTGGCGAAGTTCTGCCTAGTGCATAAATTCTGACCGCTGTCTGCGAATCACTTAGGATATATCGGCTATCGGGGCAAACTATATATAGCTAGAACTATCGCCACTTCTTCAGCTACCTCCGCGTTTCCGCGGCGTCCCCATGGTGAAGCCCAGCGTCGACCTCTTCTTTATTCCGATATACCGATCTGATGTAATCCCCGATGATGATAGTGCCACGTTCCTTTCCCCAAGTTTTGTTATCACCCCGTTACACTACGTTCAGCGCAAACCGCGCCTACGATGTTCGGAAAGCTTCGAGGCTGTAGTGGATCGTTTTCTTAAGATTACGCCCACTTCGTGAACGTTTCAGATTATTCTGGAACCTACGTCGCCGCTAGCGATAACGCTAGAACATTCGATGGCAAGTGTACAAATGCCGACGTGCTTCGACGCTTCTCAGTAGTTGATCGACGGCCGATGCTCCGTTCGCCGCTACCTGTGCAAGACTTTTCATTTACCGGGCACAGGTTCACCAAAATAAACAGTTTAATATTTGACCGGCAGTCTACTTCATTCGTTTACGCCACAACTCCGTGACAATGGTATCGCTCGTCGTCATTAACACAATATTCAACAAAGCCGAATCAATCAGACTGAGATCGAGATGTCAGTCTGAGACTCACTAAAGCTTTTCACTAAAGCTTTAGTGATTCTGAATCCGAGTGAGTCCGGTTGAGAAAATCTTCCGTGAGTCAGGTTTCAAGTGATCACGAAAAGTGTGTTTAATGAGTGAGTCTGAGTGAGTTCTACAATTTTCGCCGACCGGCATGCGCATGAAAGTCTCCTTCAAAATGGTGCCCTTTTTGAAGCTTTCGCATAAGAAAGGACCCAATTTTGAGGATCCATCGTCAGACGCGAAAACTGACTGTCGGTGTCAGCAAGAGCCATGCGAACGATCACCATCACATGATCATTCACCAGACCACGCCATGATGTCACAGGTCACTAAGATTTGTGACCTCACGTGACCCTGTCATCACGCGATATTGTCAGTCGGTCAAAGGAAGGCCGATAACGCAGGCCATGCATGACGAGAACTAGTGAGGAAAGCTTTCGGTGTGGTGTGTCTGTTTACTGAGGCTGTGCACAGCCATGTTACGTGCAGAAACTTTCAGAGGTCAGTGGATGATAGATACCACTCTACTGAGTTGTAAAGGCGATGACTATCACTTTCGAGTCACCTTATAGACTGCTTTAAGATTGCAAGCGTTGTGCCCCCAAAAGTCTTCCGGTCACGTCATTTACCAGCTCGTAACGCCGAAACAGATCGGACGTTTCCACGTTTTTTCCAAGGGCAATGAACGTCTTTTATTAGTTTTTCAGATAAAGAGAACGTGCGTAATTCTCAAGTCAATCTCTTGTAGTTTTGATGTAGCTCAAAAGAACATTTATTTGTATATATTTTGGCCAAATGGTAAAACGAAAGTGTAGAAAATCATCGGGCTATTTTTTAACGCTCTTCTAGCTCAGCAATGCTATTCAGCCACATCAGAGAACGAAACCGAATGTTATCAATCGTCTGTGTTTACATGGGCTAGTGTTTTAGGAAGTGGGCTGTCTATGTAATGTACGCCCACAGGTAGGGATGGCTTATGCTCTCCCATAGTAGAGTACCTAGTACTCTAAATCGTTACCCACTTTTTCTAACCCCCCCCCCCCCTGTGTTCACAGTGAAAGGGTCTATAGGCGAATCTATAGACTTCGAAGCTTTTCCCCTTCCGGAAGGCACGCATATATATTATGTGCAACTTCGAGACAACGAGGAAGCTATGGATGGATTGATTTGTGGGGTTTAACGTCCCAAAACCACCATTTGGTTATGAGAGACGCCGTAGTGGAGGGCTCAGGAAATTTCGACCACCTGGGGTTCTTTAACGTGCACCCAAATCTGAGCACACGGGCCTACAACATTTCCGCCTCCATCGGAAATGCAGCCGCCGCAGCCGGGATTTGAACCCGCGACCTGCGGGTCAGCAGCTGAGTACCTTAGCCACTAGACCACCGCGGCGGGGCAACGAGGAAGCTAAGCCACGCAACTTTCAATACAAGCATTTAGTATAACGAGACCGGCACCCCTTTCCATTATTTCCGGATTTACTGTGACGATGCATTAGACCACTCTTTCATGCATTAGACTGCAACGTGCCCACATTCGAGTCCTGTAGAAGACAAAAAGAGGCATACAAAGCCCAACTACTTTACATAATTCCTTTGGTAAAAAGAAAAAAAAAACATTATCGTTTGGCCTTGGTAGCATCGGAACACTTTTCTCACTCAGAGAAGCAGCCTCGGAATGCACTCACGAAAACACGTGGTTTCAGCGAACAGAACGTGGGAAAGATAGTTGTTGCAGACGGTGCACTTGTGTGCTTGCCTCACAAATTGATTTTTTATAAGACGTGCGGGATAAAAAAAAGTTATCTCTTTCGTCGCATCGTACTTGCCCCAGCAGTGCTGAAAGGTACGAGAACTTCAAGCTGAATACTAATCACTCCGTCGCCTTTGTCGCTTTGTGCAGTGGTTCCCATCCATAACAGCACGGTTTCGCTTGAATCCTGTAGCCAGAAAAGGTGGCCTGCTCCTATATTACTTTTCCAAACACGTTTCGTTGGCTTACGAGCTCACAGATTCATTTGGGAATCATCTTGACTACACACGTTCGGCTTATACTATAACGTCCTCTATGTGCAGCAGTCTTCTCACAGCCGGTGTTTGTGACTCAGATGCATATGATGTTTTGTTCCTGAGCGCCAGCTCATGTGTTTGATTCCCAGCTGAAGTTCAAGTTTAAGGCAGCGCGACGTGAAGACACGAAGGAAATGCTCGGAACTATCAGTCGAAACGGGCCTACTATTATTTATTATTTAGCGACTGTCAAGAAATATTCTGACCCAATATTGTTTCATCCCTGAAAAAGGGAGATGAAGCAGCTGGCACCAATTGAAGTTCCGATGCATGCCCTTGAAAACAGAAAAAAACTTTTGTAGGTCACAGTGGTATGCTCCGGTTTGAAACACTGTTATCAATGCTGATATACGAATTCAAAAACTAAAAAAAAAACGTAACTCCCAGGCCGCGGTAAGCTGCACCTTAGTTTCCCCAAATAACCTGCCAAAAGTCTGGGAAGTATTCGACGCCGTTTGTATTTCGTCCCTGAAGTACTAATTCTTTCCAGCTTGTACTGTCTCCGAAATGGCCTGGTCTCGTCGCTTGCACCAGCCTTTGGAAGGGTTCCCGTAGTTAAGCTTCTCCGGAAGCAGTGGGTGCAGTGAAGCACTTGTTTTGCGGACATATAATTCGAAGCTCTTTAAAGGGGCCATGGCATAGTCACCCATCAAATGGTGGTTTTCAGCAAAACAATAAAAATAGAGGGTCGATTGTGCCTGTACATACGAACAGATCGAATGTAAACAAAAATATTTCATTGCAAGATTAGCCCTAAAGGTCGCTGGCTGTAAACGCCGCCATCTTTCGGTGACCGCCATATTGTCATGGCGTGATACGCTTCATAGAGTGGCGTCTTCGTCTTTTACCCATGTTTCAGCCGTCGCAAATTGTTCAGTTTTCAATGCAAAGCTGAAGAGAGCTGAAATAGCTCCACTGTGCGCTCAGCTGACAACTAAACAAAATCGTTGGCGTGAATACGGACAGGCGGCTTGTTACGTCACGACTCACGAGGGCGCCAGTGTTGTCAGACTCTCGGACTGCTCATGCATTTATAAAATATTCTTTGTAAACTAAGCGATCGACCAAAATGTGCTAAAATTTTCTTGCCCCTCAGAATCTGAACGTTTGGCATCGCTGTGTCAACCGGGGTGCCAGTGTCCTGGCCCTGTGTTGTCTGGACACACGCGCACAATGTGACGGCAGCGCGGTAGCCCAGGGATCGTAGAGAACACAAACTTAATCGCCTAATAAAGTATCTCCTACTCCTCTATGCCAGTTTATTTGTGAACACCCATGTATTAGCCGATATGACGCAAGTCACGGGCGAAACTTGGGTATCTTGTCCCCTTCAAGTTTTCCGTTCAGCCGTTTTATGTGACGAGAAAGCTAAGCAGCGCCTAACGCTTGCAACGCAGTGATTCGGCCGGCACGTACTATCTTCGTCCTCCTCTTAGCTTGATGATCAACAGTAAATAAAGACAGCGTCCTCTTGGTGATGTACTTTCGAGAAATGAAAGATAAAGTAGTCTTTTCTCCTGTGTCGCACAGTAGTTTGGCGCCTAGTAAAGCCCTTGACTAGCACTTTCAGTGACGTTGACACAATTGATATGCTGCGCAGGTACTACTTCAATACGTGACCACCTCGTAAAGAGAAAAACAATGGAACAGCATCATTCTTTTCGTGCTCAGGCCCATGGGACGGCTCTCTGCTCTCCCATAGTAGAGGCCATCGTACTCTGAATTGTTAAGAACTTTTTCTACACTCATTCTTTTCTCAAAGCAAATGGCCTCTTAAAGCCCCTCCCATAGTAGAGCACCAAGTACTTTAAATAGTTAACAATTTGTTTCTTAAAAACACATTATAAGACAACTAATCTCTTGGCCGATCACCCTCGAGTGATAGGAGCCACAACATGATGTGAACAGGAGCAAGAACAGATGCGAGGTAGACAGGTGAGAGAGAAAGAAATATATAGAGAAGATAACAGACAGAAAGGGAAGTAGACATAGAGTAACAGTAAGCGAAGACTATGCTGATTAAGACTATGTTGAGGCCATGCTAATTCATTGATTAATATGTGAGGTTTAACGTCCAAAAATCACCTAATGATTATAAGATGCTGTAGTAGAGGGCCGCGGGAATTTCGACCACTTGGGATTCTTTGACGTGCACCCAAACCTGAGCCTATGCTAATTAGATATCTGCTAATTAACATCATTATTTCTAGGTATTGCTAATTAAGACCTTACCCATATTTGAAATCACGAGCTCCGCTTTTAGTCCAGCCGCGCACCACTTTTCAGGCAAGCCCCGTTTTTCTTTCGGAAGTTTGGAGTGCTTGGTGCTCACACATCTTCTACTAGGGTGGCCTGAAGTACCTCAACCTAAGGCACTCCGAACAGTGAAGTATTAAATTAGAAAAATGTTTGAGGACTTCTGCATATCTTGCGGGACGCTGTACAAGTGCCGTCAATGCAGTTTGGTCGCGCAGATCACCGGGTGGTTGGTCACCCTCAAAGGCAGCAATACCCTTAGTGGCCCCACATGAAGCGTCATGACGCACGTAATTCGAGCAATTGTCCATAGCAGTCAATCAATCAGTCAATCTTTCTCTATTAGCGTCACAAATACAGTACTATTTGCAAGTAATTATGCAGGAGGAGGTCCCAAAGTAGCAAACCACAAGCGGGACCTCATATGTTAAAACATATAAAAAGCTAAAATATGCATAATAAATGAGCAAGTAACAAATACATTTTGAAGGGTTTAGATTAGTATTTTATTTTTTTTACAAAGAAACACAGCAAGATATAGGAAATTAACAAAATGCAGCAGTTATACATTTAATAGATACGTTTTCAATTTTGTATTAAAAACATGGACGTGCATTATGTCTTTCATATCACGTGATAAAGAATTCCATAATGACATCGTCGTTCTACTGAAATAAACGAGGTTGTCTTTCAGCCAGTTAGTACTGTACAGTGTCCATTTTTATGAAAGCGAACACGTGAGCCTGCGCTCTGCGAAAAGGGCCTGTGCTCTGCCGCGGCTGCCTACAGCACCCTCAGCCGAGAGATAAAGAAAGCGAGTCCGCCTTCGGCAGCATCGCCCATTGTGAGAGCGAAGCGGGAACACAACCTAGCAGTGCTTGTCCAATGGCCATGCCTCGCTGTTTTGGTTGCTAACAGGTGGCGCGAAAAGCGGACGCGCTTTCTTTATCCCTCGGCTGATCGCGCTGTAGGCAGCCGCGGCAGATCGCAGGCCACACACTCGCGTGTTCCCTTTCATAAAAATGGACAGTGTAGTACATGCGTGCTACAACACCAATGTTTTATCCGATAAGTTCCTGGCACATTGTAGTAAGAGTTCCTTTCGGCGATTTCGACCTAGACGTATATCATTTTTGTTTCTTTGTTTTGTTTGTCTTTCACATAAGCTCATGCTTGAATGAATGAATGAATGAATGAATGAATGAATGAATGAATGAATGAATGAATGAATGAATGAGGCATCTATTGCAAAAATGAAGTTCAGGAGAGAATTGGGTGGGTCCCCATTCCGGGACTTTGTTGGGTTGCGCTCCAATTCGTGCCTGCCCTAATGATTTCGACCTCGACGTTTATCACTTTTTTGTTTTGTTTTCGTAATGTCTAATTTCACACCTCGCTTTTTGCACGTTAATCCAATAAACATGGGACCTTTATTTAAATTGCGCTTGTTTGCGTCGTATTCTGTTGTCTCTCGTCTCTGAAGTTCGCTCTGTGGCAGTTCAAATTGGGGATGTCCGCCATGGTGATTCAGTGATTACCGTGCTCAGCTGCTGATCCAAAGTATGCTGTGATGTTATTGGGGCAGGACCGCTCCAGAAAGAATCAGACAGCACGCCAGTGCACAAACACACGTCCAACTTCTATTGTACCCTTCACACATGGACAACCCACACCTTACGAAGTTCCTAACAAAAACACGCGGCTAAACTAAATGAATAAGTAGAACGTTCGGCCTACAGTTCAGGTCGTCGGGGTAGTAGCCTGGGCCGTCGTTGATGCCCCGTCGGCACCATTCAGTGGCGAAGTCGACGTTGTGCGGCGTCGTCACCTGCAGTGACGAGGTCGGGAGACGCAGGGTCGCCGCGTCGAACTCCAGTGGCTCAGCGCCACTGTCGACGAACTGGAGCCGACGACATACGTGTTCCAGCGGCAGGGAGTTGTGCCCTTGAGCACCTGCAGTCTGCCTCGGAAACCCACGCCAGCCCTCCTGGAACAGCGGCGCAAGGGCAGGTCCAGGCACCCGGCGCCAGCTCTCCACGACCAGCGGGACAAGGACAGGTTCAGGAACCTGGCGCCAGCTCTCCTAGACTGGTCGTCTAGCGGAGGCTGAGCTGTCCACTCGGCTGGTACGAGTGTCGCGACGTGGCCTGGGTCGTACCTATGGGCCAGACGCCCAACGAGGTAGTTCTGCCTCGAACGACGTACCTCGCGCACTGCCGAAGGCACGGGTCACGCACCCTCGAGGCCGCGCCTCACGAGCTGTCGTCTTCCTCGTAGGCACCGCACGGCACATACACGCACACATCACATCCTCTTCGCCACCGCACGGCACACTATTGTCGGTTTTTTAGTTTCTGTTTCGCGTCCGCGCAGCACATATTATGACATCACCCCCTTTTCCGAGAAAGTTGTTTGCAACTATTCTACTACAAGGGCGCGGGGCGAACGAATGGTCACTGCACTGCACGGTCACTGCACGGTCCCTGCACTGCACTGCATTGCCTTAGGGGTCGCATGTACATAGTAGCAGAATGTTCACAGAAGGCTGCTTACAGTTCGGTTGGAAAACTACCGTACAAGTAGGGATGCTATGTCGCAACTAGGAGTCAACTATTCACGACTGAGGGCTAGTAGTATTAAGAACCACGTTGCTACCTGAACGGCAGTTATGCGCGACTCAAGTAGTCGGCTCCAACATTGTCACAACCTTTGATGTAATGAACTGTGAATGAGTACTCCTGCATAAGGAGACTCCACCTCAACACTCTGTTGTTCACGTGTTTGGCGGAATTTAAATACTGTAATGGTTGGTGGTCTGACTGAATGACAAAAGGTTTGCCATAGAGGTAAATATGAAATTTTTGCACTGCCCAAACAAGTGCAAGGCATTCCCGTTCTATTGTTGAATAGTGGGTTTCTCGGGGCAATAAATTACGACTTGCGTAAGCAACTGGATGCAGCACCTGGCCCTTTCCCATCTGGAGCAATACTGCGCCCAGGCTTGTATTGGAGGCATCCGTACGAAGAACGAACTCCTTCGAGAGGTCGGGAGCAAGGAGGATGGGAGCATCACCGAGCTTCTTCTTGAGGGCCGTAAACGCTTCCTCTTGATGTGCGCCCCATGAAACAGTGTGGCTTTGTCCCTTTCTTGTAAGGTCCGTCAGCGGCTTGGTCAGTTCGGCGTAGTTAGGTATAAACTTCCTGTAATAGCCGGTCAAGCCAAGAAACGACTGTACTGCTTTCTTAGTTGTAGGTCGTTTTGCGGCAAGAATCTTGTCCAGCGTTTTGAGAAGCGGTTCAACTGTAGTCTCCCCGATTCGATGTCCCAAGAAGGATATGCTTCGCTCTCCTATCTCACATTTACTTGGTTTTATGGTGAGGTGAGCTTGGTTAATTCGTTCAAAAACTTGTCTGAGGGTGTCGATGTGCTCTTGCCAAGTATCGGTCGCAATGATGACATCGTCGAAATAATGGTGAACGTTGTCGACACCACCCAGTACTGATCTCATAAGGCGCGCGAATACTGCTGGCGCCGTTTTAATGCCAAAAGGCATGTAGAGGAAGTGATAGAGCCCAGACATGCTGGAGAAAGCAGTTTTTTCCGTTCGATGACTTGGAACGGCCCTTTCCACTGCATTAACAGCTTGTTGGAGTCAGTCGGGAGCAGAATTAAAACCTTGTTGCCTGGGCATAATTTTCTAGGGCGACTTTTCCTGTCATAATAGGTTTTCTGCTTCACACGAGCCTTCTCCAGCTGTTCATGGGCTATCTTGCAAGTCTCCTCTAGGCGATTGCGCAAATCAAAGACGTAGGTGTAAGTCGTCCGCGTTTCTGCGTCTAGCCCCTCATTTGTCCACAGTTCTCTCAGCACGGTTAGCGGTCCTCGGACGTGGCGGCCGTAAATGAGCTGAAACGGAGAGAACCCGAGGCTTGTCTGTGGAACTTCCCTATATGCAAAGAGTAGCGGAGCTAGGTACCTGTCCCAAGATCGAGGTCTCTCTTGGCACATTCTCTTTAGCATTGTCTTCAGGGTGCCATTAAATTTCTCCACGAGACCGTTCGCCATCGCATGATATGGGGTTGTCTTTAGCATCTTCACGGAGAGAAGCCTGCTAACCTCGTTCATTAATTCTGAGGTAAAACTTGCCCCTTGGTCGGTGACGATTTCCTTTGGCAAGCCGATGCGGGAAAAAATCTCGATGAGTGCTTCCGCAATGTGAACTGCATCGATTGCGGGCAATGCTACAGCGTCAGGGTAGCGAGTCGCAAAATCGATAAGTGTCAGAACATATCGGTTCCCACGGTCCGATCTTGGTGAAAATGGGCCGATTAAATCAACCGCGACCCTTTCAAAAGGTGTCCGGATAAGAGGCATGTTGCCTAGTGGTGCGACTCCAACTTTTCCTTTAGGGGTAGTTCTCTGGCACTTGTCGCAAGACTTGACAAAGCGCTTTACGTCTCCGTTCAGGTCAGGCCAATAAAATTCTTCTAGGACACGATCAGTAGTTCTTTTGATGCCTTGGTGTCCCGCCATGATACTGCCATGAGCAATGTCCAGTATGCCTACCCGGAACGCTTTCGGAGTGACCAGCTGTTTAAACGTCCTGCCAGTGGCAAGGCGGTAGCGTCGATAAAGCAATCCTTTATCTTCGATGAAATCGTAACAGTGGCCCTTTCCCGATTTGAACTCTTTATTCACTTTAGCAAAGACAGCTTTGAGTGTCGGGTCATTTCGCTGTTCCTCGACGAGTTGGGCTCTGGTAACGTCAGGTAAGAGCGTTGTTGACACGTACAAAGGCCTGATATTTTCTTGACCTTGTTGATTGGCTTTGGTTTTTGCCACGCTTGAAGAAGCAGATCTTGAGGTGACAGGTGACTTGGTCGGGTGTGCTTGCGCAGGTAACTCATCCACCTGGGTATGAGTCGCCTGCTTCCAGTCAGAATCTGGATCGTATGGTCCTCTGACGCCTGGAAGATTTCCCAGCACAAGGTCATAGAGGGGTTGATCCATACAAGCCACTTTCAGCATCCCTGTGAAGTACGGCGTGTTGACTTGTACAATAGCTTCCGGGAGATGGCTAGTTGACCTGTCTAGGAGAACGACACTGATTTTCTTGCCTGTCAGGCACACATCAGGAACGAGCTCCCGTCGGACGATTGCCGTGTTGCATCCCGTATCGCGTAAGACTCGAACCTCTCTTCCTAGCAGCAGACCTTCGACCACTGGCATCCCGTCGGCCAGGAAACGTATTGTACCCTGCACGTTCTTGTCGTCGTGGTGACTTGAGCAAGGAATCTTCCCTCCTGGACGCTTGGCTGTTTTTCTAGCACCGGCCCGGGCAGAGTCAGGTTCGCTAAATGCGCACGAAGAACTCGGTTTGTTGTCCCCATGCTGGTTTCGGCAAGTTTCTGTGACATGTCCCGTTTTACCGCACAACTTGCATTTCAGCATCTGCTTAGGTGGATTGCGGCAGTCAGGAGCCAAATGTCCGAAACGATGACACAGGATACACTTGAGTTGCGGTTTCCGCGACGCTTCGGTAGGCTTTCCACTGGACTCTTTCGCGGGGTCAGGACCTTTTCCTATATTAGTCAAATTCTGCGCCTCAAGGAAGCGATCCGTCAAATTAGCGAGTTCATCTAGTGACTTGCACTCTCGCTCTTTTAAGAAAACAACCAGCTTTGGATGGCAACAACGCAAGAATTGCTCAGAGACTACGTGATCCCTTAGACCTTCATAGGTTTGGGATACGTTTGCCATGTCTATCCAATGGTCGAAATAACTGGTAATTCTTGCTGCTAACTGTCGTCCAGTTTCACCATCTGCTGCTCGTGCTTTCCGAAACTTATCTTGGTAGCCTTGAGCCGTAAACTGAAATCTCTGCAGTAGAGCTTTCTTTACTTTTTGGTAGTCCAGCGAATCAGCGGCAGTCATTCGGCCTATCACGGTTAACGCGTCACCCGTTAGGCACATGCTAACAGCGAGACCCCATTTTTCTTGCGGCCAATCCTGTCCTGTGGCTACGCGCTCGAATCGCTGCAGATACGCGTGCAGATCATCGCGTTTCTCGTCAAATACAGGCAGTAACTTCTGCGGATTGAGGGGTGAGGAGGTGCTGGGCGCAGTCAAAGCGTCATTAGCTGCTACAGGCATATTCTGAGCTTCTTCCTGAAGCTTTAGCTTAAGCTGCAGAATTTCACGCTGCCTCTCGTCAGCTTCTTTGGCTGCCTCTCGCTCTGCAGCTCTCTCATCCCTTAGCTTAGCCTGTTGGGCCTCAATCCACTTGTTTAGCTCTGCACCCGAGAACCCTAGTTGGAGCCCTATAGCGGCGAGTTTTTCCAAGTCCATGGTGCAGTCTGAACGTGTGTCTGCCTCGAGCGAAACTGTCTTCTTTCACTGGTTTAACGAGCGGATCCTGGCAGGCTCGCCAGTTTGTGATGTTATTGGGGCAGGACCGCTCCAGAAAGAATCAGACAGCACGCCAGTGCACAAACACACGTCCAACTTCTATTGTACCCTTCACACATGGACAACCCACACCTTACGAAGTTCCTAACAAAAACACGCGGCTAAACTAAATGAATAAGTAGAACGTTCGGCCTACAGTTCAGGTCGTCGGGGTAGTAGCCTGGGCCGTCGTTGATGCCCCGTCGGCACCATTCAGTGGCGAAGTCGACGTTGTGCGGCGTCGTCACCTGCAGTGACGAGGTCGGGAGACGCAGGGTCGCCGCGTCGAACTCCAGTGGCTCAGCGCCACTGTCGACGAACTGGAGCCGACGACATACGTGTTCCGGCGGCAGGGAGTTGTGCCCTTGAGCACCTGCAGTCTGCCTCGGAAACCCACGCCAGCCCTCCTGGAACAGCGGCGCAAGGGCAGGTCCAGGCACCCGGCGCCAGCTCTCCACGACCAGCGGGACAAGGACAGGTTCAGGAACCTGGCGCCAGCTCTCCTAGACCGGTCGTCTAGCGGAGGCTGAGCTGTCCACTCGGCTGGTACGAGTGTCGCGACGTGGCCTGGGTCGTACCTATGGGCCAGACGCCCAACGAGGTAGTTGTTGTTGTTGCTGTTGTTTCCCTGTGGAAATGGCTCGTACCCAAAGAAGGGGATTGGCCGATTTTAAGGTGAATTTGCCCTAAACTTTCAGCATTGTGTCATTCCTACAATTTTTTTTGTAACTTAATTTTGATTTGAAATACCGATATCAAGTTTGCAGAAAAAAAAATAAGAAAAATTTTGAGACAGCAATTCAGCAAGAAAATCGTTTAGTCGCAGTGATGTATTCTTGAACGGCGAATAAAACATCCCTGTGGCTGAAACCCAGTGTAGAGGCTCCAAATGAAAGAAGATCAGGCTGTGATAGTTGCAAGCCCAGTCTTTGAAGAGGTGGTGCTAGTATGCTTTGCCTGAATAAATCGAAACGGCGACAATGTAATAAAAAATGACTGATCGTTTCCTCTTGATTACAGTAAATGCACATAGGGGAATTCAATATGCCTGATCTATGCAAGTAAAAATTGAGGGAGGTAACGCGGCAACGAAATTTCGTGATGACAACTTCCATCATCCTTGATTTAGTCAGTTCACTACGCCAGGGAAATAACAAGTGTTTGTACTCTGGAGAAGCCGTCAGTGCAGGGTCAGATAAATTTTGCCTGATTTTAAGTGTGCGAAATCGCGCCACCGTAATGTATACTGTATGGGGGAAAATAGGAATAATTGGTGTCGAAAGGGATGCCTTCGCAAGAGAATCAGCTATTTCGTTTAACAACAAACCTTTGTGCCCTGGTGTCCAGATTAAATGAATACTTCGGAGATGACAGGGGATCAACGATTTAAAAAGTTTCACTATAGGTGAGTGACCAGATGCGGACAGACAGACAGACAGATGCGGACAGTTCTGCCTCGAACGACGTACCTCGCGCACTGCCGAAGGCACGGGTCACGCACCCTCGAGGCCGCGCCTCACGAGCTGTCGTCTTCCTCGTAGGCACCGCACGGCACATACACGCACACATCACATCCTCTTCGCCACCGCACGGCACACTATTGTCGGTTTTTTAGTTTCTGTTTCGCGTCCGCGCAGCACATATTATGACATATGCGGGTTTGATACCGACCGCGGCGGTCCCATTTGAGTGGGTGCAGAAAGGTAGAGGCTCGTGTACAGTGGTGATGTGAGTGCATGTTAAAGAACGCTAGATGGTAGAAGCTTCCGAAGCTTTCCACCATGGCGTCCTTCATAATCAGATCGGGGTTTCGGAACGTCATACCCAAGAGTACATCTGTGGCGATGTCAATATAGCTGAGCTCTCTTTTTAGGGGATAGGGGCGAAGCTCCTCAAGGTCGAAAGTTATCCGCTAGCGGCGTTGTAGTATGCCATAGCCCTGATGATGATGATGATTATGATGATCATGATGATGATGATCACAGACAACGACTGGCTTGTGCAGGATATGACGTCACGATATGCTCTATACGATGCATTTTGTATGACTGAAAGCAACCAACAACCACCAGGGCAACGTGAGCAGACCTCGTCTGTGCACGTTTCCATGCACAGGCTTATGTATTGTCCGACGTCAGTGCACGTCACAGAATGGCAGGTGGCCTAAATTTTGGGATTGGTTGGTCGAATGAAAGCATTTATTTCAAAATAAAGAGGAGGAGCGGCGGCTAAAGGGACACCAAACAGAAAGAATCACTCGGTTTGGATTTGATAAACTGCCCTCACAGGACTCTGACGTCACAAGTCTAACTATAAAAGGTCCATTACTAGAGGAGAAAACAAAGCTTGAAGTTTCATTTTTTCTTAATTTCGCGCCGATGTCCCTGTGCGTGACGTAACAAATTTCAAAGTGTATTATTCGCACTTTCGTGAAATTGGCTCAACGAAATTTTCTGAAACAGCGTGTGCTAGATCAATGGCACCCATAGATGACAATTTAGTTCAAGTTTAACGATCAGCAGTTACGTAGGACCTAGTAGACACTTTCAAAATTTATGACGTCACGTTTTTTTTGTGCGGGAATCTCAAGTCGGCTTCTCCGCCTGCAATTCCTTATCCGCATGCGTTGTTTCGAGGTGAGAGTGGTGTTTTTTGAGATAGTGAAATAATACGCGAAAAATCAGCGCTCTTTTTAGGAGTTTCTGCCATGGGTGCAGTTCTCTTTTTCTCGGACCCACTATAGCTCCACCCTCCGGACCAGGGCCCTTTGGGCTTGAAGATCCAAGCAACTGAGTAAGGCTGCCTCCCACTGCTCTCCGGTCGGGTTAAAGTAGGTAGCAAGAGCCGAGTTTGAACTGGCAAGCCCAAACGATGTGGTAGGTGTCGGCAACCTCGCCACAGTATTGACACTTGACAGTAAAGAAAGAGTAGAAATGTTTCAAGATTGCGGGGCACAATAATGTGTTAGGGAACAGTCACATCAAGATGCCTTCAGTAGCTTTTTCCAGCCCTTTTGCTGGAGGTTTGTATTGACGATGCTTCTCCCTGCAATAGGTCGGAATGTCTTTGATTGTGAGGAGATATGCGCCCTCGGTTATGAGGTACTGGCCATCTAAGTGGCCTTTCAATACGCCGTCCCCTATAATGATATCGTGGTTTCGGGACTTAAAACCCTAACTATCATTACGATTAGCGCTGTTTCACAACTCGTAATCACGAACCGTCCTGCTTCATAGGCGTGTCCAGCACTGCCATGCCATTACTGCCCACCACTGACGTCATGATGATGTCATCTGAGATCACGTGATACTTACACCAGTCCTGTTGACGCCGTAGCCTCAGCAGGTCTCGCGAAGTAGGGTAAGGTACCACCAAATCTCGCTAATTCTCTGGCCTTGTGGCGCACATGTTACTTTCGCTTTAATAAGTTTCATACGTTTCGTGCATGGTGATTAATCTTCATATAGAAAGCGAGCTAAAGAGTGCAACGATATATTACGAGAAAGAACGCGAACAACGGCACGTCCGTTTTTCTCACGGATATTAGGGAAAACCGCCATCGGAACAGGCCTAGGTTCCAACTATATCGCATTACGCACCTCCGTCTCGGCTTGTTTCCGCTTGCCCGCGTGACGTTTCCGCGAGGTGAATTGACGTGGGAGAAAGAAAAAAAGTCGTCTGCTCGATTCTCCTACACTTTTTTTTTTATGTGCCCAGACGGGCCACGGGTGGAAGTCACACTTTACACTTGAAGTGACGAGGTGATTCTCGCTTGACTGACAGAAGTTCTGCATCTGTTATCCTCAAGTTCCGTTAGTCCTTTTCTCGTATGACTTCCGTTTAGTTTTTTAACACGAAAGCGAAGAGCTCGTTTCGCAGGAATTTTGGGAGCAATGTCTGTATCACTGGTCCGAATGAAAAAAACGGCGTTTTTCACAAGCGAGAATTGGAGATGGATTCAAAGAAATTAATAGTGATAAATCCTCGGTCCAAATGGATAAATCCTCGGTCCGAATGGAAACCTAATTCAGGCCTTCTGCGATGCAAACTGGTGCTCTACCACGTAACTACGGCAGGGCTTACAACAGCCTCGTAGAAAAGCAAAATCTATAAGGATGTCTTGTATATAGTCAGAGCTACGAGTGTCCTTTACGCAAGTAATATTGCGATGCAGAATTGTAGGCTTGCATCAGACTTCAAAACATAGGAATAGTGCAACGAGCGGGTGCTGTAGTGCTACCTACCCAATGCAAGGATCCACAGCCACTATAATTCTTCATAAAGAAAGCGACAGCATCCCAATAAAGGGTGTATGAAAGGGAGACGCGATCTCTACAATGCTATTCATCGCGTGTTTATAGGAGGTTTTCAGAACCCCAAGATTTGGAAGAGTTAGGGATAAGAGTTCATGGAGAGTATCTGAGTAACCCGTGATTCGCTGATGACATTGCCTAGATCAGTAACTCAGGGCATGAATTACAGCTCATGATTACTGAACTGGACATGGAAAGCAGAAGAGTAAATCTTAAAATTAATATACACAAAACAAAAGTAATGTGCAGCAGTATCGGCAGAAAACAGAGCTTTGCGATAGGGGGAGAGATGCTGGAAGCTGTAAAGGAGCGTGTCTACTTCGGACACGTAGTAACCTCGGAGCCGAACCATGAAACTGAAATACCTAGAATAATAAGGACGGGGTGCATAGAGTTGGACAAGCGCTCTGAAATCATGAACAGTAATCTACCACCAGCCTTGGAAGGTATATAACAGTTGCATCTTGCCGGTACTTACGTACGGATTAGAAACCTGGTTGCTTACCAAGAGAGTTCATTAAATTGTGGACGGCACACCAAACGATGGAAAGGGAAGTAATAGGTGTAACCTTCAGAGACAAGAAGAGAGCAGAGTGGGTCAGGGAACAAACCAGGGTTAAGGATAATATAGTTGACATCAAGAAGAAAAGATGGGCATGGGCCGGGCACGTAGCGCGTAGGCAGGATAACCACTGGTTATTAACGGTAACTGGCTTGATCCCCAGAGCGGGCAAGCGCACGAAGGGGAGACAGAAAGATAGGTGGGCCGATGAGATTAGGAGGTTTGTGGGCATAAGGTGGCAGCAGGAAGAACATGACCAAGTTGATTGGGGGACCATGGGAGTCCTGCAGTGGCGTAATCAGGCTGACTATGATGACCCGATACAAAGTGTGCAACTGCGCAGGTGCGTGCGGTACCTTTTACGGACGCGTCGGGGGCACTCCGCCAATTAGCAAAAGGAAGTATTGTGCAGCGAGTGATTCAAAGCTGTACTCGCAGTAGACATTGAATTGTCCTTGGTCTTGTGCTCACTTGTACAATTGTAAAATATTATTACCTATTGTTAACTCTCTGGCAACGTTATTTTTGTGAACAAGAACAGTATGTTCATCTGTGGTTGTCTATGTCATTTTTTTGTCGTCGTGTGTGTGTTCTAACCGTCCTTTTGTTTACCAACTTTCTGTATGTGTTTTCTGTTGTGAATTATGCTTTGAAGCTTGTCGTAATGATTAATCTAAAACCGCGTCACTGTGTTCTCACTGTGAAACATCATTGTGCGTGTGTAACTTTGTCAAAAAAGTGCATTAAAGACTAACGAACCTAAATGGCGTATACATAAACACTGATAGCCGCTAATCAAAGCGGCAAGTGACCAGCCACTGACGACTCCTACAGACCATTTACGAATCGGTTTTGGTGACACTAAACTTGGCGCTTTGTATCTTTTCTAACTAAAAGGACTGCGGTACGGCATTGCTCTATTAGCTTCATTTCAGTATGCAGTTCTTGCAGCCATACCATCCACGTATGATGAAATTTGGGGGTCATAAAAAGTTCGCCTGCATCGATATTACTTGTCTACACTCGTTTCACTGGCATACAAGATCCGAGAGGCATAGCCTTGATTGCGAATCATCTTGTCTACCCGTTAGTCCCATACCAACGTCCCCGAAATGCACTGTGCTTCTCGCGGTCGCTGTCATGCCTCAAATGCTCTAACGCTGTGTGCCCGAGCACGAGGTCTTGTGTTCGATTCCCAGCCGAAGCTGCCCGGTTACGCATTGAAAGTGGTTTCGTGATATCGTCATATGCACAAAAAGGCAGACCACCAGCCAGAGACCGGAAGAAGTGCCCTAATCCCCCCTTCCTCCTACTCTTCAAAACTTAAGATGAAGGGGATGCTTTACCGAGGACAAGTAATAAAATGTGTTTTTCAAAGATTTCAACAAGCGTCAGCCTCTCAACCCCCCTTCCCCCCCCAACCGCAGAAAAAAATTCTCGCTACAGGCCTGCAAATGAGAAAATATTTAGGATGGCGACAGGTATGCGTCTTATGTAAAATCGTCGGTAAAGCCAGCTACCGAACGATCACTTGCCGTCATCCGAACAAAAGCGGACCCGTGACACCGGCACCGGGTTCGGACGGGTGACACGACCCCAATGACGCCGTCAACAGCGGCACACGACGGCAACGCACGGACCGCAAGGCAACATTGTGCGAAGCCGATGCGCTTCCGGTTGTTCCCACTTCCTGTCGTTTCCAGTTTGCGTTTCTTCCGTTTCTCCTTATCGGTTTTACATTTCTGAAACATTTAACACATTTCGGCTGCAGTGCACCTTATGGCAGCACCCCCCCCCCCTCACCCTCCCGTCAGCCTCCCGACGCGCACAGCGCGAACCCCGCTTAGCACGAAGACATTGCCACGCCGGAAGTTCTTGGCGGGGCGGAAGACGTGGAGGGGGTTCTCTCTCAACGGAGTCTGGGAACCACTGCGAGCGCGGGGAGGGGTCGCGGCCGTGCGGTTCATACATGCGCGCTTTCCTCGTAAATCGAAAAAGAAAGTTAACGCCCCGAATTCGTACGAAATAGAAAAAAAAGAAAGATTGTGGTAGCCTGTACAAGCATTACCTCGGGAACAAAAAATAAAGAGATAATGTGAACCAAAGCGCTGTGGTTCTCACTAAGTATTTGATGGGGGAGAGGGTAGTGCCGGGTTCTTTTCGGAAATCCAGAAAGGGGACGAAATGCTGGTAAGCGTAAGCGCTAAAGGTGCGTATAGAAAGGAGACGACGTGAATGAAAATCACGTGACTGCCAAAGGAGGATGGCGAGTGGCTGAGAGATCTAAAGGTATACAGGTGGAGAGCGTGATGGCGCTTTAAAGACCGTAACAGCGATGAATAAAGAAATGAGAGTAAGGAGAGGCAGCGAGAGAGACGAACGGAAAGGGAATTCGTCGTCGTGGAAGTCTAAATAACGAAACAGTGTGTGTAGGCCGCGTGTGTGTTGCGAGATCTCGGTTTAAAGGGCACAAAATTTGCGTGCTGTGTATATCAGTTGCATCTGAAAAACGGAAATGACAGAAATGAAAGAAAGAAAAAATGGGACGATACGGGTGACCTGTAGCGGAGTGTTAGGGACCTTAAGTGAAACTCACAGGATGGAGTGCAGCGCATGCACACACAAGAAAGAAAGAAAGAAAGAAAGAAAGAAAGAAAGAAAGAAAGAAAGAAAGAAAGAAAGAAAGAAAGAAAGAAAGAAAGAAAGAAGAAAGAAAGAAAGAAAGAAAAAAGAAAGAAGGAAAGAAAGAAAGGAAGAAAGAGAAGGCTGCGAAGTGGCTGAGGGTCATTCAGTTTGCTGTCTCGTAGTACGCGTATAGATAGAGAGAGAGTAGCGCGTGTAACGTATATATCTGGGAAAGCGAAACTCGGGAAGGCATGAATGAAATCTCTAGGTGTGGGAATGGCGGCGAATGTGGTGTGAGAAAGAGTAAGGAATGGAAGGCAACAACAAGGTGTGGGGTGAGGTTAGGGATCAGCATGCTTTCGGGGCCCGTGGGTACTGGTATACTTGCAATTGAACACGCTCCCTCCGAGGTGTTACAGTCCGGATGCTCTCACCATGGACGCATAGATCTGTTCTATCGCGCTGTTCCCACAATCTTCGATCCGTAGAGGCGCCCACCGAAGGTACGGGTGGTGTAACCACCGTCTAGACAATTAATGGGATGTCTCGATGTACACTTCTTCATTTTTTTTCGTGTTTTGATCACAGCTCTTAAGCGATCGGTCCTTCGTTGAGTGGCGTCGCCATTATCGGAGTAACCGACAGGACCGAAATAGAACGAAATAGTGCGAAAGAGAGACTTGTCCCAAGAAGCTTGTGGTCCTGCGAGCCAGTGAGCCACTACGTTAGAATTGAAGAAAGTTTACGTTAGCATATGCAATAGACATGCTGGCAATTGGGGCCCCAAGTAGCTTGCAACCCAGCTGGGCTCAATGCACAGAACCCAAGCCCAGTCTTGGGACTCTTGCGTTCGTGTTGACCCAAGGCCCCGAAATCAAAACTAGCGTGGTCCCCCAAGGCGTCTTGCGTCGCGAGCGAAACAACGTAGACGCAACGCGTACCACGATGCAGGGATGGACCGCGAGTCTCCCGACGTGTGTCGTCCCGTGCGTTTCACCCAACGTAGCCTGCCTGTGATCAACACTGCTGATCATCCGAACGCAGGAGCAACCTATACGCAATGCGGCTTGGGGACCCTATAGTGTCTTGGGCCCCCATGCAAGCTTCGAACTCTCTAAGCCTGTTCAAAGTTCCTGTGACCGTGCGACGCGTGCCGTCGCGTATACATGCACAAAAAGTGGGTTCATATGTGAAGATAGGGAGAAGAAAACGTGCGTTTGTCCAGGGGGGCATCATATGTGTCGAATACTTCGTAGTCTGGCGCAGCATTTGCGTCAGCCAGCGGCGGCGGAAGTTGACGACGCCATGTTCAACGTGTTTCGAAGTGAGGACGGGGCCAGCAATCCGAATCCATACTCACAATCGCGCAGCGTCGCCATCACGCATCCACATTTGCTGTAATTACCGCAAAGTCAAAACACGTGAACAACTGCGCTCATAATTTGAATAAGGCAGTATCCTAATCATCGCTCAATATTTTTGTTGTAATCTTCCTTATACATGACAGTATATACACGTTGGTTAGCTGTAGTCCACCGGAATCTGTCTACCAACCCCTTAGACCACGGCATACATTCACCAACACCGACCACAAGATATATAAACTAAGGTATAGCTGCCGCAGCCACACAGCCTATTGACAGGCTGTTGATATCAAACTGATGTTGCCGTCTATTTCTACCATTCCTAACCGGGAATAAATAAAGGCACCTGTTTCGCGCTGTATTTCGGGTTAATTTATACCGTCCTCCCCCGTTTTGATCGATGATATTCTTTCTAGGGATACTTCAACGCAGGAATTTTGGTCTGTTTGCCTGAGTTCTCTCAGTGTTTGTCACGTGATTCAGCCACCCGGCGAAAGTTTACGCCCTTGCTCAACGCCCACGCAGCCATCTCGATCTGGTGGCTAGTTTTCATACTTGCGAACATTGTCGATAAAAAGGCAAATATTACGCATATCTGAGGCGCAACATCAACATGTATTACGTCGTGCGCTTCTTTAATAGCAAATACATAGATATGTATATATAAAGACCCTGGTGTTTCTTACGCTGCGCTGAGAATGCGACGCTATGCGCGATAAAATGGGTGTTTCCATGTATACACTTGGGCAGTACGATTCGGTGCAGCCGCATAGCAGTGGCTCTGCGTCCTACACGGGCTTTCGTTTTCCGACATTACCGCTTGATGGCATCGATATCTGACGCAGCGCAAAGTCGGGAATGGAGAAGGTACCTGCGTTCGTTTTCTCTCGTCGCCACGGGCTCGCGATGGGCTTTGCCAAATAAATGGTGCAGCTCGCTCACCTCGCTATATTTTCTCGGCACGCTCGTAACCACTTTATGAAAGCACATATATGCCGAAATTTCTTCGACGAGATATGTCTGTATGACGAATATAAACGACAGCTCCACCGCGGTGGTCTAGCGGCTAAAGTACTCGGCTGCTGACCCGCAGGTCGCAGGGTTCGTATCCCGGCTGCGGTGGCGGTATTTTCGATGGAGGCGAAAATGCTGTAGGCCCGTGTGCTTAGATAAAAAAAAAAACTTGTGGTCGAAATTTCCGGAGCCCTTCACTACGGCGTCTCTCATAGTCATATAGTAATTTTTTGGGACGTTAAATCCCACATATATATCATCAATCGAGTATGAATTATGGGTGGTAACATGAAAATTAAGGCATGTATTTTATGTAAAGCATGACTTACACGCCGCGCTCATGGCGCGCTGGCGGACGGTTGGCTTGCTTGATTTTCCCCAAATCGGCCACGCATGAGGCGACTGTATGACGAACACAAATGACAGGTTGTAACCGGAAAATATAACAAGCATGTTACGTAAGGCGTGATGTACATGCCGTGCTTATGGTGTACTGGCGGTCGGCTCACCATACTGATGTGCACCGAAATGGGCGTGGTGGGACGTTATTGAACGACAAACATACATAATTGTGACAAGAAAATATAGGAGGCGTCTTGTCCCCGCCTCTCATTCATGTTCGTCGTATGGATACATTCTGCAGTGCCACTCACGTTATATACCAAGATAATGTAACAGCCCTGAACGTACTATGAGCGTGACATATGAATCATGCCGTACATGCCAGTATTTTCCTGTTGCCAGCTGTCCTTCATGTACTTCATTCAATCACGTGACAGAACACCCTTTTTTTCGAGCATATCCAGATAGCAAACTGCAGCGGCAAGCACAATATAGGAGCAAAACACAATATAGGAGCACCTAACATAGATGTTGTGACATTCATGTTTACCCCTGTTACTTGTGTTTCAAGGATACGCTCGTACTGCATGCAAGTTTTATCGAGTTTCATTTCTCTGATACCTACGGCTCAGGTGAGCTGGGGTCACGTGCATCATTTTGAAATTGTATCTATTTTCATGGTGTGACAGCCGGCAGGGAAATGAACATTAAGCTAACCTAAAGTAGCTAACCTAAAGAACATTAAGCTAACCTAAAGAACATTAGGCTAACCTAAAGAACATTAAGCTAACCTAAGTAAGTAAATGGTAGACTAGCAGTGTGACATGGGTATATGACAACTTCGCTGCACGAATACGCAACAAGCCCTTGTTGCGATCGCCTTCCCCGCCCTTCGAACCAACGTCGTCACTTCAAGACGTGAAAGGGCTGCACGCGACCGCGAAGTTTAGCGGCACGCGCGCGCAGCTGCAAGCTCTCAGAAAGATTGCGGGCTCCTCTCAAGGGCGGTGTCCACTTTCCGACCCGCGTTGACGGGGTTCGCGTGCGCGTGACAGGTTAAAAAAATAAAATAAAAATGCGCCTCTTGTCGTCGTCATCGGGCGGGTCCGTAGTGAAGACTGAACAGATAAGGCGTACGTCGACGAGGGCGCAGAAGCCACCCGGTGACGTTTTGGAGGAGGAGATATGTTAAGATGATGCTACAAGTTACAAGAGCCCCGAACGTCAAGAAAGAAAAACTGAGGTGGTTTCGAGCTACACGTGTCAAGCCTCAACGGCTTGCGGGGCTGGGCCGTCTTATGATGATGATGACGATGATGCTTCAACCGTAGCTAATACCCACTCAAAGGGACTAGAATGGCCTTCCAACCAAAGCAGTGCTTCAATCTAACCTAACTATGTCCAACCGTGTTATAGAAAAACTGATCTTGTAGAAATGCCCACCCTTCATGTAAACGCCCTTTCCTTTAGGGGCATTTGAGGTATAGTAAATATATGCTTTGTAAATAAATATGCTTTGTATCTTCACTATGCTCGTTCCTGTGGGGGGGGGGGGACGCAAAAGGGGGGCAGAGGAAGCTTGGGGGGAGGCTCAATCCTCTCCCCCCCCTGCCATGCCACCCGCTGCCACCCCCTGACTAGACAACTTAATATTTGAGTGTATGTATGACACTCTTGACTTCTTTCTTAAAGTATCATTATGCTTTAGGCTGTCCGAATGCCTGCAGTGGCTGCTCCTGGATTTTATGCTTCAAAATGGACGATGTGGTTCAGGGGCGGCGCCAGGATGTTTTTACTGGGGGGGGGGCAACCACGAAAAGTGAGTTCCTTCGGGGGTGCAAGCTAGCTCTGCTCCTACTAGGTTTTCAATATATGCTTCCGGGCACTTGGGTGGGCATAGGAGGAGGGGGGGGGGGGCAGGCGAGAATTTTGGGGGGGCTCCAGCCCCCCTTGCCCCCCCCCCCTGGCGCCGCCCCTGATGTGGTTGGTACTGCGCTTAGTTTTTTTTTTTTTTTTTGTGGCGAACACAAAAGACACCGACAGGCTGAAAAGTTTATTACGAGTGAAAAGCTGAGAGCTTGGCCTGAATGAAATTTCTCACGCGCAACCCGGCGTTAGAAAAAGGTTGGAGGTGGAAAGGGAGGAGTTAGAATGTGTTGATGAGGAGGATGAGGGCGGTGATGAAACAAAACCTTGAATGTCCAAAATCCTTTGCAGTCGCTTGTCCAGTTCAGCCTCGCGCAGAAACTTGTTCCAGCTTCGAAAATGATGGCGCTGATGATCTCGTGACGGCACCAAAAGGACTTTTCCCCGATTCTTGTTGCTCGACAGAATGAAAAAAAAAAAACGTGGCTATCGATTTTATTTGCATGCTATATCGCGGGCAGACTGCAGTAAGCTGCAGTTAGCTGCAAGGCACGTTTTAGAACCAGTGTCTGCCGAAGCGCACTAAAAGTGAACCGGTGCTAAAAAGAAAACACGGTATGGTAGCCCCATCTCACATTTTTTTATCAAACTGTTTCACGCCAGTACGGCCTTTGAGACTCGCAACGTCTTTGATTTCAATTTTTTTCCCAAAAGCAGGATTAGGCGCGAGATTCAAAATTCCTATATTTCATTCGATTCAACTCCACGTTTCGAGGGCCAGCTTACACAGCACTGAAATTTTAGCAGCTGGAACTGTTTAAAGTGAGTCCGGATCACTTTTGGATATCCGAGCGAAGCCGAAAAATTAAGCCATGTTTTAGAAGCTGTGCCTATCGAAGCGCTTTAAAAACCGTACAAGTGCGAATGAGAAACCACAGTATGGTGGCGCCATCTCGCATCTTTCTATTACACTGTTTTTACGCAATCACGGCCTTCGAGATTTGAAACGTCTTTTTTATTTCATTTCTGCAGGTTCAGGAGATTCGAAGTTTCTTTATTTCTGTAGTAATCAACTCGAACTTTCGAGGGACAGCTTACACCGCACTAGAATTCTGACGGCTGCAACCATTTCAAGTGAGTCCAGATCACTTTTCGGTATCCGAGAGAAAGCGAAAAATACCTATGGCGAATTAGTGGCGCAGGCGAATGAAGTGCTTGACTGGTAGTCTACGCTTCTGAGTCATGACCATAGGTCGGCAATACACGTGGAGCTCACTCAGACTCAATCACGAAGTATATTTAGCCCTTGGGACTTGCTCGGACTTAAATTCCCCAGACGTTTACTCAACCGACTTACTCGGACTCAGGTTCATCAACATTTTTCTGAGCCGGATTCCCTTGCTTAGGCTCACGGCTCCTTCTCAGTCTGAGTGAATCTAAAGGAGGAGACTCATTAGTCTGTTAGCGTACAATTGGCGTCTTTCAATGCGGTCTGAACTCTTGTTAACACCAATATCTCACGTAATCAGTGCTCTACTTGGCGCCTTCTTATCTCGTACATTTCAATATAAGATATCACTTGTTTTCCTCCAGTGAGCACCTTTTTATTGAAAGAGATGACTCATATAAAATATTTTTATCAAAATTTTTTTCAAAGAGTTGACTTACGAGTGAGTTTGCCAACCTATGGTCACTTTATACGAGAATTTGTTTTTGTCTTCTCTCAATGCATATTCTTTTTGACGTCGTTTGCTGCTCTAAAAGTTGGCTATACTTGGCGACAATGTTTCATGATAGCACCGCGGAAGCTACAGAACCAAACCGCAAGCCCACTATGGCGCCAGAAGAGAGTACTTGAGTTTCGATACGATTTTCTCATTTGATTAGCTGAAGTAAATACCACTCTATCGATTGTAGGACTCGAACAGTTGCGCCAAGTCGCAGGTTAAATGCAGTTATTGTTCATTAGGTAAGGATGCCCTCCTTTTCCATCCATTTCTTAGAAATCGCAACCTCTTCGGCAAGAAGCACGTGATCACAATCAATTTGACGAGTCAGTAGTTGCAGGTCAGCAAACTCAGTCGTGAATCTACTCACTCGAACTCACTGAGTGAACTGTGAATCTGAGTGAGTCCGGGTTTGAGTCCGAGCGAGTCCAGCTGAAGAACACTTCCGTGAGTGTGAGTCCGACTCAGTCCGGCTTTAGGAGAACTTAGGTCAGTCCGAGTGAGTCCAAAGGGCAAAATGTAGAGCTTTGGGTCATCAGGCAGGCTGGAGATGCCACCCAGGTCCAGGGTCTTCTAGTGATCACCTGAGGCACGGCCAAATCATCGACATTGGTTGGGAAGGGACCGGGGTTAATTCCCTCTTCTTCCACCTCGCCCGAAGAAAACTGATGGACTTCAAATGTTTTTCATACATTCATATATTTATTCATTCAGCCTGCGTGAGTTCCACTCCTTTTTGTCAATCTATTGTTCAGGCTTACAGGGAAAGCTTGAGTGATTGGCGTAATAAAAAAAATTGTTGGGATATTATGAGAGACGGGAAAATGACACTCGAAATCAGACAACAATCAACAAAGATTTTGTTTTAACATCCGGGGCAAACGATGGCGCTTGGTGATGGACATTGAATGTTGCAATGACGCTCAGTGGTTTATTGACACACTAAATAATACTAATAATAATAATAATAATATAACATTATTATTATTATTATTATTATTATTATTATTATTATTATTATTATTATTATTATTATTATTATTCCCTATTACAGTGTTGTTGTGGGGTGAAAAAACGACTAGTTGCCTGACTAGGTTCCCACCCCCGGGTTACTTCAGACTGAGGTAGTAGTGGCGACGGAACACAATATGGTAGAAATAGCTGAGCCTATTTATACAAGATGTAATTATGAACATAAATTTGAGTAACTTTAAATAGGCACAATACAGCTTATTTGAACTTTTCATATATCAATACTCATAGACAACCATGTTTACAAACACTGTGTGCAGGTTGTTGAGAAACGGCGGACCGATCCCGCCGAAGCCACCACTGTTGCGAAAGACGGCGACGCCGACGCGGTCCCGGAGGCGCCACTTCTTTCGACCCCGCCGGGAAGGTCACCAGCCGTTTGGTAGCGTATGTTTCTCAGCTCGCGACTGCTTCTGCGCAGAGCTGAGGAGACGAGCGGACGAGACGACGGTGAGTTAAACAAGGTTTATGTACAGCATATATACAGAGGCGTTACAATTTCGGCACTGGGGCCGGCAGAGACTCGAAGAGCCGAGCTCCTCTCTCTAATACATAGGTCAGCCTTTCGCCTAAAACCGCTGATCGCGACACGCCGCAGGGCTTCTTTTATTTACACCGGGCCCAACTAAAATGTCCAATCAGAAGCGCCGCTGGTCTTCAGAGCAGGCTCCTCCAATGGGGTTCGCCGCGCGATGCGTCAGGCCACCAGACATGAGGACGCCGGCTCGCTGTCACGTGCGACGCTGACTCAATGCACGTGGGCCACAGATGCGCCGCGCGTGTTCACGCCGTGGAGTTGTTCGCGCCCGGCGGGCTGCGGGCTGGCCTTGACCCAGATTGCCTGTTTCAGAGGCACGGACGTTTGACGAGGACTCGCTGGCATAACAGCACCCCCGCCGCCAGACAATGCACCGGAAAGACGAGCTGCTTCCACGGGGCTCGGATGTCAGGTGCGCTCGTTCGCCAGGTCCCTCCAGGTTCGCCTCCATGGCCATGGGGAGAATACAGCTCCAGACTGTTCCGGGAACACATCCCATTTTGACGACGGATCCCAGCTCCACGGGCTTGTCGCCACAACTTGCTGGCCAACTTCGCTCGTCTCTTCCGACCATCTTCGGTTTCAGCACTTGTCGATGGTTCTGCAACTTGCTAAGAACGGTTCGACAACAGACAACACACGACACAAGCAAGTGCCCTCGGTCACCCAACAGAACACCAGACAAAGTATAGAACAACATATACCTATCTACGTGTCTATCGGAATTTCGTTCCCTCTACATCAAGAGGCACATGTGGGACAAAAGACTCCTAAAGTAAGAACTTGAATTTTTCACAATTACAACCCCGCAACGAATTAGAATACCACATAAAGTTGGCCCCTTGAGAGCACTCTGAACGAGAGCGCTCGGCCCAGGTCGTGATGAGGTCAAAATTTTGCCCCGAATCGCCAGCGAGAAACCGAAAGGTTGAGAAGTTACTAGCTGGAACGCACTGCTCAATGCACCTGCATTAGCGTATAGCTTTCTTTTTTTTTTTTTTAGCGAACGCCAAAGTTGCCCTGACGGAGTACCACGCTCCATCTCAGTAACCGGTCACTTTTAGGCGACGATACCTATGCGGTACCAAGAGCGGCTCACACTTGCGACGTTCCACAGGAGAACAACGATACGGCTTGCTATGGATTGGCTCCTCACCGCTTAGCACGATATCGTGTTCGATCACCCTCGTGTTTCCGGGGCGGTCCGAAAACACGTCTTCAAACTCGGAACCAATCTTTCTCAGGTCCTCTTTCTCAGGTCCTCCTTCACTTAAGCTAGGCTCTAGGTTTATCTGCTCCCGGATTACTTTCGATCCCCCTTCGATTACTTCACTAGAACTCAAAATTTCTGCTTCCTCTTCCTTTGAAGCATTCAACAACAGATTTACGACCGCTTGAGGTTGAACGTATGGTTTCATCAAGTTGTAAATTTTGTCCGGCCGCCTTCCTAATTTCACTTCATAATTTGTATCGCAAGGCTTCGATAATACTTTGGCGGGCCCTTCCCAATCAACCTCAAGCTTGTTCTTTTTGAACGGCTGCAGCAGCATTACCTGACTCCCTACTTCAAAAGCGCGCTTCTTCCCCGATTTCTCGTAGTGCTCCTTCGACAGCACTTTTGCCGCGTTTTTCTGGCTTTCCACGAGCGCTTCAATCGAGAGATCCTCACTCTGCCCTCGAATGAGCGTCTCTCGACCAACTCTCGGCAGCTCGCTCCAACTTTCCGCTACAGGCGAGAGCGTTGCAACCCTCTCGCTCTGACTCAATGGCGCCACGTCGTCTCCCCCAGCGCATACCGCGCCGGCCGCTCCCGCGACGGGCCGCTCGCGTGACTGCTCACATGACTCATGCGGAAAATTTCCTTTCTGGGGTTCCGTCGACCCGCCGACAAGGTCACTTGAGAGTTCACCGCATTGAACCAGATCAAGCTGCCGCGATAGCTTCCGCGCTTGCGATCGCGTGAGAGCCATGCACGCTAAGTTGGGGAAGAATGATTTGCCCTGCTCTTTGAGAAGCTGCTCCGAGTTGTTGGAGAAAAGATAAGAAAAACGACCATTCAGCGCGGCAGACACAGCCGCTTCGGTGCAAAGCTTACCGAACGGGCCTTCAATGACAACGGTGGCGATTGGTAAGCGAACACTCTGCTCCTCGGCGACTTGCCTGATCCACGCGCATTCTCCTGTGAAGTCATCCGGAGACACCAATGAAGGATGGACAACGTCCATGGTTGCCGCTGAGTCTCTAAGTGCTCGGCACGTTTTCTCATTGACCCTAATTTCTTGGAGATACGGCTCCAACAACCGCATGTTTTTTCTGATTCTCGGATCGTTGCGAAGGCAAACTTTTCCTGACAGTTTCTCGCGATGTGCCCTTCCTTTTTACAGTTGTAGCAGATTAGCGGCTTCCGTTTGTTTTCCGGTTCTAATGCCTGTGTGGTAGAAACCTCACTCGATTTCTCCGCTTCTGTTTGCCCTTCCCCTACACTGTCCTTCGTAAGAGACGGGTCCTTCTTGAAATTACGGTGCGGAACGGGTTTCCGTTGATCAGGTTTCCTTGAAAAGCCCTCTTTTCTCTCATCTTTTTCAACGCGCACTGCCCTGCTATGCAACTTTCGGCGAGTATAATACTCCTCAGCTAACTCTGCTGCCTTGTTTAGCTGTACTTCACCAAGTTTGTCCTGCAGCCAAAGTTTGACATCCTCCTCGATGCAGCGGTAGAATTGCTCCAATGCAACGCATTCCACCACTTTATCGCGGTCGTCATAAACACCTTCGCCCTTGAGCCATTCAATCAAATCGGCTTTAAGACGAAACGCGAAGTCAACGTGTGACTCATTCCCCTTTTTAGCATACCGGAACCTTTGCCTGAAAGCCTCGGGTGACAACTTATAACGTCTCAAGAGCACTTCCTTAACCTCGTCATAGCTCTCAAACGCTTCCCTCGACAAGCAAGTTATCGCGTCGGACACTTCGCCGGGAAGAAGAGCTAGCAGGTTCCGCGCCCAAAGAGACCGCTCCAAAGCGTTTCGCTCACAGACGTGTTCAAACTTGACGAGATACTTCGCCATGTCCTCGCCTACTACGAACGGTGGCAGTTGGTCCCGAATTCTGAAACCGCTGACCTGAATCGTCGGAGAAGCTACGCTAGGCGCCTGCGAACACTGTAGGATTGCCAATTCTAGTCGTTTCAACTCTAGGCGCTCTTGTCTCTCGGCCTCCTCGCGCTCGCGAGCTTCTCGCCTTTCTTCACGTTCGCGAGCTTCGCGCCTTTCTTCACGTTCGCGAGCTTCGCGCCTTTCAGCCTCTTCACGAGCTTCTCGCCTTTCAGCCTCCTCACGTTCGCGAGCTTCTACTTCTCGCCTTTCAGCCTCCTCACGGCGTGCTTTAATATCCACCCAGGCCTCATCGACTTCCTCAGCCGACACTCCCTCATCCTTCATGATCTCAAGGATCGCTTGCTTTCGTTTCGCACGGCCCAAAGTAATGCCGAGTTCCTCACAAATTTCGATGAGTTCCTTCACTTTAAGGTTCTCCATCGTTCACACTAGCCTCTTGCTGTTTGCCCCTGTTAACAATTTACTTGCCGTACCCACTATAAGTCACCTAGCAAGACGCGCAAGCAACTTTTCACTCTCCCGTGTTTACCCCCTCCGCATTAACTTTGGTTTCAAAGCACTTCGACTTTGCTTGAAACGATCAAAGCTCACTCTAATGCTTCACACAGCCCTTCTCTAAACTACTACAACCTGAGCTAGAGTAGTCTGGTGAACTGAGGGGAAAACATCAGGCACTCACCGCATCGATGTCGCTGACGCCGGCCGATCCCGCAGCTGCCAACCACTGTTGAGAAACGGCGGACCGATCCCGCCGAAGCCACCACTGTTGCGAAAGACGGCGACGCCGACGCGGTCCCGGAGGCGCCACTTCTTTCGACCCCGCCGGGAAGGTCACCAGCCGTTTGGTAGCGTATGTTTCTCAGCTCGCGACTGCTTCTGCGCAGAGCTGAGGAGACGAGCGGACGAGACGACGGTGAGTTAAACAAGGTTTAGGTACAGCATATATACAGAGGCGTTACAATTTCGGCACTGGGGCCGGCAGAGACTCGAAGAGCCGAGCTCCTCTCTCTAATACATAGGTCAGCCTTTCGCCTAAAACCGCTGATCGCGACACGCCGCAGGGCTTCTTTTATTTACACCGGGCCCAACTAAAATGTCCAATCAGAAGCGCCGCTGGTCTTCAGAGCAGGCTCCTCCAATGGGGTTCGCCGCGCGATGCGTCAGGCCACCAGACATGAGGACGCCGGCTCGCTGTCACGTGCGACGCTGACTCAATGCACGTGGGCCACAGATGCGCCGCGCGTGTTCACGCCGTGGAGTTGTTCGCGCCCGGCGGGCTGCGGGCTGGCCTTGACCCAGATTGCCTGTTTCAGAGGCACGGACGTTTGACGAGGACTCGCTGGCATAACAAGGTATAGCAAAGAGAAAACATTAATAGCAAAAATAAAGAAAGCGAGAGACAAAGAGAACATGGCAACACCTTAGTTGATCCACACATGCCTAATGCTTTGACTGTTTGAATAGCTAAAAAGAAATTTGCTCAGCTGCTCAACTGCAATGTCTACAGCAACATCGTGGATTATTTCAGCATAACAGAGACGTAATATATGTACATATAAATGAAAAAAATATGTACAGGGCAGTTATCGCTGCTGAAGGCCATAAATAGGCTGCCTATGCTAGAATGTCAATATTAACATACGTCTATCAACAGAAAAAAAACTGAAATGTTGAACTATAAAAAGAAAAGACACTGATACAATATCTTGAAACACAGTGTGAAGGAACAATCTTAAACAAAAACAAGAAAAGTAGAGATGCCTCAATCTTCTTACGCCCCGCTGCGGTGGTCTAGTGGTTAAGGCACTCGGCTGCTGACCCGCAGACCGCGGGTTTGAATCCCGGCTGCGGCGGCTGCATTTCAGATGGAGGCGGAAATGTTGTAGGCCCGTGTGTTCAGATTTGGGTGGACGTTAAGGAACCCCAGGTGGTCGAAATTTCCGCAACCCTCCACTACGGCGTCTCTCATAATTATATGGTGGTTTTGGGACGTTAAACCCCACATATCAATCAATCAATCTTCTTATGAATGCAAATGAATTAGCATATGATTTTCTTTCTCCTCCTGGTATCCAGCAAGGCAGTGCCATAATATCTCCATCAGGCCCTTTCAATCATGCCATCGTCGCTTCATGTATTCACTTTTTCTGGGACAGCCAGCAATTGGAACAACTTAACTATAATGACGTTTTACAGAGGCTTCAAATGTATGCACCGTGTCTTGAAGCGTACCTTTTTTTTTTTTTAAATGGGCACCGTTGCGCAGCCTTACTTAGTGTAGACAGGTCCGTTGAAATTTACATCTTTCGTAGCCAATGTGTAGCGTTCAAGATTTAACAGCAAATTTTGTTTGCTGGTAATACGTTTAATGGCTTGAAGATCACTTACATGTGTACCTCTTAACCAGCGCTAAATGATGTTTCGGAGCTTTTTCTTTCGGGTATACACGAACACTTACTTGTACCGTATATAGGGCGGACCACAAGTCCCTGTTGCGATAAATTTCTCAGCATGGAAACAGTGCAGCCCATATTGCTTGAATACCCTGCGTATCGCGACGAGAGTCAGGTATTTGTATGACAAACTGACGTGATTCGATGACGATGATATGTGGGGTTTAATGTCCCCAAACCACCATATGATTTTGGGAGACGCCGTAGTGGAGGGCTCCAGAAATTTCGACCGCCTGGGGTTCTTCAACGTGCGCCCAAATCGGAGCACAAGAGCCTACAGCATTTCCGCGTTTATCGGAAATGCAGCCGCCACAGCTGGGATTCGAACCCGTGACTTGCGGTTCAGTTGCCGCGTACCATAACCACTAGACCTACGTGGTGGGGCTGGACGTGATTTGCCACGACCTATTAACGTTGCGCAACGTGTTAGGCCCAGTGCCCCGATCTTCAAAACAGCGCCGAGTTGTGCAGGCTTGTGTGTTTAGAAAAAAGTGGTAAACAGCTTCGAGTACTTGGTACTCTGCTTTGGGAGAGCAAAAAGCCGTCAAGTGGGCCTCACAATGACGAAGAAATTGGCCTAGGTCTGAAGACTCTAATGATATAGCAATCCACATTAAAAAATCGTGACTTACCTGACAACACAACTGTAAATATGTTTATCAATTTTACATGCACAATTCTTATTTATTTATGTTATTTTTTATCGTGGGTTCAAATCCCGGCTGTGGCGGTTGCATTTTAGATGGAGGCGGAAATGTTGTAGGCCTGTGTACTCAGATTTGGGTGCACGTTAAAGAACCCCAGGTGGTCAAAATTTCCGGAGCCCTCCACTACGGCGTCTCTCCTAATCATATGGTGGTTCGTGGACGCTAAACCCCACATATCAATCAAATATGTTATTTTTATCCTTCTTCCCTCTTTTTTCAAATCATTTAGCCCCCTCCCTATCTTTTTACAGAGTAGCATGCCAGTGATATATAGACATTTTTAAAAGAGAGGAGGATTTTCTCCTTTCGAGGAAGTTGCAGGAGAGTACAATAGCCGACGTCACAGATTCGGCAGTGCATTTTTTGAGGGATAACGCGTACTAACAACAGCCCAGAGAGGACTATGGCGGCGTCCAGGGAGCCTTGAGTGAAAAGGTCTATAGACGCCACAAAAAGTTTGTTTTTCTATTAAACACACACACACACACACACACACTCTCTCTCTCTCTTGGAGCTTGCAAGGTTCTTAAGTGAAAGGATAGCTGGTGTGATAGCTTGCACAAAGGTGAAGCTGTCAACTAACTTTCAGTCGTAGGAACACCAGCAAAGTAAACTGTTCAGTTAATGTACCAGCTATTTAGACTGTCTGTAAATGTATCGGGTGAATGTGTTCAATGTCCCCTCTTCCCCCCCTCCCCCGCAAAAAAAAAAAGTAATGAAGCTGTCATTAAGAGCAGCTTGTGTAGGAAACCTTTCAGCCGCACGTGATATTGCAAGACAAGTTCCATTTTAGTGAGGCCTAATGAGTGGTTGCTATTTATTAGCGGATAGACACCATTAGACAAAAGTTACTATTATTGCCCAGCACTAACCAAAATTGGTTATTCAAAAAAACTGCCGATCTTCTTTGGTTTGATTTCCAATAGAATTCGTTCCTACAAAAAAACAGCCTTTTCGAGACGGCGAAAATTTCTTTTTGAGCAGGTACATTACAGCCGTGGTACAAGCAGGGGTCCAGCCATTCAGCCGTGGAGCCATCCACCGACATATCCTAGCTCATGGATCGACAGCAAAGCTGCACGAACCCTATAGGCAAGTCCCACGTCTTTCTTTCGCAAGTGACGCTTGCATTGGCTTACCTCTGAAGGTGGTGTTCTAAAAAAAAAAAAAAACTTACGAGAAAAAACCACGTGACACACATTTACAAAAAACCTCTTAGCCCACAGATAGTGTGCAAGGAAGTAATTAAAACTAAACGATTTTTTCCGGAAATGGGATTCGACCCGGGCCCATCGGTTTTAAATTGGTGTGCCTTTACCAATAGTCGATGTCCTAATGCTTTCACAACGTGAGCTACTGAATAAGAATCCGTTATATCGAATATGTAAGTGCATCAAATGAAAAAAAAAACAATTTGTACTTCTATTGGCTCCTATTGGTACTAACAGATTTTGTATTTATTTATTTATTTATTTATTTTATTTATTTATTTATTTATTTATTTATTTATTAATTTATTAATTATTTATTTATTTATTACGTACTGCCGGCCTCATATGGAGGCCTTAGGCAGGAGTGGGGCATAAATACACAACACAGAACAAGCTCGAAGTATTGAATAGAACTACACAAACAAAAAAATACATGACTTATTCTGCAAATCAACGGCATTGGCAAAATATGCAAAAGCAACGAAAGGGAACCAATTGCAAGGCAGTTAGTACTCGCTTAGCGCAAGGTACTCACATTAAGTATTTACATAGCAGAAAGCATTGCAGGTACTGACATTGTACTTACATAGCACAAAAGTCAAAAGGAAAAAAGAAAAAGAAAGTTTCACCATTTATTTGAACACAGCAAAGTGAAAGCGAATGCAAGTGAGTACATGTCTTTACATGACGCTTCGAGCATAGTGGCGATTAAAGAACTTGATTTCTGATCGCCTGCTGAAAAGAATCAATGTTGGAACGTTCTACCGCATGAGCAGATAAGGCGTTCCACTCGACGATTGTCCGAGGAAAGAAAGAGTACATAAAAGTGTTTGTTCTTCCCTTCAGCTCGGCCACCTTTTTTGCGTGAAGAGACCGAGTAAAGCGGCTAATGGCAGGTTTTATGAATGCGGATGAATCAACTCGTAGCATTTTGTGATAGAACAAATAAAATAACTTTAACCTTTCATGACAGCGCCTTGTTTCAAGCTTCTCTAGTCCTGCTTTCTGTAGGAGGTGGGACGGGGATGTTTTCCAACTATAACTATTATAAATGAACCTAACAGATTTTCTTTGAATACTTTCCAGCTTTAGTTTATTAGAGGCTGTCCAGGGGTCCCAAGCCGCCGCTGCATAGTACTCCAATATGGGCCTAATAAACGTCCTGTAGGCTAGTAGCTTTATTTGCGTTGTTGAGTGACCCAGCGTGCGCCGAAAATATACCAGTTGTCTGTAGGCTTTTTTAGCAATAAACGTTACATGTTCATTCCAGCGAAAATCGGAGGTTATCATTACTCCTGAATACTTGTAGCTTTGCACTAAGCTTAAAGGTTGATTATTGATGAAGTATGTAAATTCAAGTGGTTTATTCTTGCGGGTTATGGTCATTGCTACCGCTTTTATACTATTAACTGTCATCTGCCATGTACAACACCAGTTTGCAATTGCACGTAATGCTTGATTTAGAAGGACCTGATCATTAGGGCTAGATACTTCCTGGTATATTACGCAGTCATCTGCGAATAGCCGAATTTGTACGCCTATGCTCTGAACGATATCATTAATATTATATAGAATACAGCACTAACAGACCTCTTATGGATCCAATAGGAATTTCCTATTGGGCCAATGCAAACTTCTATAGGGTTCCAGTGGAGCGTCCTTGACCTCCATTGGGAGTTTCGCTATAGGTTAGTGAAGACGAATGCCCAGCGCTGCATCCATATCACCAGCTCTGCACGAGACACAAGTTGGAGCCGTGAGCCAGTGGTTGCTGGAGCGCTGCCTGCGTCGCTATCCAGCTTGCTGCTAGTGTTCGCACGGCGCAGCGTTTTCATTATAAAGAAACCACTGGAAGCAAAACATGCGCTATGGACACTTTATTGAATAACTTTGTGCTGGTAGACTAAAGCCATCTGCTGGACAACGCGTAAGGTTGATGTTCGGAATGGCCCATTTCAGCGAAATTCCGATTCTGAAAAAATTAAATTGACACGATGGTCCCTTCGGTGGGCCATTCTGCGCGCTATTGAACGCTGGAAAAAGCATAAAATATGCCATTGAAACAGCGACCCGGGGACAGTCGCTACCTACTATGAAACTGAACACGGACGTTAAAAAGGGGCATTGAGCAAACTGAAAGAGAGAAGGAAATGAAAGCAGCAGCTTAGCACGCTCACACCAAGCTTAGCTTGCCCCACTTTTCGCTAGGGGGGAAGACTGCCAGGTTTTTTGCCCACACTACTCAAGTACATACACTTTTTGGAGAAGCTTTCCAATAATTTTTTTAGAAGCTTCGTCCACGAAAGGGTTCCGCCCCAAGCTGTGCTGTCTACCCACCTCCATGCGAAAAAAAAATTGCTGCTGCGCCGGAATGTACAGGGCGCGGGGCGATAGCGCTAGAATGGAACGCATTATAGATGACGATTATTGCTGTGGGACAAAAAGACGACCCTTTTTACTAGCTCTTTTTTTCGAATGTAGCACGTATCATGCTGTTCATTTTCACTCTATCAGAAAGGTGTACACTCTAAACCAGTTTGCACCCTAAACGGTGCTTTGCCGTACCTATAAGACGTTATACAGTGAGCGTCTCCTTTTCCACCGTCCTTTTCTCGTCACTAAGTCGATACGCTTTCGTGCTGCAGTGGGTCTCTCTTCTCACCGTCATCCCATTCCTTGGCGTCGTGTTTTATCTGATCACCGAAAGTGAACTAGACAACATTCACCAGCTTTTCATCCGGCGCTTTGAGATTGATACTTTCGTCTTGTCTGATACTTTTTTTCTTGCGTTTTCATATATATAGATACGCATACATATACGGTGCATGACATCGATGCTGACGTCAACGCCCGCGCCGGCGGCGAAATCCATCCGAGAGTGTCCATATAATTGCTATCGCAATAAAACGGCATAATATTGAAACATAGTGCCTTCTCCTTGCAAGTTTTGTCAGCCTTTCTTCACGCTCTCGCTTGTCTGAACCAGGATTACTGTGTACGTGATGACTGCTCCGGCGACCTACAAACAGAGAGAGGTCAAATATATATTAAAATATATATATGCAATCTGTTCTTTTGTATTCGCAGATAACGCTTTTGAATATTCTCCTGTAAAGATAGCGACTGGTGTTGATTTTATGACCTCATTTGAAGAGGAGGGAAATAAAGACGTCAATAGTCACGTGTCTACATAATGTGTCGGCGCACGTAACGTTTAACGTGTTGAACCAATTCAGAAATTGAATCCAACCAGTACCGTGTTTCACCTTAACCTACACAAGGTTGAACTAGTTAACGGTACCACTTTAAATATCCCAGCAGGAATTCTCACAACTGTCGGCACCTTCAGTGTACGCATCTCGAAAGTCTGTTACAGACAGACAGACAGACAGACAGACAGACAGACAGACAGACAGACATAGATAGATAGATAGATAGATAGATAGATAGATAGATAGATAGATAGATAGATAGATAGATAGATAGATAGATAGATAGATAGATAGATAGATAGATAGATAGATAGATAGATAGATAGATAGATAGATAGATAGATAGATAGATAGATAGATAGATAGATAGATAGATAGATAGATAGACAGACAGACAGACAGACAGACAGACAGACAGACAGACAGACAGACAGACAGACGGACAGACGGACAGACGGACGAGCAGATGAGCAGATGAGCAGACGAACAGACAGACAGACGAGCAGACAGCCAGACGAGCAGACAGCCAGACAGACAGACAGACAGACAGACAGACGCACGGACGGACGGACGGACGGGTGGATGGACGCTTTATCCCATTCGTCATCATTCACTCCGTGGATGTGCTGTGATTTTTTTTTCATTGATTTTTCGTCCGTCAACTTGGTGCAGCTGAGTCTGTTTTCACCACAGTGCCGATATAGAAGATTCCCATTCTTGAAAGTTCCTCTACAAGCTGAGGGCCTGTGAAGAAGTTATCTGTGACGTCGTCTTGCTTTCAAAGGCTGGAACATAGCTGAAGCACGACACCAGCTCCCAACCCAAGCTGGTAGCCATCCTGGCTACCATTAAAACCTTTGTTAGTGCACTGGTATACATTGAAATCATAACACAGACCTGCACAGAACGTGGCCAACCTTTTAGGTACCATTTATTTTTCGTTTTATTAGGCATGTACTGACGATTGTAACACCAGCCACGGAAGGGGATCAAGATTTTGTCCACTGGAAAATTTTTTTCTTAGGGCAAAGCAATCATGTTGCTCCACATGTATGTGAGCCATGGGTGCACTTTTAAGCACTTGTCTTCATTGACTTTGTTATTGGCCGCTTCATTATAAAAAATTCAGGTGGCTTGTTATTTTTTTAATCGGTAACGGGACATTACCAGGCCTACTAATCCATATCTACACACTAAACAAAAATGACCTGAAATAACCTTAAAAACTGGTTAAACCATTTGTCCTCTAGCGCACTACCTTTCCTGGGTTTTTTTTCACCACCTACTACCGAGGTAAAAATTTACTCTCGTGCTAACTGAGTTTTTGAACGTAGCGAGAGTAGTAATTATTTACCCCAGTGAGGTTTTCAGCGAGTATAGAGAGAGTAAATTTTTACTACCTTCACAACGTTTTTGAGGTGATTACTGGGAGTTATTTCTGGTAGTAAAAAAAATAAAAATGACGGGTGCATTCGCCCAGAGTCAACAAATTTATTGAATAGCAGAATTGATTGAATTTATTGAACGGCAGAATTGGTGACACATACATTCACATACAGACAAGCACGCACACACAACATTGCAGAATAATACACCACTAGCCCAGACTGCACGCGTTGCTCGACTACACTTCGACAATCCGGTATATATATAGGCACGACTTTCTGACCGGCAATGTAGTACCGGTAGGAAAGCTCTTTTTTTGCATCGATTAACAACAACGCTTGAAGGTGCAAGCGTAAGCTTTAGGTGGGCTGCAGGGCACTAAATGTCACACCAACCTTTTATTATAAATCTACACGATCTCACCTTTGTGATTATCCAATAATTGCTTGGCACACCGGGCTCTTTGCCCCACGCGTGTTAGCACTGCTGATGCACAAGTCCACAAAATATACCTAAGTACGCACAAAGCATGGTAGCTCAATGATTTTCATTCAGCGACGGTGCACAAACACAGTAGTAGCACGTATTCATCACAACGGGCGTAGAAGAGCGGTCCACGCCTGCATACAAGCTGCTTACCTGCGGCGTTCTAGGCTTTTTTGAGGAGCAAGGCTACCCGATAAAACACAGCTGGCGATCACACAGCACATATCCTGTGCGAATTTCGTCGTCATTTAAGACACAAATGAACACGTCACCGCTATCTTACGGGGACGGGGCGGTGTATGCACACTTCCAACGAAAGACCACCATCCGGGTTTTCTTCGTGCTCACGGGCAGCCTCTTGTTGTTTCCGTCTGCCTCGTATCGGCTTCGCGCTACATGTTTGAGAACAGTTGGTGCATGAGGTGGGCAATTCGGGCAGCACTTTACTCATGAAGAGATCGCCTACTGTGGAACAAAATATATGCGATGCTTCTTTCACCTGCCCCGGCGACACACTCCCACTGGTCACTGGTGGCCACGGCTCGGTGCCGACTACAGAGTGAAGCATTTTGCTTATTGCTTCTTCAGCAGGCAAGCACGGACGATGACACCAGATTGATTTTGTTACCACTGGCAGATCTTCACGATTCGGCTCGGAAGTGAGATATCCGCGACGTGCAGGTTCGGAGGCGCTCGGAAGAGCACGGTTGCTCGGTGATGTAGGAAACACGTGAGATCCATCAGCCCAACCAGACACACAGATACCGAGCTTCTTGCACTGTCTTTCTCCAAGGCCACCGCCGAGCAAAAGCAACATTTTGCGAAAATATGCAGGACAGCTTTCTACAGCAGGTTTTCTTTCTTTTTTTCTCTCTTTTGAGAGCCCCCCCCCCCCCCCTCCGTCTTTTTTTTTTTTTTCGTTCAAAGAATGCTGTTCTCGCTTGTTATGCTTATGCTGCCCCCAGTTCCAGTAAAAGTGCGCCGACTCGAGGTCAGTACAGAGGCACGGCGATGCAAAAAAAAAACAAACAAAAAAAACACATCTGTGGGCTTCGCGTACCTTCAGTATTCACTGGGAGCGTCACAAGGGGGGTAAGGGGCAAAAGCCGCCGAAGCAGCTGCACCTTGCAGTCACGTGGCAATAAACTCTGAAACGCAGGTTAAAAATCACGTGATAGAAAACTCCCTAAGTGGTAACACTGGATTTTGACATCATTTTACTACTTGCCTGAGAGGTGGTGCTAAAACTGTGTCATGTACCATCTTTTACTCCTACGCGAGGTAGTAATTTTAAACCCGAGAGGGTTTTCAGAGGTCATGAGCCGGAAAAACCCCAAACTCAGATAGTTTTTGCTTACAGTGTACTTCCATTTTTCCAATAAGCACAAACGCTGTGCATTTTTACGAGTCCCATCCTGAAAAACATGCCCAGCACAAATCTCAGTTCTTCAACAGCGAAGTTTAGGGTGGTTTCATGTTTTTGGAAATAGTATACGTCACTTCCATCCACGTCAGCCTTTAGCGTGGATGGAGAAACAAACATGTAGACGTATTCCTGAGTGCACAGTGGTCTGCAGGAGGCAACGCAAAGTTGTTCTCAAAACTCCCTGCTTCGATATCGAAATCTTTCTTCACTCATGTGCACCGTTTTATCACGTTTCGCGATTTCCGATTTCCCGGAGGCACATCTCTCTGTCTGTTTGTTTGTTTGTAGCCTAGAATCCATGGCTCATACCCACTCTGGGGGATTGGCTAAGAGAACATATAGTCTCATGTGGCCAATAACTGCACTATTGCTTACAACAAAAAAAAAAAGAGGGGGGAGAGTTGTAGAGTGAAGACAGTATATTAAAAAAAGAAAGAAACCAAAGATTCAGAGAGTGAGAAAAAATCAACAAGAAAGTAGACACTAATAGCTATACCTTGATTTTGGGAGCCGACCGGACAGCTGGTTTTGCCAAACCCGATTAATTTGATATGTTACGGATTTATCCAGATTCCTCCGGATTTATCCACATCTGTCGAGGTAGCAACTTCTTCCTCAGCTTCTTCAACCTCAGTTGAGATGGCTTCTTCTTCGTCATTGCTGTCTCCAGACACTTTGTCGTCATTTTTTTTTTTTTTGATCGGTGGAAAAATCGCTTTTTTTGGTGTCGATATCATCCAGCAGGTATGCATAAACGAAATATTTCGCTCTCTCTTTTTGAACAGAATGAAATATTGGGGTTCAAATGGCAATATAACTCTGCAAAATGTCTTAGCATAAGAACAGGCTCGGGTGACGAAGCCCAAACAGCAACTGCACATCGAGAACGCGGCTTTCTTTCGAGCCTAATGCAAGCGACAACGGCGTGCCGAGGATGCGGTGTTGCATGCAGCGCAGAGTGAACGTGTCAAAGACGGAAATGACTTCGCCGGGGCCGCGCCCACTTTTGCGGCAGTTTCTCGGGTGGCACTTCGCTTCGGCTACGACGTGTGTAACCACCTGTTCAGCTTCACTGGTTCACCATCGGTACGGAGTACTTGGGCGGTGATTTTTGTTTTAGCTGTATGCGACGCATACCACTTTTCATACATCTGCTAGCATGATTCAGGCACGCTGCCTCCTCAACGCGGGTGTGTATCTGCACTGTTTTGCTTCGTTGACCACCACCGCGTCGTGTAGCTGGCTTAGCGTTACTGCGGCGAAACCCGCCCCGTCCTGCTGATTACGCGGTGCAGTACATGCGTTTTTTTAGGCCGTGGCTATTAGGCTCCTCTATTAGGCTCCATTAAAGCCTTTAAAGCTAGTAGTCTTGTTAGGTGCAGACCTTACTGCAAACATGTCCACTGGATTGCGTGTGTTTTGTTACTCAACTGCCTTCATTTCTTTGTCACGTTGCCCAGAGTGGCATGCTAGGTCTAACGTCTCTCGGTATGTTAGGCCTAACATAGAACAATTAGTATCCTCTGCATAGAGTAACATGCCTTGGTCTTGTCGCTAGGCCTAAGCTCTTCAGATATTCTCGGCGCGACCTATCTAGCACAGATCACGTTCCCATCTGTGTTACGACTGTCCCTCGGCTTCTTGATAGTCTTCACGTGCTAGACAGCCATCATTTTGTCGTGTTGTAAGAGTGAATTGAGCATAACCCAGAGCGGCTTGCTATAGCCTCAATAGTCCGTTTTATTGCCTTGGGGTATCGAGGGTGCTAGAAAATAAAACGAAAAGTAAATATCGTCCAATTGCAGTCTTTCTTGTTCTAGAAAACTTCAGTAATCTTGAACATAGTTTTTTAATGATGGCTTGATTTACTTTCATTTTGATCCTTTTTTGTTGTTTATTATTGCTTACTTGTTTTGTTCATATCTTTCGTCATATTTTCATGGCTTTTCCGCCTTTGGAGTTGTACAAAATATTTTTTACATCTTCTTGCCGTACGCTTTCCCCTTTTGTATCTTTAACCAAGGGTCCCTCTTACAATCAGCGACCTTGGGACCCTCATCTCTATATTTTTTGTACCGATAGTTGTAAATTCAATTGTAATAAACTGAAACTGACTTGACAGGAAGTTCCAGAGCCACCTAATAACGTGGGCTTGACATTCCGTAGTGACTTATTCTTTACGTGCCTTCGGACAGGTAAACGTTAACAATGATACAGAACAATCATAAGGGAATTGCACAATAAAAAAAAGAACGGCTGGCTCACCTTTGAGATCAGTGTTGTTGACATTCCTAAATGGAATAGTTAAGTCTGCGTGTCGTTTCTGCATAACTACGAAGCTCTTATTGTATTTCTTCATATTTACATCACTATACCTTTACGCTTTTTTTACTCTCAAACGTAGGACACCATGCTTCGCACTAGAAGTTAAACTGCAGGCACTACGGCCTACAGTAAAAAGAAAGTAACAAAGTAACTGAATTTCTCACCGAAACAAGCGTCGGTAATTTCATGGAGAAGAAACCAGCCCCGGATAAGGCCATGTCTCCGGGTTTCAAGGAATCTCTCAGGTAGATAACCTGCAAAAATCACGTGCTTCGAGCAAGCGCAGAAGGTATTCACTGATACTTGCTAGCTATTGGGACGCAGCACTATACATAGAAGAGTACGAGCAGGGTGTAGCTAGCGTAAGCATATATATATATATATATATATATATATATATATATATATATATATATATATATATATATATATATATATATATATATATATATATATAGAACTTGAAGGGAAGGCACGACAGGTCGGGGTATTTTCTATATTGAATAACTTGCAGATAGCACATAAGAAAAGGATCGTATTTACTAACGTTTCGGCCGTGACACGGCTTTCGTCAGAGTAAGTAGGTATAATACAATGTAACCGCTTTTATAGGCTCACGCGATGAACTCTCGGTATAGCAGCTAGGACAATCAAAGTAAAAAAATGGTAATCTGTCAGAACCTTGTGTTGACATGACTGACATGTGACGGGTGCATGAATATACAAGTCTCAAATTTCCTTGCGCATCGACACGCGGGGCACAGTATGGTTGGCAGGACATGCAAAAGAGCTTTGAAGTAAAGAAACCACGGTTGACTAATATACATTTCAATATACACCAAAAATATTTTACTAATCTAAGAAGTCGTGTTGTTATAGTGCGAGGCAGGTGAGCTTTCCTACGTTTTCATTGATACCTGAACGAATGGTGTTAAATTTATGGATCAAGAAGGATTCCCTCACTTCCCTATCGGGATTTGTCTTGAAACCGGACTGAATAATAGTGGCCCTAATTTTGTCGAAATTATGGCCAGGCATACTGACGTGCTTCGGCAGCGGTAGATTAGGGAGGCTTACGGCATGTGCACGGTGATTATATATATATATATATATATATATATATATATATATATATATATATATATATCATCAGCCTGACTACGTCCACTGCAGGACAAAGGCCTCTCTCATTCCGCCAGTTAACCCGGTCCTGTGCTTGCTGCTGCCAATTTATACCCGCAAACTTCTTAATCTCGTCTGCACACCTAACCTTCTGTCTCCCTCTAACCCGCTTCCCTTCTCTGGGAATCCAGTTAGTTACCCTTAATGACCAGCGGTTATCCTGTCTACGCGCTACATGCCCGGCCCATGTCCATTTCCTCTTCTTTATTTCAACTATGATATCCTTAACCCCCGTTTGTCCCCTAATCCACTCTGCTCTCTTCTTGTCTCTTAAGGTTACACATACCGTTTTTCTTTCCATTGCTCGCTGCGTCGTCCTCAATTTAAGCTGAACCCTCTTTGTAAGTCTCCAGGTTTCTGCTCCGTAGCTAAGTACCGGCAAGATACAGCTGTTATATTCCTTCCTCTTGAGGGATAGTGGCAATCTACCTGTCATAACTTGAGAGTGCTTGCCGAATGGACTCCACCCCATTCTTATTCTTCTAGTTACTTTAATCTCGTGGTTAGGCTCTGCGGTTATTACCTGCCCTAAGTAGACATAGTCTTTTACAACTTCAAGTGCACTATTACCTATCTCGAAGCGCTGCTCCTTTCCGAGGTTGTTGTACATTACTTTCGTTTTCTGCAGATTAATTTTAAGACCCACCTTTCTGCTCTCCTTGTCTAACTCCGTAATCATGAGTTGCAATTCGTCCCCTGAGTTACTCAGCAATGCAATGTCATCGGCGAAGCGCAGGTTACAAAGGTATTCTCCATTAACTCTTATCCCTAACTGTTCCCATTCTAGGCTTCTGAAAACCTCCTGTAAGCACGCGGTAAATAGCATTGGGGAGATTGTGTCCCCCTGCCTTACTCCCTTCTTGATTGGTATTCTGTTGCTTTCTTTATGAAGCACTATGGTAGCAGTTGATCCCCTGTAGATTTCTTCCAGAATGTTTATATATACTTCATCTACGCCCTGATTCCGCAGTGTCTGCATGACGGCTGATATTTCTACTGAATCAAACGCCTTCTCGTAATCTATGAAGGCTATGTATAGTCGTTGGATATACTCTGAGCATTTCTCTATTACCTGATTGATAGTATGAATGTGGTCAATTGTTGAGTAGCCTGTTCGAAATCCCGCTTGTTCTTTTGGTTGATTGAATTCTAATGTTTTCTTTACTCTGTTAGCAATTACCTTTGTAAATAGCTTGTATACTACAGAGAGCAAGCTGATCGGCCTGTAATTTTTCAAGTCCTTGTCATCTCCTTTCTTATGTATTAAGATGATATTAGCGTTCTTCCAAGACTCTGGTACTCTTCCTGTCAGGAGACACCTCGTAAACAGGGTGGCTAGTTTTTCTAACACAGTCTGTCCTCCATCTTTCAGCAGATCTGATGTTACCTGATTCTCACCAGCAGCTTTGCCTCTTTGCATGCTCTCCAAAGCTTTTCTGACTTCTTCTATCATTTCTGGTGGGGTGTCATCTGGGTTACTGCTAGTTTTTATAGTATTAAGGTCGTGGTTGTCTCGACTACTGTACAGATCTCTGAAAAACTCCTCCGCTATTTTAACTATCCTATCCATATTGGTAGTTATTTTGCCTTCTTTGTCCCTTAGTGCATACATCCGACTTTTGCCTATCCCAAGTTTCCTCTTCACTGCTTTGACGCTTCCTCCGTTTTTCAGAGCGTGTTCAATTCTCTCCATTACTATATATATATATATATATATATATATATATATATATATATATATATATATATATATATATATATATATATATATATATATATATATATATATATATATATATATGGATGTCGTCTCTGTCTTCTTTATTTACAATGGCGCAGCTCGACAATTGAAACATGCGGCTCAAGCCATCTGTCCGTAGCTTCGTGGGTCGTCGGCGGCGCGGGCTTCTCCATCAAAAAAGGAATGTCGTTCACGCTTCCTTGGCGAAGAAGTCATCAACCCGGCCCCCGCTTTAGCTTCCCATTGGACCATCAGTGCACGGCGTCCATGACTCCCCTGTGGTACCACGGCATCACATAACGGACACTATGCTACCACTTCACGACCATAATACGCACGGGCTCCTGTCCTTTGGGAATGCTGTTCAAGCTTCCCACGGCCTGCATTCCGTTGCCGGTACTCTTCCAACATACGAGCCGCCAAGAAACGCTGTTCAAGCTTCCTTGGACGTGCGTGTGGCCGCCGTGGGTACTACTAGTATCGCATATTCCCCGGACATGAACCAGCACTGTTTCGGTGCCTCGTCAGAGAGCACCGCTGACCCTCGCCGTACGATTACACGCGACTTCACGTCGCAGTCAACGCCGTGACAGCGACGAGCACCACCGTCTTCCCCGATATTCATCCGGCATTGAGCGCAGCCGACGCTTTGCTGGGTGTAGCCGCCTCGTACGACCTAAAAGTGAGTACACCTTAGCAAAAAACGCCGAGAATTCCGCAGTAGCCTCTGGCATCTCTAGGAGAAGCTGGGCAGCTTCGCGTTGGCACTGTGTGCCTTTTCACCTGAGGTCGTATTATTGCAAGTCACCTGGGAAATAATGGAATTCCACGGGTTCTAGAACAACACAGACGGCTGGGTGGCGACCGTCAACGCCCTCGGAGCTCGCAAGAATATGACAGTTCAGCAGGAATGGTGCGTTGACATTGACCACCTTCGAGATGGTGCCGTGGCGTGGCACAAATATGAAGGCGTGTGACAGCACTCCTGGGCGGACTGGAGCACCAAGCTCATTGCAGCCTTTGGACGCATTGGCTACGACCCAGGCTCTACCACGGATGATATCTCTGCAATTCAACAACTTGACAGTGCACCTCTCGGCATCCAAGCTCGGGAAAGATATTGTCCCGACGGTGCAGGTTTACCTAACCCCGAGCAGCCAACTTTTGAAAAGGTAGTTGGCGAGGGGAAGTACTTCCATTGTTCACCTTTTACCCGGAGCACCTGTGCAGACAGAATCGCGCGCGTGGAAGGAGATGGGCTCGACACCAATACAGGCCTCAAGCAGGACTCCATGCCACACCTTTCGGATTCCGTGACTCCCGCCCCACTAGACAAAAGTGCCACCCAGAAGCCCCAGCTGTTAGTGATGTGGTCTCCATCTTCACCAGCGCTTGAGGACATGCTGATTCCAGTTAGTCCAGTGCCTGTCACGCTCCAAGTCAAGGAACAGAGCAAGTTCACCCCACCCATCAGAGTGCTCTCAGGCCCACCAGGACAGCTACTGCTGACTCGAGAGCCGTCACCGCCCGGATGTGTGGATGGCTACCGCGCTTTGGTAGAGATCGAGGAATCCAATTCGACCAACGTGACTAAACACATGGAAGACATGTCCATGCATTCTACTGCCCTCTTTGCGACAAGACCACAACTATTAGACCACGTATGTATTACGTATGTATAACCAGTGTGTATTACACGTATGTAAGGACATGCGTCCTTACATACGTGTAACACACACTGGTTACATGCCCCAGTTTTAGCAGCGCCATACATTAAGACTTCCTCGCGTCGTGGTTCTGCATCGACGCGAAGTGCATGCACTTCTTCAAAGCTGCGGAGACGTGTCCGGCTACTGATGCACCTTCCTGAGTCAACATCGGCAGTTCCACATGACAGATACCAGCAAGGCCGATACAAACAGCCACAACGCCACAGTCAATGTAGACCACCAGAGCGCGATCATCAAATATGACAGCAAAGCCTAAACCTGGCCAAGACCTGTGGCTACAAATATACTGCCAATGTAGCTCACATGTGTCCTTGGATCCAGTGGAAAAATACGAAATAGAGGACGGGCAAAACGACGAAAACTTTTTATTTTCCCTACGTTTCAGCTGGGGACCGGCCCTCGTCAGGGAAAACACGATACAAAAATGTGCTTTCTTTAAGTGGGCATGGTATATCAGGGGCCCCTGACACATGAACCGTCACTACCATACACTATCTACTGCAATGTGGCGAGTAATGAACGGTGAGCAGAGCATGTCATAGCAATGTCAAAGCAAAATTAAGAGAATGCATGAAAGGTGTTTACATCATATATATATATATATATATATATATATATATATATATATATATATATATATATATATATATATATATATATAGTATGTTGCTGGGTGAGTCATTTACCGGGAGTGAGTTATACTATTTTTTGTTCTAATTATTCACCTATTTAGACCACTTTAATTATCTAAATTCTGAAGGTGCGAAAAATGACAAAATCTTTCTAATTAGGAGGTTAAAGCTCGGTATGAAAGACGTCCGATTACACAGTTTTGAACTTTATATCGGTTATTGTTTATTGCTTTTTTTGCTTATTGGAGATGCCTGCTAAATACAAAAAAAATACTGCATAACGTACGCACTCGCGCCCAGAGCGAGGCATGATCCTAGTGCTCCTTAACGGTCTGCAGGCAAACGACCGTAGCATTTGCCTGGTTGTGCTATCTCGACAGGGCCACGATGATGGGGGTGGCTGTGCGATGAACTCGTTTTGCTAGTGGCCACAAAAGCGACAAAAACTGCGTCTGCTTGTCACTGTCGTGAACCGATGCGAGTGAAAGATATTGTTCGTACACGGAACGTTTGAAACCACTGTAATCGCGGCGCGCGTGTCCGTGTAAACTTGCATATCGCGTGGTATTTGTTGTAGTTCGTGGGCATCTCTAGGAAGCAGAAAATCACTAATAACTAGCAGATATAAAGTTCGAAACTATTTAATCAGAGGTATGTGCAAATTTATCAACAACCTAATTTTGAACTTTTTTTCCAGCTCCATCGATTAAACAGTTATAAAGTGGCCTAATACATCAATTGATCAGAACTCAAAAAGTAGCCTCACCCTCGTCAGACAACACACAACAACATGCATTTGGTCGCGTGTTCATTGAGTGAGTCGGCATATTTTAAAATTGTGGCTAGAGGCAGGTACGGCACACTTTATAGCCTACTCTATATTGGTTGCCTTCTGGATAGTATGCTGAAGATTGAAAAAGGGCTGTTGATGTAACTACGACAAAAGGCGCCCATGCACTTACGTATGCGCAGCTTGGAACACGTACAATCGAGTACACGTTCGTGTATCAGTGTAGAGGGCGCGGGCAGCGAGTTTTTTTTTTTTTTTTGTTCTTATATCTGCGAGGTGACACCTTGCGGCGGTTCTGGGCTTGTTGTGTGTCAGGATGTTGTGTGTCCGGAGCATTCGGGGCCTAATAGTCACGTTGACTATGTCAGATGCCGCAGAATCTGCCGTCCCGGAAAACAAAAGCCTATAAGGTAACCTGATGCGCGTTTTCTCCTTGCGTGGATGTTAACTTGCGTGGATGTTAAGACCTATCGTTTATTCTCAAGGCCTTTTGTTGTGCTAGGTCTTTATACATAAGTGGGGAGCACTAGTGTTTCCTTAGACAGCTTAAGGGCATAAACAATCATAAAAAGCGTTCAATCTAAGGATCTGAAAGTGTTTTTGTTTTTTGGCAGGAAAAAAGCAGTTCGAAGCATTTGATCTCAAAATGAATATGAATGCAAAAAGACTTGTGCCGTCTGACGGCGTCTCTCAGCCCGACAGGTTGCTTGGTAATAAATGATCTTAAAAAACGTTAAGGCCAGGATGGACTGCTTCCCACTGTCTGAATGAGGAGACTGTGCACTCAAAGATCAGCACCGAGTAAAAGTAATCAAAAACGAGGCGTACTTGGTCAACGTAGTCGCCATTTTCAGAAGAGGTCTCGACTTTCTGCAGGGTGTATCGCATGCTCTGTACCTTCAAGGAAAAGAGAAATTCATTTGGAGCACACCGTTAAGGAGCGTACAGCAGTGATAGAGAAATCCACACATAGTCGAATAGTCAAAGGGCAAACAAAACCAGATGTACCCTAATAGCGCTGGTCACAGACGTCGGTTGTCGGTTACCTGCCTGTCTGTGAAATCTGCCGGCATTTGTTGACTATTCTAAGGATGGGTTTCAGTGCCGCCATATTGGCCTGTTAATCATTGTGTTTTGCACCTTTAACTGAGCAGACAGCGTCATGGTTGACGCATACGCATGAAAGCGTTTAGATAGGTCTATACGATGTTTCTTGACATTACTAATTCACGTCGCGATATACAAAAACGCCAGGCCTGCGCGGAAGGCCCAGCACAGTCACAGTGAAAACTAGAAGAGCGGCCTTTCGGAGCATTTTCAAAACACTCATAGGGTAACTACTGAAAGCACACTTGCTTGATACTCACTAGGGCGTTATTAATAAACTTTTCGGTAGTAGGTGGGCGTTAGCTATGCTACTATTCGTCATTCTTCTGAGAAGCGTGATATCCGCTAAACCCTTGCGAGGAATTTCGTCCCATTCGTTCATGCAGTGGCTGACGACAATGAGGAATTATGGCTGAAGTGGGTACGCGCCACAGTTAGTAGGGGAACAAGAGCAAGCTTTCGAAATAGGTTGGGGCACTAGACGGCCCACTTGTGACGCTTTTCGTATTGTGCGACGACTGGTTGTTCCTTCATTGTTTTAAAGCGCTTTATAAGTCGTATTAGCACAATTGCGTTCCCGACATCAAGCCTGCCTAAGGCAATCTTGCCAACAAGTCACAAGCACCGGCGTAGCTCAGTGGTAGAATACTGGGCTGGCACCCAGCAGACCCGGGTTTCGAGCCCCACTGTGTCTGTGGTGCTATGTTTCCTTTTCTAACTTCGCACGATGTGGGTACGGACACCGGTGGCGGCGGACAACTGCGCGTGACCCGAGTTGTGATCTCATAACAGCTTTCGCTGTAAAAGGAGAAAAAAAAACATTGGCTTAAAGGCAAATGTGGCGGCGCCCTATATATGTCTTAGGTAAAACACATGCCATATGTACCTTTCAAACTATCCATTGTCCCCGCCTTAGATCTAGGTTACACTCAGTTGCTCGTGAGCTGAGTGCCTTAGCAGAAGATCTTGGTCTGCGAATATTCACAGAACAGCATTAAACAATCATGAAATTAATGACCGTCGCGTGGCCTTCGGGAAGTTGTAGTAATATCTTTTTTACGGGAGAAACCTGATAGTTCAACATAAATAAATAATTATTGCAAATCAGTTTTTCGAGACCCTGCAAGGTGCCTGCAGGGCTCAGAAAGGCAAATGAACACAACTCATGTGCAGCATGAAGGAAATCCGTTGGCATTTTTCAGAAGGAAATCTTTTTTATTGGCGAAAAGCTCGTCTGGCTCCAGGGATCGAGGCCGGGGCCAATGCCTTTCCGAGACGACCACCCCGGAGAGGCGTATGTCTCGGGGTTCGATCAGTGAACCATGTGAATTTCCGGCAACAAGGAAGCCTTCTTTCGTACCGATTTCCTCGTAGCTTCGTGCTCAAAACGAGTGGTTGACAGTTTACCTTCCTCAACGGCGGAATAAGGCCATGCGGAAATATTTAACATATTCAACAGGTACTTTTCTGCCTGCATATTTAGCCTCACGAAACCCGTTCATCTTGTAGTGATATGGCTTAATCCGCAACGAGTACTTGAAAGAAATATGAGCGTCGCCTTCCCTGTTAAATATTTTAATGGATTAGCAAGCTCGCTTCGCAGAAATACCGGCAATGGCGGCGGTGGCGTCGCTTGTGAGCGAAAAATCATCATCTTCGCGTGACTGCAAAAATAGAGAAAGATGCAAGTAAAATAAATGATGGAAAATGCTGGGTGTGATTCTCGATTGAGCTCAGTTGATTTGCGTGGGAAGCGAGTGTTCCGACATGCACAACCACGCCTCGGCTTGGGAATACAGTGGAAATAACATTGTTTGCTTGGAAATCCAGTGAAAGTAACTTTCATGCTTTACAAACACACGCCTCCTGTATGCATGCTTCATAATACAACGTGAAATATTGCCGCAATAGTGCGTGGTACAAGCATGCATTGCCATCGGCTGCCAGAATATGGACTCATGTTAATGACTTCATAGTTTAAAGCCAATCACCCATTACAGAAGGCACACACGCTACTGCACCATAAAGGCCACGTATATGTGCGTGCATAGCAAGCTTGAAAATATTTCGTACTCTAAGGGTTTGAAGTACGCTTTAGGGGACAGAATATCGATTTTGCGGTCAACTCTCAAAGGCGAAGCTTAAGGGTCTCCCAATTTTGAGGAGTTTGGTCGGCAAGCTTCTAATGCCCGCGCCTTGTCCGGTGTAGGTGTAGGCAGCCGGCGTGCACGCCAGTGTTGCCGGTGTACACTTCTATGGTCGGCGCTCAAGGTGGTGATTCCAACAATGCTCATAAGATGGCATGCTGCCACCCACGGCGTTAGAGAGCCTTCATGTGCGCGCTGGAGGAGGCGGCGTGGTTTTTTTCTAGTTTTTTGTGTTTTGTTCTGATGCTCACCATTTGATTCCCCGATGTCGATAGCGATGAAGTCATGGTCTCCCTTTCGGGAGACGCGGCTTTGTTCGTTCCTTGAACTGGGGCCGTGAAGTAGAAACTGCGTGCAAGCGACTAACGTCACCGCTTTTGTGTTGCGCGTGATGTTGCCCTGGCATGAAACTAATTCATGTCGCCACAAGACAATGTTCTGCGTCTTCATGCGAGTTTTTTTTAAATCTTCATCGAATATGTTGGTGCGTACACTCCTTTGAGGTGATCTCCTGCCACTACGAACTTTCCTTGTCGGCTAGCTCTTTTCGTCTCTTTACCAAAGTTCTGACTCGAATGAAATATTTTTGTTGAACTTCGAAAGCATACGACGGGATTAAAGAGGTGATACTCACTTCTCCGACCATTGCGTCACTGAGAATGGCGATGTCCAGAAAGTCGAGCACCGTCGAAACGGTGTACATGATACTGAGCAAGTGCTCCAGCGTCCAGTACTCTTCGACAAAATTCAGGTAGATGCCAACGCAGGAGATGCAGATGACAGCGGCTACCAGAGACCGCTATAGCATGCTGCCAGATCCCTGTTCAGACTTCGCTTGATGTGCGAAATGGTGCACAGGTACAACCTGACCTTTTCGACCAATCGCGCTCGCTTTTCCGGGCCGACGAAGTTGTCTCCACCGCTTCGCACGATGCACCTGAGAACCCCGTGCTGGTGCTCGATGTACAGTCGTATCACTTCGCAGCAGGCCTGATGACCAGAAGGGAGCCGCATCAAGCACGTAAAACACGAAGTTACCAGCGATGGACATGAACTTCAAGTGGCGCCCAGTGCTGGGACGCAACCCAGTTGGTCTATGAATTTGATCGAGAGGTAGCTGCTGGTGCATACGTTCGCAACAAACGCTGCCAACAGCAGGAAACGAATCAAGTGGCACACACGTGTCGTCGTGGGATGATTCTTGGGGGCCTTGAACCGGACTTGCTGCTCGTACTCGGACGATTCGTGAAAAAACTTCTGCAAGCTTCTTGCTTTGACGAACGTGAGCGTCGCGTTCAGCATTGCCTTGGCAAGGTCCATGGTGTAAATGACTACGTATAGTGTCGTCGTGAAAACGAGATCGTGCGAGAAGACAGCCAGCCAAATCTCGTAAAAATAGCTGATCTCGACCAAGGCGCACACGGAGATACAAACGAGGGAGTAGATTAAGTATACCTTGTTCCAAGAACAGACCGCATCATCGGACTCTGATGTCTTGGAATTGTGCAAGAACAGGAGACCGCAAGATTTGCAGATCATTCCATACCACTTGAAGTGGCGTGTCATAAATGACGACATAATGATTGCTTTGATACTTCTTGAAGCAAATTAGTTTTTCTTTCTTCAAAGTGTTGGAGTGTGGAGGTGAGTCTTGTGCTGGAAACCGCAATTTGTTGCTGTCTCACCAGGGCTCTGCGATAAACAAGACGAAGATTGCTCGTGGTCATCACGTGATATGATACCTTCTGCAGCATGGTGTTTAATACCTGTATCACACGGGCACGCAAAAAGTCTTTTTAAGTAAGCGGTCTTTTACGAAGTTGAAAGACTTTTAACAAAGAGGTGTTGCGGCGCAGACACACGGCAGCAAGGATCTCCTTTTAGTGTTTTCGTTCGAAGACGCTAGCGAAAGCGAGGCGCTAGCAGTTAAAAGAAAGGCAATGAAAATTAAACGATGTATCACGATGTACAAATTAAAGACTTGTTGCACTGCTCGTTTCTTCAAATAAATTTAGGAATAAGAGATGAAGAAACACCAATGGGAAAGTTTGTTGCACTATAGTTAAGGAAGCATTCCCATAACTAGCGACGTGCACAAGTCCGTCTGGCACCCCTGGGCTTTTATTTACCGTATTTGTTTTTCGCTGCTCTCGACTGCTCACGACACGTTATGGGCGACCGTACGGAAGAAAAAGCGAGGATCGCAAGCCTCACGGCCTGCCTTCTCCCTCCGGAAAGCGAGGCAGACGCTGCAAAAGCCGCCAAGGAGAGGATCAAGCAGCAACTGCTGTTCAGCAATTCCTTGCTGTGCGCACTGGAGCTGTCGGAGAAGGCCTGCGATCGATCGATCTGGGCCTTCAGACGAAACGAGAGGTGGTTCGAGGGAACTGTACCTCACCTCGGTGAGCAGAACTTCAAGCAATCTTTTCGAGTGTACCCGTCCACTTTTCGTTTCATTGTGGAGAGCTTGCGCAGTGAGCTCGAAAGACAGTGCACCAGCATGCGTGAAACCATCACTCCTGAAAAGCGAGTCGGCATTGCCCTATACAAGCTTGACCACTTGACACGACTGTCACGCTTTCCTCTCTTGTGCAAAACGGCGCGGCGCGAGACCGAGCGTCACCACGTGATATTGCCAACGCGTTGTAGCTGCTTACGAGAGTATAAAAGGAAATAACCATTAAAAGAGTTCATTACACCTTCTGCAGGATATGAAATTTGTTTTTACAAATAGTTTTAGCGACAGAAAAATGAGCATTCGCTCTTTTTTCCCACCACTCGAAAATTGCTGGCGCCCACTGGTTTCGAGGCTACTCATTCGGAGCCGTAAAAGAGATCGACGAACTCCGTTTACGAAAAAGACCGCTTCTGAACAGGAGTTCGCTCTGTGCCGTGTGTCTGCTGTCAGGAACTCCTTTTCGGAAAAAGACCGCTTACTTAAAATACTTTTAAGTGCCCGTGTGACAGGGGTAATATATAGTATATGACATGCCCAATGAACTTATTGATTGTATTGTTATGGGCTAGTTAGTGAGAGCCAACACTAATGACGCAGAGAACGAAAGATTTGTTGACTAACAATTAAACAGGACGAGCACAATAACCCTACTGATCCTAATGTGTATTACTTTTTTTACGTTAAGCAAGCTACAGTGTGGAAAGAGTTTAACGTGACACCACTTTCCATTTTGGTTCATGGCTTCGGTGGGATTCTATTATGCTTATTGCTTAAGACTTTTTCAGGAAGGAAGGCCTCCTTAAATGCAGAAACGCCACACGTACGTTATTCAGTTTCGTGCATCAGGTCACAACTTTCTCTTAACTCACAAATTTATAGGCGCTAGTATTGCGCGCTTACTTGATTTTCGGAAATTTCGGATACACCACCAGCGATGCTCTCTCTCAGCTTTCAGCAACATCAACGATCGCCCAACGTCTTTGTTGATAGTAGTCTGTCACTTTTGGCTGTCCGCGTTGCCGTGGATACCACAATTATGACCTTCTATGAAAGCTTCTTGATTCAGACCCCGTGTTTTTGTCACGTGGCAGAGGTCGACTTCGCGTGTTTCCTCATGAGCAGGATATTTGCCACGCAAAAAACCTATCGATTTGAATTGTCATTACGCGTATTTGAAATATGTTCTCCTGGAGTCAATATGCGGTGTGGACTGCATATTTTATCGCTACAGGAAACAACTTCATTTCGAAAGACTTTCTTGCGAGCAATATGGACAGTTTCACAACAAGCTTAGTTGTTAGTGATGTCTAACATGCCAGGCAGTGTTTGACTGGAGTTTGCCGTTACGGCGAAGGAGGCGCGTGATGCGATTCCGACAGTCATGTTGCAATGATTTGGTGTTAGTGTGGCATTCACCAGGTGTGCGCGTCGTGAAGAAAGAAGATCGGGGCTTGGACAAGAAGCCAAACTATGAGAAAGACTGCAGCTCCACAGCGTGCATGTTTCAGGCGCTAATATTCTCTGCAAGCATTGATCATAGATGTAGCATCTCTATGGTGTAAACTCACTGTATACATGAGACATGTGCGCAGGAAGTGCAACTATTGAAAGAGAAGCGGATGTACGGTGCCCCGCCGCTTTGATCAATGAAATTTATTTTATTTGGATCATATTTTAAAACACTTCAGATGATTCAGAGTTACGTTAAAGTGTTTATGTATTCCAGCCGTTTCATATGGTAGTCGAAATAAGCCACAATGCAAACGACTCGCACGTTGTGAAAACTTGGCTGCGTACTCCTGACCACGTGACAGATTTCTTTGTTGTCTTGATTAATTAATTGATTGATTGATATGTGGGGTTTAACATCTCAAAACCACCATATGGTTATAAAAGACGCTGTAGTGGAAGGCTCCAGAAATTTCGACCACCTAGAATTTTTTTAACGTGCACCCAAATCTGAGCACGTGAGGCTGCTTTGTTTTCTTCATGGGGCAACGTGCGAGACGACGAAGCTCAGTTTGCAGGTGTTTATTGAGGATAAAGTTCACTGATACTCTCCGTCTACACGTTCAAATCAAGACGCAGTTTAAGGTTTCTTACCTGGTTTAAGGAAACGAGAAATGTTTTATAGCCAGTGGTATCACTGTGCTGCCTTAAAGGGAAGGACAATTTGGCGCCGCATTTAAGTTGATAACAATGTTGCCTTGGCCGTGTTGCGCCGTAGTTCGGCGGCAGTCTCCATTCGTTCATCAATTGACATCGTCTTGGAGCTGGAAAATTGAAATAAGCAAAAAGGATACTTAAGGATAGCAATGTGAAGACCTTTTTATAAAAATAATTGGTTAAAGCAACCTTTGAGAAACAAGGCTTCACCAGCCGAATATGATCTCAAGCTCTTCATATCAAGATGAAATAAGTACTAACAAGATCAACAACCTACCTCACTCGTCAGCCAGCATATCTATCTATCTATCTATCTATCTATCTATCTATCTATCTATCTATCTATCTATATTGTGAGCACTATTTGTGTTGTTCGTCTTCTCACCTGTAAATACTCATCAGCACCGCTTGGGTCTTGGCAGAGGGGCTTTGGCTCGAGCGTAAATAGATAAGAGTTTTGGAGGCTGAACGTTGTCTCACTATATATATATATCAATCATAAAACTCTTTCTTTCAGTCATGTGTGTCACATACCCGTAAAGCATGGGCTGTGGGTATGCGCCTCAAAGTAGGCATCTATCAAAGTAGGCAGTGACAACAGACAAACATGGGAACCTTTAAAAATCCGGTACCGGCAGCATTGACCCGATGACTGCAAAGCATAACAATCAAGACTTCAGCAGGAATCGAACCAAAGATTTCGGGTGGCAGTCCCGTATTCTACCATGGAACCCCGCGATGTCTTTATAATCTTCTTTGCAAAAGGCACTGTGAAGACATCAAGTCGGTGGAAAACTACAATGATTGCAGTGCAAGCTATCTAAATTTACAACAAGGAGATAAGCAGTGCATTTTTGCTCCTACTATACAGACAAACGTCATGTCGGGTTAACACCAATGTGGCTTCAGTGTCAGCTCCACTCTTATAACACTTTTATAAGCATTATATACGCACTCATATCACTCGGCAAGCTATAATCAAGCGTTGTTGGACAACGGTGGAATGTGCTGACGAATGATATTCACATCATCGCACCACAGCGTGCACTTCGTTTCCAGTATAGTTATGTCAGTTCCCTGACATTATTGATGAGGTGTAGTCAGGACGCCAGTGTAGTCGACCACTACTACCACATTTACAGGAACACGCCGATGCACCCCATTAAGCCTGTGCGAAGGAAATAGTCGTGCCCACTATTGCGCATGCGCATTGCTCCAGGAGGTAGGTCTGCGTGATGTCAACAGAACAGCCAGTCTGCGTTCGTACTTTCCCATTCTATACTCTTCTGTCTTATCGCAAATTCAACTTAAGTTGGGTGTCTAAGCGTGTCCCATAGCTCCTAATTAAAATTATACCTTGAAGCACACCGAACACGCAGACAAGAAAAGACTAATATTTTAATCATAAGCGTCGAATAAGGACCCAGCGCGCCATGCTAGAATAACTCGCGATCTACGGCAGCTGATAAACGCTGCAAATGAATGATAAACGAACGATACGCTTGCCTGGCGGCTTGGATGGCGTACATTCACTATCTTCAAATGTGAAAGCCTATGAGTGGTGGTTGAACTATTGGCCACAGTAGATGTGGTTGAAAAATATAACACCACAGAACATGGGCGCAAACAAAATGTCCCTTTATTCGAGTGATAGATTCCAGAGTCGGTCGTCTTGCGTGATAAATTACACTTACCATTGCATACCAAGTAAGGAAGCACTATTCCTGTCGCTTGACTCACAGTCGTGAGTGAAGATACACAGTTTTCGGTAGCTCAGTCGAGGCCTCGTCACAGAGCTAAGAACTTGAACAGATGTCCGCTAAGCAGGAGACTACACACGGTGAACTTCAACTGATTACTCGCTGCCCCGCCGCGGTGGTCCAGTGGCTAAGGTATTCCGACTGCTGACCCGCAGGTCGCGGGATCGAATCCCGGCTGCGGCGGCTGCATTTCCGGTGGAGGCGGAAATGTTGTAGGCCCATGTGCTCAGATTTGGGTGCACGTTGAAGAACCCCGGGTGGTCGAAATTTCCGGAGCCCTCCACTATGGCGTCTGTCGTAATCATATGATGGTTTTGGGACGTTAAACCCCACATATCAATCAAATGATTGCATGCTGGAGCATGGGCCAGCATACAATGGAGAATGGACCAGTAAATGGGTGGCAGGTTCTTTAAAGAAATGAGCTATGAGGTTAAAGAAGAGCTAAACATTTAGAATTAAGAAACATGGAAGAAGTGACAGTTGAACAGAGGTACTTGGAATACTTTGCTCGCAGTAGCTTGTAGAGTAGCTTGGCTTTGGTGTACAGTGGGATGCCCGGTATTCATGTCTGGTGAAGTGAAGTGGTGCAGCATGCAGCTTCACGAAAAGATGGTGGTCTGTCGAACAACGTCGTCGCAATGCTGCAAATGCAACAAAGGGAAGAATAGTTTAAAATTTTGATATTCCCGCATAGCGAGCAACAATGTTTCACTGGTTATAATCTCTGGATGTTATCGATCCAAGCGAATCGCGACAGCTCATTGACGTTCCGAAACTCAGCTGAACTGATTTCAAGGGCACAAAGATAGACGTAGGGCTTGCAAGAATCTTTAAGCATGACGTATAGTTTGTGGCGGGGGTGGAATAACTTGTACACTCACGCGTAATTTGTACAACTTCGCAACGAAGGAGTCGGAGCAAAACACTGTGCTTAAAGCATTCATGTTCATTTAAACGTAAGTGAATTGGGACTCGGGTATCCTATAGGTATGCGTTAAATTCAGCGTTGATTAGTCATGGCGCACCAATAACTGTAATTAAAAATTAACATATGCAGCCGCGTCTCTGATGAAAGAAAATATACCTGTTGCTGATGCAGGCTACCAGGTTAATACGCTTGAATTTACTCACGATAGAGCAACCGAGCCGGATTGAGAAAAGATAGCTGATTGGCCTAAAAACGTACTTACGGTTTGAAATCTATGGCCAAAATGACGGTAAACGCGGCTGCTTTCTCCAACGAAGACATGCGTGGTGGGCTCACGGCCCCGTCACGGGAACAACTGGAGGACACCAAAATGGGCCGAGGTCAGGTCTTCATAGACGCCGCAACGGAAGGATTCGGGCCGTGAGCCCAATGTCCGCCGGAGCGAGTTTTGGAGTAAGGGCGGAGGTCCCTCGGACGCCTCGTGTATTGCCACGCACGGCTTTTCGTGCCAGACAACGAAGAAGTAAGGCTTGAAGTCTCTGCTTCTTACTTCGTCAGGCACGATTAGGCAGGTGCAGCAGAGGGTTGGCGTTGTCTTGGCGAAGCAGCCGTAGACGCGCCGTTGCCGCATTCTTAAAAGGATGTCGTAGATGACCACGTCGTGCTCTTTCTTCTGGTCGATGCGATAGATCACCCAGCGCCGTATGACACCCATAACGGCCAGACAGGTGTACAAGTGAGCTGCGAATTGCAGTCGCTCTTGCACTTCGTTTATGGATCGCAGGTGGGCGTAAACGACCTTGACGGCCTCCGGTAACGATTTATCGCCGATCTTTGGAGCGTCAGGGAAGTCGTCCTCGTTGTCCAGGCATCGCAATTGCTCTTCCGGCACCAACCAAAGGTGCGAGCACAGCACATCCAAGTACGCCATTGTTCTATGAAACGTTCGGCTATAGAGCTGAAATGAACTCTCACTTCTCTTGCTATGGTGGCCGGAACCTCGGTCGTGTCCCTTTTTCGTGGCGCTGATGCGACCTATAAGTGAGAGATGATGCGGCCTCCGTCCTTCTTCAGCTTGCTAGATGTCGAGGCTGACGTTGAAAAAAAAAAAAGAGCATACCGGTGGGTGAGGCGTCCGAGGATACTTCTTTCCTCTTTTTCAGATGAGCGGAGGCAGTCTACTTTACTCGAACCTTACGAGGGTATTGCCATGTACTGCCTCACCAGAAGGGCTTAAATGTACTTGCTTACGCAGGAGCTGGTCACGTGTTTGATAACGAATTTAGGTTGAACGAGCGTCACTGTGACACGTGGTGAAGCCCTGCGTAACCATGTACACGAGGCGTTCATAAAAGCCATGGCCTCTCATATATTTATGTTTTTCTGCTTTATATAGACAGGTTGTACGGTGACATCGATGACGTAGTTTTATAACGTACTGATTCAACAATATCGCGGCGTTGGTGACCTAAAGGCAGCATAATCGAATTACACATAACGTGCTTCAATATGACAACGATGTGGTGAAACTGCTGTTCGTATCTGTGCGTATAACAAAAATGTGGGAAGTGATGCAACGATAACATTAACGCGACGTTAAAAGTATTGCGTCCCACCACGCAGTGCACCAACATGGCGGCTCCAGTGACAAGCCAGCTACATTGACAATGCCTACTTTGTTTTTGTTGTCAATTGATTACACTGAAGGATGTTCAATCTAACGAGTGTCAGTGGAAAGGCTTTTTAGGAAGACCTTCTATTCGAAGAACCGTTTTACATATACACTCAACACTATTCTTCTGAGTTGCGAAGTGGATAAAACAATTCACTGACGGTCACGAAACTGACAAATGTGCATTCGGAGCGCTGGTTTGGGTAGCCGTGACCCCGACTGCATTTGTACTTTTGGCTTCTGGCAAGGTATCTATTGTGCCATAAATCATCATTACTTTAAAAAGCACAGCACCTACTACGCCTTTATTCGTCTTTATTTGTATAAGTGCATGATGTATTCGCTACTTACCTGTGAGGCATTAGGGGCACTTTATCCAAGCGGCGTGTGGTTGATGATGATGATGATGATGAACAATGGCAGAGTACAATAGAGAGGGTGAGAAACATTAATTGGCACACTAGTTACACAATATGGACTTTGTGGTGATTTGTTGTTATTTCATTCTTCTGCAGCTGTAGTACATAGCTTTACGCGATTCCTTGCCGATAGGACTCGTGCGCAGGGTTTCTCTTTTTTTTTTTACAAATGAGTTTCAAGCACAATCATGACTGTGTGGTTGAATTCTCAACTTCCATGCAGAAGGTGCTCGTTGAAATCCTAGGTATCTCTTTTGTGATTTTATTTTGTAAAGTCTATTAGTAACGCCTTCGACTGCAACGGTGACGCTGCTTGACGCAGGAACGAGCCCTTTAGCAGCTGCTTTCCAAAAACACCAGCCCATCTGAAGGCGTGGTTAATAAGCGACAATCGTATCTTCACAAATCACCGACTTTTTTTTTCAATGATATCAGCACATCACAGTTCATAGTTTCAACACTAGCTTGCATAACTACGAACATCGCACGCACTGGTGCGATGGTAACAAAATTTTCAGAGTTGTCTGCCAAGGCGTGACTTCGCAATCTCACCGTGGATTTAGCACGAGGAACAACGTCAGGTATTGTCTAATTGACGCGTGAAATGCGCGGATCGCTATGTTGCATTGTGTTCGTGCCGGTTAACAGTTGTGTGGCCTATGTGCAGCAATGTCAAGTAGAATGCTCGTCAGTTGGCATAGACCTATAGGGAAGCATTTCTAGTGTCGCAATGCAAATGCTTGCAAGCGGCAACGCCGCAGTCCGTTCTATTTCGCCTCTTTTATTTATCGTAACTTAGTGCAAAGGAGAGTTTACTTGTGAGAACGATCATTGATTATGAGGCACATCGCAGATGATGGGGCTACGTGACCGAAATAAAAACTGCGTCTTTCGGGCCAGCGGCCGAGTTTTCTTTTCTCCCTGTTAATAAATAGTATGTTGGCCATTCACAACACACAAGGCATCTCACGGTGGTGTCGTGTACAAGTGTCGTCAAATGAAACGCGAACAGCCGAGTGCGTACCGCAGGGATGACAGACGGTGTAGTGTGCACCCTCCAGTAATCTCCCTAATCAGGTGCCCTCCACAACTTCGCTCTGGCAGCATTGAGCGATTCCCGTAGAGTCCAATAATATAGGAGCTTGGTTTCTAGTCTCCATAGCTCGGTCGGCAAGTGTACACCAGTGTTGTCTGTATAATAAAATCTGGTCGCTGCTCCGGTCGCCTCTGGTGATTTCAGCAGTGCTGCTCTCTAGATGGCGCGCTGCCGCCCAAGGACGAGTACAGGTACCTCGGTGTCCAACTCAGTACGTCAGGGCAAGTTCTAGACGTTCACGAGGAAAACATCCGCCAAACATCACGCAAAGCGGCAAACGTCATGCGCAAACGAATCTTTGAGGCTGTAACCGACTCCTGCTGGTTCGGGAAATGTGGAAGTGTGTGCATGTCCCATGCTTGTCGTTAGCCAATGTTGTGCTAACCTTCCAACCAGGAACCAGACAGTGGCTGGAATGAGGGCAAGCGGGAGGTTGGTCTACTGGCCTTGGAATGCCACGGACGAGTTCCTATAGAGGCCATTCAAGGAGACGTTGGATGGCCTTCGTATGAGGCCCGAGAGGCCAGGAACAAGATAGCCTACGAGGGCCGCCTGCGTCTCATGAATGACAACAGGTTGGCAAGACGCTTGTTCCGATACACCTAGCCTGACTGGACTAACGACACAGTGGACTGCGCGGGTGTACATCCTGCGCCGAAAGTTTGGTTTCTTCCAGAAACCCGCGAAGGCAAACCCAGAGTGCGGATGGACCCGTCCAAGAACAGATACGGGAGGAAGAGAACGAGCAGTGGCGGAGGGCGATGCGTTCCAAGGCAACCTTGACGGTATATCGAAGTTGCAAGAATGAAATAGAAAATGAGCACATGTGCGACAACAATGGCAGTAGTGGCCTTCTGTTCGAAGCGCGGGCTGTGGTACTACGAACACTTGTGTACCATCGCCGATTCGACGAGAATACCGATGACGCGAGTGCGATATGCCGGTTTTGCGGGCAGGAAGAAGAAGCCATCCCCCATCTAATGCTACGCTGTACGTGTTTGGGCCCACGCCAACGAAAGGGCACCACACTGCCCGATGCTCTGGGGTTTGTTCACAAAGATGACCCGGAGCCACCCACAGGCGATGGAGCGGCTGGTACAGTGAACTATGCGGCAGTACGCACCACGAAAACAAGGCTGGTGCAGTGGTGGCGTGCGACGCAGCGGTAATGATTTATGTGGACAAAATTGAAGGTGTGCAGATGCGGGTGTGTACGCCTATGTGTTTTGTTTATTTACTTTTTAAGTGTTTTTTTCTCTGGCTAGGGCAGATTAATCCGGCCCGTCTGTTACAAAGGGTTCAGCCTCAAATCATCATCATCAACAACAACCTTCTGTGGAAATGAAGAAATGGCTACGTCGGTGGAGCTGCTGCTCCTGTACTCCTCCGCGAAGTAGTCCGGTTCGGCTCGCGTTTCGAGGGACGGCCGCTTTATGTACTCCCACTGCACACAATTCGATACGCCTGCTATCACAGCTATTTGTGAGAGAAATTCGACACAAGCTCCTTCGGCGAGTCGTCGGACTTGCTGGACGGTGAGGCGCCCTCACCTAAAAACGAAGGCGCCATTTTGACTGCGAGGTGCACCTAAAACGTACGACGTTTTCAGACGCGCAAAAATGCAAAATTACTGTTCAGAAAGCAACAATAGTGGTATCTCCGCGGCGCGTGCAGCGTCTCTATATAAGCAGCATCTAGTATAAAATAATGTTGATCGTTTTTATTACTTTCACCCGGAAAACACGGACACATTCGTGGCGCTATAATTCTACAGCGGGGGCACATGCCCACTTTGGCTCCGTAGGCTTCCCTTCAGTGCCACAGAAAATCGTCCCCGAGTTTGTTTGTTTGTTTGTTTGTTTGTTTGTTTGTTTGTTTGCTTGTTTGTTTGTTTGTTTGCTTGTTTGCTTGTTTGTTTGTTTGTTTGTTTGTTTGTTTGTTTGTTTGTTTGTTTGTTTGTTTGTTTGTTTGTTTGTAGCCTAGAATCGATGGATCATACCCACTCTGGGGGATTGGCCAAGAGAACATATAGTCTCATATGGACGATGACTGCACTATTGCTTACAACAAAAAAAGGGGGTGGGGAGTTGTAAAGTGAAGACAGTATATTAAAAAAAGAAAGAAACTAAAGATTCAAATAGTGCGAAAAAAAATCAACAAGAAAGTAGACACTAATAGCTATACCTTGATTATGGGAGCCGACCAGACAGGTGGTTTGCCAAACCCGATTAATTTGGTATGTCACGGATTTATGCAGATTTGAAAATTACTTTTCGACCCGTTTTTTAGTACCAGTTAACGTGGGTTTTGTGTTGAAAAACGTGTAGAGTCTTGAATAAAATTACACACCGCATCGAATGTATCTCTGTGGCAATTTCCCAGAACGGAGGCACCAAAATTTACAACATTTTTTGTGGTTAAATTTAAACCTAGCTTCGCAAATGGAATATCTAGAAGTCGTTTCCTAATTATAGCATAGTTCCGACATGAGCCAAAATAATGCTCAATAGTTTCTGATTCTTCGCAAAACGGACAAAGGGGGGAAAGTGTCAGACCAGCTCTGTGTAAATAAAAATTCAATCGGGGGACACGGCACCGCAATCTGGAGATTATAATTTCAAGTTTTTTTGACGGCACTCCACTAGGCTTTCCATGGAAATTTGAGGTGCTGATAATCTAGTCCATTGAGTGATATTTTTGAACTATCTGTCAAAATAGCGAATTTCCTATATAACCCCTGATAAGTATTCTAACACGGGAAGTACTGAAATTACTGGTCCATCAAGTGATGCTCGTGCCAAAGCATCTGCCAATTCATTTAATTGTATTCGCAGTGACCTAGGACCCACACTAATTTGAGGAGTTTTAAATGCGGCTGGTGCTAATGTGTGGAACGCTGCTAGGGCACGTCCCCGAGGTGATGATGATGATGATTCCCCAGCCATGGCTCGTACCCACTCAGGGGGACCTGGCCAAGAATCGATGACTTAATTCAGTAGATTTTTTTTTCAATATCGAAACTACCCACCGGAAAAAAGCAAGAAAAAAGAACAGACACCCTTAGTACTTCCACTTCGTTCTCAGTCGCTTCGTAGGCATGGATGCACGTGGCAAGTTATTACGTTGAATGTGTATACGCGCGGGTACCGATAGCTTCCCAAGCCCCATCACCTGCCTGCTCTCAACCCCGTTGAAGAACGCCGTGGTTGCTCTACGTCTTCCATTCAAAACTTTAGGCATTTGACTCACTGCAATGGCTAGTATGACATAAAGGGGCAGCTGGTTAACGTGCCAATCAATGTGGCTAACAGTGCGCCGTACCAACCATAGGCCATGCCCGACAACGCTGTCTTCGACGTACTACTCTAGACATCATGTGCCGGCTAGTAAAAAATCCTTCCTACAGAGGCTCGCACCATGGTGGCTGGTACACGGCGGCCGTCATCCAGCGAAACACTACAGTTCAAGGCCTCACTTTCCGGGCCTCAGACATTACATTTGCGGAGGAGATCGTCATTGCATTGGCAGCCGCAGATCCAGAGTCCCGGGTCATTATCACTGACTCCAGGGGTGTTTGCCGCAATATGCAGCAAGAGCATATTCCGTACCGTGCCTTCTAAATTCTCCACGCTTGCGAGTACGCGGGATATCCGGCCCGCCGTACCATCGTGTGAGCTCCGGCTCATGCGGGTCTTGAGGGAAACGAAACAACCGGCGTTACTCGCCGGGCATTGCCTCATCCGCAGCCAGTTCCGGAGCCCGATTTCAATTCGGCTATCAACTTTAGAGAAATCACCTCTCTTTATCAATGCTCTCATTGTCTCTATCCCCCCGACTCTGTTAAGTCCTCACTAGGGTGGAGGAGCACTGGCTTATCCGCCTCTTTACCAATACTGTACTGTGCCCGGCAGTACTGAAGCATTTCAATTCGGCGTCGGTGCGTGCCCGCACTGTGTGGAGGCGTCTTGTGACACTTATCACATGGTGTGGGCATGTCCTTCAAATCCCACCTACCCAGCCCCATGAGAGAGGACTGGGAAGCTGTGCTGCTCAGCTGCACTGCGAGCCGCAGCTGCAGGAACACCGGACTATGGATTCCTCCTAGTGTTTGTGAAAGGCGGGCCCTTCAGACTCATTTTATCCACACCTCTCACTGTAAACATGTTAACAAATGTTTCTACCCGCACAATTCCTACAGAACTGGGCTCGCCAAGAAATATTTCATGTACCTCGGAGCAAGCTCCTCTAACCTCATTCACTTCGCAGATGTGGTGGGGATTTTCTCAATGCGAATGCATTTCTTAGTCCGGCTATGTTAGGCGTCTGTCGGAATCCGTCCACCGCCCTCTCCCATAGCAACAGGCGCGGGCGCGTGCGCTTATCCTCGCCAGGTGTCCTCGCCCCTAGCAACCGGAGCCCCCAACACCTTGGCTTGAACAGATTTGCTACCACCTCAATGCAGTGCGTTTGAAACGCGTTTGTAGTGGTTGAGCTGCCAGCGTTCATGTAGTGTTTTTTGTTGTTAAGACGCTAACATTATGACCGTCAGGCACAATGGCAGGTGCAGTGCTTCGCCACTCTTTCTCTCACCATTCACTCTCTCCCCTGCACCCAACTTTCTAGTGTGCACGTGCGTGCTCGTGCCTCACTCTCGACCATTTCCTGACTGGGCGCCTCTAAAAAACATCCAGAAATGTGTGCTCGAGACGCAGCTATGAAACGCCAACGCGGAGCCGACAACGCTGTTTGTTTTGTTCACTTCATAGTGTTTCTTTTTCAACCGGGCACTTTAGCTACTACAGCTGGAAACGCCTACCACGTTTCTCGCGACATAAAATGCCACGTGCGGCCAACGGTACTATTGGCTGCACGGTGTAAGAAAAAAAAATTGCCCGCAGCTTCCCTCGGGGGAACACTGAGGAGGATGCGGAGCATATAATTGGTTAACGGGGTGTTAAAGTGCGACTTACTTGGGTCGATGGCTAAATTGGTTAACGTGGTTGTGAAATGGGGTGTTAAATTGCGACTTACTTGGGTCGATGGCTAAATTGGTTAACGTGGTTGTAGGAGGGGGTGTTAAATGAGTGAACACGTACACACGTATGCGAAAGGGCAGCGCTGGTCGAAGGGACGTCGATCATTGTGTTTGTGGATTCGTTGGAATTCATTTCACCGCGACCTTGGACGTCGACGCGCCGTACAAACCAACCGACGAGCGGCAACTGAGCGAGCGAGCGCCGACCTTGAGTATATACAGCTCGACGGCGCATGCACTGTCAGCTGTTGAATGTTCTCGAAGCGCGACGCCACATGCGCGTCCACTGGAGAATCAGGAGAATTGTAGATGTCGAACGCGGTGTGTAGAGGAGGAAGGGTGCACAGATGGTGGAGGAGTGAAGCACGCGCGGTGTGTAGAGGAGGAAGGGATGCACAGATGGTGGAAGAGTGGGCGACGGCGCGACGGCGCATGCGCGCGCGTCAGCTGTCGAATGTTCGAGAAGCGGTGCGGACGGCGCGGACGGCGCGGACGGCGCACTACAAGGCGCGAGTATAAGATGCTTCCGCATCTAAAAAGAGGCGTAGAACGCGAGGCGACTGGTAGGTGCCACCATCATCTCGTCTTAGCAGAGCGTTGGAAACACTCCCCGCCCCGTGCAAGCGTTGCATGGTGAGCGCAGCGCGATAAACGCTAGGGTCTTCAAAATTACTTATGTATGCGTTTTCTACTAAGAGATGTGTATGCAGAATATATGCGTGTTGTTATGGTGCCCCAGACACGCGCAATAATAGATTTTTAATTGACAATTGCACATGCATGAACGCTCAACCTTGAGCAACATTGGTGGTCACTGTGGGTGGGGTCGGTCGTTTCAAGTACCCGATGCCGGTAAGAGAGGACAAACAGCCAAATGTACAGACAGACAGACAGACAGACAGACAGACAGACAGACAGACAGACAGACAGACAGACAGACAGACAGACAGATAGATAGATAGATAGATAGATAGATAGATAGATAGATAGATAGATAGATAGATAGATAGATAGATAGATAGATAGATAGATAGATAGATAGATAGATAGATAGAGATAGATAGATAGATAGATAGATAGATAGACAAACAGACAGACCAAATTTTTTGCGTCGAAGGTCCCCATGAAAGATTATCGTCTTTAAAAAAGAAAGTATTGCTCGTCTAACGGTGGGTTCTCACGTGTTAAACGCCATTATGGACACTGCACAATGCAGCCGTATCTCCTCACGATTCGCTTCGGGCATAGACTTTCCTAAATATACACTAGAGGGAACTCTGGCACTAGTGTCTATATGGGAGCAGCAACGCATAGCGCTTCAGTTACTATGGGAATAATGGGTAGTACAGGAATTTGCCTCGTCTTCGTAGCTGCGAGCGGCGAATCACACTTGTGGCTTTGTTTATTTCCATGTTTCGGTTTCGTTTCGTAGGAAAGATCGAACCCTTTCAAACTTCGGGACCCGAGATTTGAAAAAGTAAGCCTAAAAGAAAACGGTGGTGAAGCGAAACTGTTGATCATTTGTCGATTGTTGTTTCGTTACAAAGCAGCTTCAAGCCACACGAACACACACGGAGCCATAACTTCGAAGATTAGACAAATCCGTGTACTACCCATCGTTCCCATGCTCGCTGAAGCGCCGTGCGTTGCAGCTCCCGCAGACACTAGCGCCAGAGTTCCCTCTAGTATATATTTAAGAAACTGTGATTTGGGGCGCGTGTTGCTTAGCTGGGCCTAGCCGAGCATTCCACGATGCCCTTACCATAAGTAACCTTCTGTGCCGGATGTCTTTTTGGTTAACCTGTCTGCCTTTTCCTTTTGTTTGCTTCCTTCCTTCTGTTCGCCGATATATGTACCCAACGGAACTCTTACCTTAAAGCAGAACCATTCATTTTATAATACTTTCTTTTTATTTTTAGGATAGATTGTTTGTGGGTACTGAGAAAGCCAGGAGTGTTGGGCCGGAATGGCTTGGAAAAGTAACAGGAGTGCCAGTCGTTTCTTGGGCAGCAAAAAGCATCGAGGAAAGCTCATCCACAATGACAACTTACAGGCTCATAGAGATGCCTTTTCGATGAAAGCGAAAATGGTGTAGGACTGTGTGCTTAGATTTTGGTGCGCGTTAAAGAACCCCAGGTGGTCGTAATTTCCGGAGTCCTCCACTACCGCATCTCTCGTAACCCGTAACCATATGGCGGTTTTGGGACGTTAAACCCCACATTTAAATCAATCAGGGCTCACAGAGTGCAAGCATAACACAGTAGCCTATAGCGGAATGTCTGCGAACATTTCAACACACACCGATGAATCCGATTTCTATGCGTGTTCCATACGGCAACGAATACTTCAGTGCTTTTTAAGGTCTAGTTAAGTCTAGTCTGTATCTTTGGTATAGGCACGACTCATACTACAAGGAATAGTTCAATGCTTTCAGTTGTTGTTTCTAGCATTGGCAGCGTATAGAGAGGCAGCTGCGCACTGTTACGTATTCTATCAGTAAACGCTCCAGTGTTTCGTTGTGGCTCAAATATGTGTTCTCACGGGGAACCAGCGCTGCCATTTCCATGGTCCCCCTGTCGGTCAAAGCGGTGCATATTTCAGCCACTCCCGCAGACGTAATACGCTTTGCACACTATCCCTACGTTTTCCAGTGCCTTCTCGCGAAAGTATATATAGCCTCAAGATGAAGTGATACGAAGCTGTAAAGGGAACCACACTACAGTGTTACGGGCGCAAGGGCTGATCCAAATCAAGCACAGCAACGGCGCACGTGTGTGCACTCGCAGCAATACACCACGGTTGCTCGAGAGCATGAGCAGCCGCGTTATGTCGCTACTTCCCGCTAGGGGCCCTTCATAGGTGCGCCACCTATTTAGCGCTGGTCTCCCACAGTGCTCAACTTTACTCAGTGCCGAAGCTGGTGAATGTTGACGATCTACGTAATCAGTGGTTTAGGGAACTACATGAGAAAGTTGGTTCAGAGTGTGCTAGAGCATGGTGTCTTGACGAACTCAGCCGGAAGTGAAGAACGTGCGGGATGTGAGTCGTCGACTTTGCATCGGGTATCGCCGGTGAAGTGAGTATATCCTGGTGACACCGCGTACACCATCAGTGACTTCGTGTTTGGAGATACCTTGGTCGGATGTGTCCATTAATACACAGAGCACCACGTCCAGGAAAAACGCCAGGTGGCGCAGAACGGAGCAGTCCGGGGTCTTTGGGCTCCCGCTTCAGCAAATGATTTTTGTGGTTTTTCGTGTGCTGTGCCTCAAGATCTTGCTACGAGTCGACTCATAAGCTGCCAAGGTTCACGTCGGTAGCGGACTTTCACCGGTAGGTTCATTTTTGAGCATTTTTCGGACTTTTACGCCACCGACCACGCCTCGCGTGCTTACCAAACGCCGAGTTGGCGTCTGCCGGGCAGGACGCGCCCTTCCTTGGACGCGCCCTTCGTTCCACCTGCTGAGCCAATATGCTGGACGGTGCTGCTGTTATTATGGACGGTGATGAACTCCCTCCGGAAGAGTTTGGAGAGGAACACGGCTGGCGTTCCGCCGCGGTGAAGAAAAGCTCGAGGCGCACGAACGCCAGTGCTACAGAGCGTGCCACGGCATGCGGCGAGAATGCCAGGGGCAATTTCAGTGCTACAAGAAAAGCTCTACACTTGAAGAATCAAGTTATCAAATCATCGAGAATGCCTCGACTGCCTAGCGAGCACTGGAAGATTATCGTCCGTCCAAGGGGTGGCTTGGATGTTGAGAAGGCGGGCTCAGCTAGACTTGGCCGGGCAATCGCAGAGGCGGCTGGAATTGTACCCACGCTCATCAGTCAGGACATTGTCTGCCCGAATGCAACGCAAAATATCATAGTTATTAGCACGGCGTCCCGTGCGAACGCTGACTCTTACCTCAGGATGAGCTGCCTTACATTGGGAATGAAGAAGTATGACATCAACACTTACGAGGCTGCCCCGCATGAGACCTGCAAGGGGGTCATCCGTAAGATTGACGCATCGGAGAGCCAGACGGAGCTGGAGAGGAGCATCCTTACTGAAAGAAACCCCACGGCTCTGGGAGTCAGACGTATTAAGAACACTGAGACGGTGGTTATTGTCTTCGATGGCTACAAAGTTCCCAACTTCATTTATTTCGGCACAGCGCTGGTCAGATGCTCGCTTTACCATCGGCAGCATGACTGCTGCTATGCCTGTGGCAGACTCGGGCACAGGGCGGACGTCTGTCCGACACCGGACGAAGCTGTGTGCAAGAGGTGCGGAATCAACAACCCTGATGAGAACCATCAATGTTCCCCGACCTGTGGATTCTGTGGCGGCCCACACGCCACGACGGATAAAAGTTGCCAGCAAAGGTTTCAGCTTCCATTTATTGTGCGAAGGCGGCGAAGAGAGCGCCGTGCGGAATCAGAGCGTCGTAGTCAGCAAACGGTACCTGCTAACGCCGACGAGGGTGTGAGCCAGCCTGCACACAGCAACTCCAGTTCAAACAGTCGTTCTGCTGCAACTGGGGTGGACAGCCGTGACTCATCGCAACAGGCAAGCAGTCGGTCCAGATCCAGATCTCGGTCCAGAAGTCGCTCCCAAGGCCAGCGAAAGGGAACTTCGTCTAAAGGCCGAGCCAAGTCCCGGTCCAGAGATCGTCGTCGGTCCCAATCCAGAGGCCCATCGCACTCGAGGAGCCAGTCCAGGGACCCGCATGGCACAGTCCGTTTCCAAAGCCCACCCCAACCGGAGATGCAGGGTGGCTCCTGGGCTGACCGGGTGCGCAGCGGAGGAGGTGAAAAGGTAACGGGAGGCACTGCGCCAGAGCATGGTCTAGCGGAGCTAAATCAGCTTAGGAAGGAGAATGCCGAAATGCGCAGCATTATTGAGTCGCTGAGAGCCGAAATGGCTGAGCTTAGACGTGTCAGTACATCTCAAGCTACTCTGGCATCTGCTTCTCCGTGTGTAGGTTCTCCCTCTCCTCAACCCATGGAGGTTCCCATGGTCGTGGAAGCGGGCCCCTCGGGTAACCCAGCCAAGCGTAAGGCTGCGACTTCAGCCGAGAATGTGCAGGCTAGAGCTAAATCTGAAATTAAGGAGACTCTAAATTCAATTTGCCTTGAGATTCACAAACTTAATGAGCGTTTCTCGGCGGTCGATCAACGTCTCACAGTTATGGATCAGAAAATAGATATTCAACATGCCAGAATTCAATGTGTGGAGAATCAATTACAGAACGCCGGCCTTATGGTGCAGAGCCCCAATATCAGGGGAGCAGCTCGGATTCACCCGGATTTCTTTCCAGAGGGAACGCCTTTATCGGCGCCCATTCCCATGAGTATCCCCAGTTCGAATAGTACAGTTGCTTCTGTACAGAACCTGACGGCAGGGTCAGGGAGCACCTCCAATGATCAAGATGGCCTCGCACGCTGAATTTCGTATATGGCAATGGAACTGCAGGGGGATCCTTAGCAAAAGGGGCACCCTGCAGCAATTTGTCCGCTCTCACAGCGAGAAGCCGCAAGTGATCCTACTGCAGGAGACGCTGTCTGATAGTGTAACCCTCCCGGGGTACAAGGCACATGCAGTTAAAGGGGAAGGCAGAGGGATTGCCACGTTAGTCAGCAACAAGTTCACCTTTGTGACACATGATCTAGGGGTAAGACCTAATAAAACGGAGCTCTCCTTAGTTGAGGTCATTCCGAGTTCTTCCAACCTTTCCAGCATTTTTATACTGAACATATATAGTAGCCCTAGTGATCATAGGCAGCGTTTTAGGACGATCATAGCTAAGGCAACCAGATTGGCTGGGCTCTCTCCTCTGGTTGTGGCGGGGGATTTTAACTCGCCTTTCCGGGCGTGGAACTACCCGTATGATTCAGCTAAAGGCAGGAGCTTGTGGCAGGAGACGGGAGATGCGGATCTCTCGTTAATTACGGACCCGATGTTTCCTACTAGGCGCGGCACATCCACCACCAGGGACTCCACCCCGGACCTAGCTTTCGTGAAAAATGCTGGCTCGGTAGGTTGGGAAAATCTTCTGACGGATTTAGGAAGTGATCATTATATTACAGTTACTAAATTACAGATGGAGGCAAAATCTAAAAGAAAGTTTACTTACGTGGATTGGGATAAATTTCGGGAGTCACGCAGCGCTCGAGCGGAACAGGGGGAAATCCCGGACTCTCTGGGGCAATGGACAGAGATGCTGCTGCAGGACGTTAGAGCGGTTACCAGAACCATTGAGACAGAGGTACAGACAAACAAAATGGACAGTCGGCTTGCGCATTTACTGGAGGCAAAGCAGTCGCTATTGGCCAGATGGAAGGGTCAGAGACTTAATCGTAGGCTTCGGAAAAAGATAGCAGAGTTAAATACACAAATTGAAGAACATTGCAAAAACTTGTCGAGGCAGCAGTGGGATGAAATTTGTAATTCAGTCGATGGACAAATGCGAACCAGAGGTAAATGGAATCTTTTAAAACACTTGCTTGACGAGTCGGGCACTAAATCTAATCAGAGGGGGGTCCTTGCTAGAATACTTCATCTTGCTCAAAAATCCTCCTCGGGCGCGGAGCTATTGGGGCAGCTTGCTGAGAAGTATCTACCGCTAGCAGTTGATTCCATGCAAGCCTATCCGGGGTATATGGGAACACCTTGTGCCCATTTGGATGAACCCTTCACCATCAGCGATGTGCGACGTGCCCTGCACGAACTTAATGGCCGATCGGCACCGGGTCCAGATAGGGTCACCAACAAAGCGCTTCGGAATTTGGAAGATGACTCTGTTGAATTTCTTACTGATGAGATTAATAGGATTTGGAAGGGAGGTGACATCCCGGAACAATGGAAGTTGGCCAAGGTGATCCTCATTCCCAAGCCCGGTAAAGCACCAAGTTTGGACAATCTGCGCCCCATCTCTCTCACGTCATGCGTGGGAAAGGTGGTGGAACACGTTGTCCAGAACCGAATCGCGGACTACATAGAGCACAATGATCTCTTCCCTCACTACCTTATTGGCTTTAGGCCAGGCCTCTGTACGCAGGATGCTATGAAAATCATTAAGTGTCAAATTTTAGATAATCATACCAGAGACACCAGGGCGATCCCAGGCTTGGATATAAAAAAAGCGTTTGATAATGTCCGCCATGATTCTATTTTAGATGCGATCTCAAGTCTCAACCTAGGTTCCTCATTTCATGCGTTTGTCAGATCCTTCCTGTGTGGTCGAAAAGCCATACTTAAAGTTGGAGATCTAGAATCGGATGTGCAAGCGCTGGGAAATAGGGGCACCCCGCAGGGATCTGTTCTATCACCCTTACTTTTTAACATCGTCATGGCTGGTCTCTCGAGGCAGCTTTCTGGAATTTCAGATGTTGGTCATACAATTTATGCCGATGATATCACCATTTGGTGTAGAGGAGGAAGTGATGGCACTGTAGAGGCGGCCCTGCAAGAGGCCATCGACACTACCGAGAGTTTTCTGGAAGACACAGGCCTTTCTTGCTCTCCGGAAAAGTCTGAGCTTCTCCTCTATAAACCGGTCAGGAGGGGCCGTCGACCGCGAGGCTGGGTGCCGCCCCTAGAAAATGACATCCACTTACGTACCAAAAGTGGACGATCAATCCCCAAAGTCGCTTCCATTCGGATCTTAGGTATGACGCTAGAAGCAACGGGCACCAACACCATCACGATTAAAAGGTTGGAAAAAAAGACAGACAGTGTTATTAGGCTCATAAGACGGGTGGCTAACCGAAGGACAGGACTATCAGAGGACAACTTGGTCAGGCTTATACATGCTTTTCTGCTGTGTCATTTTGCATATGTGGCGGCAATGCATGTCTGGAAGAGAATGGAAAGGGACAAGCTTAATGCAATGATCAGGAGAGCTGTAAAGAATGCCCTTGGGCTCCCCAACTACACCCACACCAATCGTCTCCTGCAGTTGGGAATTCATAATACATTGGAGGAAATTGCGGAAGCACAAGAAAGAACACAGGTAATTAGGCTGTCTGGCTCAAAAGCGGGGAGGATGATTCTCGCAGAAATGGGTATTCCACCAGCTCAGATTGAGGCTCTGTACCAAGGGTTGACGAGGGATCAGAAGGAAAACATCATTGTCTCGCCTGCCCCGCGGAACATGCATCCCCAACGTAATGTTGGAAGGAGGAGAGCGCGCGCTCGGGCCCTTCTTCGCCAAGTTGCGGATCTTGACGGGGGGGCCTGTTTCGTAGACGCGGCGCAATATGATGGCCAGAGAGACCGATTCACGGTAGTGGCAATCAACCACAAAGGCATTACAATTAATGCGGCGTCGGTATGCGCCAGAACTGCCAATGCAGCTGAGCAGGTTGCCATCGCCTTGGCTCTTTTAGATCAGCGTAATGAACACATATTTAGCGATTCTAGAGCTGCCATTCGTGCCTTCAGTGTTGGAGCTGTGTGCAAAGAGGCCAAAAATATACTCGGTGATAAGTTGCTTACAACCCATACCATTACATGGTTCCCAGCTCATATGGGAAACATGGACGGAGGGATCATAAATCTCAATGAGTTGGCCCACTCCAGGGCGCGAGGGTTAGCTGTCCGCGGCCATGGAGGACCTTTGGGTCGAACTGGAGATTTCGTAAACAGGGATCCGCCAACTACATATAATGAAATAACCCAACATTTCGCTATGGATAGGAGAATCTTTCCACCTCCACATGCGAAGCTAAATAGAGCGCAGGCGCTTACATTGCGATTACTTCAAACAGAAACGTACCCTAACCCTGCCTTTCTTCACAAGCTTTATCCTGATGTTTATTTAACCAACTCGTGTACAAAATGTGGCGGTTTAGCCACCTTACACCACATGCTCTGGGAGTGCCCTTCGGTACGTGGCACCGATACAGCATCGTCCAGAAAGTGGGACTCCGCTCTCCGGAGTCCAGACATAACATCGCAACTTTGGGCTGTCCAGAGGGCCCACGATGCGGCGCTGGGGCTCGGCCTTACTGTCCCATCGTGGGAGCGGCCCGCCGTGTGCTAGGGCGCACGCCTTCGGACTTGTCAATAAAGTTTTTCCAAACCAAACCAAACCACGTCCAGGATTGAACCCGTGTTCTTAAGTCAGCAGCGGGACGCCGCAATCACCGAGTCATTACCATGAAAACATATTGTTCATGGTGCATGCAAAAAATATGGTGGGCATAACACTAAAACATTCCAAGTGTGCAACAACATACATCTCTCAGTATATATATATATATATATATATATATATATATATATATATATATATATATATATATATATATATATATATATATATATATATGTGTGTGTGTGTGTGTGTGTGTGCAGTCGCTTACATAGGGCAACGAGTTCCTGCTTTTTTTTATTTCGGCACTTTTTTCATAGATACACGAGACATTTCCACGCCGTAGGCAGTTGTTTTATTTCTTTATTTTTCAGAGAACTTCGCTCTGTTTTACAAGACATCGTAAGTAAAACACACGATAATAAAAACGATGAAACGTATTTCTAAGCTGGCGCTGCGTCATTGAAGTGTTACGGGCCAATCATCGGAAAGACTGGTTAAGAGGGCGAAATATTTTCCGTAGCAGTCTTAAATTGGCATGACATACGTAAACATAGTAGTGAAACTTTCATGGTTGCTGCTGGAATCGAATAAAACTTGCGCATTCATCGGGGATAAAAATATTTGAGGCTTCAGCGATTTCCCATTTCCTAACTGTGAAAAAGCGTTACATCTCCAGGAACTTGTCAAGTTGATATGGTCGTTGCCAGCAGGGCTCTTCCTGAATTGTCTCCTGAAAGTAAAAAAAAATAGAAACGCATAAAATTTTGAGTGTGAGACGCACCATGATACCAGCGATACTGGTTTAGCCACGTTAACAGTCTGTCTTCGGATAACTGGACTGCATGCCACATATATGGTGTTTCGCGAAGCTATGGTCATTCGCGGTCGCAGAACAACAAGACGTAGCGTAATCTTAATGCATTGTCGCCATGTAAAGTAGCCGTTGGAGGCTTAAAGTCACACGCAAATACTGAACTTAATAGATGGAAGTTGTAAAAAAAATCACAGAAGTGATGCGAACGACATCCCAAACTTAGAAGAATAAATGCTTTTGTACTAACAGAGAAGTGAAGAGATACGCCAAATGAATCAGGCATGGCATATCGACAACATACAGTAACGCATGCAGGAGCGAACTTTCGATTAACTTTCTAAGTAAAGAATGAGGAACCTAAACAAATATGCCTCTTAGACCACCAAATCACCCGTATGCCGGATTGATAGGTTCGCCTTTTTCATGCGCATGCGTAGATAGTTTTTGCATCTGATTTCTTTTACGCTCTCGAATGTCAACCTCTGTGGTGTGTCGACATTTTGTGTTTTTATTTTCGTGTTTCGACGCCCTAATTTTTAGAATCGTATGCCTAGAACGTAGAAGCGCCCAATATATACGTCTACATGACTGTAAAGCTATGCAGTACTGTCCCGCAAGGACACTTGGAAGCAAGGTCTCCAGACAAGCCACTATGTGGTTTCTTTTTTATATAGAGTGGGTAACGAGTGACATAAGAATGCAATAATTGTTAGGGTTACACATTCCAAAGCCGCGATACGATTATGAGGGAATGCCGTACCGAAGGGCTCCGCAAAATTCGCCAGGTGAGATCCTTCAGGAACCCGACGACAACGTGAAGGTCACCTGAATGCACGTGAAGGTCACCTGAAGGCACGGGCCTCGAGACTTCCGTCTCCATTGAAATGTATATCCGCCGCGACCGAGATTCGATCCCGATACCTTCGGGTTAAAGATCAAGCGCCATTACCATTACACCAACGCGATAGGTAGATTGAAGTAAAGAAGCAGGCTTACCCTTACACGACCATATTCCGCGTTGTCGTAGTCTTGCCGTTCAGACGTTGTCAGTGGATATAAACTTTTTGCTTGCCGCCCGGGAGGGTCTGTTGCTAGTCATCGTAGTCGTTACCAACATGAACGTCCAAACTTCCACTATCACTTTCAGTGTCTGCTTCAACGCAGTGAATTCGGTTGAGCGTCTCGTCGATCCCGGCGTAGGAGCCGATGTACATATCGTCGGACTTACACTTGAGAATTTTCTCGAGAATAAGCTCGATTCGCGTTGCACTAGTTCCGCCGGGCAAACATGTGGCCAGATACGGCAGGTCCTGCCAGGCGCACATGCCCACGACGACGTGCGCATCCTTCGGGTCCGACTCTGGCTCGGCGGTGATTACGCACGCGAAGCGGCTTCTCCCGAGACTCATGGGCACGAACGCGAGGTCCACATTCGGGTTTGACAGCTTAGTCGCTACGCACGTTTGCAGCGTGAAGTCCTCGACGGGCGGCGTGTTCTTGTCGAGGATGAAGAGCGCCCACTCGAGGCTCTGGTCGCGCGGAAAGAGCCAGCAGTAGGCCGCAGCCAACTGGCGAATCCGCTCTTGATGCGGCTCGCACGATTCCAGGGTGGCGCAAATTCGGTTGCAGGCCTCGTCTCGATCCGCGGCGTCCCGGAGTCGCAGACCGGGTATCACGTTGTCGTCCTCGAGGCTGCGCAATTGGTTCATGGACAACTGGTACATGTGAGAACACAGCACGTCGATGTCCAGTTCACTCATGGCCGGCTGAGAACGGGGTCCTCTCTCAGTAAGTCACAAGATAGGGTGGCTAGACGGTGGCTGAAATGTTCTGCTACAGGGCAGGGCTGTAAGTGTTCTTTGGTAGCGCAGGTCTTGGCTGGTCGCTCGCTGTCCTGTGCTCTTTTTTGTGGGTCTTAGACAGGGAGCTGGTGGAATTTTTCTGGAGAGTCGGCCAACAAAGATGCGATGGTGGAACTGAGGTGGCGAAAGCGACAGGAAGCTGGTTTCGCGTCCGAGCCAGGCTGTCACAGACCGGTAGGTAAACGTAAGCTGCGTCGCCTGCTGGGCAAGCTACGCGTGTCGTCACTATTGGGTTCCAAATCGAAAAAGATTGCGTCGGTGCTGTTTTCCGATAATGCACTCCCTCCCCCTCCCCCCCGAAAAAAGATTTACAAAGTGACCCAAACATTTACATGCACCCTTGAATCACGTGAAATGGAACATCTGATTTTACAAAAAAATAATCATAATTTTGCCACAAGGGCCAAGCAATGAACGCGATAGCAACAATTTGGAATGTCACGCGAAGAACGGTCACCAGATCTAAACGTGCAGCGCGTTTCTCAAGTCAAAAGAACACACAAAAAGAACACACACAGAACGAGCGCGAGCTAACAGCGTCCACAGTTCCCTCACTCAACGCGCTGCTCAAAGTGAAAGGACGCATGAGACGCAGGTATACGCAGGATGAGTCTGAACTATAGTTATAATTCGTGACATACATCAGGTGCAACGCTGTGACCGGCAAGATGTGTGATTGCGCGCGTCTCGTGCTTGCCTTCCGCCGTAAACGCTCGTGCTATAGCCAAGCGTGGGCTCGCCCATGACGCATCGAGACGTGCTAGGAATAGCGCACGAAGGAGTCAAGACAGAGACGCCAGCAGGTTCAGAATGACTTATTTGTGAATGCATTATTTAGTTATGTGTATCGGACACAAAGCGTCTTAAATGTTTTCGATCATTCCAGCGACTATAGGCGGCGCGACAGTAGGTCGAAAATGGCGGACGAGACGGTGCTGAGGTGCGCGTCTCAGGCCAAAAAGCTTGTCAGGTCCTTTACTTTCGCTGCAGACCACACTTTCTCTCGCTAAAGAGACGCATAGGTGTTTAAATGAAAACGATTCAGTGCTTATCAATAGCGCGTGACCAAACTAGAAGTTATCACCGTGTACCAGGTTCGGAGGAAAGCCGCGTGACGCCGCTTGCATCGCTGGAATGACCGAATACATTGGACTAAATAGGATGAGAAACCATCTTAAGGGCACCAAATTAGCTGGACTATTGCTTGGTGCTAGCACATTTATAGGTATGAAATGGAGTGTAGTGTCACAGTTGTTACTGCTTCGATATATAACGCATATTGCGCGCAGCCATCACTTTCTACTCGCGTGCCATATCGGACAACTTCGCGTAGAAGTTCATCTGCAGCAGCTCCACCCCTGTAGCTTTTCCTTCATTGTCAAGAAAAGTTGTGCGCGAAACGATGGTCCATATCGCACTAATCCTGCCATCTCAATGCAGTAATGGCAAGTGTACTTCGTTGTTGAAGTGTCGACGTATTCTACGTAATCTAGATAAGCGCACCCCCAGGATATCGTCAGCGGAAGCTCAGTTGCTGTGCTCCTTATGGTGTGGAAACGAGATGCAATGCAACTTCCTGTGGTCGATCATTCGCTGAAGGGTCACCCGACCATAGAAACAACGTCACGTATGACGTCACTTGTGGAGTGGCATGTCGCTTTAGAGTCTGTTTCTGGAAGCAGTGATGCTGTGAGATTGAGAACTAAGAACCCTTCATGTCGGTCGCTCCAGTTAAATAGAAAGAGAAACATTGGCCTGTATTTTGATGCATAAATTAGTGGCGAGCGCCTTACGATCGAAGCGCGACAAGCTGAAGTGGGGAAGTCATTGAAAAAATAAGTCTCGATGAAGATATTTCTCGAGTATTCCTAATGTTGTGTGTGGCAGACTTCCTTAGAAATTCAGGTGGCTGGAACATTGGTGTTTTCCTAACTAGTTCACTACGTGATTTTTTTTCTGTTTTGTTTTACGCCATAAGTTTTACGCGGCTAGTCTGTTAACGTAGGCTCGTGTTTAGTTTGGCACATTACTGCGTCATAATGACATCTCTCATATTAGCGCAGTGTTTCGCGCCTACCATACATAATAATAATTGCTTGGTCTAACGTTCCAGAGCCACGATATCACGTGAGACGCCGTAGTGGAGAGCTCCTGAAATTTCCACCGCGTCGGTTTTTTTAACGTGCACCTAAATCTAAGCACATAGGTTTCTAGCAATCTCTCCTCCACTGAAAATGCGGCCGCCATGGTCGGGATTTCACCCCACGGCCTGCTTGTCCGCCCTCGAGGCTCAGAACTACAAGCCAACCGTGGTGCGGCCTCGCGTATTGTACGCTCGCTGTTTCTTTGCACACGTGTATACGTGAACTGACGATTCACTGAAGCTAAACCTGCCCAAAGGGCCGCCGTAGAGAACCTATGCTGCGACTGCTTTTCAGCGGCATATCCAATAAGAATTCTTTTCTTTTCACCCCTTCCCCCAGTGCAGGGTAGCAAACCGGACGTGCGTCTGGTTGACCTCCCTGCCTTTCATTTCTTTCCTTCCTCCTCCTTTTCGTATACTTGACATTCGGCGTCACTCCTCCCTTGTAGCATACGTAGTAAATGAAACTTAATTGAAGAAACAAAGGCAAACCAATACATCTGTACAAGTGACACAGGCAATCAAAGTGCACCGTCTACAGCTGGGATTCCAACCCGGGCATCTATAATGCGAAGTGGGCACTTATCGTTGCTCTACTTTTGCGGAGCCACGCGACACACTGCAGACTATCGACCACAGCGCCACACACGGATTGACCTTGTTTGGGCTTCAGTTTTCGACGACCGTTCCGGGCACTCCCCTGTTCTGGTGCACTCTACTTTGAATCAACTTGTGCCCGGCCGCGGGCAATTTGATGGAGGCGAGAATTTAGAGGTCTATGTGCTGTGCGATGTCAGTGCAAGCTAAAGAACACCAGGTGGTCGAAATTTCCGGAGCCCTTACACCACGGCGTCTCTCATAATCATATGTGTATCATTATTATTACCTGCGCCCGGCAAATGAAAGGATAACACACAAGCAATTCGCGCTGCAAAGAATAGCGGCGGGGGTCTGTCGTCGGAAGTCGAGTAATTTTATCTATATTGAGGCGCATCGGCATTTACGCAAGCTGCGTACAAAGTAGAAAATCAAGTCACTCAACTTGGGTAGAATCGCAGCATGTAACTGCGACAATTTTATTTCGTTGATACGAAAAAAAAACACTTGCACCCCAATGGCAATTGCCTTTATTTTGTTCTTACAGAACTTCGCTCTATTTGATAACGCAACGTAGGTAAAGCACATAAAAAAACAATGAAAACTTTCTCCGCTAGCGCTACGCCATCGCAGTGACATGTAGCCAATCGTCTAAAAGATTGGTTTGGAGGGACAAATCTTTTCCGTAGGTCTTTACCATCGGTATGCGATATGCCTACAAGTGTCACTTTCAGGTGTTTATGCTAACTGGTCGAATAAATTGACATGTAATAGGAAACTGAAAACAAGATTTCAAGTTTGAGTGGAAGAAGATGCCGATATAACCCCCATGTGAAAAATCTCAATATTTATCACGAACTTCTCAAGTTGATATGCTCGTCGCCAACCGAGCTCTTCTTGTGGTAGTTATCACCTGGAATTAAAGAAAGAATTCCGTGAAATTTCAGCTCTGATAGGCACCGCAATAAGAGCACTACCGATTCGGCCGCGATAATAGTCCGTCTTCGGACAACCAAACTGCGAAATATGGTGTTCTGCGGAGCTATGGTCATTTGTGGTCACAGAAGCCCTAACCATGGAGTAACGTGAATGCAGTGTACAGGTAGCCGTTACAAACGCCTAAAGCTGCGCGTAATAAGAGAGCGTAAGACACAGAAACAAAATCAAGAAAATGATCGTAATGCTCTCCCAAACTTGGACGAATGCGTATTTTTGTACTGCCACAAATATGAATAAATACACCCGATGGTTCAATCGTGGCCTGTCGATAACAATGGGATAGTATGCGTGAGCGTATACCTTCGATTAACGCACATCAAGAAAAAATATAAGTTCTTCACCTGTCGTTCTTGTCCACCCCTACGTGTACCAGACTGGTAGGTTCGCTTTTTACTGGCTCTGTGCTTTCTAATAGACCAGAAAGCGAGTGACATAAAGATAATATTCCTGGGGTTGGACGTCCCGAATCGACCATATAAGGGACGCCGTACAGGAGGGCTCCGCAAGATTAGACCACGTGGGGGTTCGTAAAGTTTACCTGACTATAAGCACATGGGCGTCGAATCTAAATGAAGCTGCCATGGCCGTGTTTCGATTCCGCGGCCCTGGGGTAAGCAATTAAGCACCATAGCGACTAGACCAACGTTGATCTAAGAAAGAAGCATGGCATACCATCACATGGCCACATTGCACGTTGCCATTGTCTTGCCCTTGAGACGTCGTCAGTCCGTATGAAGTTTTAGCTTGGCGCCCACGGGGTCTGTTGCTAGTCATCGTATTAAAAATCAGTATTAAATCTCCATATTTGCGGCATCACTTGCAGGTTGCATTCGGTGAATGTTGACTTGAGCTAGCGTCTCGTCGATGCCAGCGTAGCTGCCGATGAATCTATCGTGGAACTTGCACTTAAGGACGCCCTCTAGAAGAGGTTTGACTCGTGTCAAGCAATTCTTGCCGGGGAAAGATATCGCCAAATAGGGCAAGCCCTGCCAGGCAAACATGCCCACGACAATTTGCGTGCCCTGCGGCTTGCACTGCTGTTCGGCGGTGATTGCGCACGCGTAGCGCGCTCCACCGCTGGACAGGGTCACGTACCCGATGTCCACTCCCGGGAACGTCAGCGCAGTCGCTATCCGCGTTTGCAGGTCGAAGTCGTCGACGGGCGGTAGGCTCTCATCCAGCGCGAAGAGCCCCCACTCGAGCCTCTGATTGTGCGGAAAGAGCCAGCAGTAGGCCGAGGCCATCTGGCGAAGTCGCACGTGGTGCGGCTCGCACGATTCCAAGGCGGCACGAGCTTTGGCTAAGGCCTCGTCTAGATCCAGCACTTCTGTGAGTCGCAGACACGATATCGCATTGTCGTCATCGAGGCTGCACACTTGGTCCACGGACACCTGGTTCATGTGAGAACACAGCATGTCGATCTCCTCTTCTGCCATGACCGGGTGAGAATGGGAGCCTCTCTTGTAATGTTAGTGGATTTGGGGAGGTGGTCGCTGTGCAATGTAGCAGGATGGGTCTTGAAAGTTCTGGTTAGTGGCGTAGATGTCGGTCTTGAAAGTTCTGGTTAGTGGCGTGGATGTCGATGCGTTTTGTGTCGCCCGCTGGAAACGAACAAGCGTCCGCGCTTCTTGTGGGTCTTTACAGGGATAGCTGTATGAATTTCCCGAAAGTGTATGGCCTGCCAGCGTGGACGCGATCTTGGATATGCATCGGCAAGAGCGAATAAGAACAGACTTTGTAGCTGAATCTGTCCTTAACAGACCCGAATGTGAACATAACATGCGACATCTGGTGGGCTACGCGTTTCTTCACCATATTGGATTGGACGTGACAAAAGATAGCGTTGGCGTCTTTTGCCTGTAATGCAACGAGGAAAAATTAGAAAGTGATATCCACGTTCATGTGCATCCTTAAATGACCTGGAATAGGCTATCTGGTAATAAAAAGTAAATGCTATGGCGCATGCGCTGTTTAAAATCCAGTACGTGCGACTATCGTTCGTCACTGCACCGTTTACGTCAACAAACACTTAATAATGTGGGATTTGCTTTGAAATAGAATGACCGTTTTAGAATCACGTACCTAGAGGCTATGCTTACGCATTCGCCTTGGTTTTTCCTCAGTGCGAACGTCGCACGCTAGCCAAGTTTTGGGTTAGCATTCCTGCCCCAGCATTTTCGGCACGTGTCCCTTGTGCTTATCAAGTGATGATGGAGTGTAATTCTCTTATGTTTGGAACTTAACCGGGCTTGCGGACACAGTGGGCGGTGGCGAAAATACTGCCCGCCGCTGTACACCGCCCGCTGTTCCGATGGACTTCATTACAGTGCGCGCGCAATACCAGTGAGGCGTGCCAGCCACCCTGGCTATGTGAGAAGCAGTCTGAACAAGCGGCCTTGCGGTTTCAGGGATGACCAACTCTAATTTCAGCGCGACAATGGAGACGCCCTTACGTTCCTTTAGTATGCGTGTCCCAGATGCGAGGAGCGCGCCACGGTAAATAAAATATGTATGTATTACTAAAGCAGGAATATTCGAGGCTTGTGCTGTGAACAAGCGTATGCTTGAAATATGAAAGACAGCTCCACTCCTCTGCAATCTTTGTAAACAGCTGTGATGGCCAGCAACTGCCACTACCTGGTGAGCGCGTTCTTTCTTCACTGTCAGAGACGACATGAAAAGTAGATTAACGGAAGGCCAGAAATTAAATGAAGGGAATGCAAGCGGAGCAAATAGATGATGACAAAAAAGCAAGAAGTGTGTGTGGATATGCCATATAAGAGGGCTTGCGCACCCATGTTTTGCCAATGCGTTAATTTTTAAAACATCCGTAGCTAAGCGTAGAATACTCACAAGTAAGACAATGGCATCTTTAAAAGAAAGTACTGCCCGTTTTATGGCCGATACCTTGTGGTGGGTTGCACCAGGACTTTAAGAAACAACCAACCAATTAGAGAACAGAGGCCAGTGCTGTGGAGAAGACGGCCGGTAGCCCAGACATGCTGGTTCTTGCTCAAGTCCTATAGAGCTTGGAGGCCCACCTGAGTTTCAGTCTCGGTGAGCTGCCATCTTCGTGCTCTGGTGGTCCTGCCGGCCGGCGGTGCATCGAGCTGCTGGGACAGGTCAGCGAGTTCGCCACCGACCTTGAACGCATTTGGTCTTGCGGCCGCCCGCCTGCTCCGCCAACTGCTCACGCCGTGTAAGAGTGTGCTGGGCGTGCCAGGAGTGTACGCACGCACGAGTCTCATGCAGGCAGAGGCAAACTACGACATATCACTTAATTTCGTTTGCGAAACACCTTGCATCAGCGGAAATGGCAGAACGAGGGACGCGGCTAACGAGGTTCTCACGTTAGCACGTCCAATGACACTGTAAGCGGCCTTCACATAGACGGTAACGTAGACGGTCATGAGCCGCGTGTAGGACCGAGAAGTTGCAGAACCTTTTGAGCATTGTGGAGTCCTATGTATGCCTATTCCTATGTGTGCTTATTTGTGTTTGTTGGTGTAATGAAGTTTGTGTTTGTGTCACACCTTGTCTCCTTTTTGAGTTCATTCTACTGAATCAAACAAAACGCGCCGAGTGCTCAAGCACTTAGACATCGACTTAACCGTACGCGCAAGACAACCTGTGTGTATTACCTTTATCTCTTTAACGTACATCATTCTCAAACGTATCATCATTATACTCTCCTGTTGTAGACGTCGGATTTGAATGAAGCAACGCCGTCACGGACGAACCTGCAAATGACCTACCGAAACAAGCATTCTTAATTTAGGTGGAAGACAGACAGTGCCATCTCGCCCAGTTAAATTCAAGAGATTTCTCACGTAAAGCGCCTGCAAAAAATATAAATTCAATGTGCGGTTGGTTGGAGAGTACAGTGCAAGCAGTCAGGTACTCTGTTGTATAGGCATACTGACGGGCGAATCAGTACACTTTCGAAGTTGAGGAGTGCCTTCTAGGAGAGACGAACGGAAGCACGAACAAATGGATGGAAGCATGGACAGACTGACGGTATATGTATGGACGCACGTATAGACAGGTGAACGAATGGACGCATGGACAGCTGGACGGACGGATGACGCTTCGTCCAAATCATAATCATTTACTTCGTGGATATGCTGTGAAAACCACTAACGCCATCTAGTTATATTACTCCCAAGGACATATACACACAACACGCCATCTATTGAACAACTCATAAACTACAGGTGGCTACATACTACTAATACTACTACTACTACTACTACTACTACTACTACTACTACTACTACTACTACTACTACTACTACTACTACAGAGGAAGGAACGACCCACGAGCTAAGAAGCTTCGCCTTTAAATGTAATTGATGACGATGGGGAGGTACGAAGGCAGGCGAGTGTGCACACTACTGGCAAGATGCGCAGTGCGACAGACTCACACCCAGTACAGTGGTTTCTAGAAAAGCTGTGACCGCAATTACGGTCATTCTTGCACGTCGGGGAAGGAATCTTGTTAGCATGTATAGCCGATAGTTTTAAAAAAAGCAAAACAACAACCAGGTGTCACAGAGTGCTAATTGCTAAACCAGTAGGTCGTTGAACGCTTCCGATCCATTACAAAGGGCTCAGCCATGGTTTTTCATCATCATCACCCAATGCATAAAAACAGTGTCCATAAAAACTTACAGGTGTTTTGCGGGTACCATACGTCTCTGTAGAACGAATAATGGCGTGGGAGGTGCTACCGCACTTCTCGAAAGTTACGCTTTACGGACAAGTGATTGCCGTGCAAGTGTAGGCGTGTTACCTCACCCAAGAGTGCTTTGAAAAGGTTCTAGAAAGGTCGCACTTGCCGTTTTCGCTGTAAGAGGGCGGCGCATTCTGCGCAGGCCTTGGGCTGTTGGTCTTTAGGCTGTCGGTCGTTCCCTCCTCGGTAGTAGTAGCAGTAATAGTACGTAGTCACCCCTAGTTTATGAATTGCTCAATAGATGGCGCTGTGTGTATATGTCCCCTGAAAGAATGTCACGAGATGGCGTTAGGAGTTTTCGTATAGTTCACGGATGGACAGACGAGCATACTGACAGATGGACGGATGCTTTTGACCCTCATCATCTTTCACCTCGTGAATATGCTGTGAATTTTTCCCTTTCTTTATAATTTCGCAGAGCCGCTCTATTGAATTCTCTACATTCTAGACATAAAGATGACGTGCATCTTGTGGTATGCCATCCTGCCCCTACCGGGCAAGTGTGTAGATGACTATGCCAGCAGGCCTTTCGCACTTTATTTTATGATAGCTTGAATGTTGGGAAAATATTCTTTCTCACTGTTCGAAACACTGCTACATCAAGTTACTAATATGGGAAATCAATTTAATTGATAGTGCACAAGTTCCCCTCCCCGAAACCGGGCTTAATTTTTTTTTAGCACCAGTTCCAGCTCCAGCCAAAGTTCCGTCCCGCTGACCGAGACCAAAGGTAGAGAAAGCGCAGCTCTTTCACGCAGTAAAGCAGGCGCGTGTGCAACAATGAGGATCCCATTGTTTTAAATTTGTTACTTGTTTTCGATTTTGGCTACTATTGAGAAGGTCGTTGTAGGCCCGTGTGCTCAGATTTGGGTGCACGTTAAAGAACCCCAGGTGGTCGAAATTTCCGGAGCCCTCCACTACGGCGTCTCTCATAATCATTTAGTGGTTTTGGGACGTTAAACCACACATATCAATCAATCATTATTGAGAAGGTCGATCTGAAGCAATCACTGACAGTGATTTCTGTTTACTCACAGTGCTTCTGGTAGTATGTTTAACAATTTTTCATGTTTTTTTTTAAATTTTGTCGGTGTATTTTATTGGTTAATATGCGTCGTGGCTTCACTGTCCGCCAAATGCAGTGATTCAGCGCCTCGATGCTTTGGCTGATTCGCAAGAATAGTTCGCGTGTGTGTGACACGACGCATTATACTGGGTGTCCCAGGAAACTTTAGCCAGAGTTTAAAAATATGGCGGCACACGCGATTACTACGCGACCAAATGCATTTCGCTCACCTTTACCTGGAGTTAGACTATTTTTTGTGTTCTCAAATGTTGCTTAATCAGATTTGTTTAATGAACTAACTTTTGAAAAAATGAACATGAATAAAATATGTCATTGAGAAAGTTGTCGATCGGTTTTCGAAACGTCCGGTTAGACAGTTTTGAACTTTATATCTGTTAGGTATTAGTGTTTTTCTACCAATTACAAATGCCCGCGACATACGAAAACTACCAAGTGACAAACCCGCTTGTGTGCCAGTGCGCACAATGATTCTAGTGCCCCTAACGTTCTGCGTACGAACGACCATAGCATTTGCCCCATTGCACTGTCTTGGCAGAGCCGCAACGATGGTGATGGCTTTAAGATGAACACGTTTTGCTATCGGCCACAAAAGCAATAACCGCTGTGACTGCTTATCGCTGTCATGAACCGATGCAAGGGAAGCGTGTCGTTCGTACGCGAAATGCTAGAATCATCGTGCGCACTGACGTGTGAGCGGGTTTGTCACGTGGTATTTTTTGTACTTTATGGGTATTTGTAATTACCAGAAAAATACTAATACTTAAGAGATACAAAGTTCAAAACTATCTATTAGGGCATTTCGCAAACCAATCTACAACTTTCTCATTGAAATTTTTATCCATCTTCGTTCCTTCAAAAGGTAGGTTACTAAACAGATCTAATTAAAGAATATTTGAGAACGCAAAAAATAATACAAGTCCAGGCAACGGTGAGCAACATGCATTTGGTCGTTTCATGATTACGTGTGCCGGCATATTTTCAACTCTGGCTAAAGTTGCGTGGAACACCCTGTATATCGCATCTTGCTTCAGTATGCGCAGCGTTGTGCAGATGATTGACGAGCTATACGCATGCCTGGAGGTGAAGGGTCAGCAATATTGTGCATCCATTTACCTCACAGCCTGTCTCTAATCGCCGTTATTCACCGTAGGTGCGGAGGAGACACAAATAAACCACAGAGCACTTATAGAAGTTCCTTTATTCATGCGATAGGCATGAAGTTCTGGCGTTGTACGTGCGACAAATGACATGTTTGTTTAGATACCAGAGGCGGAAGCTCTACTCTGGTCATCTGCCTCACAATAATGATTGGACATGCGTAGACATTTTCTGCCGCCTTGTCGATGCCTCGTCAAAGGTGCAGGTGGCCCGCTGCGCAGATGAGTGCGGATGCTGAGCAGCGGTAACAAAGTGGTGATGAATTCAAGTCCATTTCCTGGCGGCACTCCTCCCCCCCCCCCCCCCAAAGGGGGTGGGGACCTAATAAGGGGCCTGACAAGCAAAAATCTATCCAGCTAAAAGAAAACTGCAAGTTTAAATTGAAAATGAAACAATAAAAATTGTAGTATAGCATGAATCGCACTGCTACTTGTCAAGAGCTTTCCTAGCTGCAATATACGATGAATTGGTGGGGAAGCGGTGGATCCGGTGAAATGGTTGTCGCATGCAGGTTCATGAGCAATGAAACTCCGTCGATTGACATCGTCTTGATGCTGAAAGGAAGACGGCAGATGTAAGAAGCAACGTAAGAAGCATGCAGACGTAAGTTTTACAAGCGGAATATTTCTGCACGATGAACAACGAAACCAACTGGTTATGGTCTCAAGCCGTTATGAAGCCAAGCGCAGTGCTACAAGCCATCAACGTGAAAGCAATGAGCAGCGATGAATTGAGGGACGCAAAGAAAGACATGTTCATGAGCATCCTTACGTGTACCGTAGCTGATGGCAGTAATGAATTATTGTGTACAGCCACGTAATGAAAATTTTCCCCCAAACAGAGCACTGAAAAAAAAAACTTGTTTTAAGTGAGCACATTCATTCAAACATAAGTGAATGCATCATTAAAAAAGAAAAAGCGTCCCATATCTGCTGCACAGCAATCCTACATTTAAATTCAAGATTTCTTCGTCAACGGCATATAATTAACCGTCTAAACAAAAAAGTAAACATGTAGCCCAATCTACGTAGTTCCTATGCAATGAAGCAGACCCGTTCGTTATGTTGGCCAATGAGGTAATGTGGTGAAGGGTACTCAAGGCAGAGCAACCACGCGACATTTAAAATGGAAAGTACAATACCTTACGGTAAAAATCGCTGACTAAAATATAGATTAGCGTAGCCACGTTGACCACAGACGGCATGCGCAGGCACTCGCAACAGCATCACTGGAAGAACTGGCGGGCAGCAACATACGCAGAGCTCAGGCTTTGATAAACGCCGCAACGGAAGGATTCGGGTTGCGAGCCCAACACCTGTGCGAGGGCGTTTTTGAGCAACGTCGACTGTCCCTCTGGCGCTTCGTATATCGCTATGCAAGGCTGCGAATGCCAGATGACGAAGAAGTACGGCTTGTAGTCCCGGCTTCGCTCTTCGGTCGGGACAATGACGCAGCTGCAGCAGACGCTAACCGTTGTCTTGACGTACGTGCCGAAGACGCGCCTGTGCCACATCTTTTTCATGATGCCGGTGACGATGTCACGCTGGTTCCTCATTCGTTCGACGTGATAGAGCGCCCAGGGTTGGACCGCGTTCATGACGGCGAGGCAGCTGAAGATCTGGGCTGCCCTTTCCAGACGATCGCGCAGATCGTTGATAGATTGCAGATAAGCACGGACGGCACTGACCGCCTCCGAGACCGGTTTCTCGGCGAGCTTTGGAAGGTTGGGGAAGTGCTCCTGGTCGAGGTATCCCAGTTCGTGTTGCGGCACCGTCGAAAGCTGCGAGCACAGCAAATCCAAGTACGCCATTGTTGTCCGTTGCCTTAAATGCGCCTATGGAAGCTTGGTGCCGAGGGAAATGTTGGCTTACGGCAGAAGGGAACTTTTTCTCTCCTCGGTATGGTGGCCCAAGCCTCAGTCGGGTTCCAGTTGCGCAGCGTATATGTGACCTTGAAGGTTGAAATGGTGTGGCTGCCGTCCACGTTCCACTTGTAAGCTGTCGGGGCTGAGGTTCAACAGCTTTCAGGCAGGCGACGCCGTCTAAAGATGCCTTTCTTTTTCAGACGTGCGGAGACACTCGTTCGCTCGAGTGTTACGGCGGCACTGCCATGTGCTGCCTCACCGCGAGGCCTTAAATGTACTTGCTTTCACAGCAGCTGGTCACGTGTTTGTTCATGAATCTAGCTTAAAGAAGCGTCATTCTGATACCAAAATTGACAAGCAGACACGTGGTCTTGATATGTTGTGCATGAGGCGTTCATACAGCCTTTACCTTTCTCATATTTGTTTTTTTTTTGTCGTTGCAATAGCTACTGTTTTATACGTTGGAAATGCCTACATTGCTTTATTACCAATCAGTTTCGTTAGCATTGTGTGAATTCGGGTGAGTGCCAGTTAAGACTTCCACCATCCCATTCTGCATTATAATTTCCACGAAATGTTCGACTTAGAGCGGACGGACCAATATCGTCCAAGTGTCACCAGCACTTCTGTGTTTCAGGATACATGATTTCAATGATTACGTGTGACTTTACAGCATGGCAGGAGTCTCAGTTAACCTAAATAAATCGTGTGTGTGTGTGTGTGTGTGTGTGTGTGTGTGTGTGTGTGTGTGTGTGTGTGTGCGTGCGTGCGTGCGTGCGTGCGTGCGTGCGTGCGTGTGTGCGCGTGTGCGCGTGTGCGCGTGTGCGTGTGTGCGCGTGTGCGCGTGTGCGCGTGTGCGCGTGTGCGTGTGTGCGCGTGTGTGCGTGTGCGTGTGCGTGTGCGTGTGCGTGTGTGTGTGTGTGTGTGTGTGTGTGTGTGTGTGTGTGTGTCCAGAATAGGACATCACACGCAATGGCGGATTCACCTGGAAAACTGAATGGCGTCATAGAAGTCTCTACACCGCGTGGAAAGCGTTGCGATACATCGGACCACCTGTCTCCGATGTAGGGCACATCTTTGTAGCTTTGCGTGCTGTGTCGACTACAAACAGTGACGTGGTCGCTGCCGAAACTGAATAAATTATATCACAGACGGCGTGGCACTTCAAAACGCGTGCAATCTGTTAACTCGGGAACATCATGGACGGTGGCAAAGTACGGAGAAACCCGCAGCGGCACGAAGTATGCTCACAGCGGCTCACCACGGGCGCTGGCTAAACAATAAGAAGCGCTGAGCAGCCCGTAGGTTACTAGTGGCACAGGGACCCTGGCACACTACGGACGCTACCTAAGTACTGTGAAGCGCGAAAGGGCACGTAGATTACCAGCACCCTAGCGATAACCGGCACACCACGGTCGCTGGAAGTGACAGGCTTTGCAGTGCGGTACTGCAATTTTACCAAAATGTACACCAAAATAACCCAGAGTCATTTATTGTAACTAGCTTTTTTCGGGAGGTATGATTTTTCTTAATCAATTTTCCATTTAGTTACGGCAAGTTGCCGTTCCTGCCACCGAGAGATGGCGCCACGTCAAGATGTCCTTAATTCCCGGAAATGGTTGAAGCTTAGCTCCCACCCTTTTTGCTTCTTCCTGCTTTTCTTTTTCTCGTGCCTATCTTTTGTAGGTGCGCACTAATGTGCCCTTCATCTTAACCAAATCACCTAAAAGCAAGTCTTTCTCGGCAGAAGTCTAGGGCAGATGTGTTATGAAATATTCCCATAAGATTACTTGATTGCTGCGCTGGATGAAAACTTCGCCTCAGTACTGTTTTTGGTTCCTAGTAACTGCCAAGGAAAGCTAGTGTGTGTGCCCCCCCCCCCCTCCCTGCGTTGATGTGCTTCTGAAGGAGGCTACAGCATATGACGCGTCTCAGTTCGCATGCGCAGATTTGTCTCGTACAGGTTTCCAACTGGAAATGTGTAAGGGTAGAAACACCATTATCGGTTGTACATCGATCCATGGATTCACGATCGTTCCTTGCAGCAAACAACAGAGTACGAAGTACGCAGTATTCACAGAGCAAACATGAGACGCAGTGCACCAACTGTTTCAAATGTTCGAACTTGCTCTTTGCAGCGTGGCGCGAAAGCTGCGCAAAGTTCCGTCAGTAAACGTCCACAGTGTTCAACTTTAATCAGTGCCGGTGATGATGGCGGGCAACGGTTTACACATAATCTGCATACCCCGTGGTTTGGACAACTATAGAAGAGAGTCAGTTCGGGGTGCGTCGTAGGGCACGATCCTTTGAGTACCCGTTCATTCAGCAATGGATGGACAGGTAGGCGCTGTGTCCTCGATTTTCCATCGCGGGTCGTCAGCGAAGTGGCCGTTTTTTAGTAAGAACACCACAGTGTCAGCGACTTCGTGTGCGAAGATACTATGGTCGGACACGTCCATTCATAAGGAGAACCACCATGCCAAAGATCGAGGCCACGTCTTTCGGGTCGGCAGCCGAGCATATATCAACCATTGAACTATCACCATGGTAACACAGTGTTTGGGACTAAGGCAGCAGTATGGAAAACACTAAAACATTCGAAGTGTCTAACACTACCTTCAGTTAAAAAAAAATAAGAAATCAAGTCGCTTATTCGGGGTCGAATCACAATTTTATTTCGAGGCCTTTAATTCGGAGATAAGAAATCTGTTCACCTGCCTTGGACAGTTGCTCTTTTTGTTTTACAGAACTTTGCTTTATTTCATAATACAACGAACATAAAGGACACGATAAAAAAATGAAAACTATTTCCCGCCGGTGCTACGTCAGTGATGGGGTACGTGGTCAATCATCCTAAAGACTGGTTTGGACGGTAAAATCTTTTCCATGGGGCATTATTATTGGTATATGAGACGCACCTACATACATGACCCTTAAGTGAATATGGTTATTGGTCGAATAAAATTTCCGTATTGAATGAGACATTAAAAATAAAATTTCCGGTTTTAGAACAAGACGATGTAGATATCATTCCCGAGATGCATACAAAAAAAAGTTAAATCTTCAGGAACTTGTCAGGTTGATATGGCCATGCCAGGAGAGCTCTTTCTGTGGTACTTATCTCCTGGAATTTGGGAAAAAATGCACAAAATATCAGGCTTGCAAAGTACCACAATAACAACGCTACCTATTTAACCACGATAATAATCTATCTTCGGAAATGTAAACTGTGACACGTGGTGTTTTGTGGCGCTATCATCATTTGTGCTGGCGACATCAAGCCGTCGTGTAATGTTAATGAACTTATGTAATGTAAGGCAGCCGTTACAGTCCTAAAGCTACGCGCAATAAATCAGCGTAAACATCAAAATAATATTGAAGTCACTAAAATGATGCGAATGCATGATATCACAAAATAAGACGAATGCGTACTTTTTTTGTATATATGTACTGTGTACGGAATGAAGAAATGCGCCTAATGATTCAGGCATGACATATTGATAACAATGGCAAGACATGCGTGAGACACTTTCATCAACTTACATAAAGAAGAAATCGAAGACCTAGACAGATACCTTTCCCGTAAACCCCAAGTGTGCCGAATTGATAGGTTTATCTTTTATATGTGCGTTTTTCGGCCTTCTCTTTTTTATACTGTTCATGGTCGGTGTTTGTAGTGTATTGACTTCTTGTTTGTGTTTGTGCGCACGCTCTTTTTTAAATGGTATACCAATAACGTGAAAATTATCGCAATGTATACTTCCACAGAAGAAAGAACATATCAACTCACAAGGAACCTTGCAAACAAGAACCCGGGTTCGAGCGCATCGAAAACGTAGCTTTGTCCTAGCAGCCTTCTCTTGGAAAGCATGTGCTGTCGACCTCATTCGCAAATATCCTGGAATGTGGCAGCGTCACATATACAATGATTGATTGATTGGTTGATTGATTGATTGATTGGTCGATATGTGAGGTTTAACGTCCCAAAACCACCATATGATTATGAGAGACGCCGTAGTGGAGGGCTCCGGAAATTTAGACCACCTGGGGTTCTTTAACGTGCACCCAAATCTGAGCACACGGGCCTCGACATTTCCGCCTCCATCGGAAATGCAGCCGGGATTTGATGCCGCGACCTGCGGGTTAGCAGCCGAGTACCTTAGCCACTAGATCACCGCGGCGGAGCCGTCACATAGACCTGCTTAGCGTATTGTTCATTCATTGCGAAAAATTCATGCACCTTGAAAAAGGGATGGGGAATGTGTTTACTGTATTTATTGGAATGCATTGTTTTTTTTCTTGCTTAGCGGAATCCGCGGCGATGTGTTTTAGCTTGAAGCATACATACCGTACAGGAGGTTACTGTACCAGATCACATATTTTGCTCTCTCTCTCTCTCTCTCTCACACACACACACACACACACACACACACACACACACACACACACACACACACACACACACACGTGCGCGCGAATATTGAGCACAATGGGAGTCTTTTTTGTCTCAAAACAATACTTGTCATCTATCTCGCAGTATAGCCGCATGCCCGGCCCTTTCAGGTCATGAGCGACACGTGCGTTATCATCACGACATTGCTTTTTGATATGAAAGTTGCCAGCGCCGTGTTTGCAAGAGGCGCAAGCAAGCCGGTTGATGGTTATTCCGGGACAAAAGCACCCTTTTTACTCCATTTCAAGTGTACTTTCCAGTATTAGGTCACAGGCATGCAATACGATTAGCAGTGCCAGCAAAATTAACGCGCGCGGCATATCTCTTGCATCGAAAGAACAGGAAAGTGATCAGGTGCGTACTGTTTTGGTGAGGTTAGAGCACCTGTGTACAGCACAACCACAGACCGGCGTGATGGATCTTCAGCGCCTCTTAGAAAAATGGCTACGCGTGCTCTTTAGAATCACATCCTAATAAGTCCCGATTCTTACGGACCGCGTATTCTCGGGAAATTTACTCGAAGAATGTCGATGAATGAAGCCATTTGTTTCATCGAGCGCTTCCATGCTGCCAATTTCACACTCACCGATAGTGTCCACCGACTTGAAAAGTTCCTCGTGCTAGGGACTCGACGGGAAGCGCGCGTAGACGCGAGTCCAGGTGCGTATACCCCGCGGCAGCAATATAATTTCTTCGGTAAAAATACCGAGCACCTCCAACGCATCCAGTTTCACAGACCACCCGCAATGTACTTTCCTATATATCCGGCAATGAGTGACGTCAAGATACCAGTATTGGGGTTTGACGTCCCAAGACGAACATATGGTTGCGAGAGACGCCGTACAGGAGGACTCCGCAAAGTACGACCCCGTATCTTTAATGTTTACCAATAAGTACACGGCCGGGCTTCGAGTATTCTGCCTCCATCGACCGGCGGCCGAGATTCGATCCCGCAACCTTCGGGTCTGCAATTAGGCGCTATATCCACTAGACCAATGCGACGGATAGACCGAAGTAAAGAAGCAAGCTTACCCTTACATGCCCACATCTCGCGTCGTCAGTGTTTAAAAACTTGTAGCTTCGCACCAGAAGGTCTCTTGCTAGTCTTCACTTCCAAAATCGAGGTCGATGGAAACACTTCCGCTATCACTTGCCGGTTCTACGTGGAAAATGCTGGCATAAGCTCGTGCCTCGTCGAGTCCAGTGAAGTAGCCGACGCGCATATCGTCCAACTTGCGCTTGACGATGCCCTCGATGAGGGGCTGGACGCGCGTTACACTTCCCTTGCCGGGAAAACATATCGCCAGGTACGGCAAGTCCTCCCACGCGCTCATGCCGACGACAATCTGTGCTCCCTCCGGCTCGGACTGCTGTACGGCGGTGATTGCACACGCGTGGCGCTCGGCCCCGCTGGACACGGGCACGTACGCCAAGTCCGCTCCCGACAGCGCCAGCGAGGTCGCTATCAGCATTTGCAGCGTGAAGTCCTCGACGGGCGGCATGCTCTTGTCGATGGCCAAGAGCGACCACTTCAGGCTCTGGTTGCGCGGAAAGAGCCAGCAGTAGGCCGCCGCCAGGTGGTAGATTCGCTTGTAGTGCGACTCGCACGATTCCAGGGCGCCGCTGACCTTGTCGCTGACCTCTTCTCTGTCCTGGACGTCTCCGAGGCGCAGGCCCGGTATCACGTCGTCCTCCTCGAGGCTGCGCACTTGGTCCATGGTCAACTGGCATAAGTGAAAACACAGGACGTCGATTTCCTCTTCTGTCATGACTCAACGAGAATGGAGCCCTTTCTTGCAATGTTGCTGGCTACGGGGAGGTGGTCCCTGCGCAGTGCAACAGGACAAGTTTCGAAAGTCCGGTTTAGTGGCGCAAATGCCGATGCGTTCGGTGTCGTCGCTGCAAAATCACAAGCCTCCGCGATCTGTGTGGGCCTTTGACACGGATCTGTAAGGAATTTCGCGAAACAGTATAACCTGTCAATGCAGAAGCGCTCCTGGACATCAGATGGCAAGAGGGGCTAAGATCTGATTTTGTAACGGTGTCTGCCCTCCACAACAACGAATGTGAACTTAAAGGGCGCTATCTGGTGAGCTACATGTTTTTTTCTTTATTTTGACTATGAATTTTTAAACTGTGTGGTTCGAAAGCTAATAAAAATGTTGTGTTGGAGCTTGTTCACGATAATATAGGCCGTAAGAAGCTAGAAAGCAATATCAACCTTTACGTGTGATTTTGAATGATGTGAGATAGGGTATCTAGTGAAACAAAATATAATAATATAGTTGCGGCACATGCGTGCAAGATCCCGTGCGTGCCATTTTCTTCCGCATGCGACAATTTTGCGGCATTAGTGTATACCTGAATAATGCAGGATCAGCCTGCATTCTGAAGCAGTGTTAGAATGACGTATAAGTACAGCTTTATAAAAGACGTTATTCTTTCTTGGTATGCTTGAACCTGACAATTACGGTCTGATAGTCAGTCTGTCTGTCACACGATTCAGCACCTGGCCAAAGTTTAAGCGCTTGCTAAATGCCCAGTCATATTGAAATGGAGGCTGTGTTCGTACTTGTGATCATTGTCGGTCAAGAAGCAAATATTACACATATCTGAGGTGCGAGGTCAATACGTAAGTATTAGAGGGTGTGTATCAGTAAATATATAGATACGTATTGCGAGCAATGGAAACCAAAATGGTAGGTGTAACCTTAAGACACGAGAAGAGAGCAGAGTGGGTTAGGGAACATTTGATTGATTTGTGGGGTTTAACGTCCCAAAACCACCATATGATTATGAGAGACGCCGTAGTGGAGGGCTCCGGAAATTTTGACCACCTGGGGTTCTTTAACGTGCACCCAAATCTGAGCACACGGGCCTACAACATTTCCGCCTCCATCGGCAATGCAGCCGCCGCAGCCGGGATTTGAACCCGCGACCTGCGGGTCAGCAGCCGAGTACCTTAGCCACTAGACCACCGCGGCGGGGCTGGGTTAGGGAACAAACGGGAGTTAAGGATGCCATAGTTGAAATCAAGAAGAGGAAATGGACATGGGCCGGGCATGTAGCGCGTAGACAGGATAACCGCTGGTCGCTAAGAGTAACTAACTGGATTCCCAGAGAAGGCAAGCGGGCTAGGGAGAGACAGAAGGTTAGGTGGGCAGATGAGATTAACAAGTTTGCTGGTATAAATTGGCAGCAGCAAGCACAGGACCGGGTTAACTGGTGGAACATGGGAGAAGCCTTTGTCCTGCAGTGGACGTAGTCAGGCTGATGATGATGATGACGGCGTATTTCTAAAGGCCGTAGTGTTTCTTACGTTTCACTCAAAATGCGACGCCACGCACATAAGAAGGCCAGCAGAAGAATGTTGTCTTTTGACGACATTTGCAGTGAAGCACACTGGTACGCTGTCTTTTTTTAGAACTGAAAAACAAGAAAAACAAGGGAAATGTAGAAGATGTTCGTTGTGAATGCAACTGTCACGAAAAAGTAAAGCAGACAGAAAAGCAGATTGCCGCTGGCCGAAACAGAGCCTGTGATCGTTAAATAACATGTGCGACGCTCCAACAACAGTAACAGAGGCGGTAATCCCTTCCCCGTCCACTTTATGGAGTGTATATGTGTATTTAAACTTCGGAGTGTTAGTCAGCGTCGCTAATAGCCATGGCGGGGAATGTGAAAAACTTTTTTTGATTACCGATAGCAAACCAAAGGACGTGTTTTATAACACCTACACAAATTGCACCATCTACGCCAATGACATCATGATGACAGCACCAATGCACCATCAATGCCGATGACGATGGCGGCCAACGTAGACACATCATCTACATATACGAAAGCTTCACTGACACAAGTCACTCTCAACTTTACCAATTACGCTGTATGTAGTAAACCACAAATTAAACATATAGAGGTACATCATACAATAAGAACTACGCACTATGTGGTTCAAGCATTCACTAGAGACAGCATATCGACATCGCGTTCGACTCTTCACAGCAAAGCTTAAGAATCCCACTCACCCCCCCCCCCCCCTTCTTTTTTAGGAGCGAAGCTCCTTACGCCGCAGGTCATACGTCCCGAGTCGTCATCGTAGTAGCCACCTCTCGTTTAGTCCTTACAATGTCCGTTTGATGGCGCTACTTGTGCATGATGAATGTACGATGAAAAAATGCGAGATGGCGGTACTTGGAGTGTTCTAGATGGACGGACAGACAGACGGACGGACGCGTGGACAGACACACGGATGACCGGACACACGGACGAACGCACGGACGCTTCGCCTCACTCATCATCATTTACTCCGTGGATATCCACGCACGGAAGCACACTACATCTTCGAGTACCGATGGAAATGTTATCACGCAGACTGAAGCGCCTCTCGAAACAATATCAAGCACCACCAGCAGCGCATACATAATGTACGAACAGCAAGTATTTGACCTTGATAAGTGATTCCATGGCTCATTTCATCAGTGACTAAGTCACTTACATGACAACGCGCAAAGTTGTCTCAACTCGTTAAGTTGTCACAGTTTCAATTCGGCATCTGCAGTAGCCCCGCGGACGCAAGCTACTGTTGAAAATTGCTGGCTGCGTTCTGCCGCGGAGCTGCTGTAGACACCCAGCTAGAGCTGTGCACAAATAAAATCACACTTGTCTAGAGCAGCGAAGCACTTGCCCATCGACGCTGTGGTTGGCCGCGGCGTTTGCCTCATGTTATAGTCCAAACGTTTTGTTAATGCCTAAATTGCAGCGCAGGGGCCTATTGCGTGCAGTATGACCATGTTTGGTAGCGCTACGCCGTCGGTCTTCACACGTTACTGCGGGAAACGACAGACAATTGGAGCGGCAATCGAAAGCAATACATTCGGTTTTAACAGGAGCACGCGTTGTCCACGTCCTCAGATCAAATCGTAACTTTTTCGAGCACGGAACATGGTGTGATTACCACTGAGGATGCGCATGTCCACTCGTACTCAAGACACGCGACCGACGAGACCAGTGCAACCAACGGAACACATTCCAAAAGACGCAGAGAGCGCGTGGAGGCGCCGGGCTTCGCCATTTATTTCATTTCGTAGATACAGAAAAAAGAAGCCGAAAAGAAAACTTTGTTATGTTGGCTTAATGCTTTATTCGTTTCGAATCAAGCAAATTTGGTAAGCATTCTTGGAGTCACCGGAGAGAACCCCGTGAGGGGCGACAGGAGAAGTGTACACTGGCAACACTGGTGTACACGCCAGCCGCCGGATAAGGCGTGAACATAAGAAGCTTGCCGAGCAAGCTGCTCAAAAAATAAAACAATGAATGAATGAATGAATGAATGAATGAATGAATGAAACCTTTATTTAAAATTCCTTGTGATGCACCGTTTGCTATAAGAACAAAGAGGGCGCGCTGAAAGAGCATAAAACACCCGTCACTTCAAGGGGAGGAAACCTGCCAGCTCATTGCAGAGTGTGCGGTTGTTTACGTGCTTGTTTTAATTATCCCCAGCTACTAGACCCGTGGGCGAACTAAAAGGTATACTTTGAACTTTTTTTGAGATGAATGAAATTAAAAAGGGTGGTGCCACCATTTTTGTGGCCGGCGCGTTCTTTGCTTTAACTGCTTTTCATAGCTCCGGGAAGCATGATACACGCATCAGGATTCATTTATGCTCGCCAAATAAATTAATAAATTGATGCGAATCGCCTGTGAGGACATTGCGGAAGCTGTGGCTTCCGCATCGCTTGGTTCAAAACGAAGTTTTAAAGCACGACAAGGTCCCGACCCAGTAGCGAAGCAATGCTGCCTGTCCCGGCCAATAAATAACATGCTATCTGCAAGTCTTGTTCGTGAAGGAGAGCCGAACACGCCCCGCAGCTCGCGCAGTTAGTTATCAATGCCTCATTAGCAGCTCTCAAGCGCGTCTTGCATTGGGCAAGTTGTCTGCTGCGCATCTGGCACAACCGAAAAACACCGCCAACGGGAGGGACGCTTCCACCAGTGTCCAAGAGCGCAGACATGTCCGAGCGCAAAGCGTGTACCCTCATTTAAGGCCTGACCACATGCGCACGTTGCGCATCCCGTCAGCGCGCGGCTGTTTGACGCGGCGTCTCGCCCTCTCCCGATGGAGGTATAAGGTGCGTGGCTACGCACGGCCGGACTCGACGCTCCTTCCGCACGCTCCTTACAGCCTTCTCGATACCGGCGCCGCACATATATTTTTTTCTGACGCGTGGAGGGCAGCACCACCTCACTGTAAGCTCCGCCGGCTCCCCGCGTCGCCGACTGCGACTTTTCTTGACTGCGTTCGATGACCTCGGGTAAACAATGCATCAGACACGCTCAGGCACGCTAACTGACTAGCGTAGCCATGGTTTATTGTTGCGTGCCACTGTGTAAGTCACAGCAAGGGAAGACAACGGGTGTGTCGTACCACCAATTTCCTAGCGATGAGGAACTGTGTTCGAAGTGGAGGAAAAATGTTTCACGTGAAAACCTCGTCATCAATGACAAGTCCGCATCGACTGTAGTGTGCAGCAAACACTTCACGGAAAATGACTATGTTCCCGGATATCGTATTCGGAAACTGCATCCAGGAGCCGTTCCCACGGTCTTCGATCAGTATCCTTCGTATATGGTCCCGGCTACGAAGAGGCCGCGTAAAGAACTTGCAGCGCGTGGCCCCTGGGCCACCTCGGCTCCTCGACAGCCGACGAAACGGAAAGCGGAGTCATCGCCGTCTACCTACGGGGAGTGGATACATCGTGAAGCTCGTCAGTGAGTTTGAGTGTGATGCTTGTGTTTCGATGCTGACGACTACGATCAAAGCTGATCCTTTGTATGTTCTGTTGCACAGCCAGGACAAAAGTGCACTCCACTACCCAAACCGTATGTTTTTGACACTGTTGGACAACATCGTTACTTTCTTTGAAAAAGCTGCTAGCAAACTTCCGCGTACAAAAGTGCATGAAGTGCTGCAACTTCTGGTTACCCCACACCTCGAACAATCACCCGTCCTCCTCTGCCCAGAGGGTGTAGACAGCAGCCACGCAAGGCGCACAGCTCGTTTAATTGCGGACAAATTCATCAGACTTCTTCTCGTTAACTACACCAAGATGGTGAGCGATAGAAATGAAAAACCACTTGCGTATGTGCACAAGCCGTCTAGAAAATATTTCAGACTGTGATGAGTCATGGAGGTTCGCTTTATTTGTACCATGCATTTGTGTTTGTGTTAATTTGTATTGCTAGCGTGGGTTTCAAAGAAAAAGGTATTTGTGCTCACCTCGCACAGAAATTGTTTTTTTATTGAAGTTCTAGTCCACCTTACGACAAAATAAATATTGCTTTTTCTCTCTGAATTTTGTGCGCTGTAATGGATTACTGTTGCTTGTGACAACACGCGTGTGCGAAAATCCGGGAAAGCTGCCGGAATGGTTGCGACTGTGTAAGCGGTGCTCTCAGAGGTCGACTATATCATTTTAACCTCATCACATGCAACGACCGAGCTGTATTGTGTGGATAAAACGTTCATCTTCAAGAATTCAGGCGCCGCAGTTGGTTCTGTTCCTCGTACTCAGCGCTGTTATGATGGCCATAGCGCTGTGGCGCGCACACTGCGCCCGTGAACGCGCTTGGAGGCGGCGGAGCAGCAGTGGTCTAGCAGCGCCACCCAGAACTTGCGGCGGCAGGCAGCAAAACGCCCCAATGTGAAGGCCGTAAGGGGAGCGCCGGAGAAGGAGTCGAGTCCGGCCGTGGGCTACGCGAAGCAGCGCTGCCTTCTCTCGCCAGAGGACGCGGCAAAGGACGCGGCAACGTGTCAGAACGCCGCGCGCTGCCGCTCCGCGCAACGCGTGCATGTGGTCAGGCCTTTAGGGTACTTGACAAGAGCTAGCAGAGACAGCGCGTTCGACGCTGCGAACGGTGTCCGCAAGGTCACCACGTGGATTGTGCTCGACTGCGCCGACCACCCCATGGCCCGGATTTCACACCTGCGTTGAGAGCTACAGTCTCAACCACTACATGACGACCCATCCCTCGACAATCCGGAACTCTTCTGTGGACTCCTTCTGTCGGACCGGCACCCAACTGAGCCGCCACAAGTTTACACGACTGAGGAGACCCGGATCCCTTGCCCGATCTGTCGAATGCCGGAAATTTTTCGGTGCACACATAAGGATTGCTCCACCGCAGCTGTCTGTTTGTGCTAACAATTCAAGGCACCTTTCCTCATCCGCCCCAGCCACTGCCGGCTCCAACCACCGTCGAGGCCGCCGTAACCCTCCTCCGCACAGCTAGTCCACACCTCTTGGCTTGGGTGCCCTTCTGAGGCGTAATGGTCAAAATTCACAGTATAGATACAGATCAGACATGTAAGAATGTGTCCCATGGCTTCTGCAGATGGGGCTACACCTATTGATAAGGCGTCGTTCCTAGCCAAGTGGCAGGCGAAGCCCGATCAACAGTCGCATGTTTCCGGGTTTGCAGTACCAGGTCTGTTTCGCACGAGTGTGCACGGGCACGATCCCAGAATGGTAGCATAAACAAGACCTAGCATTGTGTGTGAGTCTATTTTGACATTTTTATGTGTTTAACTGCGTTTTTTTTACTTAGGGGTACAATGAGCAGGAGTGTCCGACGAATACATAAAAAAAACAAGATTGAACCTTGGCAACTCTGCTATTAGCTGCTATGCCGCTGCTTGTTGGGCTTTCTGTGAACTTCAAGAAAATCTGGTAACATACTATGTCGTCGATGTCGTCTTCTGCCATCACAGGACGAGAATTGGCGCCTCGCTTAGACAGTCACTGATTATAGGAAGGCGGTCTTTGTGCAATTTAACTGAACGGGTCTCGAAAGTTCTGTTCAGTGGGGTAAATGTGGACGCATTCTGGGTCGCCCTCTGTGAACGAAGAAGCTTCCAGGCTCTTTGTGGGCTGTAGACACGGCACTCTAGGAATTTCCCGAAAAACTATAACCATGCCAACGACTCTGGGCGTGAGGCGGCATTGCCTAAGAACTGATATTGTAGCTGAAGATGACTTTCACAGACCCGTATAATAACTAAAGGTGCGACATCAGATGGGCTACGCATGTGTTTCTTGATTATGCTATTGGAACTTCAAAAAAATGAATGCGTTAGCGCTTATTCCCGATAATACAGCGCAGAAAAAATTTTGAAAGCGATATCGTGATTCACAGACCTGCGATTGACTACCTACTCAAACAAAATATAATAATGCTGCGGGTCTTGCGTTCTGTGAAATATAGTGCAAGCCACTTTCTTCCGCGCGTTACTGTTTTGCGGCACTAGTATACCTAAAAATGAGCGACGCACCCTGGATTAAAGGAGCGGTTTGAGAATAACATAACCTTTACCTTTATAGTTATGGGAAGGAGTGCATTTAGCAGGTATTTCTCAGATCTCGACTTGAGATTGACTGTCAAATGCACTCCCCACTTTTCTACTTCCAACGCATAATTAGAATATGCGGTCACTATACGTAAGCTAAGTAGTCACTTAAAAGATCCCTGTCTATGCCTTTAACAGATACAGTGTCTGACTGCAGCTGTTTTTTGCCTATACCACTCGATAAATACTCTTACAAAAGTATGTTTTTGTAGGATACCCTAAGAATACCCTACGGTGGGCGCATATTACATATCTAAAGGTGAATATGAAGAACAGGCTATGAATTCCGGCAGCCGTGTGATTATGGATCTATTCTTCCCGCACGCACCGTCCCTGGCACATCGACCTTCTCTCGAGTGCGTCATTCGATAGCCACGACATGCTCAGACACAGAAAGTTTCAACGGTACCTCCAACTGCTCGCCTGCAGTTTCCTAGTGACCAACAGCTCGTACTTCAAAAGAAAGGTACTCCCCAACATGACATGGATCACTGGCGCAAGCGACCACCAGACGTCATGTCTGAGGTTGAGACACGGAACTTTGCCATCCTTCTGGAAGCTGGCGGTCGGTTCAGTCGCAACGGAAAGCCCGGAGATACGAACGACACGCTAAGGGTGTCCTGCGAGGACTGGGACTATGTGACGAAAAAGCCGTCGTTCGCCTTGGTGGATCGGTGGGTACACGGGGCTCGTCTGCTGATCCGCAGGTCGCGGATTCGATACCAGCCGTGGTGATCGCATTGTGGTGGAGGCAAATTGGTGGAGGCCCATGTAATGTGCCATGTCAGTGCACGATAAAGAACGCCAGATGGTCAAAATTTCTGGAGCTCTCTGTTATGACGTCTCTGAAGTGCATCGTGGTTGTGGGACGTAAAACCATAAATATTCTTATCACACACAGACCAAGTTGCCCCGCCGCGGTGGTCTAGTGGCTAAGGTACTCGGCTGCTGACCCGCAGGTCGCGGGATCGTATCCCGACTGCGGCGGCTGCATTTCCGATGGAGGCGGAAATGTTGTAGGCCCGTGTGCTCAGATTTGGGTGCACGTTAAAGAACCCCAGGTGGTCGAAATTTCCGGAGCCCTCCACTACGGCGTCTCTCATAATCAAATGGTGGTTTTGGGACGTTAAACCCCACATATCAATCAATCAAACAGACCATTAAGTCGTTATTCGTGAGCGATTTGAACACGGTGTGTGACCAGTGGTCTCACGTCAGGATGATCGTGTTGTTACAAGTGAACGCCAAGATAACGATCAGCGTCGTCACCGACCACGTCAGCCGTAAGTCTGTCATCCTTGTCCATGTAGCGATACTCTTGGCGTCCACCATCGCCAAGAGCCTCGCAAACAGTTATTCGCTCTATCTGGCGTCCAGATGCTTCGCCTCCAGAAACGTCGCCAGCGCGTGCATCCCTCAACGTCATCACGTTCTTCAGCGTCAGGACACACGAGGTCAGGCCGCTGAAAATCGTCATCGCCCGAGCCCTCGCCATTGTAGCCACTGTTCGACCTGTTCTTCGCATTTTTGTCACCGTTCCACAATCACAGGGTGTCGAAGCAGGCGACCTATACTTGGCACCAACCTACCTAATGGCTGTAGCACTCTTCCTCATGAATCTCCATAATGTTAAGCACGAAAAAAATGCTTTGCTGAAGCCTAATGGGGGACAGCGGGAGAGCTCAACAATCTTGCACCCCAAGACACCGTGAGCGTCGTTCCAGCATGATCGGAGCCCTTTCCGCGTGAGTTGTCAGGTCCTTGCAGGCATTGGAGTTTGGGATCGCCGCGGGTCTTACGTTCGAGTCAGTGAGCGCTCTGAAGTTGCTCCCACAAAATACTACCGTCGAATGCGCCGAGGTCAGCGACATGCTGTTTATCGTCCTCTCGTGGGAGAACGTGGAGCGTACGAAGCAGGCACTCGGACATCGCAACCGAACGCTGAAACACTATAGACGCAGAGTCACCACAGTGTATCGTAGACTCGACTACACAAAGCATGGAAGAGTTCTTTTCGGTATTACTGTTGTGAGTAAAGTTATAGCCTGTCTTTAAAACGCCTTCATTTGTGCTTCTTTTTCCTTCAGAACCTCTTTTTTTTTTTGCAGGACATGAATCGAAGACGCCAGCCTGGCTACTCTCACAACCGTACCGGGAGGTCGAGCCTCCTGGAACGATCGTGTGTGTATACTGGGCAGGCGCGACTTTATTTTTATAAGTTGGGGATTCGATGAGTCTTTCAAAGCACTGCCACCTAATACCGGAACCCAATAAGCCTGAGTCCCCGAGAATGAATAATAACGTGCATATATTACTTTCTTAGCAAGCTTTTCATGTAATTCATTGATTTACCGCTACGTACCCCTCCATGATTTGAACCAAAAAGTTAGTACGACCTTGATTGTGGTTTTCCTCTATTTATGGTCAAGCTCTCTTCGCGTTAGCATGAAGGGGCTAATAAGTTTTCCTGCATAGACAACGTCACATTACACTATCTTTGATCGTAAATGCATGCAGCTATACATATATATTGGCAGAGCGACCTTGTCTTGCGGTTTCCTCATCTGCCTCAACAAACGAAATGTCGCCTTGTGAAGCAGAATGACGCAGAGTTTGACACCTGGCCTTTATTCTTCCCGAAGGAAATTATATGGTTGAGAAAAAACAATTAGCTCTGACAGAAAAGCATGCAAATGATGTCGCCAACCATACAGCTTGTCAATGTCCTCCTTTAGACGTGACATCAAGAAATCATACGTTCTTGTACAAGTTCGGTCAAGCCTTCTTCACACTCTCGCTGGTTTGAATGAGGATGACGGTGTACGGGATGACGGCTCCAGCAAGCTACAAACTGAAAGAGGTTATGCGATATTGAAGGTACATACGTTTCAAATTTCCCTTGAAAAAAATATAGTCTTAAAGGAACCGACAACTGGCCAGAAGGTGTGTTTGGATCCCATTAAAAATGAGGTGACCGTGAAATATAGTCACAGATTCTAGCGTTTTCTTTTTCGCATTGTGAGTAGGGTTTATACGTTAAAATCGTATTGAAAAGGGACAGAAACCGTCACGTTGCGGCGCCCAGCGGAAGAGAACTGAAGCTGTACTATGAAGTACGGAGTCCATCACTTTCTTGTACGTAATCACGTAGCCTGAGGCTGTCATGTGCGCAAGTCCTCAATATTGAAGCATGTATATATTATTCAGACCCGCTCAACTCTGCATTGCTTACAACGTAAGCAGAGTTGCACGAAGAGAAGCGCTGCTGTCGTGGCGGCCACCGGTGGACCAAGTCGAGCCGCGGCGTAAGCGCGCGGTGTGCACGCATGCGCAGTAGATCGCCATGCTCAAGCACGAACCACTCTCGTGCTCACTGCTTGCAGCATGTGAGTATACGACTTCGTATTTGCTGTGGATAGGAAAATTTCCATTACAAACGTTTCGTGGAGTTTTCCCTTTCACCATTTCGGGATTAGACTCACTGAACACTAAGCTTCGCGTTCTGCTAAAAACAATTGCACCACAAAATATGCTGTTGGTCCCTTTAAGCAGCTAGGAAAGGCCAGGTGTACAGTCTTCACAAATGGGGACGTGACAACAGTTTAATGAGCGCAGCGACTCCTATCAGAGATCGCTTGAGATAATCGTGTCGTGTAATCATCGTCTTGTGTTCTTTAACGCTGGGGTGATTTCGCATTACCAAAACGGTGTCTTTTTCTTCCACATGCGTAACCGGCGTCAATCACATGTGCCTTATCTCACCTGGTAGTGCCGCTCGCGCGGCACTACCTGGTAACAAATGGTATCAGCGCTATTAGCATGACGTAGCATTATTGACAGGAGAGAAATGAGCTCCGAGGTCTCAAAAAAAAAAGAGAACGCAAGTGAGCCAGATGATGGTTATGGTTCGGGGCCTGAAAGGCACCCTCTTTAACACGCTCTTTTCTAAAGCGTGTCCAGTAGTCGTCACTGGCTTCATTGCTTCTGTTTCATCTCTCGAAAAGTGTGCGCTATCGGCTTTCATGTGAAGGTTAGCTGGGTCATGCTGAAGCGGCACGACAGTTCCTGATGTGGAAGCACTGCGGGATATTGTGACAACACCAAGGAGCGAGATAATCGGCAACGGCCCGTTCGCAGGCCGTAGCCGAAGGAAATGGTCTTTCAACCCCAGCATTAGCGCGACCCTACGACTTTGTCATTCCTTAGAACCTCAATGTCTTGACTTGACTTGACTTGACCGACCGACCAACCAACCGACCGACCGACCCACAGACCAACAGGCTGACTGCACTGCACTGAACTTAACTGAACGAAACTGAACTGAACCGACTGACACCACATTCTAGGACGTCCCTTCACTCGGTCTACAATTTCACTCGAGAATGTCGGTGACAGATCCACCTTCCGGCACGAATGTTCACGTTTTGTTATCGATAGTGAGTGTCATTTCGTGAGAAGCGCCGAGTCATTTTCTTTCGAACGGCGCCTCTGTGCTCAGCTCGGTCAAGTTAAGGGTACACTTTCAGTGGACCCTGGGTTCTCCGGATTTGCTGGGTTCTCCGAGGTTCATCCAAGGCTATGCCAGCATTATTTTGTTGCAGACAGAAATTCTGTATTATTCAGTCTTGTCCCGTTTTCTGTTAAAAACTTGCCGCTCCCTAATTTTCCTGTCAGGAATGTTGCATCACGCCCATGGTCGTACGCCATTCCTGTCCTGGAACTTCTGGCTGCGTGCGACAACACCAAAAAAGAAGGCAACTCAGGTAGGCGATTGCCTTTCTTATATGAATAAGTCCCAATGACGCCCTATCTTAGAATGCACATACGAGGTGCACATGTTTCAATAGCATGATTCTGCTGGTTGTCTCCTCATTAATCTTAGAATGCACATACGAGGGGCACATGTTTCAATAGCATGATTCTGCTGGTTGTCTCCTCATTACAAGCTATTTTGATCACTTTGTCAGGCCGATTTCAGGGGCGTAGGCAGATATTTCATTTGGAGGGTACACCTACTTGATTTGAAGTGAAACCAGACAGGGAGATGGGTTCCGTGTCGTTTCGTGCTCTGCATGTAATAACAAAAATATTCAAGGGGGTTGAAGGGAGGGGGGAACTGTCCGGTATGCCGCCCCGTGGCTACGCTACTGATGCACTTCGTGACACGTATCCCGTATCGCGTCGCCATCGGAATGTGCGTAACAACAGCCAAGTCATGCACGTCTACTTGCTGCGGTACATGTTGTACGGGCCGCGCGCCTATCGCATGACCTCTGTTGCACCTCAAATATTTTGTGGTCAGTATTCCACCAACAAAACTGTACCTAATGGAAACATGGGATTTGTGTTGTGGCTTGGTTGGAGTTGGCTGGTTTTGTCATCAAATTCCTAAGCTCCCATTGCCGCGTAACCTGGAGGGATATGCTATAGGCCTAACTACTCAGTGTGTAGCAGGACTGGTTTGGGGGACTAGTTGCTGCTTGCTGAAAACCCTCCGTGCCTGGGTAGTTTGAACATAAATTCTGTATGTCATCAACTTTCCATTGAAGTTCTTAGTAGCGCCTGTGGTGCGTGGCTCTGTGTGTCCGTTGTCTTTCTTGCGCTACATTATGATATCTCGGAATGCACTATGCCGTATCTTTTCAGTTAACATGATGTAGGCCTGTCGGAAGGCCCGTCGCCAGGTATGCTTGGGCTCAGCGTATCTGCATTGCCTTGAGTGTCACGCTACAGACTAGCCAACCATTTTGAGTGCCTCAAAGCACTTGAAGTACCGATGTGTACTTACACGAGTTGCACCGAAATCTATGAAGCCACCATGTGTGATACCAACATGATGTGGCTGGAAGTTTGGGATGTCACGACAATGTTATCAGTACATGCGAGGCCCTTAGCCTAGGTGGTGGAGGGTGGGGTGTCCTAACTGCTTGTCCGTGGGGTGTCCCAACTGACGTTGTGTTAGCGGTTCTCACTATTTCACCAGCACTGCTGCCGAAACCAGAGTCGACAGCGACGTCTGTTGTACCAGAGACGTCATGCACGACAGTTCCGCTCAAGCCACGTGACACTGCCGCATGTGACAGCGACCGTATATGTTTCATTATTGCACTCCTGAAGGCATAAAACGCTGCCTCGTGGCCATGACCTTACCTCCCCTGCATCTCAACTACTGTCCTGTCGGTACATACAAGGCAATCGTTAAACTGATGAACTCCTCGTCATCGTGAGAACCAAATAGAAATAATGCAAAGTCATTGAAATATAGATTCGGGTGTTTTCACACAAAAGCAATATATTATAAATGGGGTATTATGTAGGGGAAGGCTACAGAAGTTTAGTCTGTCTGGACATCGCTTCGTTTCTGTCGGAATGCGACCACCACGACCGGGGTCGAACCCAGAATCTTCAGGTCAGCGGGTGACTACCGCAACCACTGTACCACCACGGCAAGCCTGACCCTGGTTTGGTGGTCATGCGGAAGTGGGAAGAGAAGCTGTTTGCTCGTCCTAAAACCGAGAGGGACTGACACTTCGCACTGCAATAGTCACTTATTCTGAGCGCAGTCACAATTAAGTCTATTGTTAATATATATTTATTTTTATTGTTTTATTTATGTATTTGTTTGTTTATTGATATTGCGATGTTATACAAGATCTTGGCAGCGGTGAACACAACAGCAAAGTAGCCCCGCCGCGGTGGTCTAGTGGCTAAGGTACTCGGCTGCTGACCCGCAGGTCGCGGGTTCGATTCCCGGCTGCGGCGGCTGCATTTCCGATGGAGGCGGAAATGTTGTAGGCCCGTGTGCTCAGATTTGGGTGCACGTTAAAGAACCCCAGGTGGTCAAAATTTCCGGAGCCCTCCACTACGGCGTCTCTCATAATCAAATGGTGGTTTTGGGACGTTAAACCCCACAAATCATCATCATCACAACAGCAAAGTATCAAGGACAAACAATCAGTTGGTTCGTCCGTGCATGTGCTCACAAAAATAATAAAACAGAAAAGGCAAGTGACGTAATTCCAGTGTTCTTTAAATCAAACAGACTGAGAGTTATGAGTAAAAAGGAAAACACTTCCACCATCTGCTGCTCAAGAGAGAGAGAGAATAAACTTTATTGAAGAATTAAAATTACGTGACTAATCCCGGGTGGAGCCCTCTTGTAGAGCCCCACTGGCCACAGCGGCTCGCCGGGCCTGGTCTAGGGTCACCAGTTGGCTCCCCAGTGCCAGCCCGGAAAGCCGTGCCTCCCAAGACCGCGTTGTGAGTGTTTGTAGTGAGCGCACCAACCTAGATACTGCATTGGCTGGCCGCTCGGTACATTGGTAGGTTATGTGTGTAAGTGTGGCTGTGTGGTTACTACACCATGGGCATACCCCTGTTGTGTATATCTGTGGAAAAATTGCGTGTAGTTTTGATATGGGGGGGTATGTGTTCGTTTAGAGGCGGCGCCCATCCCGGGCTTGTTGGCTACTTAAGTTCGGATGTGGAGGGGCGTACGCTGCGTCTGGTAAGGCGTTGGTTTTCCAATATCTGCCTGCTTGTTACACTTTGCTCTTCATGATGCCCTGTGAGGTGTCCTGAGGAGAGTCCTGCGTCTCGGTCAGTAAGTCCGCGAGCTACGCAGTTTGCCTCCTCGTTCCCCCCCCCCCCCCAGGCCGTCATGCCCTGGGCACCAAGTGACGCCATGTGCCTCCATCAACATGGACCCCAAAATATCAGTGACGCACCTTGGTAGTGTGCCTCTAAGGTATAAGCGACATGCAGCTTGTGAGTCTGTCAAAATATACGCTGAGCGCCCCCTTCTTTCGGCTTCTCTGATTGCCAAGGCTATGGCTGCTGCCTCTGCGGTGGCACTTGATCTGGTGCGTAGGGACGCGCAGGCCACGACTTTGCTTTGGTTAGTCACTGCCAATGCATATGCTTGTTTTCTGGAGCCTTGTGGTGGCGCGGGATAAAGACTGACGTCGGTAAAGTAAGCGTCTGGATCGCTACTTCTCTGCAGGAGTTTTCGTGCTCGCGCTTGACGGCGCTTTTTGTTGTAGAGCGGGTGCATGTTTTTTTTTAACTGTCCACGATTATTTGATCACGTATTTGCTTGGGTACAATGACTGTCTCATCGCCACAGTATTGAGGGGTGAGAGGGTATCTCAGCCTCTGTAGCAGTGTTTTTCCCTGAAGCGTAGTGGTGAGTCGTTCTCGCTGTGCGATTAGCGTGGCGGTGGCCAATTCTTCATACGTATTATGCATGCCGAGTCCCATGAGTTTTTCTGTGCTTGTGCTGTTCGGAAGTCGCAATGCTGCTTTGTACGCAATTCTGATGAGTCTGTCAATCTGCTCTATTTCGGGCTTGCGTGTTGATTGAAAGGGAAGAGCGAACGTGAGTCGGCTGAGAACGAAGGCATGTACAAGGCGTACCGTGTCGACCTCTGTCATCCCATCATTACTTCGCGCAATTCTAGCTATAAGGGATGCAATACTCTTTACGGTGTGTTTGAGTCTGCCTATTGCAGTCTTTACGCTGTTGTTTTCTTGCACGTGCATGCCTAATATTCGAGCTACTAGGGTCCTGTTGATGATCTGTCTGGCAATTTCTAGCTGCAGCGCGGGTGCACGGTTGTACCGAGTGCGTGGGGGTCTTATTTGCAAATATTCCGATTTGCTAGGTGCGCACGACATGCCTGCAGCAGTGAGGTAGCCTTGAATCATGTCTATAGCGGTTTGCAGTACATCTTGTCGTTCTCCATAGGAGCCATTTGTTGCCCATAGCGTAATATCGTCCGCGTAAAAGGCACAGCCCAGGTTTGGTACAGTCTCCAGCTGGAGGACTAGTTTCCGGAGGCCGATATTGAATAAAAATGGAGACAAGATGGAGCCCTGAGGTGTGCCTTTCAGTGGGAGGTCGTATGGTGATGATTTGGTACCAGCTATGCCAATCTGCGCCTTGCGATTTCCAAGAAAATCAGAGGCATAGTTGAATATGCGTTGTCCGCATCCTATGCATCCTATGCAGCAGATTTTTTACAACTAACGGTGGCGCCGAAAATCTGCTGCTCAAAGGAACCATGTGTAGATGCCAAGCAGCGGGAGATGACGTTTACACTGGCGGTGGCGTTGACGCTGGCGCTCATCGCGGCCTCGTGCAGGAGAGAAACCTGGGGAGGCGCAAAGCGCACACTGGTGGACTAGTGTTTCCCACTGGAACATGCCAATCGCTGCTAATGGGCAACGAGAAACAGAAGACTCCAAGCTAACACAGAGACCCTCAGTCCACATTTAGCTAACGTGCACGCTGTGAATTTTTATTGCTCACACAACGCACAGCACACATCTCCCACTCGCACTAGCTTGGATGTCAGGCCGGTGAACGGTTTTGCAGCGGGAGAAGCTGGTGTCTTCAATCAGGAAACTCGCTAGCAGTAGGCACTGCCTGTGTAGGCGTTGCCAGGCGAGAGAGGGGAGAAGCGTAGGACAGGAGAGGGAAGATAGGGGACGCGCATGCGCCGTAAGGGTGGTCACGCCGCACAGCGGATTGAACTCGACCCTAAGATACTTCGAATCTAAAAAGGAAACAGGCGCAAAACATCTGTCAGACAATAAAAATGCTTCCTATACTGAAACTGCATTCAAACTGCGATTGGAATCTTGTGTCACAGTTTTATTGGGAAATTGGTTCCAATCCACTGTTGTTCTCGAAATATTTTTAATACTTTTTATCAAGTCTAAAACCTTAGATGCCTAATAAAATGCGAAGACTGAATGATGTCTGACGTCAGTGGCGTGAACATCAGTGATTAAAACGCGACGTCAGTGCTTCTTAAAACGCTAGCGGATCACGGAGGCCGTGCAAAAAATATGACGTGCAGAAAGCTTACGCAGAACCATGTGACTTGCAGAAAGCTTTCGAAGATGTACTCCGAATGTTCAGTACATTGACATAAAAATGAAAAAAGATTTTGGCTTTGGCTTTTGAGTCGACTGAGCCGGACTCATAAAGGAACCTGTGAGTTTTTCACGATCACATTAAGCTACGTCATTGACTTACGCGTCAGCATTATGTTCCATTATGCTGAAAGTTGGGCTTATAAGCGCTATCGCCTACACTGTCCGAATCACTATTGACCCTAAAGTTCTTACCGAAATTAGAGCCCGTAATTTCAAGGTGAAGAAACCAGCTCCGGACAGCGCCATTTCACTCGGCTTCAAGGAATTCCTCAGGTGGAGCATCTGTAAAACATAAGTATTGGCTATGTAGTCCTATTAAGCAAACATATTCAGTACCTATATGTAGCGTTTGGACATGTGGGTCTTCTATTCCTGGGGACGGCTTTAAGCTCTCCCATAGTAGAGTACCTGGTACTCTAAATCGTTTCCCACTTTTTCTAACCCCCCCCCCCCCCCATATTCAGCCGAATAGGCTTGCTGATGGCGAAGAAGCAGTGTATTTTCGAAGTCAAGTGGCGATCTCATATTCAGCCGAATAGGCTTGCTGATGGCGAAGAAGCAGTGTATTTTCGAAACCAAGGGGCGATCTCCAATGAGGCCGTCCGCTTCACATTGCGAAGGTTGGTCCGCAAGGAGCGAGAGAGTTCGTCTAGCTTTTACTCTTGACAGCAACTTGTAAAGATTCCCCAAGATTCCCACATGCCGCCACCTTTCCTGAGGGAATCGTGAGGAAATGCGAATGCACTGTGTAGCGTTCATAACGGCGTTTCACACGTGAGAAGCCAATGTTAGGAGAATAATGTTTTTTTTTTTTCTTACGCCGTGCAGCCAATAGCACCGTTTGCCACACGAGGCTTTTTTCTGTGGCGAGAAACGTGGTATGCGTTTTCAGCTCAATAGCTAGCGTGCACGGTTAAAAAATACTATGAAGTGATAGTGAACTACAGCCAACATTGTTGGTACTAGTTCACTATAAATGAAGTGAACAATACAAACAGCATTCTCGTCTCAGCGTTGGCCCATAGCGGAGTCTTAAGCCCACATTTCCGGATTTTCTTGAGAGGCTCCCAGCCAGCGAACGGTCATAAGTGAGGCGCCAACGGACGGCAAAGTGAGGCGCAGAGAGGAGAGAGAGCAAATGGCGAGAAAATGGTGGCGAAGCACTGCACCTGCCCTCTCCTTCACTCTCTCGCACCACATACTCCGGTAGCTACGGGCAAGGCTCGCACGCCTGCAGCTGTTTCAATGAAAGAGTGAGTGAAATCGGAGAGATAACACCAACCGGCGCGCGGACACCGTGGTAGACAACGCCGGATGCCTGACATAGGCCGACTAAGAAATACATTTGCAATTTAAAAATGCTACAGTTCGCAAGCACGTCTTCAGTACACTTACAGCGTCTTTTTTTCTATCAAGCATTGACCTCAGTTTAAAGCTGAATCTCTGCAGTATTTTGAAATAAAAGCTGACGGCTTTTTGAAGCTGAAGTCGACCTGCAGTATTTTAAATAAATAAATAAATTTAATGAGCCGTTAGTCGTGTCTAGACTGAAACCGAGGTTATAAAAACTGCGTCGGAATGTAGCTTGCCCTAAGATGCTTCCTCTTTCTCACACGCTCAGTTTAAGTTCCCTATAGGGCGGGCAGGGAAGTGTGGTGCAGCTTCAATAGAATTCTCGGCTAACTGCTATCTCCATTTTTGGAACACCAATAACAAGTAGTAGGATATGCTCCATTATTTGAGGAGCATACCTCTTTTACCATGGACCGTGACTATATAACACGCCTAAAGAAGCCGAGGCACTAACATGCTTCCGCGCCTAATAATGAAGGCAGCGTTGTAAGCTGAACGCTCAATGAATGTGTACGGGAGCGGCGCTTACCTGGTTGAAGTAGTCCCTATTTTCGAATGAAGTTGCGGCTTTGCGCAGGGTGTGCCTCATTTCCCGTACCTTTAGAGAAAGCCGAGAATCGACTGAAAGACGCTATGATGAAACGTACACCCACAAGCAAAAGTTTGCGGCACGTATATTTTTAGAGTATCCTACATTGCTGCTTGGTCAATTGCCCCAGCGTGTAATGGCTGATGCCGCCAATATTAGGTCTGTCATTAGAAGTGCTTCAAGAGTGTGTTAGGAGTGAAATTATGAGTACCATTCCCGAACAGATAAGAAAATCCACTTTACAGTGCAGTTCACATTTTGTGAACTTTTTGCAGTCCTGTGAGCATCAACGATGAATAACCGAACGTGTTTTGTTTACAGTGTAACCATTAGATCTTCTTGAACATTTAACCTGGCTGACCACTCAAATATGGTACTTAGATGCATTCATCTCCGAGTTCTTCTCGACGAAGGGTTTCCTAGAATTAACTAGAGGGGACTCTAGTGCTGCGATCATTCACGACCATGGAAATGATGGGTAGTACAAAGATTTGCCTAATCTTTGAACTTTAGGGCGGCGAATCGCACTTTCTGCCTCGTTTATTGCTGCGTTTTGGTTTTGTTTTGAAAAAAAGATCGACGCCTTTTGAACTTCGTGACCCAATTCGAAATGGTAAGCCTAAAATATTAAGGTGGTGAAGCGCAACTGCGAAACATTTGCCCATTGTTGTTTTGTGACAAAGCAGCTTGAAGCCACGCGACACCAAAAGAAACGAAAAGTACGACGACTAGGTGAATCCGCGTACTACCCATAATTTCCATGCTCGCTGAACCACCAGCCGTCGCAGCTCCCATTAACACTAGCATCAGAGTGCCCTCTAGTGTATATATAGAAAACTATGCTTCTTGAAGGCAATTGAAATGCGCTTTTCATTATTACAACATTTATATATTCCTCCAGTTGAAACGCCCAATATATTTGAGGTATATAGAGTATACATGCCAAAAGCACAATACGAATACGAGGCACGCCGCAGTGGAAGGATCTGGTAATCCCAACCATCTGGTGTCTTTTTCTTTAACGCGCGCGGACATCCCACAGCGCACAGGCGCCTATACTATTTTGCCCCATTCAAAATTCGGCCACTCCGGCCGGGTCGAACCCACGACGATCGGGTTGGTTGCACAGTTTCTTTCAACATTGACAGCTTAACTATACTTTTTATAAGTCGGAATAGCTAATAGCACTCACTTCTGTGCTGATTGCGTCACTGAGAATGGTGATGTCCAGAAAGTCGAGAGTCGTCGATACGGCGAGCAAGAAGGCCATGAAGTTCTCCAGCGTCCAAAATTCTTCGACGAAGTTCAGGTAGATGCCGGCGCAGGAGGCTATGAGGACCTCACCGCCAGAGGCAGCTATTGCGTATTTCCAGCTTTCGTTTAGACCTCGCTTGAGGTGCGACACGGCACAGAGGTTCAATCTGACTCTTTCAACCAATCGCGGTCGCTCTTCCGAGCCAATGACGTCACTTCCGTGACTTCGCACGATAGACTTGAGGACATCGTGCTGGTGCTCGATGTAAAACCGTGCTACTTCGCAGCAGGGCCTGGACACCAGAAAGGACGCCGCATCATATACGAAAACGAGGAAATTACCCACGATGCACGTAAGTTTCAAGGCTGCGCCAAGCGCGGAACCACAGCCGAATCGGTCTACCAATTGTAACGAGAGGTAGCTACTGGTGCATAGGTTCGCAGCGAATAGTACCAGCAGTAAGAAGCGAATTGAGTAGTGGATGGCTGTCTGCTTGAGACGATTCTTGGTTGCCACGAACCAGGCTCGCTGCTCGTACCTGGACGATTCGCAGAAGAATCTCTGCATACATTTCGCCTTGACGAATGTGAGAGTCGCGTTCAGCGTCGCCTCGCCATTGACAGCAGCGAAGAGGACGACGTAGACGGTCGTGGTGAATGGCACATCGTGGATGAATACGGCCAGCCAGAGCTCATAAAAGAAGCCGATCTCGACAACGGCGCATACCGAGATGCAGGCCGCGGAATAGATTAGGTACAGCTTATTCTATGAAAATATCTCCTCATTGGATTCTGCCGCCTTAGAAGTGTGCAAGATCGCGAGACCGGAACACTTGCAAATAATTCCGTACCCGGCTTCTTGAAGTGACGCCTCATGGAAGACGACATCATGACCACTTTGTAATTGTTGAAACAAGAGTATCTTGGTTTCCTCGGGGTTTTTTTTTTTTAGGGGCGAAGCTCCTTAAGGCGTGGGCTGTGCGTCCCCTGTATGTAGCCACTTCTCGTTTAGTTCTTGCAGTGTCCACTAGATGGCGGTACCGTCTCCTGTATGTCGCCTCCTCTCGTTTAGTTCTTGCAGTGTTCACTAGATGGCGGCACCGTCTCCTGCATGTAGCTACCTCTCGTTTAGTTCTTTCAGTGCTCACTAGATGGCGGGACTTGTAGCTGATGATGAAAAGATGCAAGATGTTATAAACTAGACGGCGGTACTTGTAGTTGATGATGAAAGATGCGAGATGTTATAAAATAGGATTGATGTCACATATGGCACGTGTCATTGGTGGAAGGCAATCGTTCGACTTAGTGCGGCGACGTACGCTAGGGGGAGCATTGTAATAAAATCGAGTAGGCAAAATGTACGGAAGATTCATGGTTTACCAGGTTTTCCTCCAGAGCTTCGCCCACTCATCATCATTCACTTCGTGGATATGGCGGCACTTTTTGAAAAGTAAAAGTTCGCGAGTGAACTCTGGGTTCCTAACCACAATTCGTTGCAGTCACGCCAGTAGTCTGGAAAAGAAAAAAATAATGGGTAAAGTTGTAAAAGGTGATTGCGTAGTGACCTTCCCTCTCATCCATCGTGTTTTTGCGTCAGAGAAAGTCAACTAACTCATCATTTTTGCGTTACGTAATGCACAGTGAGAAAACCTTCACGTAGGTCCATTGTTTCAGTTACGCACGGTGGCGTCGATGTCACGTGCCTTTTACACATTGGTTAAAATCACACGTGTAAAGAAAGTTTGGGCACGCTATATGCACGATGGGTTATTAATTTTTGCGTCACTCATGACAATGTAACTTTTATTCGTGTTACCAGTGGGAGCGAAGAGTTGCTTTAACACCCAACATAGTTTATGCATATATACGTAACGTTGTGTTCTGAAAACTGCATTCACGCGACGGACTCTGTTCTGTTTTAAGTGTTTTGCCGTGGAGAGTTTGAGGTGCATATTGCCTCGGTTACTCCATATCACAAAGTTCTGCAGCGAAAAAAAGAAGAATAATACAGAACGGCACCCAAAAATTAACAATACGGAAAAGAAGCACGACGGACGGACTTGGTCGCATCAGTTACGTGACATGTGACGTGATTCAAATCTCTTCGCGACTAAAATTCCCATGACAGGGGAGAATTGATGCTACGATCCAGTATATCGGCATCACTCCCCGAAGATCCCAACTGTGAATTGGACTTCCGTCGTTTCACGATTCGCTTCGCGCCGACTGAAGCAGAAACGCGGGAACAGGTGGCGTATGGTGACGTGGTACGCGATCCCCAGGGTCGAATTGTGATTTCATCCGTCGTGTGAATACAGCCTAAATGTAATGACTCCATTGCAGTTTATAACCTCCCTGTATGTATTTATTGTTATATCTTTGCTTCTAGGCTACACGGCACGACACAAAGAACACTTAGACATGTTCCGGAATCGTATCGTATTTAAGTCCTAATGACAAGCATACCGATGACTCTCTTTCCCACCATCCCTAAGCCCTAACTCCCGCACTTGGAAGGGCCTCTGGTACGCGCTTACTTGGCTGTTAGCTATTCGAGGTGCACCATCAACGAAACTCTCATAAAAGTTACCTGCGACGTGAAATGATCGCTCAACGTGAGGCGTAATGCTTGCTAATAAAGCTTGTATGTCGTGTTTGTTTATGTTACTGTGGATACCATGTTTACACCGACTTATCAACGCTTCTTACTTCACTCCAAGTGTTTTCCTGCAGTGGCCACCAGCCAGGATCGCACGAGAACGACCTCAGTGGCTCGCCGTGAGTGGGATCTTTGTCACGCAATAAACACATCGATTTGAAATGCCATTACGCATTCCTATAAAGTCGTTCTGCGGTGTCAACACGTGTCATGACCTGCATATTTTATCACTGCAGCAACACGCTGCGACAAAATAGGGGATTTCATTGCTAGTGAAATCTGAGTCCATGGCCCGTGAGGTCCAGGTGCACTCTATTTGTCATTAGCGACGTCTAACTTGCAAAACATAGTTTAGCGAGTGCTTTTCATTATCACCTTCGCTTGATTCTCCAAAGGAGACGTGGGCTGCAGCCATACAGCCTACGTGCTATGATTTGATGTCAATTTGGCATTCAGAAGGCGTGCCGCAAAATAATAAACTCAGTGCTCGTATTGCTCTGCAATAACGTTCGCTAAAGAGTATAAAACGGCTGCGCCGCACGAAAACAATCGAAAGAGCAATCGGGAGACCCTCACAATTTCTTTTTGTTGTTTTTTTTTTGGAATTGCCTTTTGTTCTACAGTTAAGGTGACGCGTCTGACGAATCCCCTGCACAACACGCACACATTCCTCACATTAACGTCACACGACCATGTCACATCACTTGGTCAATTGTCTAATATGGAATGCCGTCATTGTCAACAAGTCGCAAAGCGAAATAAAGAAATAGATGAAAAGATCAATGACGGGGTCGTTGCGGGGGTAATACTTCCGTACGTGCCGCGGGAAGGCAGTTTGTATCTGATCAGTCTTGATAAATATGGTGAGACGTTTCTGCCTCTGCGTTCACAGTAAAATATCACCGCCATATGCACAGCGTGAATAATGTTAGAGGAGCTTGTTCGAAGAGGATATAGTAACCCGCGATTCCTCTGTACACATCTTTTACCGTTATATATAGACTTTACAATGTTGTTATATATCCTGGGTTGTCACCGCAGATTCTTGGCGGCGATTCCGCCGTGGTGCTGCCTTCGCTTCCGAGGTGTTCGTGCGGTCAAGCGGCGACGAAGAGTATTCACAACTCCCGGCTAGGACTAAGGAAGCGCAGGTGCCGAGAGTAGTGTGCGCCAGCTTGATTGGCGGTGCGTCATCTAGTGAGAAGCAAAGCAATACGGAACCTTAATATACCGTTGGCAATAAACGTATATGGTCAGAGGTTAGTAGAATTTATTGGTGCAAAAAATATGGAATGACATGCTAATCGAGGGAAAGCGGAGCAATAATATTTCACACTTGTTGAAAAAGTATTATCAACAGCAAATGTAATCCTTATAGACATTTATGTCATGTACGCCACCAGTACATACACTCATATCGATTCTATTGTTTTCTTTCTCTTCTCTCTCAATATTAATATGCTTACCACATGTAAGTTATACGCGAGATGTTGTTTCATTGTTCTACACTATATATTCTGGTCTGTTAATTATGTGTGTATATATGTATGTGTAAATATATGAGTAGCTATATAGAGATGTGTGCGTGTATGCATATCTGCTGTTTCTCTATTTATTAATAAGTATTTCTGTAATTATGTGCCTGGTAATAACCACAATACTAGCCTTCGGCTAAGGGGTCATACAGTGTTTGCAAACAAAATGTACATATTTCGTGTGAATAAAACTTCAAACCTCAAAACTTTCTTGAAATTACCGGAAACTTTCGATGCTACCGATGCCTTGAGTGACAGCGCGCCATCTAGTCAGCGTTACTAAAAACACTCAAGTAGGAACCTCAAGTAGGAGTTGCTGAAACACTCAAACGCTCCTAAAACAAGGTTCTAGAAACATCTGAAGTTTTCACTGAAAGGTCGCAAATTTTTCTGGACCATTTCCGGGAAGTTGTATGTACAGTCACGATCACGAGTTTGACGTGGCAGCGTGCATACGCATGCCGTGAAGTGGCTTGTTGCCTTGTGGCCAGCTGTCGAGAGACTAGCCCACATTTTATGCTTGCTGTTGTGCATCCAGCTCGCTGTCCTGCTTAACTCGGTAGCTACACGCCCACCAGTTATCGGAATTAGCGATCATTGCCGCCAGCAAGGCTCATCGTACAGATGCTACAGCCTAAACTCGACGGAGGGTGCGACCTCGTTGAGATCTGCGAGGTGTGGATGAACGTCGCCAGCGTGTGCTGATATCCAGACGAGCGAGATAGCGTTTTCTGCGTGTGAATGAGGGGTTTGGTGTAGCGCCATTTCACGATATGGGAAGTCTCTCCAAACAAAGGGAATGAGGTGTTTGCAGAGCAGAGAACCCCTGCCGTGCACATTATTGTGAATGTCAGAAGATTGGTAAGTTGGGCGAGTTGGTATGGATGGCAATGGAAATAATAATATGAATGTTCTAATATTGCACCTGTGCGTGCTCTTTAAGAACCCTGTGGTGCTCTCCGATATCAGTTCAACAGATTGCAGATCTGGCGTTGCAGTAGGCCCCAAAAGAACTCTACTAATCCCTCTTTTCCCCAACCGGCCCTCTTGGCGGCATGCTTGCGGTATGCAAACCAGCATAAGGCGAAATTCATTGTGTACCTATCGCTGTGCATGACCTTTAGAAAAGCGTGTTTGTCCGCAAAAACTAGCAGACGATGACAGTAAAAGTACACGAGCATATACAAACTAATGACTGATGTTTTTTTGATCGAAGATAGATAAGTGGTGTTAACGTCCCCAAACTGCCGTATGATTACTAGAAACGCCATAGTGGAGGACTCCGGAAACTTCGACCACCTGGGGTTTTTTCACGTGCACCCAAATCTGAGCCAGCCCACGGGCCTCAAATATTTTCACCTTCATTGAAAATGCAGCCACCGCAGCTGGGATTCGATCCTGTGACCTGCAGGTTAGCAGCCAAGTACCTTATGCAGTACACCACAGCGGCGGGGTCCTTTTCGATCGTAATATTCTGCCGGTGATAGCTATCTGCACCCGGGGCGCTTCAGTTTTATGTAGCTCGAAAACAGCGCCGCTGTTTCGTGATAAGTGCTGGTGGTGGCGGCAACCACAACTTTGGATGATCGGCCAGCGCATTGGCACCAAGTTGCAGGGCAAGCCGGCCAGCGAGATAGAATGAGCACGCATGCACACTGCGATACCCTCGACAGCAGACTATAATCCCCGTGTTTTAGAACCTCGCTTCCCTCAACGCTTCACCTTCATTCGAGAAAGCCGATGGAAGCGCCATCTTCAGGTACGGCAAGTCACTGCATATCAGCGATAGTCTGCTGCGATTTTTCAGTAGCGCAGCGTCATTTTCAGCCGAGTGGTGGCGCAGAGCTCATCTCTGTCAAGTAAAGGGTGAAAGTCGAGTCGAGGAGCGTTTGTGAATACGGGGGTAAGCCACTAGAGCAACTTGTTGAAAGGTTCTTCGCAGCCACTCGCACGAGAGAGTAATCGCGAAACGGTGGCTTTTTTCCGATGCCAATGCTTTTCACGCTTGGCCAGTGGTCAGGGCGTTCTTCCAGCCTGTTATCAACGCGACAAGCCTGCTGCAAGTGTTGGACGATAAGAATAGCATAGCATGAGGGCATCGCATCGAGATAGCAATCCTGAAACTGTCGTCTGCCTCAAGCTGCTGCCGAGTTAGCTGTCACGTTAGCGTGGGGGTGATATATGCTTTGATCGTTCAGTGAGCGAAGCGGTCCGCGCTACAAGCGTGCAGTTTCGCTAAACGGGCACCTCACTTCCATTGTCGTTTTCGCCGAGAAGTTTTTCGATGTCGCTGTTTTCATCTGTGGGGGCATCAAGTCGCTGCTGTGGGCACTAAAGCAGCCACGGCACTAGGTTTCGCGGAATACGGGAGCGGCTGTGGCGGCTACTAATGTACGCATGTGGCCTACCTCTCCTTACTGCAACTTGTGTTCTGGCACCATAGCCGCCTTTCATAGCGCCGTACTCCATTTCCCAAACAGCCCAAGTCCCCACGGTGGCAAGGATCTGGAGACCAGATGTGATCGTATACTGCACTGTGCGCCTCTTAAACCAACTGGAGCTGCTGCTGCGAACACTAGGCTGGGCCAGATTGGTCGCCGACGTGCGAAAGTGCCTTGTCATCTAGAGCCTCCTGCCCGTCCCCACCGCATTCACATGATTCTCCCGTGAGTCAATGAAGCTTCCTTGCCTGCATGTCTTCGTACCTATACCCACCTCACCTACCAGCCTACCTAAGTTACGTTATCTGCCGATCTGCTAAATTTCAGAGTGAGCGCTAATTCCGTACGGCACACACAAGAACTGTGACGAAAAAAACAGCGCAAGAAGATAGCGGTAAGGCGTCTCTATCTTGTTGTGTTGTTTTTTTTTTGTTAGAATTCAACCAAATCAACCAGCTCACCAATTATCCGGCGCCTATCATATTAAGAAAAGAGGTTAAAACCTACATCTGAAACCCTTTTAACTAATCAGTTCCAGATGAATAGTTGTTCTCTTTCCTTAGCTTAGTTTTGAATGGCTCACGTTTGTCTGCATAGTATTTATCACTGCTTCCCTAAAAAAATGCGCTGCTTACAGTTCCGTTTTATCATGTCTTTTGCTTGAAAGCAATTACCGAAATGCGATTCAAAAGATCCGACAGATGGTCAATCCTCTGAAAGTGAAAACTTATTCCATCATGTTGTACTTACCATCATGACCACTATCTTTTAATCTCATATAAATAACACACCTTGAAGCCTCTCTCACAAGAAATTGTGACCTGTATAGCACCAGAACCGACTTTGATGAAATCATTCTAAATTGCCCGATCAAGCCCAAGCACCCGAGGCAGAAGTCTGATTGCCTGAACGAGCGCAAGGGTCAGAACACCACGAAGCAAAGGTCATAGCACCAGGAGTGATGGTAGGCCGCTTTGTGCACCTAGCCACCAACCAGAGCTCCAGCTGCGGACAGTGGGCCAGAGGGCGAAGCTTGGTGCCCGGCCATCTGGAGACGTCTACCCCAGTCACCATTACTTTCTCGTGTGTCACTTAAGTTTACGCGCCTACATATCTCTTCCCGGCATGGTTGGAGAATAAGATGGGGGAGGAGGGGGGGGCAAATTTCAGACAGGCGTGTAGTGTTGTTCTGGGAAGTGAGAAAACGTAGTGCAAGTGCAAAAGCCCCACGAGGTCAAAATTATTCCACGGTTTTCTGATACGACGCGCTTCATTTAAATGTCGCCTTGGCGCGCTAAACACCACAATGTTTTTTTTTATCCTCCGCATGGCCAGTGAAGTCTTTTAATTCACATATTTTGTCACAGCTTTGCCCTTCGAGCGGCAGCTTCGAACGTTGATCAGGAGGGTGCTGATGCGTGCGCTGTTTATACTGAGATTAGTACGCGGCTCAAGCCCATCGTACAATTGAATTTGAAAGAAACGCGAAGATGTAAAACTTACGCTGTACGCTGTTTTGTACTTTCGCTCCAGTGGTTGAAGTCTATATGGTGATAAAAGCCGCTATAGTAGCACAAAGGTGGGTTGTTACGCTGATATAATTGAGATAATGAACGTAGCATTTAAGCATCTGCATACGATCGGGAAGTGTAACAAACGGCTTCATGTCATTTACGTATCGATGTAGTCGAAGAGAACTGAAAAGGGTACTGACACCAGCTTTCCTAGTCGACTTCATTGCGCTATATCGTTCTCCTTGCATACGAAGGCAGCTGGGAGGTTTTGCTGCGTTTTATTTTGACATCAAAGTGAACTTTAAAGAGGTGCATTGTTGACGTCGTCATTAGTATTACCTTAGACGAGTGTTAATTCTGTTTACGTTACGCACAAGAGGGCTTATTTGTGGCGTTGTAAGGCATGAAAACTTCCAAAATGGCCGCTTGTGCGTAACCAATGGAGCCGCGGAGTGGACGTGGAGACCCCACGACAACTTGCGCGAGCTTGTGACTAGATGCTCATAATGTGTTTTGGTACCAGGGTACAGAAAGGACCAAAACTAGTTGTTAGAAACATTCTAAACTAGTTTTTAAGGTTGCATTCACACTGACGAGTACATTTTCTGGGTATTTTTAGGGCTTGGCTTTTTATTTAACACACGCACACAAAAATACTGAACTCAGTTCCGTCAGTACCCATTTATTGTCTGAGGTGACTGACGAAAATATTCTCGCACTCGTTTATTACAGTGGCAACCAATAATAGCATGTCAAGCAATATCTTAATACACATTTGCCTCTCCGAATATAAAATACGCTTGGGTAGTTTTCGAAGTCATAAAGCTCTTGATTGCGAAGAGCTAAGAGGTAATTCCTGAGCGACGTTTCATCCGCCATGTTCAGAAAGGCCCAGTTCGGTTTGTCCTCGGTAGCACCTGATGATCGACGCTGTCGCTCGTTTGCACCAAGATGACCGAATATGTTATGATTGCTCCGGCCAGCTGCAAAAAAAATGCGGTTGGATTATCCAAGGTACCAGCACCGAGAGGCACTCGAGTTTCTTTTCGGGCGCTTCTGTTCGAGCACTTCTGATTTTCCAAGTATGCAGAACTCTCGGAAAACATGAGACAAGTTGATGCTTCGGGTTGAAACTGAGTCAATCAGATCAGTTTGTTGAATCAGGTGACAGTTATTTCTTTGTTGATTTATTGAGTTTGAATGTGCTGCTCACTTTTTGGCAGGACTGTTACCCGAGGGGGATAATAGCACCAAAAATCATTCACACCAGCAGTGACCGTAAAGATTTGCCGGAAGGAATCCGCCAGAGAAATAGAGATTATGAAGAAGAGTAGATGTACAGGATAGGTAGTGAACTCAATATTCATGTTCCATTGACGTAAAAAGCTGACATGGTAAAACGCAGCTGTAGCAGTTAGTGTGAATATAAATATTGGCAAGTAAGCAAGGGAAGTAATCATAAGACAGGAAAATACAAGATATACTACGCTATCAGGCTTATAGGTATGTGCTATGTGTAATTTTCCTACGAATACGTGAGGTTGGTGCTACACCTGGCGGAGCCGATTTTAACTACGCGCTCATATCTACGTGGCCTCCAAGATGTGCTCTTGGCACTGCACTAAGCACACCTAACCTCAAGAATGGATTAGGGTACATGACAGTCAAGGTGTGAGTAGCACTACCAGATGCCAGGTCACATCAGTCTTGTTATGCGTGTGTGGCTCACGTTTGTACACTTCTGCAAAGCTCACCTTTATTTCTCTTCGGTGCTCGAGAATACAAATCTAGATACAGTTCAGCGTGATTTGAAGGCTATCGTGCAACATCGTCCAAAAGCTACAACGCCACTTTCCAGAATACTCTTTCGCGAACAAGGGGGACCGGGGAAAACTTTCCTTAGTCTTTTTGCTGGTCCTTAAACTGAGATCACTCCTGCCCGAGGACAACGCATTTACATATTTTTCTTGTGATAATGCGATATATGTAGTGCAGCTTAGCAAGCCGTTAATATTAAAGAGCGCGTGCCCCGCCGCGGTGGTCTAGTGGCTAAGGTACTCGGCTGCTGACCCGCAGGTCGCGGGACCAAATCCCGGCTGCGGCGGCTGCATTTCCGATGGAGGCGGAAATGTTGTAGGGCCATGTGCTAAGATTTGGGTGCACGTTAAAGAACCCCAGGTGGTCGTGATTTCCGGAGCCCTCCACTACGGCGTCTCTAATAATCATATGGTGGTTTTGGGACGTTGAACCCCACAAATCAATCAACATTAAGGAGCGCCAAAAACCAGCTTTGCTGCATCTTTTCTCGCAATATCACTGTTGTCCAAGGTAATAAGCCAATAAAATATACCTTATCCCAATGATTAGAAATTTTTGATATAAAAAGAAAGAGTGTAGAGTTAGTCGTATAGTGATTTTTGCGTTGTGGAAGAGCCAACGCGGGAGATAAGGCGATATTTTGATTCTCACTGTTTTGAAACGTGCCGCTTGGTCCCTGGGACGTTGGGGAGGTCAACGCGCACGCAATAACTTGCACAGAATGCACGACGGCCCATACAGTGGGGATGGGAAGAAAGGTGAACCGAGTGACATCTACATTCTCTGCTGTTTCACATTGCTTTTCAAGTGGTAGAAGCCTCGATGGTAACATAAGATTGCTATCGTCCTCTTCGATACAATCTAGAACTATTGAAGTGTCTCTGTATGGCCACCAAGGTCGGAGCGTGTGGCATTGTGCGCGTTTCTTTCCATCCTTCTTGCACCATAAGCAGATGCAATGCTCCAGTTTTAATTACTGTTTTCGGGCAAGCAAAATGTTATACATCTTACCGACACCAGCAGCGGCATATTAAGCTTGAAATAATTTCCTCCGGTAAGGTACATTTCCTCAGGATGGATGGCATTGTGCAGGTACGCTACCTGCATACAGAACGAGCACTCTAATTGAGCAATCGTACAGTTGTTGGCCCTTACGAACACTATAAGTACTCTTTACGTATGACAACGCAAGAAATGAGAGCAGGCGAATGGTTTTCTCTGCATTTCCGATGGAGGCGGAAATGTTGTAGGCCCGTGTGCTCAGATTTGGGTGCACGTTAAAGAACCCCAGGTGGTCGAAATTTCCGGAGCCCTCCACTACGGCGTCTCTCATAATCATATGGTGGTTTTGGGACGTTAAACCCCACATATCTATCAATCAAGCGAATGGTTTTCTTTTATTTGTAATGTAAAAAGCTATGTTCTTGCCTGAGCACAACGGGCTGCCGACTCGTGGAACATGGACACCGTCACCAGGTATTCCTTCAATTCCAGGAGCTGGTAAACGAGAAAAAAAAAACATTACTCTGAATACATGCTCGTGTACATAAGATGTGTTTCATGTAACAATGACGTGAGATGCGTGTCTTCTAACTCGGACAATGCTAATTAAAAAGCAACAAACCATATACGAAGCTCGGAACAATGCCGTTTTTCGGTGGCCTCGTGCATACTGTCACCTTTTTGAAACGATTAGTCATTTCGTAAGTTACGATTACTTGCATGACGGTGAACGTTTGGACGTCTACTACTTTGGGAAGTTGGTGAACTTAATTCTCCGTGGTTTCCAGCCCGCTAGATCATTCCCATCATTATCCTGCGTTTCTAACGCTACATGAAAGGTGAAGACATATGCGGAGCGATGCACGCTTACATATCGCTTTGCATCTTTCGGTGCAGCGAAATTTCGACCGGAAAGTTTGTTTGCGCCAGAGAAAAAATCCCGATGACCCCAACTCCACTTCTAAAAAAACGAAAAACACTTGAATGGTCACAACGACGATCGTTAGACGGCTTCGTGCTACATCAAGTTCTCCAGTGCCGTTTGGGACAAATGCCTCCAAGCTGTGCTTCCTACAATGAAATCCAACCGTCAGGCGGTCGCAAGACGAAAGTCTGTGGATACACGAGAAATGCTAATGACCACAATGTCTTCTGCATCTTGCACTAATGTCGGAGTAGGACCACAAGATGAAAAATCCAGGTGCGATAGAGGTTAAACAAACTGCACATATAGGAGCCTCAGGAAGACGCTTTGATCGGTGGTCTTATCTGTTGACGGCACGATGCCACATCCTTGCCGATAACAGCCATCAAAGACAAGTAGATAACGTTCACGCGCCGAGATACCACGTGATCAACGATTTGTGCATTCAGTTTTCTTCAGCTCCACTTCAACTGATATTTTGTAATGTTGTGTAGTGTCCGCTAAACCATGGCGAGTGTCTGTTAGAGTTTTCTGATACTGACCGAATGATGGCTTATATGTGGATGAAAAATGGCTAACGGCTGGTAATTATCCTTGATAGTGATGCTAAATTACGCTCAGGTTTGATTCGTACTGGCTGAATAGTGGCAGGTAGCCGAAGACATGATGCTCTGTTAGATTACCAATGTATGAATTCAAACAAAAATGGCTTATATGTCGACAAAAAATGGCTAACGGCTGGTAATTATCCTTGATAGTGATGCTAAACTACGCTCAGGTTTGATTCGTACTGGCTGAATAGTGGCAGATAGCCGAATACATCATGCACTGTTAAATTACCAATGTATGGATTCAAACAAAAATGGCTTATATGTCGACGAAAAATGGCTAACGGCTGGTAATTATCCTTGATAGTGATGCTAAATTACGCTCACGTTTGATTCGTACTGGCTGATAGCCAGTACGAATCAATAGTGGCAGATAGCCAAAGACATGATGCACTGTAATATTACAAATGTATGGATTCAAACAAAAATCCACCTACTTGGTTTCCCAGCAGTGTTCAAAACATGCGAGATACTTGCCTCATTAGACATTTTCTGGCTCAGCCGCGCCGCGTCGGCGAAGTCTACTGCCGAGTAGAAGCAGTACGACATGGTCAGCAGGAGCTGTTCCGTGCTTATGCCATCGTCGAACAGGCAGTACGTGGACACGCACGTGATGATGAGGACCACGGTCGCCGACGCCATGATCGAATACTGCCAGACGTCGTTGAGCAGCTTCTTCAGCTCTGCGATGTAGCAGAGGTTTACCCTCACCTGCTCCAGGTCACCGTTGTCGTCGTCTCCCGCGAGCTTTACGATGGCCGCGTTGCCGGTCGCCAGAGTCGCTCTGAGAGCGTCGTGCTGGTGGAGTATGTAGGACACGAGCACCTCGCAGCAAGGCTTCAGGGCCACGAAGTGCAGCACGTCGTGGACGAAGCAGAGCGAGTTGAACAGCATGACTCCGGCCTTGAGCGCGAACTGGAGGAACTGGTCGCCAGCTATGTTCACCGTCCGCATGCTCAGGTTGGCGCTGACCACGATGTGGCCGAAGAAGGCAACCAGGAAGAAGAACCTGCGCTTATTGACGTTTCCTTGCGGTAATGGTGGTGTGCCTGGTGCGTGGTTTGTTATTTATTTATTTGATTTGCATACACAGATGCACTACGACACAGAGGAAAGAGGGAGAGAGCAAGCTGGCAACTGCCACCTGGAGGGGCACAACGCCTGCTCACTCTTTCGGGAGGAGGGAAGAAACAGCGGAGACAAAGATTGTTTGATGCATAGGTGAAAAAGTCGATTGTTTGCTTGTGTCACCTCTCATATCAACCCACACGGGCAAGGGCTTCTTACTGCTGTTCTCTCTGCTTTCCTTCATTCTTTTTTTTCCGCCACTTAATGAAGGGTAGCAAATCGAGTGCAACAATTCTGTTTGACCTATCTGCCTTTCTCTTGTTTTACGACCACTTAATTTTCTCTACATGCTGCAATGACTAGACGATCGGTTGTTCTGTACCACTCGCAGTTACGTGCAGGTGCTACAAATCAACCCTCTAGTCGTTCGTCGACCCGAAAAGCAGTGAAGGGGCTTAATGGTCTATTGAGCATGGGGGGCATGGGGGGGGGGGGGGGCACCTATGACGCTTTAGACTCAATGAGGCCTAACGTGAATATTCATACATGGCGTTCATACGCGCACGTTTAGCAGTGTTTGTATAGTCAGTGTCAAACGTTTTGAGGCGACGGGACACAAGGTAAAGCTGAATGTTTGGCCAGCTAGAAAGCCTTCCAGGCCTGTTCTGTAACGTGTGCAGTGTGCATCGTGATTCAATTGAGTATTAAATCACGAATTGTTGCAAAATTATAAGCTTTCTTCAGACCTATCAGTTTTGAAACTTGGACATACACCTACTGTGCACCGCCTATGTTTCACGCATTGATAACGCAGAGGCCACTTCAAAGACAGTATCACCACTCCTGCATCAGATATCGTTCCCGCTACAACTACACGATTTCTTTTCCAAGGATTTCAGCTTCCTACGTACGACGTTAAAGAACCCCAGGTGGTCGAAATTTCTGGAGCCCTCTACTACGGCGTCTCTCATAATCATATGGTGGTTTTGGGACGTTAAACCCCACATATCAATCAAGCTTCCTACGTACGAATCTACCAATCTGTGGCTCCACGTAAACTGCTTTCCGCTGCGTGCACTCACCGCCGTTCTTTAAGCGTGTGTGGCCCTGAAAAATCTCAAGATGACAATGTACATTATTCACGTACCTGAGAATAGATGAACTGCTTGAACGACAGCATGGTTGGGGCCAGTGTTTCGAAAATCGCACTTGTCTTTACCAAGTCTAGTACTCATTGCTGTAAGCTACCCTGACGAAGGCAACTCTCGTAGAGTTACCTCTAACAACGCTTCCTGTTCGCCGATCTTTCATCGCTTCAAGCCGCAATCTTCCCCTGAACATCCGTGTTGTTTCGGATTACGTACCTCAGAAGATACGATATCCAGGATCTGAAGCGGTGATGTTCCCGCGAGAACGCCGTCCTCTTCTCGTACTCGGCCGCCTTCCTGAAGAACGTAGCCATACCCCGGGCGCCGGCGAAGGCCGTGGCCACGTTTACGGTCACCCTCACCACCATCATGGCGATGATGACCAGGATCATGGATTTCGTGAAGGAGCGGACTCTGAAGTAGACGCGTCGCACGTTGGACACGGCGACGGCGCCCTCGCCCGCCGCGAAGCAAAGCAGGCAGAGGACCGAGTACAGAGTGTACCAGCTTTTCCACTTCACGCGTACGTCGTGGACGCTCTTGGACTGCAGGCCTTGCACGAAGAACAGGCCTACGGCCCGGCAAATCCAGCCGTACGGTTTGAAATGCGCGGCCATGACGCTTGCCATGACGGACCTTGTGACGTCAAAGAGCGCAACACTGAAATTTGGCAAAGGTATGACAGTAAAGCCTGAAGAGCATCACAGGACGCGCTATTTTGCAAAACACCAGGAATGGAAACACTTGTTTCTGTGCGAGTCGGTGCCTCCGTTTGCTAAGCGTGTTATTTCTGCTGCAATGCTTGCGGCATAAAAAAAAAGACAGAGAAGAGACGAAAGAGAGCCGACTACCAACTGTCTAATAACGATAGAAGTGTGGCAACAAGTAAACTTTCCGGCATGTGCAGAGGCGTGTGCTTCGAATAAACTGATAGTAGATGCCACTGGCCCGTTTCTTCTGCGTCCCTTTTTCGTGTTTCGAGCAATGCGCCAGAAATAACATGTACGGAGAAATCAGGAAAAGCGTCTGTCCACAGGTCACTGCCATTTTCAAAAGATCCCGCCAAACCGTTATCACCTGAGCAGCTACTCGTGACACTCGATTTCATGCAAAGCCAGTCTCACATTTCACTCTTAGTGCTGTAAAGAACGTACGGCGAGCGATGTTGCCCTGACTAGCATACTTACTTTTACTAATAAGAATGGTAAGTACTAGTCAATATTGGCTAGTATTAGTTTGTTAACCTAACGGTTCTCGGTGGAGGTTAAACGTAGGCTATATCCGCTGTTTCATAGTTGACGCACAGCGGAATCGTAATATGCGTCTTTGGCATACGTCACAGGATACAGTAGATACGCAATGCATTCTCACCTTGAGACTTCTAGAAGATAGCCTGTTTTAGTCCAGTGTTGTCCTGCTTCAGAATCAGTCGATTTTAGCGCACGCCAGCTTTGTTGATTTCGCACATGCGCTGGTGAAACTATCGAGTGTCGCTGCCACGTGGCGCCACCTGTCATCGAGCCGCAGTGTGGTCGATGTACAGGAAGGTCATTCACAATCCGTGCATAAATAATTTATCTGGACGAACTTGCATTGCAGTGCTCATTTTTAGAGGTTTCTTTTTTCCTTCGGTAGAGGAAATTCAAATGGAGGGGCCCGATACGTATAGTTATTCATAACCTCGAATGTGCGCAGTTCATAGACGGCAATCGGAAGAGAGTTTTTTTTTTGTATATATAATTCTTTGCATCTTTTTTTTTTATTTCAATACTCGTTCTCTCAAGTTTCGCTCTTTTTTTATTATTCGACACTTGCTATAACATCTTAGTTGGGCAGGGTACACAAAACAAGATGTGTAGAGGTGCTTCGCACCTCTACACATCTATAAACGAGATGCGTAGATGAACAAGATGCGTATAGATGCACATCTATAAACAAGATGCATCTATAAACAAGATGCGCATTTATAAACAAGACGCCCATGAGGACACGTTCATAGGGACACGTCAATATTAATAAGAGGCGAGCGTTGTCTCAATGCTACAGACCACGTCCAGCGCACATCGATTGCCGTGCTTAAGCTGACACGCTTGCTTACGTTTTACAAGAGTATGATCGGCACGCTTTCCCGATGGTCGCGGGATCGAATCTCGTCCGCGGTGATCGCGTTTTTCGATGGAGGCGAAAATACTTGATTCTTGTGTGCCTAGACTTGGATGCACGTTATAAAACCCCGGGTGGTCCAAATTTTCTGAGGTTTCCATTGCGGCATCAGGCATAATTGTGTCGTGGGTTTTTGGACGTTAAGCTCTAACGGTTATCATTATTAGTTGGCGGGTTGTTAACTGTTCACTGTGTCGGGGCGTTTGTTTAACGTGTCTGTCTAGCGACCATCCTTGCTGAAGTCAATCAAGGTTTGACGCCGCTAATCTTCATGAAAACGAATTGCCTGAGGAGAGGTTCTGTGTTAATTTATGGTTAAAGTAACGCTTGCGAGTACATGCTCAAACAGTCGATCAATTTTACGTACTGACGCATCCTGAATCCTCGTGTGACACCCTACAAAAATGATGAGCAATGTATGTGCCTTTTCGTACGCAATTCGTTTTTGACCTGGTCACATATCGAGCTGTCTGTCGGACCATTCTTCATTGTCTTCTGTTCGTAGGACTCCGGTATGACATCTAAGCTACACACCCGGCATAGATAGGGTCCTTACGCAGCCACGGTAAAACATCCACAAACGTTTAGTCGTTTCTTCAGTGCTCATCTACTTACGCTTGCAGAGTGCATGCATATCAGATGCTGCATTGTGCTGCGAATACCTTCACTGCAACGCATCCATTCAGTAAGCATCTTACCATTTCATCATGCATTGTTTTGTTCTTTCTTTCACGGTGTGGTTTTCTTATCTAATAAACACAAAGGGTGATGAAGTTTCGCTATTATCTCACACTTTTTATTCGTTGAAATGTACAGCTTGCGGAAACCTCGTGGGAAAGTTCATCACTCAAACTTGATCATGTTTACGTTAATTCATTTAATTCGAACAACTTCTCGGGTAAATGGTTTCCATGACAAACTCGACAGAAGACTAGAATGGTGCAATTTCTTGTGGATGTGATCATCCTTACCAGTAGTCCAAATAAGGACAGTCTGTATTTCAATAGAACGTTCCACGCGGCCCTTGTGCCCCACCGCGGTCGTCTAGTGGCTAAGGTACTCGGCTACTGACCCGCACAGGTCGCAGGATCAAGTCCCGGCTGTGGCGGCTGCATTTCCGCTGGAGACGGAAATATTGTAGGCCCGTGTGCTCAGATTTGGGTGCACGTTAAGGAACCCCAGGTTGTGGAAATTTCTGGAGCCCTCCACCATGACGTCTCCCTTAATCATAAGGTGGTTTCGGGACGTTATACCCCACATATCATCATCATCATCATCATCATCATCATGTGGCCCTTGAAAGCTTGCTTGTCTGCGCATGTTTGAGCTCCTAATTCTTTAGCACTTAATTCTCACGGGGTGAGTGCAACATTGCATCAAGACCGTTTATGATAGTGAGTCTATGCGTGCTGTAATAAATACCGTGAGCAGAAAAAGATATATCTGTAAATGTTGACAACAGCGATTAGCTTGCCTCATTTCCAAGGGCACATCGCTACAGTGACATCAGTTCGAATCCCAGCAATGACGTTCGTGAACGAAGATTAATAACAACGCCGATAGAGGGCGGGCTCGCTCGTACATACTGGGCGTGCTTCGTTCGTTTGGTTGTTCAGTCTCAGCGCGTCATTTTCAGGCTAAGTTTACTTCTTTTTTGCGACGTGCTTGTTGGTGATGATACTCAAGTTGAGAAGGCCTCGGTGTGATGGTCAACGACAACCTAACGCAATTAGTAAGTGTACAGAGGGACAAAACAAAGTTATCATCTGCTCGAGGTCATTAGGGAGAATGTCACGCACTTTTTTTTGATGTAGCGGAAATAAACATTTATTCTAAAAAACGTGGCTTGCAAACACGGACAGAAAAGAAAGTGAAGACATACAAACGTCAACTACGAACTTAAGAGGTGCACAAGGGGGGGGGGGGGGGATAAACAACAAGAGGGAAGGCAGGGAGGTTAACCAGGCACATGCCCGGTTTGCTACCCTACGCTTGGGGAATAGGAAGGGGGCATAAAGATGAGAGAGAGAGAGAGCAAAGAGAAGAGAAAGAGAGAGAGAAAAAACTAAAAAAAATTCAGCATGGTATGGCCATCGGCCATACCATGCTGAATGCACCGGTTCTCGTCCGAAGAGGTGCACAAAGGCAACGAAAGAAGATACAGAAGCTTATCTGCGCATGTCCGTGTAAAAGGGTGAACTTATCAGTCTGGCACGCGATTGGGTCTGTATACGTGGACGATAGCCCGTGTGTCCGTGTTTCTGTTCCCTGTCTTTTTAGAGTGAATACCCTAAGGGTGCTTGCTTTGCCTATGTATCTAACTCGCTACAATAAGGTTGTCTTTAAAAAGCAAAACACCCATGTCGTGGGTGCTTTGGTGTCTCAATACGCCCTTATTATAGAGTGTTAGTTATAGACGAGTCAAAGCACCCTCACGGGTGCCAACTCGTTTAGTGTGAATTACCTCAGCTTTCTGTTATTCTAGGCAACTGGTGGTAGCTTGTCTTCCTACCTATATATGCACATTATATGGATGTGCTTACGCATTTGTGTGGATGGATGAATGGACGGATGCCATGAATGTTTGTTTTATAACGGGGTGGTGGAATGTGTACCATAAGGCTCGCAAGGAAAAATGAAAGGAAGACTTTTTTTGTTGGCCTTATGTCTTATCTACTTCGAAGAAATCGGTGTTATAACAAAAAAAATTGTGTTCCATCTCTCCGCCTCTTCAGGCAGGGTGACCTCATTTTCTCACTATTTCTGTCTTTTATCTCTACTTTTGTGCCACCAATAGTCGAACCGCCTTTCACATGCTGCTATAGCGGACGTGTTCAGCTTTCCATGTTTGTCTCTGAAACCCAAAGCCTCATGTAGGCCACACGTATACCTGGGTCAATATCGCCGCATTCAATCGTAACATGTTTCCTCAACTCCCTTCACAGCATGTACATTGTTCTTCCTCTTTATTTAATCTCGCTTTATTATAACGTGTTCTAAGGCAACCCGGCCTTGCTTCGAACGGTAATGCGCTTCCCCTTGAATTATCTCCGCCTTATTTTGTTCTGGTCCTTTCGGTAGTTACTGAGTGCCGGCTTCTCTTCCATGACTGTCATTCAATACACCCTCTCCACCTCTCTGACTTTTCACGTAATGCTTCTTGTTGCCATATCGCCCACACTGCCCACCATATGTTAACCGGTGAGCCGCCTAGTTCTGTCTCTACACTTTGTGTCCACGCTCCTCCTATGCAAATACCTGAACCTTTTCCCTGCCCATCTACTTTCCTTCATTTTGCTAAGCCTCTCTTCATATCTCATTTTGTTCTGTGCTTCCCTTACTTCAAAGCTTGTCCATATACATATAGCCCTTTACAGCCTCATTCGCAATTTCCGTTGCCCTGCGCCTTGAGGTATGTTGTCGATCCGTCCACTGCTAACCACTGGCTGTATATTCCGGTCCGGTGTACAATTCACCGCCGTCAGAGACCGCCGGTGTAGTTGGACCTCGGAGGCGTCAGTTGATCGACGCTGTCGCTGGTTTGCACCAAAATGACTGAGTAGGTGATGATCGACCCAGCCAGCTGCGAATAAAACGCGGCAGTTTTGTATTGTTCGAAGGTCATTAGACAATTCCAAAGTGCAGTAAGAGGAAAACCAGTCGCTCCAGTTAAAGTGTTAGCGGAAACCCCGACTGTTCCTATTGCATTTCAATACACTGTCCAGCCAATTTTTTTATGGAGGCTCAATTGCTGAAGGACCGCGTAATGTGCGATGAAAAAGCACTTTTGAGAATTCCAAGTGCGCGAAATTATTTGGAACTCTGCATAGCGACATGCCTTACAATCACATCCGGTCTGTGGTGCGTGGAACTTCAGAGATTTTTATTATTCAGTGCAAAGTAAACGAACCAATCGATCAAATAATGAATCAATCAATCACTCAGTCAATCAAGCTTTTATGGCAATGGCACGTGAAGCCACAGCTTTTATTCAGTGCAGAATGAATGAATCAGTCGATCAATAAATTAATCAATGAATTACTCAATCAACCATAATTATTTCATTGCAGTGACACGTTCAGCCATAGCTCGTGCTTTCTGCTGCCATACACATCGACTAAATGGGAAAGGTATTTCGCCGACGAGTGATTTTAGGTTAATGCAAAGAAAGAGAACGTGGCTCACCGACACCAGGAGTGGCATGTTCAGCTTGAAATAGTTTCCTCCGGTGAGGTACATTTGCCGAGGATGAATGGCGTTGTGAAGATATGCCACCTGCGCGGGTGATGGTACGCATGAGAAAATATGTTTGGTCGTCATTATGCGGAGGAGTGGGACAAATACTCTGCCGACCTATAAGACGATAGATAAAACATGTAGCCGATTTTCGTTTGATTTTTTTTTCATTTTTAACAAACAGTTTTAAACAGCAGAATTGGCTACATTTTGAGGCAGAGGGGCAATATCCATGATGCCAACACAACGGGAGAACTTAAACTGGAGGTGAGCGAGGAAGGAGCGTTGAGGACTTTGCCGGCAATAAAATAATTCAAGTAATTGACAATATTTTACTAAACTGAGTACCAGATCTCCTTTCTTATAAGTAAGCATGTCACAAAGTTGCAATCAGAAAAGTAACAAGCGAAAATACCAGTTTAGGCCAAAGCTACTGTGTCGGCTTTAAAGTATTTATGTATGTTAGCTTTTTGTGTGTTTTTTTCTTTTCAGTTCTACTGCTTAGCATTAGACACAGATTCATCTTGTTTCATTGCGTGTATTTTATTTTTATTTTGTATATTTCCTTACTGCTCGGCTGCAAACGCGTTGGTCTGATTCCTGTCTTACAAAGACATTGGGTGCTATTCTGGACATTGTCGAATCCCGCCACGTTGTCCGATTCCGCCATTGATTGATGATACTTGGCCAAGTTAGCTGCTACGACCTCTCTGACTGGCTTAAAATGCCGCAATAACAAAATTTGACAATATGTCGGAATTCAACAGTGTACAGAATAGCACCCCTGCTACAAACATGTATTACCAAAAGCCCCCTTTAACAGAAGGCGCCGATACAGTCTTTGACTTTGGGACCTCCTTATATGTACTAAACACATGTAACATTTCTGTATTTGTATCAATGAAAAAAATCCGATAACAGAAGGGGTTCGACATTGTTCCGAGGGCCGCATAATAATGCTATGTCGACGGCAACTTGCTGACTTCAATCTTTGTGCTTTAATTACACAAAATGGTCAAGACTGGCATCGGTATGTCTGTGTGGTAAATTTAAGAAAAAATATAATTTACCAGTTGTTATCTCACCTGTGCGCAATGTTCTGACGACTCGTGGAGCAGGGACACCCTCACCAGGTACTCTTTCAGCTCTTTCAGCTTGCAGGAAAATGAAGAAAGGTGACATCGCTGATACATATGTACACAGCAAGCGCAAAAATATACAATCTGACAAATGCCACACGCTATACACATATATACTGTTGTTGCACAAGAGAGCCTATATATCAACATGATACAATGTACATAAGATGACGCCTCTAGATGTTTTTGAAGTTGAGAATTCTCTTACGAGATGGATGTCAAGCGTACAACCTGTTTGTTCTTGATCAAGAGTGTTCAAACACTGAGGTGGGCGGGAAACTAAGTTCCAAAATCAAACAGTCCAATGCCGTTTACGCCTGTGGCCTCCTATCGCAAAACAAACCTTCGACCCATTAGAAAGTTCGACAGTACTTCTGCATATAAAACGCCGACGCGACGAATTAATGAATCAAACTAAAAATACTTATGAATTTCTCGTCCCTATCACCGTAATTAAGCACATTTCAAATTTACATTGCGCATAATAAAAGATGTTTTCTGCCAGCTGCACCTTGTTATAGTGAGGGGTCCATGTTTCCAGAGTTTATTTTTCTCGAAATTTGGATGGTGTGTTCAGAGCGTAATTTTCAGAAGAAATTCCGGTCTTTATCGGAGTTTGTTTCGCGTCAATCTTCAACTCCCCGAAATTCGGTCTTTAATTTTCCATTTTGAGTTGTCGCAATTTGTTCTTGTTAATTTTCTTTTCAATAACAAAGCACTGCATTTTTGGAGTAATTCCTGTATCTCCATGTTTTCAGTTTCTTTCACTTTCTGTTCATTTACCTTGTTTATAAGGATGTTGATGTGCAGTGCTGTAAATTCGCCAAGGTGTACTTTGGGGGAAGGATGGGAGCAGGAGCTAGTCTCTTCTTTTCAGCTTTTAGAGATCATAGGCTTTCTTATGGTACTTCACCGCAGAAATTTTCGTTTTTCTGTCTTAGTGCTTGTTTGCCTGTCGCGCGATTCGGCCAACCAGTGAAAGTTTAAGCGCTTGCTCAGCACCCAGTCGCCTAGATCTGGTGGCTGCGTTAATACTTGCGAACATTGTGAGCCAAAAAGCAAATATTGCGCAAAACTGAGGCACAACATCAGCATGTAAGTATTAGGTGATTTATAGCAAATGCATAGATACGTAACTTCAAAGACATTGTTGCTTCTTAGGCTGCACTGACAATGTGACGCTATGCACGAAACAGTTGGGTGTTTCCTACGCTTCGCTAACATGACACAGTTCTGCCACCTGCCAGTGGCTCTGCGTTCCACACAAGCTTTCATTTCGCGAAATTGCGGCCAGATGGCGTTTGTATCTCGCGTAGCGCCTACAGAGAGAAGACTATCGTCTTACGGCGACATTTGAAGCGAAGCGCACGCAGATACGTGGCCAACTGCTCTCCCAGCATCCTTCGTCCTCTCGATGTACAAAAACAGCTCCTACTTCTAACAATATTCTCAATTATGCAACGTGTTCGATGGAGTAATATCTGAACACGAAAACATGTGAACACACCAAGTGTATTTTAGACGTCTGCAAGGTTTGAATGCGCGCACACGTATACATACAAGTAGCAATACTGGAATACAAAAGACATACGTTTGTTCGTAGTACAACCTTAGAGCTTGTCGTATTAGAAGCAAAACTACAAAATACATTACGGAGTTGCTGGCGCTGTTGGTGATGCGTTTCTTTCGACTGACGACTTTCTTTTTTTTAAATGCCCCTTGAACGTTGAAACTGGCCTCTTAAAATCAAAGCCTATTGAATAAATTGGAATGGTCAGAAATTTTACCGGCGAATTTCCATCAGATTTTTTTTATTTCTCCAAAAACGCGAAGCTCTAGATACAACATGTAGTTTGTTATAAAACCTAGTTAGATTTACCTGAGTACGTACTGACCTCATTCGACATTTGTTGACTCAGTCGCGCTACTTCAGCGAAGTCGGTGGCCGCGTAGAAGCAGTACGTCATGGTCAGCAGGAGCTGCTCCGTGCTTACGCCTTCGTCGAACAGACAGTACGTGCAGATGCACGTGACAGTAAGAACGGTGGTCGCCGACGCCATGATGGAGTACTGCCAGACACCGTTCAGGGTCTTCTTCAGGTCGGCGATCGAGCACAGGTTCATACGCACCACCTCCAGGTCCTGGACGTCACCTGCCACCAGTTTAGCGAAGGCTGCCGTGTTGCCCTTTGCGAGCGCCGTCCTGAGCGTGTCGTGTTGGTGGCGTATGTACGACACGAGCACCTCGCAGCAGGGTCTCAGGGCGAGGGAGTGCAGGATGTCGTAGATGAAGAAGAGTGAGCTGAACAGCAAGACTCCGGCCTTGAGCAGGAATTCAAGGAACTCGTTGCCCGCTACGTCCACCATCCGCACGGTCCTGTTGACGTTGAATGCGACGTGTGCGAAGAACATGATCACGATGAAGAACCTGCGGTGCGGTGTTTTATTTGGGTTTGTTGGATTCACAAAACGCCCATGGCACCAAGAGACGGAACACAGGCCCAAAGTGCAGGTTGTGACTGTTTGCGGGGCTTAAGCAACCCACACCAAGGTTCCATGAAATTGCAGTACATACAGTAAAAAGTCTATGCTCACGAACGTATTGTACTACTGGGGTATTACGTGGTACTTCGCTCTCTACTCTAAGCAATCGAAAACAATATAAGGTGCAGTGTGCGACACTGTGCCTAGGAGAATACTGGGCTTGTTGGAGCAGCGCACCGACGTTAGGTGTCGAGGCAGTCGGTTAAATCGAATAGAATTTGCTGTTGGGACTTTTGAAATGGCTCCTTTAATGTTGAAATGAAATTCAATTGATTTGAGTCTGTAGAAAAAAAAGATGACTGATCCCTCTGCACGAAAGTGAAGCGGGCCTTCACCGAGATAGTTGAGCGTTTATTGCGCATCATTTCACTACAAGGGCGAAGGGATGAATGCTACAGCAACAAATTTCAATTTCACGCAAAGAACAGCAAGCAGCTATAAACTTACAGTGCGCACCTCAAGGAGAAATCACGCACGAAAAAAGCAAACAGGGAATTAGCGCCGACAACTGTCACAGCTCGGCGCTTAAAGCACGCTGCTCAAGCAGAAAGAAACGAACGCACAACGAAACGAACGCACAACGAAACGAACGCACAAGTATACAATGGATCAGCGCGCACAACTGTCGCGATTGTTGCTTCATCGTATGTGAGCAGCGTGAGCCTTTCGTAAAGGCGGCCGCTGCAGCGAGTGAAGCGGCCTTTGTGCTCTACTGAATCACGAGTCCGATCTGATGAGTCCGAGCGCAGTCCGAGAGACCATGCCCCAGGGAGGGGCGCCTCTCAAAAAAACGCGGTTAAGGTGAGGCGCTCTGGCAGCCGCCGAACATATATAGTGTACATAAATGGTTTGCCGTTAGCAAGCTTCACAACGTGCGCTCTGTGGCGTAGTAACTTGAGTCGCGCGCTGCAAAGTGAGAGCCCCCTGGGTCGACGCCCCGCTGCCGAACTTTTCCTTGTCGTTTTTAGATGCGAATCAGCTCTTTGACTAGCCTGCGTAACGCTGTCCGTCCGTGTCTCCATGCCAACGCGCTGCACCGCATTTGCCCCGCCGCAGTTGCTGGAGCGATGCCAAGTAGGTCAAGTCGCAGCTGCGCATTGACGTCACACTCTGCCTCACCCGCTGCAGCGGCCGGCTCCTCTCAACACACATAGGTGGTGTTGCTACTACTTCTACTAATAATAATATTATTATTACTATTAGTTATAGTAGTAGTAGTAGTAGTAGTAGTAGTAGTAGTTATAATATTGCAGTAGTGGAGATAGCAGTGCTGGTAGCACTATTCATGCTACGTAGTCGTGCTTGCACTGATTGGACTTTGAAAACCACCTTATCTACGTAGCGCTGTTGCGTCTTGTACGCAACCTACGGTTGCACTACTGCTTTACGTATACGTCTGTGCTGGCCTGAGTTGTATTCATGCCCACTTCTTCTCCTATTACGTTTCGCCGGTCTTATGTATGACATCTGTCATACATAAGACCGGTATAGCATCCGGCCTGCCTGTGACCAAGGCAGGCCGGATGCTACACTTCATACGCAGAAATTTTAGGCAAGCTTCACAGACCGTGAAACAAACCCTCTATCTCATGTATGTAAGACCTATTCTAGAGTATGCTTGCGTAATCTGGGATCCCCATCAGCAAAACTTGATTGACGCATTGGAAAAAGTTCAAAACCAAGCAGCCAGATTTGTTAGCAACAACTATAATTCCTTTGCGAGCATCACAGAAATGAAACGAGCATTGAAATGGGAGACACTAATGGTAAGGAGGCAGAAACTGAAACTTAAATTTCTTCATTTTATATATTATAATGGAAATGCCATTAACCCACTTGATTATCTGTTCACACCAACGTACGTCTCTAATTGTCAAGACCATTCACGAAAAATATTAGAATACCGTTACAAAACCCACTCTTTCGGTAGTTCTTTTTTTGTAAAAACTATACAGGAATGGAACCGTCTACCGGATGATCTCGTCAATGAAACTGATGATGAATCCTTTTTTTTTCTTCCTTGTAACAACTCCTACGATATCACTGCCACTAAGAATGGTTTGCTGTCTCGAAGAGTGTGGGTGTTTACAAATGCATGACTGTGACGTTGTTTTCGCTCACCAGTATTCGAGTGTTTTTTTTTTCTCTTAAAATATTTTGAGTGCTGTTTTATTTGTTGAATCTATTGTTTCGATCGAAAACTATGTAGTCAGATTATTATGCGTACCTCCCCTACGTAATGCCTCACGGTGATGTAGGTGAAATGTAAATAAATAAAATAAATAAATCTACATAACGAACAAAAGTAGCACATTCTTCCGAGCGGGCAAACTTTTTTTATAGACAAAACCGAATTGTTCTGCACACCAATATGCGAAATATTAGTAATAATAACAATAATATCGGTGTGTTACATCCGAAAAAGACGACATGACTATGAAGTGCGCCGCTCTGGAGGCCTCCGAGAATTTCTACCCTATGGTGTTCTTTAACGTGCGCTGCAGACATCGCGCAGTATTCATGGGTCTCTACCATTTCGCCTCCATCGTAATGCGACCACCGCGGCCGTGATCGAAACCGCGACCTTCGGATCAGCAGCCAAGTACCCTAACCGCTACACCACCAGGGTGAACTCTAGGCGCAGGATTGCCTTTTCACTTGTAACCTTGGCATAATCTGCACTTATTTGCTTATATCGACATATTTGTCGTGCCCGACGTGATGGTTTTATCACTGGCTCCAATTCGTTCATTGCCTTCTTCGAGCACTGCCATTCTCGAAACGTGCCGCAACACTCACACCGGCGAATGGTGTGTCACAGCTCAGAACGATACGCACCTGAAAAAGTACCACATGCGGGATCTGGGGTGGTGACATTCGGGCCCGAACGCAGTCCTCTTCTCGTATTTGGTCGACTTCCGGAAGAACACTGCCATGGCCCGGGAGCCGAAGACGACGGTCACCACGTTAACGACCACCCTCACGGCTATCACGGCCCAGATCACCACGAGCATTGACTTCGTGAAGGAGCGCACTCTATAGAAGAGGCGCATAGCGTTGGCCACAGTGATGGCGAGCTCGACCGCCGTCAATCCGAGCAGGCAGGTGATTGAATACAGGGTGTACCACGTCTTCCACGTTGCCTGCACGTCGTAGGCATTCCTGGACTGCAAGCCTTGCAAGAAGAACAGACCCACGGCCAGGAAAACCCAACCGTATGGCTTGAAGTGGGTAGCCATTACGCTCGCCATGACGATTCTGGTGACTTCGAAACTTGCAGCTCGTAATGCTGAAATTGGGAAAGGGTGTGACAGTCAAATCTTTGAAACCTTGTGTTAAAATAACTGAGGCACGTTTGGTAAAACGTAACAAAGCACTTTTTTCTGGTTGCCCTCTCGAAGTAGCTCAGATCAAGACGTTGTTTACCAGAACGTATACGATTACTGTATACGTTCTGGTGACCCATTTTTGCTGGTGCTGCCGTGCCCTCGGCTTTGCTGTGCATTTGCGAGTGTGTTGCTATTTTTAAGAAAGCTTCTTTTGCTAGCAGGAGATATTGAAAGTAATCCGGGACCTGATCTAGCACAAATCGCAAAGCAGTTGAAGGAAGTTGCCGTCGATATCAAAGAAATTAAAGAGGGGCGGCTTGCTGATATGGATAAAAAGTTAGATGCCCTGTCGCGCCTTGAACCGAAGATAACTTCATGCGTAAAACAAATAGAAGACATGCATCTGATTACCAAAAATTTGGAAAAACGAATGGACGACCTGGAAAACCAGAGTAGAAGGTCCAATATTATAGTATACGGCTTAGCGGAAACAGAACAGGAGAACAGTGAAAAGTTAGAACAAGCTGTAAATAAAGGCATTGTTCAGGACATACTCGGCTTGAAGCCTGTGACCATAGAACGAATTCATCGTCTTGGAAAACCGGCCCAGAACAAAACGAGACCAGTAATGTTGAGGCTACTTGACTCTAGACAGAAATCAATAATATTGCGGGAGGGACGCAAGCTGAAAAATACGGGTCTCTCTATTGGGGAAGATTTCTGTAAGAGAACACGAGAGATAAGAAGGTTGCTGTGGAATAGCGCAAAGGCAAGCCGGGAGCATCATGACAAAGTGTCTTTGTCATTGGACAAACTTTACATAAATGAACAAGTATTCACCTGGGATGAGGGCAAGGGGGAGAGGGTCCCGCTGAGAAAAAACGCCGAAGCAAAACGTCCAAACACGCGAAGCAAAACACAGCCGAGGAACTAACACTACTAAATGTAAACGCCAGAAGCATTTTAAATAAGACTGAAGCGTTTGAAAACCTACTCCTTGCACATAACCCTGATATAGTAGCGTTAACTGAGACGTGGCTTTCCCCGGCTATCTCAGATCACGAAATAGTGCCTCCAAATTATTGCATCATTCGAAAAGACCGACCGTCACGTGGTGGTGGTGTGGCGCTGTTGATAAAGAAATCCCTTCCATTCGTACAATTGCCAGATGTGAGGGAAGCTGAGGCGGTGTTCTGCAGAATCATCTGCAACAGCACTGCCATAATTACAGGCTGCGTTTACCGAAGTCCTGACTCGAACGAAGATTGCGTAAGGAACATACATGAGTTTCTGCAGAACCACGCCCCAAGCCTAAGAATTATCATTATGGGGGACTTTAACTTACCAGACATTAATTGGAACACAAAGGAATATTCATCACATGCTTCCGAAGCGCTGATTGATCTGATGCTAAATTTTAGTCTAGAACAAGTAGTTAGCCAAACAACGCGCTCGCAAGGTACTGCAAACAACATACTTGACCTAATACTGCTCAGTGATCACTTTCAACTAAATACATTGCAAACTGGCATTATTGAAGGAATATCCGACCACGATATCCCGATATGCCACCTACCATTATCATGTTCTATTTCGAAAAGGTCCTTTGAAAGCAAAATCATTGACTTTGAGAAATCGAACGACGCTGGCGTTTTGACGTCCCTGGCACATGAGTTCACATCATTTTCAGAATTTGCTTCTGATCCGTCGGCAGATATAAATGTCCTCTGGATAAAGTTTAAGGGCATAATACATGACTGCATTACCAAATTTATACCGTTAAAAACTAGGAAACCAAGAAAATACAGCCCATGGGTAACGCGCGAGGTTATACATGCCAAAAGGAAAGTTAAGAGGTTACGTCGTTCACTGAAGCATACAGAAAGTCAATCAGTCGTGAAATCTAAGCTGATAGGTGCCAAGCAAGAGCTGAAACAAAAGTTGAACCAGTCACGGAAACAATACTTTAATACAATCCTACCAGATTTCCTAAAAAATAATCCGCAGAGATTTTGGAATCACTTTCGTGCACGCAATACTTTGGCGCCAGAACGCACTCATGATGAAAATGCTGTCCAGGCTGATGTATTCAACAAGTACTTTCAATCTGTATTTACTACAGATAACGGGTTTCTTCCATCGGTCGTTTCTACAGGCTCCAGCATCGACCCACTCATCATATCTGACTCGGGAATCCTTAACCTTCTACTTGGATTAGATGCTAAAAAATCAAGCGGCCCTGACAATGTTCCAAATGAATTCCTGAAACGATACGCGGAATGGTGCAGCAGATACCTGGGTATTATCTATCGTTTTTCACTATCAACTGCACGTGTGCCAAATGACTGGAGGAAGGCAAAGGTGATACCAATTCATAAATCAGGTGACATAAACTCTCCGTCTAACTATCGACCCATATCCCTTACCAGTACATCATGCAAGATCCTAGAACATATCATTTTAAAACATCTGACAGTATATCTTGAACAAAATCGCATATTAACACCCAGCCAGCACGGGTTTAGACGCGGAATGTCAACAGTGACGCAATTAACGGAAGTTGTTCATGACCTTGCACAGATAATTGACAATCGCGGCCAAGCAGACATTATATTCTTGGACTTTAGCAAAGCTTTTGATCGCGTGTGTCACAACAAGTTAATAGCAAAACTAGAGGCAATAATTGGCATCGGAAATATTTCTGCTTGGATTGGCGATTTTTTATCCCAGCGTTCGCAATTCGTCCATTTCAATGAAGCATCATCCGACATTGTTCCCATCTCATCTGGTGTACCTCAGGGCTCGGTCTTGGGGCCCTTGCTGTTTTTAATTTATATTAATGACATCATCACTAACATGGAATGCAACATAAAGCTGTTCGCAGACGACTGCATTATCTATAAAGAAATACTGTGTTACGAAGACCACCACACCCTGAACAGACAACTTAACGTGATAAACACATGGTGTGAACAATGGCAAATGTCTATTAATACCAGCAAATCTGTGTCAATGACGGTAACAAAAAAAAAGAACCCGTCAGAATTTACTTACTCACTTAATGACACTGAACTAACTAAAGTTTATGAACACAAATACCTAGGACTTACTCTAGCAACCGACCTCAAGTGGAACAAACACATTGCCAACATATCCTCAAAAGCTATCCGTAAGTTATTCTTTCTTAAAAGGTGCTTGAAGTCTGCTCCCACTCCTATCAAACTCCTCAGTTACACAACCTTTGTGCGGCCAGTACTAGAATATGCTAACACTGTTTGGTTCCCTCACAATATTACTAACGTAAATCAACTAGAAAAAGTTCAAAGAAAAGCGATACGGTTCATCCATAACAAATACAAACGTACTGACTCGCCCACTGAACTTCTAGCATCATCCGGTTTAGACACACTGGCAGGCAGAGCAAGACAAGCTCGGTTAAAATTCATGCATAGCCTTCTGCACAACCACTTCAACATAATTTCTTCCAAATATATCACCTTCTCTAGATCCCGGATATCGCGTAATAAACACGATAAAATGTTAACTGAATACTTTTGCAACTCCAACACGTTTAAATACTCATTTTTTCCTACAGCAGTTAGGGAGTGGAACAACCTCGACCCAACAGTAGCTGCCATAGAATCATCATCAATATTTTGTGACGCGATAGGAAATAAGCCCCAACCATGAAAAGGGAAAGGAAAAGGTTTCATATTCATGCAAATTCTTTTTTTTTAATGGTTTCTTTGTGTTTCATTGGATTGTATTAACCTTGATTCTTCCGTTGTATATACTAATGTTGTATTAGAGAGAACACTTCTTTGTATGACATGCCATTGTACTGTGCACTGCGTGTATTCTGTTGCACTCACGTTGTTATCTGTATGCCCACCTGCTTTGGTCTCCAAGTGAGACTGGCAGTATTGAAAATAAATAAATAAATAAATAAAATGCTCAGTAAATAGCCGAAAGTGGTGCTGGACTTTGCTGCCTCTGTTTATGCCTACACTAACAGTTTTGTACACATTTGTCGAACCTGTATGACGTACTAGCACAAGATTACCACGCATGAAAGTGCCTCGCGCTAATCTTGTGTCTGAAAGCTCCAAAACAGCATGTCAAGAAGGTTTCTTTCAGTAAGCACCAACTAGTCCCAAGATATATTCCGTCCAGGGAGTCATAACACCCCATTTTCGATCGTAATCTGCGTTATCTTGATTAGTGCTTGAGAATTCACAAACAGTTTCGTGAAGCTTTAGCGCGTTTGGTCTATAGCACCCAATTTATGATGGAATCTTTTTTTTACAAACACGCTAGCAGCCTGAGATACTGGCAACAATAGCACGTTCGCAAGCCCTTATGTAACATGCAGCTAATGGCGTGAGTGCCTGCATTCCAGCGAATGATATTGTCGTGTGCTCAGCTGCGTGTGACGTCGAAATAATTTAGATTTCAGCACTGAAATTTTAATTATCTGCATCGGCTGAAACTTCAGTACGGGGCAACGGCTCGGCTCCTTTCATCACATGATGTCACACGCGCCATGCCAAAAGGGTGGTCACCGGTGGCTGCGGCTTACGGCAAACTTCTAGTGCTTGTCTTGGACTGAAATATTCTTTTACGACCCAGTTTTGTATAGCTGACTAGGAACGATTTATTCCGCACTTCTAGTTTTCGCAGAAATCAACAAATTTCTCGGTTGCCGTGTGATGTACCCTTTAAAGGGGCATTGCAACACTTTTCTGAGTAGCCATGGAACGCATTTACTTTCGGAGCTTATTTGCTCACGAATTCACTGCCTTAACAATTTTGAGGATCTGTTCAGTACGAGCACAATTACAAAGATTTGTCGCACGCTGCAATCACTATCTCTCTTCTTTCGTCCTGACGAAAGCGCTGGGATGGCCCGGGGGAAGAAAATACGTCATGGGAACTTCGTGGCCTTGACCATTTTTTTATTTTTTTTCCTTCGAATGAGCAGCTTTTTAGGATGATTGCGCGTGTACGCGTCGATAAGTCGCGACCAACGAGAGAGCGCGCCATGTTCAAATCAGCCAATGGCTGATACTAGGCCTGGAACGTAGTGATTGGGTGCCTGTAGCATCGTTTGTCGGGAGAAGTGGAAGCGACTTTTAGCTGACTTTGAGAAATTACTGTAAATTTCGGGCCGTGTGCTGCGCTACAATATTTGGCACGTGCGTTCTCAGGATCCTCGACTAGCGATCGGCAGCGTTTTCTGACCATTTACAAAAAGTGTTGCAGGGCCCTTTTAAGTAACATTCTGTGCTTAATTCAGGCCACCCTATACACTTCACAGTGCATCGGAAATGTGAGGGTCCTAGCAAACGCAAACTTTGTCTATGTAGGTGCGTCGTGTAGAAGACGCATCGTGTTAAGCGCCAAAGTTCGAACAATAGGCGTGGCTGTTTGTTGCCCGTATAACACCACAGGAGTCATGGGAATAATAGTCATGCACTCAAATGATAAACAAATATGTTTCTTGCGACTTAAGTTTCCTCGGTGTTGCGGTATTTGAGTACTTGTGCTCATCGTACAATTGTTTCATAACTTTCAATACATCCGTGCCCGAGGGAGGGGAAGGGGGAGAGTTGGTGCAGCGTCTCATTGAGGACGTTATCAGAAAGTTGTAGTTCAGCTTGAGTGCACTGCCTCGCAATGAAAAATAATAACGCAGAAACCATTATTAAAGTGGCTTTAACACACGCATTGATTGACTAACTGGCTTATAACCTGACAAAAGGCAATACTACTTATTAGCTTTTGTCAGTACATCGAGTGATCCCTATAGAGGTTTACGGTCACCATATTCAGCGTATATATAGTTTCATCCAAGGACCTCTCTCTACACTGCTTCTCTCTCCTGACGTCAGGCATCTCACAACGAACGACATAATTGCAGACATCTTAAGGTACTTCTTAAATATGTGGAGGTGTATGTGTACGGCAATGGCATCGCATTTTTTGCTGCTTCGGAGGACATTCACAAACTTTACCAAATTCTGCAGACATACATGAATAGCCTGTGAAAGTGGCTGGAGGGTATTAACTTATCACTCAATATTAACAGAAGAGCAATCATAGTTTTCTGGCTAACCTACACCAAAAAACTTCACTGGGGTCGCTGTGTAGAAAATATGGCTGCTAATGGAGCACGTTTAGTAGGGATGCCGCGTAAGCTCAGCAATAAACGTGCCGATTTGCGTAGAAACGTGCTCGTCGTGATTTATCGCGTGCACCTTCGACCGACATTAAAATTCGGCTGCGTGTTGTTTTCTGGCTCTCTGCCTCTTAAAGTTCGACTATTGGTTCTCTTATAACGTGAATCGTTACGCTTATGCCTGTGGTTTCCGTTTATGAATAGAAGGTAGCTGTAGGAATCGTATAATCCTCTCTAAATTAGGCTTTATCAATTCGATTACCTGACTTTACCCCTATTTACCAAGCTGAGCTACTGGAAATAGTCCTAGCATCGCGTAAATTGTCCCAGGGTCTGTCAGTGATTGTTATTGCAGACTGCCTCTTTCTGTGCTGCCTTAAGCGCGGCTAATTTTTCGCGTACGTTAGATACATTCTACTCACTCATTCCTGAACACATGCCACTCGTTCGACTAATGTGTGTGCTAGGCCATAGTGGATTAGCTCTCAATGAGCATGCAGATGCACTATCAATATTATCACATGATTATTCTAGTTTTCTTCATTTGCCTACGCCGGAGTCACAGCAGCACGTTTTCAAAAGCGTACAATGGCCAATGCCTTGAGAAAAATTGTCGTTGTTTTTATCAGATTTTTGTCAGCTAAAGTTTCTTCGGAAGAGCAGGTGGTGTTCGTCTAGAAAGGAAGAAATAGCAATTACAAGGCTACGTTGTCCAGCCCCTTCACTGAACTTTTGCTTTCACAGGTCATGATTGATTTGTGGAGTTTAACGTCCCAAAACCACCATATGATTATGAGAGACGCCATAGTGGAGGGCTCCGGAAATTTCGACCACCTGGGGTTCTTTAACGTGCACCCAAATCTGAGCACACGGGCCTACAACATTTCCGCCTCCATCGGAAACGCAGCCGCCACAGCCGGGATTCGAACCCACGACCTGCGGGTCAGCAGCCGAGTACCTTAGCCACTAGACCACCGCGGCGGGGCTGCTTTCACAGGTCAGGTCTGGCTGTCACCTTCATGGCGTCACTGTAATGAGATTGAATCCCTGGAACGCTCAATTTTGACTTGCCGAAAATTTTAAAATCAAAGAGAAAAGACTACTAGAATAACACTTACCACCGTCGGATTTAAACTTATCACTTCCGTTGATTGTTTCGTTTGGCACAATCACACATGATTTTCACAGGAGCGTTTTCGACGCTGTGACGAATTTTTTACGAGAGGCTAAAAGAATGGTGGGTTAAGTGTAGCTAAATTTAGTTGTTTTATGTACAGACAGTTTTTGTGTTTTTTACGCTAGTGTTTTAAAGTTCTTTTTTCGAAATCTTACCTCTTCAAATTATTACCTGTGGTTGCTAATGAATTCTTCATTTTCAACCCTTTCCCACAAAAAGTGAGTTAGCTTACTAAGCTAGGTACCCTCCAATGCATGGCCTATCCCCCATAGTGGGTTGCGCAAGAATGTTGAGGAATCAACGAACCAACCTTGGAATGTGTTGGGCGCATTGAACGTCCCACTTGTTGCACAATTTGCGTTGTGAGACGCCTTTTTTTTTACTTTCTATGACATAAGTTGACATGATTATTTTCTCACATCGGAAGCCTGGGCACAGTTTTTTTAAGGGGCGCAGCTCCTTATGGTGTGGCTTGTGCGTCCCCCATTGTAGTGCGTAACCACCTGTGGCACATACCCAAAAAAGCATTCCTTAGAAGGTCCGCTGGATGGCGGTACTTGTATGTCATGAATACATGATGAAAAGATGGGAGACGGCGGTACTCGGAGTGTTCGCTAGATAGGCGGATGGACAGATGGACATACAGATGGACCGATGCATGGACGGACAGACAGGGAGGAGGGGACGCGCGCACAGACGGATCCACAGACAGAGGGACGGCCACACGAACAGACGCTCGGACGGACGCACAGACAGACAGACGGACAGACAGACAGACAGACAGACAGACAGACGGACAGACAGACAGACAGACAGACAGACAGACAGACAGACAGACAGACAGACAGACAGACAGACAGACAGACGGACGGACGGACGGACGGACAGACGGACAGACAGACAGACAGACAGACAGACAGACAGACGAGTGAACGGACGGACGGACGGACGCATGAACGGATGGAAGCAAGAACGAGTGGACGAACGGAAGCACGGGCGGACTGACGAACGCTTCACCCCACCACTCATCATTCGCTCCGTAGATATGCTGCGATGTTTTTTTTATGCTGTGGTGGATGACTATATGGAGTAATGACCGATCCCTTTGTAATGTATTGGACCATTAAACGACTTCCTTCTTAGGCAATTTACATTGTATGATGACCGGTTGCTATTTTGCTGTTCTACTACCCTATGTTACGTATGTGTAAATTACGTAACTGCCACGCAGAGGGTCCGGCTCCAAATGCCCTGAGACTGTTTTTTTTTCTTCTTTTTTGCATGGTAGTGGTAACGGGTACCGGTGATGGGTGGCGAAGAACTACAGCGAGAAAATCAGTGACCCTATTGCCTCTTTCGATGTAAGATAGTGTGGATCAGCCGCACTTCCCTCAATTTTATAAAACAAGGATGCTAATATTGACCAGTGCATTAGTTTTGCGTTGGCATTCTTCGATAAGGATGGTTCGAGTTCCTGCAAGCTCTTCAGTGGCCAGGCTCCTCTCGCTGATGTCACGACCATCGTCGTGATGTCGCGGCCATCCTCCACTCCCATCACACTACAACTATAGCGGCCGCTATTCCTAACCACATCTTTCACATAGGGCAATAGAATCCTGCAGACTGTGACCTGAACAGTACCGTAAAACAAAACAAAAATTTCAACTACACAACGCTACCATAAGAAAGATTTCTGTGCACCTCCAAATCACCGCATCTTCTTGTCATGTTACTGAAAAAAACCTACTCGCGTTGCCCCACGGAAAGTTATTCACGAAGTTTGTGACCGCGGAGTGCTATGATATGGCCCTGATCTTTGCCTCATTTATGACCATCACCTTTGGAAATCTCTCCTTATGCGACATAATTTCTAAAAATGGCCTAATATAAAGTCAACCATCGATGCGGTTGCCATTGCACATCGTCTATCACCGTCGATGTGGTCGCTATTATAAATCGAGATAGTACACAGAATTGATTCTACATACACACTTAACTTCAACACTGCCTTCTCACTTAGCAGTGTGGCAGCTTGGGCTATTTGGTGTAACATGACGATAGTTATAGCGCAGGAACAGAACGATGACACAGAGTGTCCTTCGCGTCCTTGTCCCTGTGTCGTCGTTCTGTTCTCGCGCTATAACTATCGTCATGCCTTCGCACGTTTGTGACACCGACTGCAAATGCGCCGCTTTCTGCGCAACAGGCCTCGTCAGGGACATTATTGCTAACAACGTGACCTAGACTGTTCGATTCATAGACGATTCCAGCGCTCATTTCCCGCAAGAATAAAGTTTGTCTGCTTGTCTTTGACACCCTGTTTGCGCTAAGGGCACCAAGGCCAGGCTTTCGCAATCAAGGAAGTAAGCGCGAGACACTGAACCTCAGCCATTCGCATCGCTCGCTCACCTGGGTATGGCTTTCGCAACTCAGTTGTTGTCACGTGGTGCGCTCTGCGTATGGCATCGGTGGAGTGAGAGCACGCGAGCTGTGCTTGTTTCGCACAGGCACTGGAGAAGCCGCCAGCCGCTGCCGTGAAACACGCTGCCGCCACAGGTCGTCGAGGTGTGGTCGATAAGCGGGTATGATGTCAGCCACAATGGCACGTGAATAATGAGTGAGTGAGAACAACTTTATTATGGCACGTGAATAATTTATACGCGCGAACCAGCGTTGGCCAGTGTTTATTTCCTGCAGGTGCTCTTTTTTTTTTCACTTCTACGTACTAGAGATGTACATACACGGGCGGGGCGTGTGTATAAATTAACGGCCTCGTATGCTGCATGTCTTAGGTGATTGATTGATTTGTGAGGTTTAACGTCCCAAAACCACTATTTGATTATGAGAGACGCCGTAGTGGAGGGCTTCGGAAATTTTGACCACCTTGGGTTCTTTAACGTGCACCCAAATCTGAGTACACGGGCATACAACATTTCCGCCTCCATCGGGAATGCAGCCGCCACAGCCGGGATTTGATCCCGCGACCTGCGGGTTAGCAGCCGAGTACCTTAGCCACTAGACCACCGTGGCGGGGCTGCATGTCCTAGGTGGACACCGTTGAAATGCATTGTGCGGATTTAATAACGTAATTAGGTAAATAAAATAGAGATAGATCTGCCGTCTGCGTGTGCGAGGAATGGGGCCATTCGTCACATTTTGGCCCCTTATGGAGCCGTAATAGGCCCTGCCGTGTTTTTATGCCCAACCACCTGCTTTCGCTTCAAGTGGCAAAAAAGTTCATGATTGTTTCAGCTTTCCAGCAAAATTTCAAAAGTATGTAACTCACCTACATTAAAAAAAACTTGGCCACAGAAACTTCATTCACGCGATCACGTTTGCACTAGCGTAAAGACTACTCGACAGCGTAAGGCATCTTGTGGACATTTCTTTCTTCTCAATCAATTGCAGTGATCTGTTCCCAAAAATTTCTGCCTCCATGATCGGACGCGCTGCCAGTTATCTGAGCACCATTTGGTATTTCAGCGCATCCTGGATTGTGGCATCTTTGACGAGGTGATGGTGTCACGTGACGTCAGGTTGTGTGACGCCATAGTGACATCATATAATTTGAACAGATTTTCTCGCAGATGATGTCACAAATCATCAGTGACGTCACGACGACGTCACATGATGATCTTTTTAACACAAACGTGTTTTATGCCACGGTCGACCAAGACTTCAATGGCGTTTTTTTGTCACGGAAATGATGTCAAAAAGCTACGCATGATCAGAAGACGAATAAAAAAAAGCTCCGTCATCGGGAGTTGAACTCTTGGTTTCTAGGCCCGCGACAACAAATGCCAAGCTATTCACAGCGCCGCGTTCGCATACTAAGCAAGATTTAAAATTACGTCTTTTTATATGTCTACCACTGCCCTTTCACATGATTCTCGGTAAGTTCAATGATGCATCATGACTGCGTAGTGGCTAAGGTGCTCGTCTGGTCACCCGCAGATCGCGGGATAGAATCCTGGCTGTGGTGCCTGCATTTTTTGATAGAGGTGAAAATGCTGTGGGCCCGTGTGCTCAGATTTCGGTGCACGTTGAAGAACCCCAGGCGGTCGAAATTTCCGGAGCCCTCCAATACGGTGTCTCTCATAATCATATGGTGGTTTTGGGACGTAAAACCCCACATATCGATCAATCAATCAGTCAGTCAGTCAATCGTGACTGTGGCATTGACGATTAGTTCCTTAAAGTATTGTTTCTACGCGTTCGTCACATTCGGCACGTTTCGAATGGTAAAAATGTAATTTTTTCCACGCATTAACACACCACAAGGTGGTAACTTACCCCCAACTACGGCCTCCCTCATAGCATCCATCTATGCCGAAAATAAATTTGCGACGCCCTCAGGTGTCACCTTATTTTAACTAAACGTTCCACACTTTAAACTAGCGATCACCTTTTCTACACACTGGTGGCCCTTAATAACCCAAAAAACACTCGCGTATCTCTGAAAGGGCATCGTTTACACTACTGTGAAGCTGGCGCTGGTGTATGCGGTCGACGATGAGGTATATGCAGCGGTGGTCAGCTGGTAGTAGGATCTGGCACCTCCCGTCTTCTGATGTTTTTACGTTGTTGAGCCGAGTCTTGTTCCTTCAAATACCGTCATTGTCCAGGAATGAATGCAGATCATGAATTCGGGATGCCTTAGGTACTGGTTTGTCCTTTAACAATGAGGCGAATCGAATAGAGGGCTGTGTGTGAGAAGTGGCATCTTCAATCATTTCAGCATGCCTTTTCATATCGTATTGGCTGATAGCCTTATGATAGGCTCGCATGGCTTCAAAGTTTGATGGCAGTCGCCGGGCGATTCTGTAAAGCCTCGAAAAGGCTACTTCCGGATTATCGGCCATATCGACATGAGGAGACTTCAGCAGTAATGAAACTTCATATCGCGCTTTTGAAAGTACAGCCGGGTTGTTAAATTCACCGGTAACATCTGCGGTGCGCTGATACGTGGGCGTGTCAGACATTCCAATGTGTTCAAGGTGCCGAAATCTTTGTGATTGGAAAGCGACCTCGTCATTTTTATGGGAACCTGTTCACAGAACACATACTTGGGTGCTTGCTCTCTTGCTTGCCCTTCCAACGCAAGGGGCCCTGAAAAGTCCAGCCCATCTTTGTGCTGATGGCGAGTAAGGCAGGATTTTCTTCGTCCCACTTAACTCGTGCTAGACATCAACTTCCAAAGCTGGTCTGATCCAACGAGGAAACTCACACCTGGCTCACACTCTACGCTCGGGTAAACGACGGCGTCGGCCAGATGTTTCCCCGCTGCTGCGATGGCTTGAATAAGACGACTTTGTGTTGGAGCTTCAATCATCTCCTCACAAATAAATAGCACCGCGATGGCTTCAACGTCGATGGTCATGCTGTCATGCTGACTGCGTAGCATGAATTTGACTATTGTGAACCGCCTTGTTGGAACGCTGGCTCTACCAAACGCGCTGATGGCAAGTTTGGTCTCGGCAAGAGCCGGTAGGTTTAGCTTGGAAGCGGCACTTTCAGTGATGAATGTTCACTGCTTCCATCATCCAGAACTCCGCGTACATAACGACAATGTGACGAAGTCGTCACCCAAGCTCGAAAGGTCTGGAGTAGAACGTCATTGATGGGTCGGAAAGCTGAAGATTTCTGAGTGGACACTTGCATCGTAGCGATCGGCTCATTCTGAGAATTACCCGATGGTATTTCCGAGCTACGAGTATTGCACACCGAGGAGGCACGTCGGCGTTTGCATGACTTGCAGTTCGCTTCTCGTCGGCAATCGCGGACAAGGTTTCATTTTGTGGTGCACCGCGATCATCGGCCATCTGTCGCAAGTTTGTTGCGTCCCTCAGCAAGAGTGATTTCACTCGTGCAGTCCTTTGTCTTGTGATCTGTTGCGCAGCAGAAAAATCAGGGCGAGAGGGAAGATAGTGTCTCGGTCTGAAAAACTGACGCACCAGGAGTCGCAGACGGCTTCTTGAATGATCTGTTCAATAGTGGAACAATGCTGCCGCATGTCTCAGATAAATTGCTAACGAACTCCTTTCTCTGCATTCAATTTCGATGCGGAGAAACTTTATCAATTGTTCCAGTTCCCTATCGGATGAACCCTGGCTCGTTTCCGTCGCGTTCTTCATACTTTCCTTTTTGAAGTATTCTATACGACAATGTCAGCTGGTATGACCTTGAGCAGAACTTCATGCAGCATAGCCGTGTAAGATGACTCCGTGATTTCAAAACTATGCAGTTCCCTCCTGTTCAGTTGCACTGTGTCGAAAAGCTTAGGCAGAGCATTGAAATCGCTCGCTCATTTCACTGGTTTGAGAGTACGCAAACTTTCTAGGTACTTTTGCTCAATAAATTTTTTGGTTTCCAAACCGACGTTTCAAAACTTTTAGCGCGTCATCCTAACAAGAATTTGTCACCTGAATACCTGTGACGGTTTGAGCTGCAGGTCCATTCAGTAGTGAGACCAAGTAGTGAAACCGGTCTGTGTTGGAAAGCATCGGGTTAACGTGCACGGAGTGCAAGAACATATACCAAAAAGGTTGCCACTTGGTCACGGTCCCGTCGAAACAAAGAAGCTCCAACTTGGGAAGTCGTGCTCCAAACTAAAGTTGTGGAAGTCGTTCATGTCCGCTCGGAGCACCCTAATAGGACCTTGCGCCCATGGCTGAAGTAGTAGATGACGCCGGCATAGCAGAAATCTTCAGAACGTCGATGTGGTGCTCGAGTAACACCATAGTACCATTTGCGGCGTCGCCGTATTGCATGACCACCTCACAGCCGTCTGCCGCCAGGTCGTCAGTCATCAGGGCTTAAACATCGCTGTTCAAGGCTTTAAGTTTCACGTTGCTGGCGTGTAGGCGGCCTTGCAGAATTCGAAGTACAGAAAGCTCAAACTGATTGGGCTGGAGCACCTGGTTGACCTCATTGATGATTCTTGTGTTCATCGTTCGCCGCGAGGCCCACATGTTCTTCGCTCGCTCCGTGTCAGACTAGCTCGAAGCGCAGCTCACCCACATCAGGAATGAGTCTCGAGTCGTTGTTGGCTTGATTCCCGAGTCGTCGGCATCAAAATCGATGAGGGAAAACTACACTTCGTTGTTTAGAGGCACCGAATGAAAGAGACATAAATTCGACCATCCACGGTATATTTTATTTTTTGTTTTCCTCTGCACATGGCTCGTACCCAGAGGAGGGGATTGGCCGATTATAAGGTGAATTTGCCCGATACTTTCTGCATTGCTTCATTCCAAAAAAAAAACTTTAGTTATTTATATATGATTCGAAGTGCCGATTAAGAATTTAAAGAAAAAATAAAGGGGAAAAAATGTGTGGCCACAATTTAGCAAGAAAATCCTTTAGTCACAGTGATGTATTTCTGAACGGCGAATAAAACATCCCTGTGGCGGAAACCCAGCCAAGAGGCTCCAAGTGAAAGAAGAGTAAAATAGCTTGTTCTATTTCCTTGACGTTTTCTTCTTCGTCGTCGTTCTCAGTCCTTCGATGCGCGCGCTATTCGCGCGGGAGATTCAAACGATTTACAACACGCCCCGCGAATAATCGCAGTCGGCCAAAGTGAACACATGACGAGCGTTGCTTTTCTCTCTAGTCGGGCAGTGCTGTCACGCTCTTATGGATGTCACATCGCTTTCTCTTGTTCCGCTCTCACCCATTAACTACTAGAGCTACCGCAAGCACCTACGACCCCGAACATTTGTTCAATCATTTATGATAGACTTTAGTCGCCGGGATGGAGATGAATGACTAAGCGTTTACGTGGATGCATTCACGTTAAGCGATGTTACAGCTGTCACAACAATCGACACGCACGCTCTCTTACATCAATGTGCGGTAGACATTGAACTACTTCTGTGAGCACATGATTTACTACCGCGTTACGCCGATTCCTATTACTGAAGGATTAACCTTTCCTTGTTGTTGTTGTTGTTGTTGTAGTTGTTGTTGTTGTTGTTGTTGTCGTTGTCGTTGTTGTTGTTGTTGTTGTTGTTGTTGTTGTTGTTGTTGTTGTTGTTGTTGTTGTTGTTGTTGTTGTTGTTGTTGTTGTTGTTGTTGTTGTTGTTGTTGTTGTTGTTGTTGTTGTTGTTGTTGTTTTGCGCCCGTTCGTGTTGCCGCCGGTGATCGCTTTCCCGCAGGAATGGCGCATCGAGCACTTTGGCCGCAATAACGGTGATCTAAATAATAAGTGTCCTTTTTGCCCGGTTGCGCAATGTAAAGTCAGGAAGGAGGTATTTCGGAGAAGTACAGCAGAGTCTACAGGCACTTTAATTGCACGACTTCCCACATTATAACACGATGAATCGACACACTGAAATTAAGGCTCGTGACAGGAGCACCCAATGGCTTCTTGCCTCAATCTTGAGCAGCGCTAAATCAAGGCGCACCTGTGACCGTCTTCCAAGCGCATTCGGGAACCCGATGGGCATTGGAATGTCGATGAGAATTCTTCCATGTTCATCATTGGCACGTTGACTCTGAAAAAGATGGGAGTTCAGTAAAGCATTACGTGACCAGCCGCGGTGGTCTTGTGGCTAAGGCACTCGGCTGCTGACCCGCAGGTCGCGGGATCGAATCCCGGTCGCGGTGGCTGCATTCTCGACGAAGTAAAAGTGCTTGAGGCTGGTGTGCTTACATTTTGGGTTTTCGTTAAAGAACCTCGGAGGGTCGAAATTTCCGGGGCCCTCTACTACAGTGTTCCTCATAGTCATATAGTGGTTTTAGGGCGTTAAACCCTAAATATTATAATATTATTTAGAGTATTGCGTGAACCATAGTATGAAGATGCAGTAAGTCACTGAAAACTAGTAGTGAGTTAGTCATTTTCGGGCTTATTTTCTGGTCACAAGTAAACGTGCATATTTCCTGAACAATTTTCGATCTGCTCTCAAGCGTTAAAGTACCTTAAGTTGTCGACCATGTCGCTCATCAAAAAAAGCGAGTACCAGCTTCCTTACAAAGAAATTAGTTGCATCTCGATGTTGTCTTTACATTTAATGGCGGAGTCTGCATGCCACCAAAAGCAGGAGCGAGAACGAGCCTGACACAGCGGTTGCTGATTGATCATTGCGCAACAGGCAACGTTGTCGTTTTAGTGTTGCACCATGGCTTCAGCATATCCTACAGTGCCACATTTCGTGAACCAACTTCAACATGAAATATAGATATCCCTAAAGTGTATCACCAATCTGCATGTTTTGCTATTGTGACAAAGTGCACGTTTAAACAGAGCGAGGTGCAGGTAGATGAATTCAGTCTCAAAGGAATTTTATGAGTTTTTATTCGTTTATTTAGAAATACTGCCAATCTCAAACAAGCTCAAGGCAGGAAAGGGGAGGGGTACGGCAGAATACTTAAAAATAGTAAACTAATGACATTACGTTGTACGATAATGCGCTAAAATGCTTCAATGCAAGCACAAGTTAACTGAAGATTACACAATATAAGGGTCCTTCCACTTGAAATAAGAGTAGCAAAAAGGAAAAAAAACGTACATAAAAATTAATAAATCCGGAATAGCATAACCCGACCGCGTTGTGTAAGTACGGTTTCCTCGATTGTCGTGTCGATTATATTCAGTAGCGAATTCAGTTCTTCGTGAATACAAGGCGTTCAGAAACAGAAAACCGAGTGTTCCATTTCTGCAGCCCGTGGTTCAATGTGCAGCTATTTGCGTGCACAGGGAAGTTTTCTCTCTGCTTTTGTAATGAAGGAAATGGTCTGTCTCGGTCATCGTCATACCGTGCGTATACGGTGCCGGGCTGCTCAGGCGAAGGTCGCCGGTTCAAACCCGGCAGAGGAGGTCGCGCTTCGACGGAGGCGACATGATAAAGTTCAGTGGACTATGCAACGCTTGCGCCTAACGGGCAAAATTTCTGGATCCCTTCACTGCGGTGTGCCTCTTAACCATGCCCCTGTTTCCATTTATTATTATTATTATTATTATTATTATTATTATTATTATTATTATTATTATTATTATTATTATTATTATTATTATTATTATTATTATTATTATTATTTATTACAGCGAACCTTTATATAGTGCACCTGCTTGATCTTGCAGCGCCCATTCGTGTTCATTCACGAACAGAGAAACACCAACGTAACCTCCTCCTACAATTGATGACATCACGACGTCACGGATCACTAGATTTGTGACGTCATCATAGCGAGAGAAACCACGACTTCGCCGATTGTCGTCGTGGATCGCTTAAAGGAGCACTAAGTGAGGTACCGACAGCTTCAGCGGTGGATTGTGCCTTCCGTGTGTGTATCCCTATACACGGCAGTCCTGTCTAAGCGCTGCGCTTGATCGGTCGTGCGTGGTAAGGATGAGTCAACAGCGCATGGCGAGAAATTTTGGGTAACAACGACTTATAAGGATTGCCGACGACAGCGAACAAAGGTGGCCGCAGGGTTCTCCTTCGAAAAATGGGGGCAGAGGGAGGGGGGGGAGGTTTGTTGCAGCACCCCCTCCCTAACATGTTAATGCATGGAGTTAGCTTCGCTCCCCTCCTCCTCCCGAGACACGTCCCCCCCTTATCCTCCTGTTATGTTTATGTAAGTGGCTGACTTTGCGTCCCCCCCACCCCCCTGAGCAGGCCTCTATGATAGAAGAGACAAAAGTGCGCCCATCATCTCAGTCGGTCACCCTCCTTCACGGAGGGAAATGACCGCTATACCTTTATTATTCGCCCTTCGAAAGATGTAGTTTTAGAAAGATGGGTGCATCCTCTCATTTTTTTTATTTGCCAACGCAATTCGTTTTTTCTTGTTATGTGAAAAAACATCCGTTATACATTACAACCAGTTCCTATTCGTAATCTTTCCGAAACTTTCTGATGAGGTGGTGGGTATGTACGCGATGACACTACAAATAAAGATATACCGACCTGCATAACTTACCTATATCGATTTAGAAATGGTTCACTCGTAACTCCTGTTTCCTTATTTCCTTCGGAACTTTCATGTGCGCACAACAGCTGTCAACGCAAAGAAAAAAACTTACACAAGAATATGGTAATGATCCGCACATCAAAGTATTCGTACGATTTTCCGGCTACTTTTCAGCATCACTAATTTAGCATTACTATAATTACACTTATCGAGGCTCAGCCATGGCTGAGTCTTCGCACCATATTAAAATTCAATTGATCTCATGTTACGAAACTGGCATGGGCTAAACTATAACACAGTTCAGCGCAGAAATGGAAATGTTTTGTTCATTTCATTTATATTACCCTCAACCACACGCCACTTTACTAATAGGAGTGGGATACCTAAAATAACAAGTTACAAATACATATGAACAAGATAATAATAAAATAATAATAAATATGAACATAAAATCACATTAAGCTAACACAACTCAATACAAATGTACGTACGATAAGAAGTGCAGAACAAAATTATATATAACACATCATCAAGTAGGTAATTTTGTACGGTGAAGAAAAGCATAATTTGAAATGAAAACGATGTCCAAGGAAAAGTCGTTTCAGTCGCTCGACGTTCGTAGGATAAATGAACGATAGAAAGTATTGGTGTGGCAGCTAATTAATTGTACCTAATAGGGATTATCTAAACGAGTTGAGCGATAACATCCAGTCATAACGAGCTGAAATTTTAAAACTTGTTGATTAGATATCTTCCGCAAAAGTATGAGAAGACGTTATTTGCGGCGCGATTCAAGTGGCTGCTTGTGGTGGGCTTCATTGCAAGGACACCGCTAGAGCAATGCTAGTTGGATAATGAAAAGAAAAGGAGCAAGGCCTGCAGGCTTCCGGCAAGAAATGGTTACTTTGACCCACTGGGAGGGCACGGTCCGCCAGGGGTCGCACGCGACTTTTCTTAAAAACGATCGACAGCCGGATCACTCATTTGTGCGCGCCGCGTTCTCGTCGCGTGAAGTTGACGTTGAAAAAATTGACAGCGCAAAATGCGCTTCTGTCAATGCAGTGACCGTGCATCCTGAAATACCGAACTTGTACTCTTTCTTCGCATAACAGTCCAGTTTGATGCAGTTACTTTCATTGATTAGCGCTTGCTGAAAAACTAATTCTTAACACGAAAGTGTTTTATGCCGAGGTCCCATATCACCGCTTCGCTGACGTGGCTCCGTCACGGATATTACGTTGTAAAGTATATACCAACAGATCAAAAAGAAAAAAAACGAGAAGAAATTGTTCCGCAGCGGGGCTGCTAAACAGCGAACTTACGCTACCCAGCGCGCGACGCTAACCACTACGCCAGAGAACGAACCTTCTCCAATTCACTACGGCGAGCCATTTACGTATATTATGTACCGCTGGTGGTCCGCAGAGCTCAGCAACTTCAGCGCGTTTTTGTTATCAGTTTATCAGTAGAAAGATGGCACAACGAACGCGCGTTGGGCGGCACGCGCTCTAATGGTAATCGTGCCTTCGCATCGCGTGGTTACAAGTGCGTATAGATATTCTCCAGCACAGTGGCTCACTCGCGCGCGCGCTTATCTCGGGATTCTGGCGCTTCTAAAGACGATAGTCTTTCTTGTGGACCTTCGACGTAGAAATTTTGGTCTGTCGGTCTGTCTGTACAATTGTCTGTTTGTCCACGCTTAACGGTATTGGATACTCTGAATGGACCAGCCGATACTCCAAATGGCCTACGCCATCTGCAGCGCCCACCAATGTTGCTCAAGATTTAGCATTCATACTTGTGCGATTGTCAATGAAAAAGCAATTATTGCGCATATTTGGGCCACCTTAACAACACGTATATATTCTGTATGTGCGTCTTTTACTATAAAAGGCATACATAAGTAATTCTAAGTAGCGCTTATCACACTGCGCTGACGATGCAACGCTCGCGCGAAAAGGCGATTGTTTCCAACGCTTTGCTAAGACGAGATGGTTATGGCACCTACCCGTTGTCTTGCGTTCTACACCTTATCACCTCTGAGACGTGCGTGCACGCCCGTCTCAGAGCCACGCGCTTCGTTCCAAGAAAACTGCCAGATAGCGCTCATGTCTCACGTGTGACGTGACTTGATGCCCTCGTTCGCCTCCACTGCATGCTCGAAGCACACTAACGCAGCGCCTCCAGAATACCATTCACCAATTTCTTGCGTAGAACATCACATAAATGTCTTGTTCCCTCTCTCCACACGCAAGACTATCGTCTTTCGACGACATTTGCAGATTAACAAGTATTTACTGAGCCACTTTTTGTTACTTGAGCTTTCACCGCAGGTTTGTTTTGAAGATACGGTAGTTAAAGAGTCCGCCGCAATGGTTCAGTGGCTAAGGTACTCGGCTGCTGACCCGCATGTTGCGGGATCAAATCCCGGCTTCGGCGGCTGCATTTCCGGTGGAGGCGGAAATGTTGTAGGCCCGAGGTTGGGGCGCACGTTAAACAACCCCAGGTGGTCGAAATTTCCGGAGCCCTCCACTACGGCGTCTCTCATAATCAAATCATGGTTTCGGGACATTAAACCCCACAAATCTATCAATCACAGTAGTTAAAAAGAGCTCGAAGGTCACTTCGCTTGTTAGCGCAGTCGCGCTTACGAAAGCATCGCGCTGCTCATACGCGAAGAAGTGAAAATTCTGACAGTTGTTCGCGCTGATCGTTTGTATACCTGTGTGTTCATTTTGTGCGTCTTTCTTTTTTGTTTGAGCAGCGTTCTTCAAGTCTCTAGCTGTGAAAGTAACTTGTCTATGCTCGTCTTGTGTATGCTAGTTTCGTGCGCGCTTTCTTCTTGGGGTGTGCGCTGCAAGTTTCGATGTGCTTCGCGTTACATTGCAATTCGTTGCTGTAGCATTCATTCCTTAGCCCTTGCGGCGAAACAATGCACAATAAACGCTTAACTACCTCTGCGAAGAAACATTTCACTTTCGTGTTATAACGATTACTACAAAGAGGGATCAACTGCGTTTGTTTTTGTTTCCTAAGCTTCACTACAATAAGATAACAAAGTCACCACTGCCAAGTTTGAAACACAGGAAAGAGGGACAACACAAATGTGTTTTCTACATAGATAGCGCACATGTTGCCTCACGCGTGGTTTGCCCAGGGCCCTATTCTTTGTATGTTCCAACCAGCTTCTTTTTTTTTTCTGTCATTTCATTAAATCAATACTTAGATGCGCTTTTTGTGCTTTGAACTTCTCCAGCACTGCATTTATCATCCTGTATGGTTCCAATAGCCCCTTCCTACACAAGCTCTTCTTACTATAGGCTTACGGGACAGGCTTTGTTTTAGATATTATTTCCAACATAGCCCATTATTTATCCTTTCACAATGGAGCATCACCGACAAGGCGCTTCTTCGGTCTAAAAGACGCCATAAGAGTATACGACCAATAACAACGCCATCTAGAAATTTCCGCCTCGAGTCGACGTGATGATATACCTTTTGACGGCGTCTGCTGAGGTCTGCATAAATCTCTTTCGTTTAAAGGAAGTCTCACGTTGTTTTGACGTAACTTAACGAAGCAAGTATAGGGACTATTTCGCTTAGCCAGAATGGTCAAAATGTGAGGACGAAAAGCAGCAGTTTCGTCACAAAAGCAAAGAAAAAATGAGCGCAATGGCAACGACTTGGAGGGTCATGCGACATGCGAGGTTATTTTGTCACAATATGTATATTTACGGAACTTCACGGCGACGTAAATGGTGAACGCAGAAAGGCATCTGAAATATCTCGCAAAAAAAAAGACAACAGATTTCGTGACGTAACGCTGAGATTCAGGCGCAGGGAGATATGGTGGGAAATTGAAAAATGGAACACTAATTTTTGTTTGTCAATCTTCGTTGGACGCAAATTAATTATTTTTAAAATTTTCCATGTTATCAATTACAGGTGGAGGTATGTAGTGCAACACTTTGTTGATCACTAAGCAATTCATTATTCAAGCAGTTTCTTTGTGAACGAAAGGGGACGAATGATGAGCGAAGTCCGTAAGTTGTCAACAACTTACCGAGGCGTAGGATAAGAAGTACAGCTGTTCAGGAGAAAATTTTTCGAGGCCTGGCAGCGACATCATCGGTTTTTCCTCCTCGGAAGCTAGGAGTGCCTGAAAGCCACCAAAAAAAACCAGTCCTAATTAACAGGCTAAGAGCTTTGTAAGTAAAAAGTGCCGCTTAGACAAAAAAAAATCTATAATGGAGTTGAACGTTGCCAAGGAACGACCGAACGAGGGAAAGCAAGACGAAAGACGGGATTCTTAACCAGTCTAATTACTATTAGGCACATATCATGGCAATTTTGGCGCTACAAAAGACGTACGCATGTGAGAGACAGAGGACAGACCGGCCGCAAGTGTAATAATATTGTCTTCGAGAATTTTCACAGCCCTTTGTCGCTTTCATCCTTAACGACTTCTCAGGACGACTGGACATGCTGGTCGAGTGGTTGTAGCACGGGTGACCCGATGGTCACCGGATCGAATCCCGGCCGCAGTTCGCCGGAGGTGAAGTGCTACATGCCGCACACCTACGTTTTGGTGCACGTTAAAGAACCCCAGGTAGTCGAAATTTCCGGAGCCCTCCACTACGGCGTCTCTCATAATCATATGGTGGTTTTGGGACGTTAAACCCGACAAATCAATCAATCAACCAGGTGGTCAAAGTTTCTGGACGTTGTTCTGAAGTCCCCCGTGATCAGAGTACACTGGACCGCAAACATCTTGTGCGTTCATGTCATATACTCCTTGTCACACACTTTCGCCCGGTCCTTGCTTCCGTTGCGTCAGCTATGTGCCGGCTTACACGGCGTTCGACCCGTGGAAATCTGAGAACATGAATCTCGTTGGGTGCACTTGTTTTTCGGCAGCCCCTGGTGTAGCGAGCCTCTCACCATTCCTCCTTCATTTGAGAGCGCGCGCCTGCTTACGTCCCCAGTTGCTCCTGTGAGTGTCGACATGTACATACATCTGAGCTAGTTGGTTCGCGTTCGCAATAAAACAGTACCGTGGACAACAACAGATCAAACCAGGAGCCTTTTGTACGTGTCCCTCTCCTCATCTGGTCTGTTGTTTTGGCTCCGTTTTACCGCGATCGAAACTGCAGGGTGAACATGCCGGGGTGCCGGTGTACAGTTATTGTTACGAGTCATCTTCTGGCTTTCTAGATTTCACGGGACTGTCCCGACTTTTCTCTGCACCATACCGAGTCTCGCGTCGTCCTTTTTTCGGGAAAACTACGTGTCCCGAATTTGTTCCGGACCGTTCAGTTACAGGAATCTTACGAGACCCAACACGTGCCCAACAACGCGCGCCTCAAGGAGGACCACGAAATTCGCACAGACCGCTCGCACAAAGCAGGGTTCTGGTAGCTAGTGGTTGGACAGGCTTTAGCCACTTCTGTTCAACTTTCCCCTTGAAGTGCGACGTCTTTTACGAGTACATTATTCAGCACGAGGAAGTGCCACGAGCAGCTCGTATTCAGCTCAAGTGTTTCCGGAGGCCGCCATGAAGGAACAACGAATTTGTCTGAAAAATAGTGGGATAACAAAAATCGATTTTACTGACTCGTTATAGTATTGTGCGTGTCCGCCCCTCCACATCCCAACTTGCTTCATTGGAGGGGCTGGCAACCCTTGGTGCAGTGTGCTAGAGGAGGATTAGTGGGCTCCCTACCAGTGTCTCCCTACTTAGGAACGTACCAGGGCTCAGAGCGAGTGCCATCGTACGCCTCATTGGCCTTGAGATTTTTTTTGCGATTACAAAGATAGTGCCCTTTCATTCCGCGTAGCATGAACCAGCTATAGATGAAATATTTTTTTCACGGTGGCACCATTGAAACCTGGCGACACTTTCCTTAGCCGTTATCAGTAAAACTCGAATATCGCGCACTTGTATCATCGATGCATGCAGAGTAGTATTCAGAAAATTTTACTCACTTGGAATGCGATTCGGAGAGCTGCATTGTCAGCAACCGCTTCGATCAATCTATTCATCTCGTCAGGCTGAAATTTCAATACGAGTCATTAGGAAGTGAAAAAAAAATGGGATTAAGGTAAATAAATATAAGCTGGTGCTCCATTTTAAAGCAAAACGCACGGTCTTCATCTAGCTTGTCTCGAACACTTTGCAGCGTGTCCTGAAACGTCATGATTGCCACCAGCGCTGCGTAACTTTGAGTTCTGTTGTCGATACATTCCCCACGCATTCCGACGTGATATCCAAGCATAGCGACGTATTTGGCGCCCAACGCTTCGCAGCTGGCGTCAGTCAAACTAGCTCAGGTAACGCTGTGTGGCGTTCAAGTTAAGTTTGCTTACAAATGTGCGTCTTCAATCTCGAAGCCAGTCAGGCACGTTCGGCGGATTCACGAAATAGGAATTATTCAACAGCAACCTTTGCTTACAAAATAAACCTTTTATGTGACTGACAGACGTTTTGCGGTGCAGGCGCATCTTTTGTGTGATGCATCAGTGACTGATGCTTTAGCAAAATGCTTTTTTTAACAGGGAAGCTGTTTAGGCTATTCGTGACTTGTGCTCCGTCGTGCAAAACTTCATAAGTGTCTGTGAGACACTTATGAGCAAAATGAGAAAAGCCCTACTACAGAGTACAGCAGATGCGAGTGCCAAATGAAAAGTTTGCTCGGCGAATCGAAATAGTCCCGTAACACGAGAAAGAGAGAAAGACAAAGATGGAGAAATACGCCCGAAATTGGGTGAAATTAACACGTGAAGCAGTTGAAAGACAGAGAACAATATAATAACGGACATGATAAAGAGATAGAAGAAGTACAGGGAGCGCAAAACAGAAACAGAAATATATACAAATAAAAGAGAGAGACGAAGACAGGGAGCAAAGATAGAACGAGCAAGAAATGGAAACAAATAGATAGTGACAGCAAGAAATAAACAGAAACAAACGGATTCAACTAGAGATACAAGAAACAGATAGAAAGAACAAATAAAGACGAAAATCTAGCACTTGTTCCATGTACGAATGTAACCAAATCAGCGAAACTCCTTAGAAATGAGATGCAAGTGACTATATGCGCCTGATCTCGCTGCTATAGCTTTCGTGAAAGCGGTAGAGTGGGGAGCGGGCGGGGAGAGCGTTTGCTGCACTCGATGGCGGGAACGACTGAGCGAGTGAGTGTCGGGTGTAAGCGGCGCAGCGGGAGCCTTCTGCCTACACGCCTGCATGCGCTCGCGCTCAGAGTTTTGCTCAGTGTGCTTGCCCAGCGCAGGGAGTTTCGAAGGAGGCGATGGCTTAAGGAGCTTTGCTCCTAACAAGAAAGGCCACTCAGCTGTGTTCTTCCATCAGACTTGTTAAGACTATTGCGAAGCTGCAGTAATTTATTTTTTATTGTACAATTACGTTTTCGCATCGTCAATTCTTGGGTGTCGATCGACCCTACCGGTCTTCTCTTTTGTTACAACTGCGTTCTGCTCTGCAAAATTTTATGTGGCATGACTATCGAGCCTCATCTTGTTTCCTGGTTTGCCCCGGAATCACTTCCAGTAGAACCCCTAATTCCGGTTTTTCGAATATTAGTAGAGTGCATTTTAAAAACTATAAATATTTTATTCTCGCTCAAATTCAGCTTTATTTGACGCAAATGGTAGCGGAGCACAACGTTTTTTTAAGATAAGGACCTGTGAACTTTCGCGATAAATAACGCGAATTAGTTTACTGAGTTAATTGAAATATTGCCACCAGCTGTGAGTGCGGCCCCTGGAGGAGCGGATTTCAACTACTCAGTTCTTTTTACGTGGCCTCCGAGATTCGCCTAAGATGCACGCGAACGGCTAGGTCAATCCGAAGAATTCACCCGACAACACGAACGCCAACGTGCGTGTCCCACTAACAGACACCTAATTCAAGGATTAGAGTAGCCGGCGTAATGTTTCCCTCAATCAAACGTGACAGCTGCTTCTTCATGCTAGAGTGTTTTTTTTTTTGTTTGTGTGTGTGGCTTAGCTTGTCCCGCAAAAAAGTGTTGAGCTGAAGACAACCCGAAAAATAAGGAAGCCTATGAAATTCTGTTTCCTAATCCTCGACCTTCAGTGCAAACCTCTTTCGTAGTGTTCTATCCCGTTGTTCTGAGCACCCTTAATCAACGCCTGCCGTTGAAGCATGCGCGCTAGATAACCTGGCGAGGCCAGGGTTGGGGCTTGTCAGGAGACATACGAGTACCCTTTTGCCTTACCCCGTGTACATAATTCACACTTTGAATTTTGCGTATAAACCTGAAATCAAGAAATCGAAATTGGAATTTAAAAGTATGCGCCTGCGTGTGTGTGTCTGTATGGGTGGATATGTGTGTAGATGTGTGGACACATGTGATTCTGTGCGTGCGCGTATGCGTTCATGTGTCTATACCTGTACTTGCACGTGAATGCCCGTGCATGTTTTACTCTAATATCAGACTAACAATCGCTAATTACAAAAAAAAACACAATGTTCCGAATGCTCGTAGAATCGTCACAAATGATGCTAACGCGTTCATACCGTCATGTTAGCCGGAGTGTCCACAATGCTTCCGTACTGCTTGAGCAGACAGCCGGCCCTGTCGTAGAACGACGCCTGTGTGTAGTCGGTCCACCATCGTCTTATCATCCCTCTAGAGTCGTAGTGCAAGCCTGAAAAGAGAAAGCTTGTTCGTCAGATGCCCCACCACGTCAAACATAAAGGTGATATTGCATAGAAATATTACTGGTGAGCAGGAACAGGACTTATAAACATTTGCACCAAGTGCCATCTCGCGTTGGCGACAGCGGTGGTCTACAGTAACTAGATGGGAAATAGGCGCAAAAAGTCATATCTGACAAAAAAGCTAGCTATCTAAAATAGCTCCACATTTTATACAGCAGAGACTTCATTAAAGATGCTGTTAAACTTGCAGTGTCGCACTACAAACAACGTGGCATTCCAAAGTACTTATTATTTTACAATGAGGCCCCACGTTTTCTAATGGGCGTTGTTCGATTGTCCTGGGAAGCCACGTGTCTTGCAGTGCAACACTGAAATTTCGCCAAGGTGTCCCAGTAGTTCTCCGCTGTGTAGATCCCGTGGTCATTTTTGAAAAGTAGCTTCTTTTGAAAGATGCGATTTTTTTTGCCTATCTGTCATTCAGTTATGGCAAGACGCCGTTGCTGCTACCGCGAGATGGTGCCCCGAATCGACGTCCCCAAACCCTGTGAATGCGAGCGCTGGTAAACAATACCGGTCAGCAGAGGCGAGCGCAGGACTCTAAATTAGGAGATTCCAAGTTTCATCACAGAAATCTTCCCACTCCCTGCACTCGTTTGCTGAGTGCTAAAAAGAACGAGGAGCGTGATAGGTGCGAAAACGCAAATAAAGCAGCGGTGAGCTTTTCGCAAAGGTCTGCATTTGATCGTGAGTCTCTAAATTAGTAAAAATAATTTCTTCTAGCCATTTTAAACTCAGTATATTTAAAATTAACAAGTGATAACATATATAATTGTTCGTGTTTCGTTCAGTTTCCTAAAATGACTGCGAGCCATACATATGAACATCACCATCATTTGTACCTTGGGTTTCTCGAGTACTGATTGGAAGTAAACAGTTCTTTAATGCAACAACAGGGGTCCTTGATTGCCATTATCGTAAAAAAATAAAAGAACCGTGTGCAGTCATAACTCCGCGTACTAATAAAAATGTGGCAAGGAGGCATGTACGGAAGGCAGCTTCGGTTTTATTAATGAGACACCTGGGGAGGAGCATGGCATGCAATGGGTACAGGTGTTTGCCACAGCAAAGTATTCACTCTCTACATACTGCTTTACTTGCCAGCGATCTGCCCGCAGACTACCAGTATAGAGCGGTCTACAAAGTACATGACTTTACCGTAGAGATGCACTTTGGTGTCACTGGTTTTAGGTAGTAAACTTGCGCGCCTGGTGAAATTCGTCCAGGATCCTCACACTGTTGCTGAGCCAAACGTAACTTTTAGTGAGTGCCTATAAACCTTCAACTGATCAGTAGCATAGTTTGTACCAGTAAGGAGTACTAGGGTTTGCCCTATAGCTTTTTTTTTGTGGAGCATACCCAATCATGATGGACCATGACGACGACATGACACGCTGATAAGCCGATACCACAAGGTGCTTCGACCCTGAGGTGACGTGCAGTGTCCCATTGAATAAAGGTATTGGGTAGAATTGGCGCCCATTTTAGGTGATAAGGAGAGATAGTGACTGATCCCCGCCCCACCTTTCCAGGTGCATGATACGAAAAAAAAAATTGGCCGCGCATCTGCGTTTTAAGATGCAAAGGACGTCGAAAGACATCATTTTGTCTGTAGGTCCTGCGTGAGATATGGCGCCATCTGGCAGCATTGTCAAGGAACCAAAGAAGGCAGAGCTGGTGGTATATGGCAGCACAGGGCCGTTTTAGCGAAGCGTAGGAAACACCGGCTTCTTCCTTCATGAACACTGTGGTCTTTACAATGAAGTATCTATGCATTTTCTAAATAAAGAAACAAACTAACTCACGCCTACGTATTAATGCACCGCTTAAAATATGCGTAATATTCACTTTTTGATCCAAAATGTTCACATGTGTGAACGCCGCCACCTCATCAGATGGGTGGGCGTTGAGCAAGGAGTTAAACGTTCACCCGGTGGTTTAATCGTTGGACGGGCGGAAGGACAGATGGACATACATACAGATAGACAGAAGGACAGACGGACGGACGGACGGACGGACGGACGGACGGACGGACGGATGGACAGACAGACAGACGGACGGACGGACAGACCAAGACGTCTGCGTTGAAATATCCCAAGAAAGACTATCGTCTTTAAAACCACAGCAGATTCAGCGAACGCTGTTGGAATTTAAGTACAGATTAGCTCCTTTGCGTCGTTTGCCTCAAAGACTTTGCTTTAAAGGCTGTAAGCGTAAGTAAAGCTTAGTTTGTAAGAAACAACAAACCGAAAACGGAAACCTTTGTTGCGTTCAACGTGTTCGAACGCAAGTATATCACGCTACCTCCAGTGTCTTGCGTGCCATTCACCGAGCGTGTTACCTTTCTGGATCAAGTCGACCGTCATCTCGTGAGCCATGGCAGTTCCGATGGTGCCGAAGTTTACCGGTCTGAAGTAAGAAAGTAAGATTCGCTGCTGCAGGCATGACGTCACACAACAACCACTGATACACATGAATCGTAGTCAAGTCGCTTTTATGATAGACTGATCAATAAACTACATAACTCATGTAGTTTCCGAGAAGAACCTGTGAGTTTTGTTTTCATTGACAGGATGTAAGAAGATCTTGAAGCCCCAAAAAATTCTCAGCATACCCACGGAGTGAATTACAAGTGGGGCGAAGCATCCGTCCGTACGTCCGTTACGAGGTCACGCCCTCGAGGTCCTCGTGAACTCGGCAAACTTGGACGGACGGACGCTTCTCTCCACTCATCATCATTCACTCCATAGATAAGCTGTGAATTTCTTATAACAGCGCCACTTATCCTCTATAATCGTCAACTATACCAAAACCACTAATGCCATCGAGTGGTAATATTTCCAAGGACATATGCACACAACGCCATCTAGTGAGCAATTCTTAAAGTTAACTAGAAGTGGTTACTATAACATACCATTAAAGAGGAGGGAATGACCCCCACAGTAAGGAGCTTCACTCCTAAAAAAGGTGACAGCTACTTTTTAGCTCTTAGAGGTGGGTCAAACGTAGCCCGTCCTAGTTCGAAATTTTCTAGCGTGACACAGCACAAGCTATTTACAACTTTGGTCATGCCACTCTTGTCAAACACGTTAATAGAAAAAACAAAAAAACAAAAAATACGGGAGATCAACTGGAAGGGAAGCTGCTGGTTCACTTCCCTACACTAGAGGAAAGAGGGCAAGAAAGGGCTGAAAGAAGAGTGCATAAAAAGAAGCAACATTTAAAGAACAGGGCCGGTGGAAAACAGGAAAACTAGTCTCTCTATAGCAGGCAATTAACACGTCGAAACCTCAATGCTTACTTGACAAATATGTAGATGTGTATCAAGCGATTCAATTATGGGACGATTTTCTATTGCTAAAGTGTAGTGTTGATGATTTCTTAATTTTGTCACGAATATGGTGCAGCTATACGTATTTCTATCACACTCACAAAACAATACGATGACTATGAAGTAATTACGTCCACCAAAACAACTTACGAAGGTAGACCAGGCTCGAAGAAAGGCGTCTGGAGTATGCCAGCTGGAACCACTGTGAAGAACAAGAGCAGAACAGAAAAACGGACAGTACTGCCCCGTTCAGTTTTTCCAGCACGGCAAAAAAGAATCGCGCTTTGGAGCGTCTAGTTTGTTCTTGTATATTTAAGCATGTATGGAGTACTTGGTGCCCCTGCAAACATATACTAATAGGCAGATCACTTCGAAGTCTGTCCTCTCCCAACTTGTTTGCGGCAGAGGGACATCGACAGAACTTCAACAATGATGTCCTGTAAGTCAGTTAATAAGGAATATGACCTGGTTATACAGCAAGTCACTGATACTGAGAAATAATGATTGAACATCGCAGTTCATACAATTTTTTATTCCTCGATGGCCAATCCGATGGCCCAATCCTCGATGACCACGTAGAATTGAATGAACCATCTAGTCAATAATCAAGGAAACTAAGTGGCATTTTGATCCAAAGTTCCGTCTTTTTGCGCTGATGTCTAAATACTCATCAACGAACTCACTCAAGCAGCAGTTTTAGCAATCAAAGAAAGCGAGCTATGCCATAAAAGAACGTAAACCAAGACTCTGCAGCTGTTATGGTAACCACTGTTCATTGCAAGGCAATTATCTCAAAAGAGTTTTTACTCAGTCGGTACTACGATGCAACAAAAAATAAGCTGCTACAAAAAAATCAAAATATTTTACACGTGATGACATGTAAAAGGCAGTCGTTAGCATTCACTTATTAAGAAATTATTCTTACCGAAAACATTTGGTGGTATGTAAATCATGCCGACGGTCTCGAATGCAACTCCGATTCTGTGGGAATAAAGGCGACACATCGTCATATAACTTCATGATGTCCCCTCTGGAACAATACCAAAAATGAACGTAAATCACGTGGGTTTCGCTATCACTTTTCTCGCCGATGAATGCCCCTGTTTGCGATGCAACCATAGCTCGGCATATATACTCACTCATAATTACACTCACTGGCACTCATACTCATTTGAAATGCGGGAGTAAGAACGTGAGTGAGTGAGTGAGTGAGAGAGTGAGTGAGAGAGTGAGTGAGTGAGAGAGTGAGTGAGTGAGAGAGTGAGAGAGTGAGTGAGTGAGTGAGTGAGTGAGTGAGTGAGTGAGTGAGTGAGTGAGTGAGAGAGTGAGAGAGTGAGAGAGTGAGTGAGAGAGTGAGTGAGTGAGTGAGTGAGTATGAATGCAGGTGAGCACTCGTGAGTATGAGTAGCCGTGATTTATGAACGCGCTTGAATACTTGTGGACGCTGGCAGAGACATGAGTAGAGTTAGTACGCTGGGCGTGCTCGGGCCTACCAAAAATCCTGATTGGCAATACTGGGCCGGGTAAATCAGTTTCCACGGTGGGTCCGGGGCAGGCTTGGGTCTCAAGCTCCGTGCTTAAGGTGCTTAAGGTGCTCCGTGCTTAAGGTCACGGGCTTGGTCGGAGTTCGGTCTATACTTGGTTCTTAAGATTTTTCTACTTGCGTTGTGCATACGCATAATTCCACATATCTCTTTTCGAAGCGAATGCTGTTATGTGGGTGAAGCTTATACGGAGATTTACAACTGTGATGTCCTGAACTTTTTTTGCCTCTTGCATATGGGGCTACGTTAATTATGTGAAATGGGTGCGCTAAAGCACGTTAATCGTACCCAGTACGTGCACTCAACTGTTTTCATTTTGAGCCCCTTTTTACATGAAACTACCGTAGGTAAAGTGAACTGATTTTAGCAAGGGACGGCGCACTGCTCTCCCATAGTTGAGTACGAAGTACTCGAAATCGTCAAACACTTTTTGCTAAATATATTCGTTAACAATGCATATGCGCCAAAAATCTTGCACATATTTGTCACTTCAAACAGCTCGCTTTCGATTGCATGTTCGAGTAAAATGTCCTAGATCATTGGCTCGGGTCTATATCGGGCCCGGTCTGCCGTCGAGCCGGGCCGGGTATGTGAAATATTCTCTCTGGCTTGCGCGAGAAAAGGGTCTTGCTTTGAGTCACGGGCCGGGCCCGTCTGTTCGGCAACGCGTGATATTACCTCAAACGCTTCTCTTTTCTCAAGGTCAATGGTTTTTTTTTTGGGGGGGGGGGGGGGGTACTCCTACTCAGAAACTTTGGTCTGTCTGCCAATCGCCTCAACCACTCAGCGAAAGTTACGCATATTTATGCGCAACACCAATACGTGAGCATTAAGTGGTGTGCTTTTTTACTTGAGTAATGCATAGTTAGGTATAGAAAGACAGCAGTGTTTATTACGCAGCGCTGACAATGTCACTCTATGAGCCAAAAAGCGTGTACGTGTTGCCTACGCAGAGCAACTGGTAAGTTACTCTGCGATATAAAAAACTTCCGTTCCTTGACATTACTGCCAGATGGCGTTCATATGCGACACAGCGCCTTTACACAGAAGACTGCAGTTTTTTGACGTCTTTTGCAGCGAAACACGGTGACACTAGTCCAACTTTTCTTTTTCATGAACGCGCGTTTTTTTTAGTGTGATTGTGAGCAGGCAGCGGCATTCCGTGGTGGCAGCGGTAACTATGAAGCTCATGATGTCTAATTAGGCCAATGGCCATTGACTTAATTTGGGTTCATGGAAAGGTCGTTTGGGTTTATGGCATCATTTGTCGAGAGAAGAGCGAGCGATTTCTAGCTGACTTTGATGAATTATTTCTATTCTCAAGCCACGTGCTGCGCTTGTCATATTTAGCTTAGGAGTTCTCGGAAGCCTCCACTACAGATCGGCGGCATTTTTGGATTACGCTGAAGATTGGTTGTATGGCCCCTTTCAACCTTCTTGAATGTAACCGACTACTACAAGGTGTCAGTTCATTTTATTTTGTTTTTACGTTTCCTTAAACGTTTGAAAGTTTCCGCAGGCCTGATATATTGTGCGAAGCAATCAGAACAACCTCCATGTGATGTCATAGCACACTTACGTGGGCTCTCTGTCCTCGTCGCAAAGTTGAGAAAGCCTCCTCATTAAAGCATTTTCTTCGAGCCTCTGAGTGATTGTCGACATGGAATCACTCCTTCTGAGACGTCCAACCTGTAATAATTACCCGTGGGATCATAGCGACAAAAAGCAGCAATAATGTCCAACGTTTTTCAATGTTCCTTTTTTTTTCTTTTTCGTCCGTATTTTTAATTTATTTTTTTTACTTTTTTTCCAGTCGCGTGTTTACTCAGAAGTTGAATTGGTAGGTTCATACACGTTTTCACTAAGAAATTATGCACACTCTGCGTAAAACGACGAAAAAAAAAAGAATAGCGAAAAGAGGAGTAATGTGACTACTAAAATTTCGGTAGATTTAATGTAACAATGTACACGGGCTATATAGCAGCCACCTTCCTATGGAACGGCCAAACAACATGTGTGCACGGGTCACATCCACATCAAATATTTTCTCAAGAACGAGGAAGCACGAGCTCTGTTTCAGTGGTTTTCAAATTGCTTTATTCGTTCATTTACTTATTGTTGTTGGTGAAACCATCTGCTTCATTTTCTGCATTCGTTATTTCTAATTGTATGTTTCTGATTTAATTTTTGCCTGTTTTTTATAGTTTAAAAACCGTCAGCCAACAAATTAACGGTATTTCGTCAGAACTACCCGGTTCTTGGCCGATCCCCCTGCGCGGGTGTGTGTGTCACAGTTTCCAGGCACTTCCTTCCTTTCTTCCTAAAAGTGGAGTGTATTTGTCTGCGCATTGCCATGCTTGTCATCGCGTGAGCCACGGCTGGACGATATTGGGATTTCGGGCCGAAGCAAAGATGCAGCCGGTGCGTGATAATTGTTGGAAGCCTTCCACATCAGTGGATCAGATGGTCGCGGGTTCGATTCCGGCCGCGGCAGTCGCATTTCGAGTGAGGCGAACTGGTATAGAGGCCCGTGCGGTGTAAGGGCGCATTGAACAACACTCCTATTCAACAAGTTCCTTGTTTTAAATATTTAGGCGTCACTTTTGATGAACACTTACACTGGCATGAGCAAGTACAAAGTGTGTGCGCAAAGCTAGCCTATGGCTGCTATTCTCTAATAAAAGCTCGCCAATATTTTCCACAAGCTATTCTCCGCACACTCTACTTTTCATTGTGTCATTGTCACATAGGTTACTGTCTGGAATCGTGGGGTGTGACGTACAACAGTTATCTAAAAACTCTTGAGCGACTTCAAAAGCGTACACTGAAAATCATAAGCCAAGGTGAATCAGTAAGTAATATTTTCCAATCACAACGCATTCTCTCAGTTCCGATGTTGCGTGACTACAAAATTGCTGTTTCAGTAAATAACATAATTAATAGAAATTCACCTTTGCCTGCTGATCTTTTTTCAATTCTTAAACGCAATACGCGACATGCTTCGAATGGTAATTTCAATCTGCCCAAATGTTTTAATGTTTACGGAGAAAGACTGATACAGTTTAGTGGAACAAAAATATGGAACACGGTCCCCCTAGAGATTAAAACGGCACGTAATTTCAGCATGGCATGTAAATCATTTTTTCTGTGGAGTCAAGACATGTAAGCATGTGTGTGTGATTCGATTTTCATTGTATTTTTTAATAAGTGCCTATGTATAGAAACTAGCTGCAAGCTAATAAGTATGCATATCTGCAAGAAAAAATGTATTACTGTGTTATCTGTATCACATGATTGTTTTTTTTATGTTGTTACCTCAGAGCTGACCTGTACACTTTTTTATGTTGCACATTGTATTGGACCGTCCACTAGCCACTTTAGGCTATCGGTCCAAATAATCCCTGTAATTGCATATATCTATTTATGAAAATAAAGCTTCATTGATTGATTGATTGATTGATTGATTGAAGAACACCATACGGTCGAAATTTCCGGAGCCCTGCACCACGGCGTTTCTTATAGTCATATCGTGGTTTTCGAACGTCAAAAATCCCGGATAGCCCCGCCGCGGTGGTCTAGTGGCTAAGGTACTCGGCTGCTGACCCGCAGGGCGCGGGTTCGAATCCCGGCTGCAGCGGCTGCATTTCCGATGGAGGCGGAAATGTTGTAGGCCCATGTGCTCACATTTGGGTGCACGTTAAAGAACCCCAGGTGGTCTAAATTTCCGGAGCCCTCCACTACGGCGTCTCTCATAATCATATAGTGGTTTTGGAACGTGAAACCCCACATATCAATCAATCAATCAATCAATCAATCAATCAATCAATCAATCAATCGAAAATCCCGGATATATTATTACTATTATTCTATATTCAGGATTTGGGGAAATTGTGTATCAGCGCGATACTTCGGTTTCCCTTTTTCCTGCATATAGTCGTCCTTTGGAAAGTGTGCTGATGGTGATGTGACGTGTGTCGGTATGCTGTATAGCACTTAGCGCGGAAACGTGGCTGTTATATGGCCTGCCTGCAATGCTTTATTGAGTCAGTCGAATTTTTTTTTTAAATCCAGGCTGCGGCGGCTGCAGTTTCGATGGAGGCGAAAATGCTGCTGGCCCATGTGCTCTTATTGACGGACACGTTAAGAACCACAGGTGTTAGAAACTTCTAGAGCCCTCCACGATGCCGTCTCTCATGATATGATTCGGGAAGTTTAAACCAACATATTGCTCAATTAATCCAATCAATCAATCAATCAATCAGTTGAAATTTAGCGCTCATATTGCTTCTCTTCCTCCCTTTATTTTTTGTTTTGCCCAAAGTGACCGTAGTTATCTTTGTCTGAAGTAATACTGTTCCATTTCCAACAGCATTGAACGATATATCGATGTTGCGCTCATGTTTACGTTGATTACTTTTCTATTTTCGTATGCCTGTCCGAAAAATGCGACATTTTTTTAATTTACAAACGTTAAAAATGTTGTTACACTCGATATTTTACCATTTGACTGTATATCCACAACGCTTTCACTTTCTCTACGTCTCTGTGGTATTTTATTTTCTTATTATTATTAAGATAACTTACATCGTAACTTTCACAAATAACAAGCAATTGAGTAATAATCGCCCACCATAGCATCGGAAACAAACTTATAAGTCTGCCGTGGTTTTGTCTCACCTTACGCCGATCCTTCTCCAACTTTTCATTCCCTTTAAAGAGTCTAAATTTAACTTTCTTGTGCGACCTTTCGGAATGTAGTGCAGATAATTAGTTAAACTAATTAGTACTTAATTAACAGCGCTCACCTTTTCATACAGCCCATCAACAAAGCTTGCGTTCATCAGCCAGGGAGCGTAGCCGACGTATGGGACTATGTTCCAAATCTGCAAATAAACGAAATAATAAAGAAAATATGCTTCAAATCTACACAACGAATCTCATTTGCGTGCAGACTATTATTACCAGTCACTAATGGAACTCGAGCAGTGTTCACAAGAACGTGGCCATAAAGTTCCGGGGGAAGTCCGCGCATATTGCAGGAAACAAACACAGCGCCATGCGTCCCCTCTCACCATTTTTTTTTTTACGGCAACAGCGACATATCTCATGAAATGAGAAAATTGACCCGCGTCTCACATTGGCTTCCTCTTTCGGCATCCGGACGAGTGATGCTAAAAAAATTCAGCCAGCTCCGCTTGCCAGACACTGGTGAACAGCGAAGCGAATAGCTTACAAGCCTTCGCTTTGCCAATTATTTTAGGTCGTTGAACCAAGCGGGGTTCGAATGAAGTGGGACATGAATTAACCCTTTTAGACGTTTTGTACATAATTGTTCACACCGCTTGTTTTTTATATTTGCGTCGACTAGGGGCTCATAAAGCTCAAGATACGGTTATATTTAGATGAAGTGAACCTCCTGCCTAATTACCTCGTCATCATTTAACCTCAGTTTCCACCGTGCTCTTGCATATTGTCACTTTGCTGAAGGCACTACAGTGTTCAACGAACTTTTGATTAGGCGCTTCCCCAGAGCCACGTCGAAGTATTTTTTTTTTGTTCTCAAAATCAACAAAACAGAAACCAATTCGCACTATATTTCTAGCCTAATATTTGATTTTATTTATGCAAGAACACAGCATGAATGCCTTCGGGATAAGTATATATTTAATCTAAGCTTAATTTGGATGAACTGCTGGAAAGTGCATCCATCAATCTGCTAAAAAAATACTTTTGTCTCAATAGAATATAGAGTGCTTCGACGCGTCAATTTCACATACAGTTCTTTAGTGGTGGCGTCTGAAAGAGTTAATTAGGTAGATTTGAATTAAGTGGGAACTAAGCGGGAATCATGTGGAGTAAAGTGGGTGTACGAAGTTGAAGGCGTTGTGGGAGCAGTATAGGGGTTGAAGAGGTGAGTCTGTGGAGTTGTGATCTTATTTTTGTACCACATTTCATTCCTCTTACATTATTATCCAGGACGGGGTAGCCAGCTAGTCTCAAAAGATGGCTCACAGACACTGCTTTTCGTCCTTCCACATATCACTCCTTCCTCCTCGTTTTTCTTCTACTGCAGTTCGTTTCTGTTCATTGGTAATTGTTACTGAAAATATTGTTTAAAAACGACCCATGACTTCCTTGGCTTCACTGTGTGTTGCCGTGATTTCCCAATTATAATAGTGCAATGCAACCACAAAGTAACGTTGAAGCATGTACGCACCTTTTCCATGGCTGGCTTTTTGGATTCCTGGTCCGCCCACGGAACACGCATCACTTCCTCGTAGTACCTTTTCCCGATTGCGTTCAGAACGTATCTTGCCTGCACAAGGTTTTCGGAGACTGTCGAAGGCGCCACAAAAAAGAAAAAAAAAAGAACTCGCACTAAGACAACACACCCCCATTCTTCACCATCCTCCATCACGCCTCCGTCTTTGTGTCCGTGTGGCTTGCCTTAGTCCGTGTTCACCACAGCGCAACCCTTCCTCACTGAATTTCGAACGCGCCCATATAACAGCGTTTCCAAGAAACAGCAGCGTTCCCCGTAAGTTGTAGCACGCAATTAAAGGCGGGCTTTGATGAAACGAAGAAGTTGAGGAGAACTTGTGCGCAAAAAACGAACAACCCAAAGAAACTCTGTGTGACCAGAATCTGAAAAAAAACTGTCGTATAAAGATACGACAGTCTATTTTCATTACTTCATCTCTTCTTGTTTTTTTTTTCTGTTGTGTATCACGTGTGGAGCGTAGCTGCTGTTGCATGGCTTGACCTGGCACGTGCTGCTTGCTGAATTGGTCACTTTTCAAGTAAGCCGTCCACGATCGGCATATCGTAAGTATTGGACAGCGCGCGTAGTTTGAAGGTGTCTTGTGCCAATGCCACATCTTAAAAACAAAATCTCTTTCATTTTAGTTTTCTTGTGAAATCCACGCACAAGACGAGCGTGGGATAAACAATGTCTGGAAATTTGTGCACTCTGTAGCTAAAATTTTGTTTTGTAAGTAATTCATTAACTGGCAGCACGCCTGTATTTACCTGCTTTTTTGTCATAGTTTGTGTTATTCTCCGGAGATACTTGGCACTGCTTCCGAAGCACTCGTCTCGGTATGTACCGGTTGCTTATTCTGTTTTTACTCTGTTTTAACGTCCGACCTGCGGCGCTAAAAGCTATGTAAGACACGACCCGTCTTCATGCGGGCTCGACTGGGTGAACTAGGCTCGCAGAGCCGGTTCGGATAATCCCGACTCGAGTTTTCGTTCAGCCAGACCAACCTGACAAGCGCAAAAGGCGAACTTTAACGCGAGAGTCTTACTCGACCAATCTTTGCCGAGCTGATGTGAAGTACCTGATCAGGTTAGCAATCTGATCCTTAATCAACGTTCTTTCGGCCCCGTTAAGTTGTTTACTATGATGCACGATAGAATTCTGCCTGAAAGGTGGACTCGATCGACTATTGTCAAGTACATGTACAGGTTTGTTCATGCATGAGACTAACATTTAATTAGTGTTCTAGAATTGTAACATCTGATATTTAAATACACATCTCATACCTAGTCCGTATAATAATTTTGCTTTTGTCGACACCATGGCCAAACGTCGTATAGCGGACTTTTTCTTCGTGAAGTAGAATAAGCGCTCAAGTTTCCTCTGTTTGAAAACTAATGAGATTTACACCTTAGACGAGATCTACCTTGTAAATTATGTATAAACTGTGTAAAGTTAAAGAGCTTGGTTATATTACTGACAAGGGTTTGTTCGCTTCAAGTCAGATTAAAGCCGCTAATGTGGATACACGCTTGCGTAAGCAACTTATACTGAAGCAAGATGTGGGAGCGGGCTAACTGGTGTTTCATTTTTTGAAATTGAAATTGAAAACTATTTGCCCTGTAGAAACACACAGGATCTTACATTTGAAGCGCAAAAGGGTAGACAGTTTACAAAGGGGACCATGAGGACAAGCGCCAACTTCTAAATATCGGTTATTAAAGCAACGCACAAAAACATATACCGGTCACAAGACATCATAACTATATCAGTCAAAGAGTGAAAAGACAAACTTAAGTCAGGCAGCAGTCAACCTATGTAGACAGAACACGTGCCGACCAATTTAGGTAATCTAGTTTTTCTTTTTGCTTGTTGGTTTGTTAGTACGATGGATGACTTTCTCGTCGTCCGCTTTGTCCACTGTCTACTTTTTTTGCGCTTGAACTGTAACAGCAAGCGACTTACCTGCCACTTCGTACCGTCGTTAAAGTTGTTCTCGACGTAGAGCTTGCTGACGACCTCGGGCATCAATTCGGTGAGCAGCTTTTCGCAACTTCCTGCCATGTTTTCTAGTTCGCCCGCCTTCTCCCCCAACATTTCCGCTATGGCGTCCCGGTAGGCTTTTGAAGAATACCACAGGAGGTTGTGAGCTTCGTATGCGCCTAGGCTGTTGTACGCACTGACCCTGCACGCGAAGTGTTGATGAAGATGAAGATCTCTACAATTTTTTTTTTTTTTTTTTTTGCAAAATCAGTCATTTTAGTCCCCTTGGACGAGGGTCTGTATATATTGGTGAAGCAGTCGTTTCAGTTCCCTTAGATGGGGAACTATGCTTGTAAAGCAGTCATTTTAGTTACCTTGGACGAGGGTCTATACAGATATTGGTGAAGCAGTCGTTTTAGTTTTTTTAGACGAGGAACTATGCTTGTAAAGCAGTCATTTTAGTTTCCTTGGACGAGGGTCTATATAGATATTGGTGAAGCAGTCGTTTTAGTTCGCTTGGACGAGGAACTACGCTTGTAAAGCAGTCATTTTAGTCCCCTTGGACGAGGGTCTATATTGGTGAAGCAGTCGTTTTAGTCTCTTTGGACGAGGGTCTGTATTGGGGAAGGCGGCTGCTTGTGCTTTCTCGGTGCGCTCTTGGATGTTCAGACCAGAGCTGGAACAACCTGCCTGCCGGCCTTCAATTCAGAAATTTTCATCGGGTTAGTTGGTAATGATTTATATGTAACGTGAAACTTTTAGAAGAACCAATGCAAGGAGGATTAATACGAATTGCTTTTCACTTGGCCTCTTTGTATAATTTCTTCATCATAGTTTCGCACTGTCTACAATGACACCTGGTTAATATGTGTGGCCTGATTTTTTGGGCACTCCCATACTATTTGGTATACAAATTTACGAAATTCCAGTACCACTCATACTTCTATACAAAAAGCCTACATTCCTGGCTGAAAGTTTCTGGACCTTATGTCATTTGAACGTAGACACAACGTAAATCACTATCGTCATCACCAACGACATATTTTCAACTTCCGAGCTCAGGTAGCTCCGATAAATATTCGAACATGTCTCCGTTAGCGCCAGCATATTGGATCTCCTGCCTGTAGGCGTCCCAGTTTCTTGACTCTTTGCCATCCTTCATTGTCCTCTTGACTAAGCGCACATACGTCCACTCTGATAGAGACCAGCCGAGTCGTCAGACTAGCTACCAGCCAATTACGTAATATATGGTGTGTCATGCTCCATTTTTGTTCCTTATGTCAACTAGAATGTAAAATAGTGCAGTTTTCCTCTTATAACAATGAACGATGATCCATTACAATACTACTACTTATCATTCCATTGCATATGAAAGACAATTTCGCGTTAGGTCACTTAATCAAATTATTTAAACTGAACCCTCTCATTCGATATATATTTTATGTTTAGGAGCCTACTACTTGTATCATTACCACGATGATCGGTTTTCAGCTGTTAGAAAAAATTTTAGTTCAATCAAAATGATGTTCTTGCTAGACCTTTGAATTGTTATGTTCCATTTAGTTCGAATAAACCAAAATTGTTTTTATTGATTTAGTGTTAGTGTTAGTAATTATATTATGTCACCCTATTCATGAACAATCATTTGAGGTGCACGTACGTCATTCAAAATTAAAAACAACACTGAAACAATGGCAGAGCACGTAACTTTTATGTGTTTCTAAAACACTAATGTCTAACCACGCAAAGCCATAACGAGGGGTACCGCACAACTGCGGCGCGGCTCATAGTCATCCACCATGATCTTGGTGCGTAGAAACAGGAACCTAACTGTTGTTTAATCTATTAAGCCTTTTACGTTCAACAGTGAGCTCAACCATTCTTTAGCATTCAGACGCAAATTGGTTCACTCGTAGCCCAGGAAAGTATCCGTGCGTTTGTCATCTATTTGGACTTCGGGAATAAACGAGCCTAATGTTATTTCCAAGCGTGAAACAACTTGCTATGTCATAGAAATAGCGTCCGACATAATAAAGTAATGGTCGAGCTGAGAATAAAAGCCGTCGTTGCGGAAGACTTGAACATTGGGCGTATACTCATACGATCGAACCAACTCACACATTTTTGCTGTAAAACTCCACGAGGCCTTTGAGGTTATCCAGAGCCAGAACTTCTATCATCTCTGCGTCTGTCAGCGTAGTGCCGACCTTCTTGAACTCGTTGTTAAATAGCTTCAGCCAAGGCACCTAAAGGAGACAAAAGATTTAGGGCACGACGTTAAGAAACGTTGAAAGAAAGTTCCATACGGTCAACTATATGTGCTTTTGGATAGCAAAGTGACAATCTTGGTTCAATACATAGGTCCCTCAAAACTATCCAGTAATTGCAATACCAAGATAATCTTATCTTTTGTCGACAGCACGTTGAGCTTGTTTGCAAGGTTCAAGTTGCCTGAAGCTTCTTATAGCGTGTCACATTTGCCTCCGAGATCTCTAAGTACCTCACTTACGATAGCGGGGCATACACTTAATGCAAGCACTCGGTATGTGGTAACGTGTTCCGACATACTTTGTTTCCTGTGTGCCTCAAATATATCCGACTGTGGATATGTTTGCCCATGGTGGGTGGAGTTAGCAAGACAAGTGTTTGCACTGGCTTGTGGAATATTGCCTGAATGTTAATTTGCGCGTCTTGTTAACACTTGAAAAAGAGCATAAAATTTTCGGAAGACGCAACGACGCTGGTCTAAACATCTCAGGCTTCACACGGCATTCGCTGGGGGCCCACTAGATGGCCCTAAAATGAGCGCAACCTCAAACAAATCTCTTTCTGTTTGCGCAAGTCGGCCAACGGGCACGCAATGTAGTAGACATACAGACATGGTTTGCCTTTCTTTTTGCATTTTCGCTGATTGTCAGCTGCAAGCAGTGATTTTTGTCTTGCAGCTAAAAAAAATATTGTGTTCATCTGAAGCAGCAGCTCTATTTTCTGTCATTTACTTGCTCCAAAGTATCGTGCTTACATTTTGATGGTTGAGCCTTGCACAATATGTGTTCAGTTTCCATAGAAGCATTTTCCCACAATACGTGTGAACTTGCGCAATGTGCTTACATAACTGGTTCGCACATTGACAGCTAGAAATGCATAACTACAAAAATACTGAGCAATTACAAAGTGAAATCGCAACTGTAACCCTACATTGCACCTTACAAAGCCATGAGTGACAATAATATTCGTTTTCGTTTTACACGCCGAGGCCACGGCACGCTTGTCTTGTCGGCATCTAATTGAAGGCATCTAATTAAGGCATCTAATTGAAGTTTGTGCGCCTAGAAGAAAGAAGACATTAGCCCGTGGCGAAGCATATTCTTCAGCCACAAGCATAGGCACCGGCAGGATTTTTCATATGGGGTTGCAAACCCTTGTTGCCCCATTACTTTGGGAGGAGTGGCAAGCTGGTACATCTTATGGGACACAAATCCTGGTGTGGCTTAAGGTGGCAAGTCGCCCTCGCTGAACCTCGCTGCCAACGCCCACGGGCTGACAGCCCATATATACAAGTTCAAGGGCATTCCACGTCTCGAAGCTTCCACCTTCTCTGACCCTATGCGGCGGCACAGTCACGTTATTCACTATTTAAGTGATAGGCTCGTATTCACAAACCAAGCTCGGCCTTACCTCACATTTTCTTCAACTTCCTGTACTCTCTACGTGCGTTATAAAGGCACAAAAAAAGATAACAGGGCGAAACATAAGGACAAGGCTCGTTCGTCAATACTGGTTCGAATTGTTTATCATGCGCAATAAAGGTTTAAAACCGACAAGAAAAACTCGAGGAAAGGATGAGGTTGGTTTGTGAATACGGTGCATAGTCTTTCTTGGGATACTTCGACGCGACAACTTTGGTTTGTCTATCCGTGTATCGACTTGTCTGTGTTTTAAAAAAGTGGTTAACGATTTATATTACTTGGTACTTCACTGTGGGAGAGCATAAATCCGTCCCGTTAAACTGGTTTAAGAGAATTTTATTTCCAGGTATGTCTTGCATAGCTTATGTGCACAAATAAATATGGACAGTGATGATCATGTGCATGTACAGTGCAAGCTGTTATATGTATACAACGAAAATAACTTACTTGTGTATGCAGTAGTGTACAATGCAAATTCGTACAGGGACAGAACATTCATGAACATCGAGATTAGTTCACTTACATAAACAGTCCCGTTGAACTGACCGAGGACTGGCTTTTATTTTTGACTTCTGAGCCAATAGCCCCAAATTTTAAAATCCAACTACATCCGCAGAGCCCACCAATACTGCTCTGGTTTCTGCGTTCATATTTGTGCGTAGTATTAATAAAAAGCAAATGTTGCGCATATATCTGAGGCAAAACATCAACACTTCAATATACTGCGCCGTGTTTCTCTATGCTATAAAAGCCATACATAGGTAATTTCAAGGAACGTAGCGTTTATTACGTTTAGCTGACAATACAACGCTATGCACGAAAAGGCGGGTGTTTCTCTGCGCTTCGCTAAGACGATACGGTGGTGGCGCTTACCCGCTGCGCACATCGAAGCACTTCAACGCAGTGCCTCCAGAATCTCATTCACCGACTTTCTTCAGGCAGAACATTAAACAAATGTTTTATTCGCTCTCCCCAGACGGAAGACTATCGCTACTCGATAGCATTTGCAGTCAAACATGCAGATACGGGGCAATTTTTAGCACTTACACTGGGTATTTCGCTTTCTATCTCGTTGATCGTCATTGCCGTACTGTTCTTTGTTGCTCGCTCCATAGACATCGCGGCCTCTTGCAACTGTACAGAGAAAAATATGGACAACAAATTGAACAAGTTATCTTCTATTTTTTTACGCTTTCGCAGACAGCAGTGGAGCTTCCTGTATTATAGCGACTGTGGAATCTAGGTTATTAAAAAAATAATAAGGCAGATTAATTAGCTCTGGTGGTGCAGTGCCCAAAGGATGAGTGGGGTTGGGCAGGCTTTTTTTTTGTTTCTTTACGGCATTCTCTTTGTTTTCCCCTCTTTATTCTATTTTTCTGTTTGCCAGTTTTTATCTGCCTTTCTTTGTGTGTTTATGTCCATTTATTCCTCAACTTTTCCTTTTTTTTCCTTCCTTCTTTTCCGTTTCTTTCTGTTCCTCGCTTGCGTCTCTTTATTTCTTTCAATTTTGGCTGTGGGTTTGACTTTGTCTGCATGGCTCTACCTGCGTTACGCCAAGCAATCACAGCACGCGGCATTCTGGGGCCGCCAAAGTGCTCTGCACTCAACACACTCAACGCAGAGGTGCACCTGCTTTTTAAGAAGGCACAAACAGCACAAATGATGGGAGTGACGTGAGCAGCAGCTATGGAAACGGCGCCATTACAGGAAGCAATTTCACCATTTCACACGAAATTACGGGAATTAAGAGCACCTATATGGTCACAATTGAAGCGTCACAATGCAACGCGACTTTATCGAATGTAAATAGCGTAAGAAAGCGCGAAATCAGTTTCACGAGACCGCACAAGACCGCCTTTCAGTATCTTCGTAGAGGCTTACAAAAGAAAAGATAACGGCCGCATTGTCCATTATTTCATTGCCCACTTCATTTGTTAAACGAGAGCAACAATTTTGAGTAGTTAAGACTACTATGTTTTTTTTTTTCAGTGATCTAAGTCATTATGAAGAAGGGCATTCTAAGAAACAGTTTTCAAGCATGCAGCTTTGAATATATTTTTCGTCGATGCCCTCAATTACCAAAATAATAATCATTAGTTTAAGTGGATGCATATCTTGAGATCTGCCTTCAAGGAGCAGGACGGCGTCAATGGGAGCCACCGGGTAACGAAAACTCTGCGCATTGGCCGTGACCATCTGTGTATATGCGTGCCTCCTAACCATTACGCATCGTTGCTTGCAGATTAAATCCGATTAGAATTTGGCCCTCAATGGTTGCTGCTCGTAAAACCGTGCCTCACTACTCAACAGCATATGGAACAGCATATGACCGCGAGTCACCATGGGTCAGTGCGTGCGGTGTCTCATTCAGGGACGACAAAACAAGCAGTAACACACACCTTCACCCACTTGTCCGCAAACTCCACCACAGAGTTTGCGTATTGCTCCACCTGGTCATCCTCCACGTACAGATTGAGCATTTTTACCGCAGTTTTGAGCGCGCTGATCTGCAGCGGCTTCAGGTCATCGGGGTCGGAGGAGTTCTGCAGTACGTCGATCATGTGCCACGTAAAATACATCTTAGGAGGTAATGGCCCCAGCTGGAATGAAAAAAAAATGCTCCATTTGTGAAATCGGAGCAAACAGCGGAGCTGGGAAGCAAGCGGCCATGCGCACATCTGACAAACACAGATTGAGTTCTCTCTTCCTCTTATGCTCCATTTTTAAAAATTTTTGTTTTATCTATTTCTATAATACACTTATCCCCCTTTCCCTCTTCTTGACCACCACTTCTCTTTCCCACCCTTCTATATCGGTTCTCTCTAATTTTGTGTTAGCTTCCAAGTGCGGTGAAACTGCAGGCTTGCGTAAAGCCCGTCCGATTAACTGGGAACAACCTAGATAACGTTAAAACTTTGCCGAAACTACCACTTGTGTGAGTTGTTTCATGTATAATATGGATTTAGCCGTGCAAAAATACTAAAGTAAGAAGGAATACACAGACAGAGCGCTTAACATCTACACCGTTTTCAGAAGGTTGACATTATATAAAACCTTAGCAGTTCCAGAGAACCAAGATCACGAGAGATGCCTCAGTTGTAGGGCTATGGAAATGTATACCACCTGGGGATCTTTAACGTGCAATCGAAGTGCATAGCGCTCGACCATTTAAAGTTCGCTTCCATCGAAATTGCGGCCGCCACGGCCACGATTCGCAATCGGACACGATAACCGCCAGACAACCGCGGCGGGTCTGCGTCTCTTGGTGACCTTCTCAGACTACTGATTTTGCTTTGAACAGTACGTTGTACTGCTACGTTGTGCTGTCGGAGATGAAAAGGAAGGCAGCTCTAAGGAAGGCAACTTGTCCTGGTATTCGCGTGAACTTGACTTGGCCTTGTATGCCTGGCTCTATAGAAAAACAAGCTCGGCATATTTAAAAAGAAACAACATAGGTTATTAAAATCTTGGTCGGGGTTAGTACGGCTTTGTCAGCGTCTTCCATTCTGTTTGAAAACATGCTACTTTTCCCCTTTAGATGTTCAGTTCGTTACTTGCGCTTGTATTCTGTCCTTTCTTGTGATTCGTGTCTTTTGTGTTCTAACCGTCATGAATTATGTTCCAAGTAGCCCAATTTGCTACACTACTTCAGACATCTTTCTGGTCAACCTCTCTGCATTCTTCTTTTCGTTTCCTTTCTTCTTTTTACGGAGCACATCAGACATTTTCTCGTCACTCTTTGCTTTACTTTAAGACGGGTGGCAATTATTTTACATTTCCTAGTCTAACGTGATTTTCCCTTTCTGTGCTTCTCATACGCTATACCTATTCGACTCCTTAATCCCTGCATTATTATTTGTCAATTATATCGACTACTGTAAGGGGGGTCCCGATTCAGTCTCCGACTATGGAACCACCTTCCGTACACACGAATTCCGCTACTGATTCGATCACAAAATGAAACCACATCCGACTCTGACTCGATTCTTTAGGCAAAACCTGTTTTAGAGAAAGGGCACCCTTTTGTGCGGTTTTCATGGGTTCTTACCTTTATGGCGCTATGGCCAGCTTTGTCCTTCACAACGTCGATCTCGAAAACCGAGGACAGTCCCGTTTTCTCGAGAACGTCCTCTACGCTTTGAGGCTCTCCTTTCTTGTCTGGGCCACTTGAGAAGAGTGGCCATTGGCCGAGGCCCTTTTTGGCCAGATTTATTGTTATCACCGCCCTCTCCTGCTCTTCGCTCAGCTCTGTAAGGAACCGTGGTTGATTAAAAGAGAACGCAAAAAGAAAGGAATGTTTTGCAGCTGTTACCAGTTATGAAATTAGGTTCACTCGATGCTATGCAAGTGCTACTTTGATTGTCCTGCTTTTTTTTTTGTCAGCTGTAAGTTTTATTCTAATATGCAGCAAGAGTATCGTTAACCCTAACTTCATTACAAACCATCATTTTGCCGGTACCAAGAGCTAGAGAACGTTCGAAAGGTATCGTAAGATTTCATTGCTAGTTGGTATGTATTGCAGGCTAGGCGTATTTCGCATGGAGCGTTTTATATTCCGACATTTGTTTTGAGCTCAGGAGCATAGCCGGACACCTGACAACTGGGAAAAAACTAAGCACTGGATGCTCACCAGCAAGAATAATGAAATCACTAATAGTGAGGCACGACTTAGGTAGATAACGTGCAGAGTAACTGCATGCCCGTATAGTTCTGCGATTATCTAATGATGAAAGTTGTCCGAAAAATCATATTGATTCGTTATCTACATTGATGCGCAAGCTTTTTTTCTTATGCAGTTTGTGGAGAGCACCAAGCTTTAAAGAGAATTGCGCACTGAAGTGACAGTTCTCATTTTCATTCCTTCAAAATGAAAAGTATTCGACGTTCCGATCATTATTGAAAGGATTTTTTTTTACTATTCTTATTGCACTCGGTTCGAAAATTTCTGTTGTTAGAGCTGTTTCCTTCTGCGTTCAAGCTAATTAAGTTACTTTCTGCGAATCGCTAAGGACCTAAATCTTAATGTCAGAGAGTTCTTTAATTCCTCGATGATTCAATCTCAGCCACTGCGGCCGGCAATTCAACATCAGGAGACCTCTCGTTTGAATGCGCAACGCTGCTATGGGTTCTACCGCGATTTTCAAACAACGGTCAAGACACACATAATCTCCTTATGTTGCAGCCCGCAATGGCGTTTCAATAACCTGGTTTAAAGGCCCGGTTCCTGGAGGCTCCTTAATTTCAATCAATCAATCAATCACTTTTCTTTGAATGAACTTACCACTGTTCATGCACACATGGTAGGCCAAGGCGACTTTATCACTCGCGCTGTCAGCTTCCGTGATATTTGGAAGGTTTTGAAATATTTCTGTTTGGGGAATAAAACCAACAGAACATGCAGTATTTGTTTGTTTGTTTGTTTGTTTGTTTGTTTGTTTGTTTGTTTGTTTGTTTGTTTGTTTGTTTGTTTGTTTGTTTGTTTGTTTGTTTGTTTGTTTGTTTGTTTGTTTGTTTGTTTGTTTGTTTGTTTGTTTGTTTGTTTGTTTGTTTGTTTGCACGTGGTATTGTATTCGTTGGCAACAACCACAGTCATTCGCCAGTTGGCTATCACGTTCAAGTTTCGAATGAAACAACAATGATAATGCGTTAAGCAAAATATTTGATGTATTCAAGAGTCCCCAACCAAACTGGGCCATGATTTCTACTGATTGTATTTCTAAGCAAAACGAATTAAGACAAAGCATTTTTCCGCTGTCTAAATTATGAATAGTTAAATTGATTAGAAATTGTGTTAAGTGGGAGTAACCTTTCAGGTATGTCCGACCAAACTGACCAAACTGGCAACCAAACTTGGCCACGGGTTTTTCTAACTCACTAAGGTGGACTAAAGCCCAGGAACCGCGGTTGGTGCGACCAAGTACTGTAGTTGTATACTTTTTATTTTCTTTTTCCATCTGACACGCAGCATGTCTGAATCACTCTATATATTGTATACGAATACACGGCGTTTCTTTGTACGCGGGCTTCGAGACGCCAGCAGGCACAAACAACATTAAGCTAGCAAAGTTGTTGCAAAACAGTGCACAGCAAACTTTTCAGACAAGAGCATTCTAGAGTTCAGTAATGTCGAAAGTTGGGTGAGTTGGTCATAGTTCATGATTACTTCTGAAGCAGCGCACGACGACAAACACAAAAGGAAGTGTGTCAGCTTGGGCTAGTTGGTATGACATGACGATAGGTATAGCGCGAGAACAAAACGACGACCTTCTTGTCTCTGTGTCGTCGTTTTGTTCTCGCGCTATACCTATCGTCAAGACAAAAGGAAGGATGCAGCAGTGTCCTATCGTTCCTTTTGTGTTTGTCGTCCTGCGCCGCTTCATAAGTAACATTATGTAATTCACTACACGAGCCGCATTGTATACCTGACAGGTCACTCGCAACTTTGGCCCGCACTTGGTCCGCAGGATCGAGTGCGTCTGCGCCACCTCCCTTTTGGTGCGAGCCACAGGCGTAGGTGTAGAAGTCGTCGCACGGATCGCCCTTCTCGTTCATATTGTCCATAATGAACTTTGCTGCAATATCCAGATATTTCGCACGACCAGAGTCCACAAGTCGCACTTTTTTACAAAAGTATCAGTTATTTCTATGAGAGCCTCACATTAACACTCCGTATCTGATCTTGTTATATATTACGTTCGGGGATGGCGCCAGCAGGTGGTTTGTGTGAGGGGGTGGTGGGTGGGTTGGGGTCTTTTTCTCCCGAAAAAATTTCCGCCCGCACCCACCCCCCTTCCAAGAGAAAGCCTAGTCGAAACACAACAGGATTATGTTGTGTTTAGACTATGCACGACTATGCATAGTCGAAACACATGCATAGTTGAAGCACAATCCAGCCTCCCTGCCACACTCCCACCCTACCACCTGGTAAAAAAATCCTAGCAGCGCCCCTGATTATATTGACTTCATCTTGACAATAAACAGTTCTTGAGGATGCGGGTTTGATTCCTGGCCGTAGAGAACGGATTTCAGCGTGAGAGGCATGCAGGAACACCCAGCAGAAACCTTAGATTAAGATTCACGTTAGGGAAACCTCATTTGGCTTTCAACATGCTTGTGGTCGAAGTTGTTTCGCTGTAGACCATCGCGATAATCATAATCATCAATTTCTTATTAAACAATGAATAGTTGTTCATTTCTTAATCTTTGCTTCTGTGTCTAGATCTCGCTTCTTTACGGCCCTGTGAAAAGTATGGCTGGCATCGCTGTATTCGATCAACGCAACAGAATCAACTGGGTTCTTGTAAAACATTACCTGGCGGTATTTGAGGCTCACCGACCTATACTTATCAGGCGTGATTGCACGTGAAGGTTTGGACGTCAATTCGTCTCGAATAATTGCAAATTCGGAAATTTTGTTTTATATACGTCAAGCTGATTGTGGCGTTGTTTCTATATAGGTATATTCTTCATGTGTCGAATATGGTGAAATTACCTATGCTTTGCTACGCCCCCACAATTCAACCCCCATATCCCCTCGGGAAGCTACGATGGTTACTGAAATCACGTTCATGTCTGCGTAGCTCCGACGCCCCAGTAATATGTTTTCAATCGTTGTTGTCTTGTATCAGTATTTTGAAGGATATAGCTTCTTCATAGGCACTAATGTTACGTCATGCTGTTCTGGACTTCGCGATTTGGCTGCCCGGCTACCACTAAAATATCTAATTTGACAGTTGTCCCATTCCTTCCTGACCGTATAGGTCGGCACTTTAAGGGATCACTTACTCACTCACTCACCACAATTTCTTCAGCCTTCGCATTTACTAACGTTCATAACAATCCCTGCTCACCTTCATGGGTGTCAACTCCCGTTCACACTCACGTCAACTCACACTCATAAGTGCTGACTCACGTTTACACTCACGTCCGCTCACGCTCATAAGTGCTGCCTCACGTTTCCATTCACGTCCACTCACACTCATAAGTGCTGACTCACGTTCCCACTCACGCTCATAAGTGCTGACTCACGTTCCCACTCACTTCCACTCACGCTCATAAGTGCTGACTCACGTTCCCACTCACGTCCACTCACGCTCATAAGTGCTGACTCACGTTCCCACTCACGTCCACTCACGCTCATAAGTGCTGACTCACGTTCCCACTCACGCCCACTCACGCTCATAAGAGCCGACTCACGTTCCCACTCACGTCCACTCACGCTCATAAGTGCTGACTCACGTTCCCACTCACGTCCACTCACGCTCATAAGTGCTGACTCACGTTTACATTCACGTCCGCTCACGCTCATAAGTGCTGACTCACGTTCCCACTCACGCCCACTCACGCTCATAAGAGCCGACTCACGTTCCCACTCACGTCCACTCACGCTCATAAGTGCTCACTCATACTCACACCACGTTCAATGAGTGTCAGTGAGTGCCGGTGAGTGGACTCGTGATTGTGCCAAGCTATGTTCCTGAGTTTATCGTTATTTTTTTTTCCTTCTCCCTCTGCACAATCTATTGCCCTGTTCCCAAGGGCTATGCCGATGTTCTCTGCACTTACCCCATTCCTCAGTGTCGGAATAGCGACAACCGGGCTACTGACACGGTCAACGTTCATGCCCTCCTCCTTTAGTGCTCTCTCGTTCTCCACATTGTGAAAGTTCACCGTGTTGTTTCCCCTGATCATTTTCGTCTGCGTTTTCTTGAGCCCATCAGAAAGCGCGCGCGGTGGAAACCCTTTCAGCCAATAAGCCAATGGCAAAGCATCGAACTCAGAGATGGCGGGATACGACAATTTATCAGCATTTCACACCAGGTGAAGGGTAGCGAACTGGGCAGCATGCTTCTGTTAAGCAGCCTTGAACTCTCACTCTTTTTTTTTTCCTTTCTTTCTATGAAAAATACATCCTAAATTCTGTTCCCTTATTTTTTGATGGCTGACTGCCTTACCTTTTTCGATGCAAGCCTTTGTTCTGCATACTTCGGTTGCATTAAACGCTGCAGAAAGACGGGACAAAACAAACAGCAATGCGATAGTGAGTCACCACAAGGTGACAATTCGTATACGGTACAGGGGTTACTAACGATTTAGTAGCAACAGTTTTGTTTCTGATTTGTTAATATCGTTTCATAACGTACTTTTCAATTTGAAGTCAGCATTTATCGACTTCCGTCTGATGCACAGTGTTTGCAAGTTAACTAAAAATATCACAGAAAAAAAAAACACGCGGGTCATATTACTCAAAGGACATGTTTTGCATAAAAACATGCGAAAGATGCGCACAATTTTCACAAGCATGCAAGCGAATAATTTAATGTAATCTCGACTGCTCAAGGGTTCATGATACACACAGTATTAACCCGCCTTTTTTGTAATAACAATTTGAAAGTTTCTTCACGTCATGGGTATTCCGGTACTGAAGCACCTGTAAAACAAAATGCAGCTCAATAACGTCTACTATCGGGCTATTTGGTGCATAGCCAACCAAAATGAAGCTTCTATCAGCCTGTTTCAATTTTCTTGCTCAGTTTTTTGGCACTTTGGTAGATTTTGGTAGAGGCCGGGTGAACTGTCATATTTGGAACGATGGCCGCCGAGACCAGGAGTCGTTTCGTGACTTTTCCGCTAGGGGAGGACGCATGTGCCGTGGCATCGCGGGAAATGCGAATTAGGCCTGCCAACGCGTGCTGCGCTGTAGGGGGAGGGGGGACACCTTTTTCAAGACAAGGTCGGATTCGGGATGGGTTCTGAACTTGCCCCTTTCCCCCCCTTGACTTACGCATGACCGATGAACAGAACACATGTGTTGAAGATTGGGTAACTGGATTTGTGGTACTCGAACACCGGTAGAGTGCATGACGGGAAAGAAGAAACGGTTGAGTCACCCAACACAGAATGGCAGAGCGCCTATCCATACTAGGGGCGTAGGCAGAAATTTTATGCGGCGGAGGGGGCACCACCTTTATCTGAATGGGGGGAGGGGGGCGCAGGCAAATGTAATAGAGCGTCGTTTTTTGGTCTGCATGACGTGGCAAAAAAATTTAGGGAAGGTGGGGGGGGGGGGAGGGTGGGGGGGGGTTTATTGTGCCAACCCTGTAACTACGCCACTTTTCTATACAGCATACGAAAGACACCCGAGCCTAACGCCCTGAGAAGACCACGCCATTGCAACGTCACAGACCAAAGTTTCACAGAAGGTTCACCTAATTAGCTCAGTGTTGGCCAGCTCGGCCACTACTTCTTTCCCGTCGTGCACTAAACCAGTTCAAGTATGATGAACAGAAACTGACGTTTGTGTGCGCCTAGAAAGCTTCGCTTTCGGAAGAGCTGCCTCTCCGCGGTGGTCTAGTGGGCCCTCGGCAACTGATCCTCAGGCCGCGGGATCAAATCCCGGCGGCGGCGGCTGCATTTTTCGATGGAGGCAAAAATGCTGTAGGCCCATGTGTTCAGATTTTGGAGCACGTTAAAGAACCCCAGGGGGGTCAAAATTTCTGGAGACCTCCACTATGGAGTCTTTCAAGATCGTATAGAGGTTTTTGGGACGTTAACCCCGCCCAGCCCCCTATCAATCAATCAATTAATCATTTCGGAAGAGCTGATATGACCATCACCGAATTTGTGCGAGCTATCTCCTTAAGGTATCCATCCTGTCTTCATCCTTAAAAAGCCAAATTAGGAAATCGGTTAGAAGTAAGCTAGTCAGATAACTGTGCTCATAACATCGCTAGCGTACTTCAAAAGTGTTGACTGTTGGGCGAGTTGGAGCTTTGGCAGACGAGGATTCCCCCGTTCTTGTTTGTTTCTTTTTGAATGTCGTGTTTAGTTGCGCTTTCACGATGGTTTCTATCGCTAGCGCAGCAGATGTATACCTTGCAATTGTCACCGAAGAGATTTTAAAGGAAATCCGAACCTTACCATGATTAGTTCCCCTGCACAGCAGAACAGCCAAAAGAAGGCTCCAGCCAACATTGGTTATCTGAAAATGCATCACCGATCATTTCAAAAGAAAATGATGTCTGACACAGCTGTGAATGTCATATCTCTGATCTAGCTCTGAATGTCATTGATGCGATATCTTTAGTTTGTTGCTGTGTTACATAAACGATGTCATTCCCGAAAGGTAGTCTTCGGAATGATATAGTCTTTCGGCAATCGATTCCTACAAGTACGTCATTGGCCGGTAGTCTACACATGAGGCTGTATATGCATACCTGCATGATAAATAGGAACGCAGCAACGCTCGAAACAAGAGTGACAATTATTAAAGTCCACGCCATATTGCTGGTAAAAAGAAGGGCGAAGTACAACGGTGAAAGTCAGAGACACTCGAATGGGTGTCTGGCTGAAAGAAAAGTCGTTAACAGGCGAACCGGCCAAAAGATGGCAAGAAAGAAGGAATTTCTTCTATCTGTGTCATTTTTATAGTTAACACCAGTTCGTGGAATACTCCAAACAAGAGAAAGTCAGAGATAACTACAGATCGACGGTAGATGCTCATAACTAAATACACTGATAATGGGGACAACTTCTAATTCTTGTTCGGACACCACTCACCTTCATCCTGATGACTGAGGATGCGTCCATACTTTTACGAGTTATCAGTGCAATAGCAGAGGCGCCTGTTCCCGATGACTATCAACGCACTTGACGGATCTACGTGTGCTTACAAGGAGGGCAACCAAATCTGAACGTGGGCCGGGGTTCCCAGTCGAACGTGCGTGCACAAAGGCGTGCGTGTGTCCGAGAGACACCCGAGTCAATTTAATGCGCCGAGTTTTTCCGTGAACAGCGAAGTAAGAACATAAGGAAAACGCGTCATGCAATACGCCTTCGGAGATGTGCGCGCCGCGGGAATTGCACATATCGTGTTAGCTCGAGACGTGCTCTTTAACGCAGAAGCTGCAGGACCGTATACGTAAAGAAATCTGACTTTTGCGTTTACGCAATGCTATGATCTCCGCCATTACACATCTGACTCTAGGCACAGGAATACTCTCTGATAAAAAAAAAACATTTACACGTATTCTTCAATGTGAATTTTTACCATGAGAACGTTTAAAAATAAAAGATGTGAATTTCTTTGAAGCCTTCACTAGATGGTAAGAACAAGAAAATGCTTTGATAGTCCAGGATGGTATGCCTTTTGCACGTAAGGACGATTTGCTCTACAAGTCTGATTATCGTCATCACACCCGTACAACAAAGAACGGCACCAAGGGAAACTCAATGATAGTGTTTGATTTGTCGCAAAATAGTGCTGTATCAATCATTCCCTGTGATTTGGACTTCTCTTGCGAGCTAATTCAAGTCCATGTAAGATGTCCGAGCCTGTGAGAGCCAAAATCAATATTTTAATCCTGAACGCAGACACACGCAAGCTATACAGATTTTAGCCACAATGTAGATTCGAGGCATTTTGGCAGCATGGGCCCACCAGTAAACCCAGGCCTATTGTCTGTAGCAAAAACTGCCCCTTTATTGAGCTTCTGTTGAACCCGGCTTGGCTATATGGAAAAAAAAGCGCCTCGTATATTCAGGCTTTCTGCGGAAAGTTGTAGGAATGATTTTCTCCTGCGAAAACGTGATGGAGAGAGAACGTTACTGTGCAAGTTGTGTGGTGGTGGTGGGGAAGGGGAGGTTTTTAGCCATCAGCGTACCAGTCGCCAGTCGTCCCTTAGCGTTCAAGGAGTGTCTATAGAATTTAAGCTGTACCCCTTTCAGTGTGCCTTGTAAACTCAACAATGTATCGTTTATTAAAGTAGCGTTGAGCCATGACGTTCACCGCCGAACTCAATGCACAATGAGTGAGACTTATGATATACCAAGACTGCTTACGGTAGTGATACCATAAGCCTATCAACATTTCCGAGTGCAACAAATTGTTTCGCGATACGCGAAAGAGAGTTGAATACAAGTCGGTCAAGAATCCCTTCAACAGGAAAAAAAAACTTACAGCATATACACGAAGGTAATGACGAGTGGGGCGAAGCTTCTGAAGGTTTTATCGGTAAGCCATGAATCATCCGTCCATCCGTCCGTCCGTCCGTCCGTCCGTCTGTTTGTCTGTCTGTCTGTCTGTCTGTCTGTCCGTCTGTCCGTCTGTCTGTCTGTCTGTCTGTCTGTCCGTCTGTCTGTCTGTCTGTCTGTCTGTCTGTCTGTCTGTCTGTCTGTCTGTCTGTCTGTCTGTCTGTCTGTCTGTCTGTCTGTCTGTCTATTCTTCTGTCTCTCTATAAGTACATCCATCCATCTATTCGTCCGTTGCGACCTGCTGAGTGAGTCATTGAACTAGGCAGTCACGTACCGAGGGCTAAGAGGGACAGACTCACGGCTTTAGGACCTTCGCCCCTAAACGTCACGACAAAGCGCCGACCCACACCACCTTTGCTGTTATGGGCTTCCTGACCAAACATGGCACCACTGAGATGTAGATGTTGATAATCATCTTCGGGCCCACGCCCACCCTAGGAGATCTAAACAGATTTCCCAGTCACCTCACAGCCGATGCTGATGCTGATGACCTCTGATGGATGGCGCTTACCCACAAAGGGGGATGGGCCAAGAACCGGTCGGCAGGATGCTTAAATGAAACTAAAATGAAAATTAAGCCAATCTGAAAAAGTAGCATAAAATAATACTACCAAATGCAAAAATGTTTGCTGAGCAAGCGGTCAAACCATCTTTTTTTTTTTTGAAAGACATAACTACGAAGTATAAACTAAAGATATGAAAAGGTAGGGGTTCATTAGCATGGTAATCTTTTAGTTGCGTTGATCAAGCTGCCGCTAGTTTAAACTTCTTCCTCTTCCCTCGATTGAAAAGGCTCATCAACGGACGGGGATCATGGCTTGGCCCAGACCGTGGTGTTGATCGGGCCATTCAAGGGGCCGTGACGAGGGAGCTTAATAGCATTCCAGGTTCTGCGTTCCAGGGAGCCCTCGGGGTTTTACAGCGTAGCTGGAAACGCGGCGCTGGCGCAGACTGGGCATACTTCAAAGACGATTTGGTCGATGTGCCTAAATTGTAAATATCTTCTTTTTTTAACATTTAGCCCAATTAATTTCTGGACACACTCTGCATATAGTCACGCGTTTAGTATGGGGAAGCATATAATGATCAAACCGATAAGATTATAATTAATTAGGCGAACTGGTGTCCTGTCAAGCAACACTCGCTACAAGCAAGTCAACGTTGAAGTACGATTCTGTACTGGTCAGAGTGATCATCGCAGCTAATCTGATGACCATCAGAGAAACACGCGTCGGGCATTTATGCGTTTGGCTTCGTACATCCCAGCGTTATCACTGGTGCTCGCGTCGGTGCGTTCTAGAATAGGCTTTACTACTCTAGTCAAGGTCGCAACCTTGTGGGAATGTTAAAAAGCTTTCGCCAAGGTTTCCGCCCAATCTTGCATGTCCTGCGCCGATCGACAGCACTTGTGAGAGGTTTAGCCATGGATGCTCGTATCGTTGGTAGGGAGAGAGAGAGAATTTATTAGAAGGCAGAGAGGTCGGCCTGAGCTAGTTCGCTCTAGCCTGCTACTCTACACAGGGGATAAGGGAAAGGGGAAGGAAAGAGGGATGAAGGGTGGTATGAATGAACGAAACGTTGTTGCACGGTCACCATCGTATTTTCTCTGGTTCGATGCGTCTCTTTACTGCTGTTCATGTCAGATACGCGTGTTTTTTTTTTAACATATGCATATCCTAGCGAAACTCAAGCTGCGTAGTGAAACAAGAAGGCAAGCGAAACGGTAGCCTTCAGAGTTCCGTGTACGACGCAGCAAAGTGGCAGACATGATCTGAAAAGAAATAAAGAAGCATCACTTGCGCCGCAAGGGCGAAGCAATGCATGGGATAGCAACTGAAGAGTTTCCTATAATTTTCGGAACTCAATGATGGTGACAATTTGGAATGTCACGCGAAGAAGGGCAACCAGCGCGAAACGAGCAGCACGCCGCGAGGCCACACAGGACGCACAGCACACAGGACGAGCGCGAACTAATCAACTATCCCAGCTCGGCACTCGAAGCGCGCTGCTCAAGTACTAAGGAGTAGGAATGCAAAGATCCCAAACGTATGCATCGGACAAGCGTCAACTAAGCGCTGCCACTGTTGTTACTTTGTCTCACAGCAGTGCGCTCCTTTCGCAAAAGCGGTCGGTGCAGCGAGCGAAGTGACCTTCTGGCGCACCGTAAGTTTGCGGAGTTACGCAAACTTTGCGGTGAAAATTTTACGCCAACGTCTCGGTGAAAGCACGTGACTTACAAACCATATAGTTTCCCAAAAATAACTAGAGGGCACCCTGGCGCTGCGATCGTTCAGCGACCATGGGAATGATGGGTAGTACACACATTTGCCTAGTCTTCGTACTTGCGGGCGGCGAACCGTACTTGCCGCTTCGTTCATTACTGGTTACGGTTTTGTATTGAAAGAAAAAAAACGAACCCTTTTGAACTTAAGGACTTGATTCAAAATAGTAAGCTTAAAAGAATAAGGTTGTGAAGCGCAAACGGTGAACATTTGCTAGTTTATGTTTTCGTGAAAAAACAGCTCCAAGCCACACGAACACACGCGGAGCCAGAAGCAGGACAGAAGTACGAAAATTAGACAAATGTGTGTACTATACCATCATTCCCATACTCGCTGAAGCGCCGTGCGTTGCAACTCCTATAGACACTAGCGCCAGAGTTCCCTCTAGTAAGTATTGTGGGAAACTCTATGTTACAAACCACCCCATTACTAGATGAGCATACGCACACGTGCGGCCACATCCTGTAGGGCAGAGTGCATGTAGAGTACTAGTGCATAGGAGGCGCACGCTCAACGCAACGAGCGGGTCGAAGATTTTCAAAGCGCGCACTTCGCACCGTTAAGCCGGTGATAAAGAGGATACACTGAAACAACTCCGAGCTTAGCCTACCGCCAGTGATAGTTCGCCGTGAGCGTTTTGAAGGACGTAGGCTCCGTGGCCGAATTGGCTGACGCAGCGCACTGGAGAGGCCCCGCCCAAACGACAGAAGTGTGGCAGCCAATCACTTCCGTGACCAAAGACATAGTTCCACTCATGCACCAAGGCAACATCCTCCGGAGTCACCGGCTCATGACGTCAGTCTGCAGTGCGCGCCCATTGGTGCAGGCTTTGGTGCATCCACCTTTCAGGAGAAAATGTCGCCGACTTTTAAAGTTGCAATGGACTACAAATATATACATATGCGAGACATGACGCCGACGCCGACGGTAGAAACTAGCCCGGAGTGCCCATATTGTTGTCATCGCATTAGAGTAGTGGCGTCAGCATTCTTACCATTATACCACACCGATCTTACGCAGCCTCGTTACATCTCTCGTTACACCGCCTAGATTGAGCACAAAAGGTGCTCTGCGAACTACAATAACCTGCCTCTAACTTTTGTAAAGCAGGTCTGGCGGTTGCTTTTTGTACCATTAAGTACTGTCAACGTATTTATGTCATTTGTCACCAACACGCTGCTGCTAAATCTCATGATCGGAGTAAAATTTCCTCAGCGCCAGGCAAAAAAAAGTCGCATTCAGCTGCAACTTTGAAACTTCCTACTTAGAATTCAGCCATCTTTCAGGGGGCTATTCGTCGTCAGCTTCGAGCTCAGTTGTGCCAATAGCTGAATTATTGATTCAAGAACCTTTCCAGCCGGAAAAGTTTATTATAAATCTGCAAATGTAACTTTCTTGGTCTGGGGCGTAACCACTTCACCATATTTGTTTGAATATATGTCTTGTATTTCTCATTTCATTTCTAAAATAGCGAATGTCATAAAAGCGATTTTGATCACCAGGGATGCCTATATGGCAGCTTTCATCACGTATGTGTTTAATTCAAGGCAATAATTTCGGCTATACGTTGCGCGAAGCTCCCTATAACGGCACCCGTTCGTCCCTCATAGTCGTTGTAGTGTGTAACGAGTATAACATTTTGACCTCCAAGGTGGTGCCGGTGAGAAATTTCTTCTGTGCGTTGTTGAACAATAAAAAATAGTGCTCAATGTACATGCCAATGGCTGCTAATGGGGAATGAGAGACAGGAGCATTCGGCTTTTAGGTAACGCGCACGCTGCAATTCCCATTATCAGCCATTGCAATGTCCATTGAGCACTCTCTGGCAAGAAAGGGTTGCTACGTTAAACCCGCTTCGTGTAACCTCCTTAGTTTTAGAAATATTCAGCGATCGTTGAGGCGTAGTGCCATGAATACAATGAACTAGTATATACCATGAATGAACTCGAGGTGGTTAAATTAAGGTGGGAAGTAGATACGAAGCGCAAGCCGTAAGAAAGTAAAAGCCGAATTCTCCTGTCTCTCATTTCCCATTAGCAGCCATTGGCATGTACATTGAGCACTATCTGACAGGAAAAGGTTGCTACGTTATAATAGCTGGGCGTAACCTCCTTGGTTTCAGAAAGGTTTAGTGAGCGTTGGGCCACAGTGCCATGAATACATTGAACTAGTATATACCATGAACTCGAGGTGGTTAAAGGTGGGAAGTATAGACCCGAAGCGCAAGCCGTAAGAAAGTGTGCGTGTGCCACCTCTCGTTTAGTCTTTGGAATGTCCGCTAAATGGCGATGCTTCTATATGAGGAATATACGATGAAAAGATGCGAGATGGTGGTACTTGGAGTGTTGAATAGATGGACGAATGGACACACAGACAGATGCATGGATGGACGCATGAACGGACGCAGGGGTGGATGCATGGACGAACGCAGGGACGGACGCACGAACATACGCACGCACAGAGGGGCGGATGGACGCATGGACGGTCACACAGACGGATGCATGGACGGACGAATGCTTCTCCCCATTCTCCATCATTCACTCCGTGGATATGCTGCCATTTTTTTCTTTATTTTGTAGTAGCTAGCATTTCATATTATCTTGATGAAGATCACCTCGTTTTCATGTACCGGTCTTTATCTTTCACCCTGCACCCCCTATACTTATCGCGATTGTGTCCAAAGGACACTTATGTACTATAAAAGGTAAATGTCCACTGTCTGGATCCTACTGGTTTCAAAAAGACCGAAGTGCCCGGTCGACTCCATTCTTAAATATAGCAAGGCACTGCTCGTTTTATGGCTGATCATCCATGGTGGTTCGCGCAGGATAAAAAGAGAAATCAATCAATCGAACTTCGTAAGGTTTATGAAAGCATTTGAAATCTTCAGCATTATTGGTCTTCTCAGAGGTACACTGCGTTCAGCACATGGGAGGCATGAACTTCCAAGTAACTGTCAAGAGCATGGCTTCCATGACTCTCATCGTCGACGCTGGCTACCTGACCATCGGTGGCGAGCGTATCCCTGTCGTTCCCGTCGGCCCGCAGGTAACTAACGTCGCCTGCCTGTTTTTACCAGCCTTCGTCTCCAACGAGGTACTCGTCCAGGCTTTGTCCCCATACGGCAAGGTATTGACTGTGACCGCTGGCGTCATGAGCGCAAGACGCGGAGTACTCACAGGCACACGCTATGTCCGGATGGAAATGAGTCGCACAAATCGCGTCCCCAACTATCTTCGCGTTTCTGGTCATCGAGTCACCTTCGACTACTGCGGTCTGCAACGTGTTTGTCGTCGGTGTGGCTCTAGTGGTCATTATCGAGCACAGTGCACAGCACCATTTTGTGGTCGCTGTGGTGTGCATGGACACGAAAGCGAAGGTTGCGACCGCCCCTGCCGACGTTGGGGAGATAACCATCCTACCACCGTCTGCCCTGTGCGTCGTTCATATTCTGATGCTACTGCGGGGACCTTTCCTGCCCTACCGTCCGTGTCACCAACGGCAACAGATGAACGAGAACCCGGAGCTGTATTAGAAGAACGCCAGAATCCGATTCTGAGAGCTCCATTAAAAGATGAGGAAGTGTGCAGCTTGGCCAACCCGAGCGCGCCACGTCTGCAAATCTCAGCAATAGAAACAGCCACCGCGATTGACCTCGCGTCTGTCCCAGACAAACATGTCGTGCCATGTTCGACGTCGGCGCAAGCCGAGAAAGAAGCGCTGGTAGGCACCGAGGCACCGGAATCATCATTAAACCTAGCAGCTGAGTGCCCAGAAGAAGCTGACGTTGCGAGATCTACGGGCGCTGGTGTCTCGCCTGGAACAGAATTAAAACTGAATGAGCAAAGCCCTTTGGGTCATTCCGAAAGCCAGGCTCGTGACTCCCTTGAACAAGTAGCAAGATGCCATGGGAGTTCTTTACTGACGCGTCTCGACAAGCAATCCGTGATCAAGGTCGTTGGAGGCGGCGACATCGTTAACGCTGCAGCCCTACCACCATCTGATTCGTCAGACAGCAGCTTCAGCCTCGAAGTCGACAGTAGCATCGGACTCCCTTCTAGCCCAGACAGTTGTGACGTGGAAATGCAAGCCCCGCGAGAGGTCAAGCGTGCCTACAAGTCTGGCACCAGCTCGGACGGCACCCACGACAGCCGCTCCGAATTCCAGCAACCGAAGAAACCTCGACCCTCTTCTAGAGGGTCGAATTGTGCTGTGTAGTGTACGTACTCCAGTTCCCCCGGACAAATCCCCGGGGTATACCGAATCGAAAAACACGACCAGGTCAGTCACCCATCTTTTTTCAATATGGCTGACACCCTGAAAATTCTTTCTTTAAATGTTCAAGGGTTCCGTAACCCAGTAAAGCAAGCCGAGGTTATCAGCATAGCCCGCGCAGAACATTGTGATGTTCTGTGTTTACAAGAAACAAATTTTTTCACCATTGGCCACGTTCGTGCATTCAAACGCGCATTTAATTTAGACTGTTATTTTTCCTTCGCTACATCTCGCTTCTCTGGAGTTAGAATTATTATTAGATGCGGAAGCATCTTATACTCGCGCCTTGTAGTGCGCCGTCCGCGCCGTCCGCACCGCTTCTCGAACATTCGACAGCTGACGCGCGCGCATGCGCCGTCGCGCCGTCGCCCACTCTTCCACCATCTGTGCATCCCTTCCTCCTCTACACACCGCGCGCGCTTCACTCCTCCACCATCTGTGCACCCTTCCTCCTCTACACACCGCGTTCGACATCTACAATTCTCCTGATTCTCCAGTGCACGCGCATGTGGCGTCGCGCTTCGAGAACATTCAACAGCTGACAGTGCATGCGCCGTCGAGCTGTATATATACTCAAGGTCGGCGCTCGCTCGCTCAGTTGCCGCTCGTCGGTTGGTTTGTACGGCGCGTCGACGTCCAAGGTCGCGGTGAAATGAATTCCAACGAATCCACAAACACAATGATCGACGTCCCTTCGACCAGCGCCGCCCTTTCGCATACGTGTGTACGTGTTCACTCATTTAACACCCCCTCCTACAACCACGTTAACCAATTTAGCCATCGACCCAAGTAAGTCGCAATTTAACACCACATTTCACAACCACGTTAACCAATTTAGCCATCGACCCAAGTAAGTCGCACTTTAACACCCCGTTAACCAATTATATGCTCCGCATCCTCCTCAGTGTTCCCCCGAGGGAAGCTGCGGGCAATTTTTTTTAACCGCGCTCTTCTGCGAAATCATCATGTTTTCTATGACGCGTTCGGACGGGTATTGGCTTTTGACTGCGTCCTATCATCCTTCAAGCTGCGTGTTTTGTGTATTTATGGGCCAGCTCAAGCAGCGATGTCTAACGATTTTTTCCGTGACCTGGACGTGTATTTTCTAGACGGTCGTCACGTAATACTCACTGGAGACTTTAATTGTGTATTAGACACGCGAGCTGACGTGCAAGGTCCAGGATGGGGTCGCTCTGATTGGAACGCGCGAGAGCTGCGTCGCCTAGTGCAACATTTCTCTTTGATAGATACGTACAGACTAGTGCATGGACCACAGTATACCTGGACTTGGCGGCGTAGCACGTCGTCTAGTCGTTTGGATCGTTTTTATGTGCCGAGCGCGCTAGCTTCTTACGTATCGCACTCTGATGTAGTAACATTACCATCATCGCCTGTTTATATATCAGACCACCGACCAGTGACGCTCGAGGCTCACTTTCCCTTTTCATCATCAGTGAAACCTTGGCGTCTTGACATCCGCATTCTGCACGACGCGCCTACACGCTCCAGTTTATCTAGAAGCTTGCGGGCCTCTCTCTTGGGATGCGGTCCGGAGGTGTGGGACGCGCTCAAGACACAGTGGCGTTTACACTGCTCAGTAGCAGGGCGGGCCCTCAGACGCCGTACGTCCGAAGAACTAGCGGACACTGCCACAAAGCTGCGTATTGCTCTTCGGGTTGATCGACTAACTCCCTTGATCCCAAACGCCGCACTCCATCACGCGCGCATGGCAGCGAGAGTTCGCGCGCATGGCAGCGAGAGTTAATGGGTCGTTTTCAACGACTCATTGCAGCTTCGTCATTGACGGCGGCTGCTTGGCGTTGCAGACGTAATCCATGTGCTCACCCTGAGGTTCTACGCTTTGCGAAAAGCTCGCTTCTCAACCCGTCGAGTCGACTAGGAACTCCGGCTGCCAGATTCTTACACACTGCGTTGCCGCCGACACGTGATCAATCAATTTTCCTAGCTCACTTTGCCAACATGGCTCGTACGACAATGTCATGACATCGCGGTACCACCGAGACAGCCACAATGTTAAGTAGGCTACCTCAAATTTCATCTGAACTCGCTGAACAACTGTGCACAAATCCGTCAGCTGACGAAGTGAAAGAGGCACTGTCTTCCATGAAGCGTGGCTCGGCCCCCGGGCCCGATGGGTTGCCTGTTGAGTTTTATTTAACGTTTTGGGACGACATTGGTGCTCTTTTCACCTGTGTTATTTGCCGCTGTTTCGAGAACTTTGATTTTCCTTATAGCTTTCGCGATGGTCGAATTGTTTTAATACCTAAACATGACCCATGGTCAGTTCGCCCAGAGGAGTGGCGACCAATAACGCTCCTCAACGTTGATTATAAAACTTTCGCGGCAATTATCACTCGGCGTTTGAGAAGCTTGATGCCCTCCTTAATAGGTCATCATCAGGCGTGCTCTATTCCTGGAAGAGAAATCCACAGTCTTTCCTTTGTTACGCGCGATATAGTTGCGTACACGTTAACAAGATCAGCTCAAGGACTCTTGGTTTCACTTGACCAAGAAAAGGCATTCGATCGCCTCGAACATAGCTTTATATTTAGCGTAATGGCAGCATTTGGCTTCTCACAAAACTTCGTTGAGCTTCTCAGAAACGCATACCGAAATATACGCAGCACGTTGTTTCTTGATGGTTTAGAGAGTGCGCCATTTCCGGTTACCCGTGGTGTTCGCCAGGGGTGTCCTTTATCCCCTGCACTTTTTGTACTCAGCCTCGAACCATTCCTTCAATCGCTAATCACTGACCCTTACGTTATAGGCCTTCCTCTTCCAGGTAGTGGTACCGTGACAGTGACAGCATTTGCTGATGACATCACGTTGTATTTGAAGAATGAGGACAGTTTATCCCGTAGCCTACGACTTTTTACGACGTATGGCATGATTTCAGGTGCCGCTTTAAATTTTTCCAAATGTCGATATTTATTCATTGGCTCCCCAGACGCATGTCTAAGTTCCTTTTTCGGTCTTCAGAAAAGTGACTCTATTCGTATTCTGGGGCTTGATTATACTTCCTACGGCATATCAGGCTCCTTGTGGAATTCAGTAGTCGAAGATGTAAAACGACACGTCCGGGAAGCACAAGAGTATGATTTACCGATGCTCGAAAGAAGGTATTTAGCACAGACGGTGTTTTGCGGCCGTGCATGGTACATGTCTCACGTCTTACAGCCCCCATCACGAATCACCAGGTCGTAGCAATCCCTCATTGGCTCCTTTTTCTGGTCGGGTAGAACAGAGCTGGTTTGCCGAGCAGCTCTTAAGCAACCGAGAAACTGCGATGGATTCGCATTCCCATCCGTCTCTGTTCGCTGCCGGCTGCTTGCCCTACGATTCTTACTTCGGTTGTTGCATGGTGATCAGTGCCCCGCGCGTGATCTTGCTTGTTATTTCTTAGGCACCAAACTACGCTATTTACTACCTGATGCACGGCTTAATTCTGCACCGCAAACACTTAACGTGCCTGCATTTTACTCAACGGCAGTATCATTTTATCGACACGCGCAGCAGGTTTGTCCCGATGTGGACATTCTTGAAAGCCGCATTGTAGATACAACGGCGGCTCTTCTGCTTCCTCCAGCCCGTCTAGCACGATCGAGACATGTCTCGTGGAGCGCGATAACGGCATCGTTTTTGCCTGGTCACCTCCGTGACTTTATGTGGCGTCTTGGATGGGGAGTACTCCCAACACGGGACAGATTGGAGAGGTGGCGCATGGTCCCATCTTCCACTTGTCCTAACTGCCCGTTACAGGAGTCTAATCAGCTTATGCTGAAGCAATGTGTCATCGCAAAGGTGTTTTGGAAGTCAGTTAACGCTAGTTTTCGTGGCCTAGGTGTTAATCGCTTTGTAACATCTGGTCGCTGCTCGCGTAGTCGCTTTGCACGCCTTCTAATAGCTGCGGGAGCCTTTTGTTTATGGCGTAATAGGTGCGAAGCTGTTGCGGCAGGTCATCGTCGTCGTGCTCTTTTTCCGATTCTGGAACGCCTCTACTGTGAACTCTTATCGTTTCTGTCGGAGGAATTGTTCTTCCTTGGGGAGGAAGAATTTCTGCGACAATGGTCGTGCCGCTTTCTGTCCGTAGTTGACAGACGCGTTCGATTAGTCTTCCAATTGGCCTGGTTTCTATAGCCAGGTCACCTGTTAATGTCTGATTGGTGCATGTAATCAGTATGTGTTTACTATTTTATGTGTTTGTGTATGTCCCATATTGGTGTGAGCTCTTCTATATATGCACTTCATTCTAACGCTGTAAGTTATGTAACTTTTATGAATATTGATACCTGTTGTACATATTTTCTAACATCTTCACCAAGTCTTGTAAATTCTGCACATATATCATCATGTACATTGTCCATATTGTGATTAGTGCATTTATGTAGTGTATGTATAGTTATTAGTACTATGAACGATGGACATCCTACGGACTTGGACACTTGTTTAAATGTGTAATGTATGTTGTGCTTTGTCTTTTGTTTGTTATTGTGCCTGTTATACAGACGCTTGTCCCTTAGCTTTGTTGCGTCCCATGAGAGAATAAACTTTTTCTAAACACATTATTGGTCTTCTTGTCCTTTCGTCCTCGTTCTATGCTCGCACTGTCCACGGGACGGCTTCAAGCTCTCCCATTGTAGAGTACCAAGTACTCTAAATCGTTAACCACTTTTTCTAAACACATAGTGTCAGGACGGCTTTGTGCTCTCCCATTTAGTACAATTGTAGTCCCAACACAATTGTAGTCATCAGTAACATGCGTTAGGTACACCCTACGGACTTGGACACTATTGTTAAAATGTGTCATGTATGTTGTGCTTTGTCATTTGTTTGTTATTGTGCTTGTTGTATAAACGCCCGTTCCACAGGTTTGTTGCGTCCCACGATTGAATGAACTTTTTTCTAAACACAATTATCAATGATTTTTGACGATGCGGCATCACCAAGTGTATGGCCCTAGGAACGGACGGGTTTGAGCTCTCCCATAGTAGAGTACCGAGTACTCTAAATTGTTAAACGCTTTTTCTGAAAAACACATCCCCCACAGTGGATATGATTGATTGATATGTGGGGTTTAACGTCCCGAAACCACCATATGGTTATGAGAGACGCCGTAGTGGAGGGCTCCGGAAATTTCGACCACCTGGGGTTCTTTAACGTGCGCCCAAATCTGAACACGTGGGCCTACAACATTTCCGCCTCCATCGGAAATGCAGCCGCCGCAGCCAGAATTCCAGCGACCTGTGGGTCAACAGCCGAGTACCTTAGCCACTAGACCACCATGGCGGGGCGACGCCAGCACAGCTAACTAGCAGTGGACCCCAGAGTAGCTGCAGTTGCATTGCTGCAATCTCTGTCAATACGAACGAGCCTGCCGTCGCTATCAACTTTGGCCCCACCTACTCATGCTTGGGCATCCTCCAGCACGGTGAAGATGAGATCATCGCCAACGACCAGGGCAACCGGACGAGTCCCAGATACGTCACCTTCACCGAGACCGAGCGACTCATCAGCGACCCGGCCAAGGCGCACGCGGCCGGGTCGCCGATGGAGACCGTGGAGACCGTGTTCAGTTCGAAGCGACTCACCGGGTGTACCTTCGACGAACTCGAGCTCCAGGATGACCTCAAGCGCTTGTCCTGTACCCGCATCAATGACAACAGCGAGCCGAAGATTAAGGTGACCTACAAAAGCGAGGAGAAAGTGTTTAATCCAGAGGAGATATCGGCCGTGTGTGGTTCGCACATGCGTCACCATGCCAGCCTGCTTCAATTCGCACTGACAGGCAACCAAGGACGCCTGAACTATCGCCGCTCGTGTCCAAGATACAGAGCAAATGACTGCCGCTGCCCTGTCCTACGGCCTGGACAAGGTAACCAACAATGATCCGGTTCTCAATGTCCACCTCAGCGCTGGCACGTTCGACGTTTCCCGGCTTCGGTGGCTGCATTTCCTATGGAGGCGGAAATGCTGTAGGACCATGTGTTCAGCTTTGGGCACACGTTAAAGAACCGCAGGTGGTCGAAATTTCCGGAGCCCTCCACTACGGCGTCTCTTATAATCTTATGGTGGTTTTGTGACGTTAAACCCCACATATCAATCAATCATACCCACTGTAGGGATGTGTTTACAAAAAAGGTTTAACAATTTACAGTAACCAAGATGTGGGAGGTCGCCGAGGCCTCCCTTAAGTGGGCAGAAGATCACGCTCGCCTGCGTCACCATGCCGGCCTGCTTCAATTCGCACTGACAGGCAACCAAGGACGCCTGAACTATCGCCACTCGTGTCCAAGGTACAGAGCAAACCGACGGCCGCTGCCCTGGCCTACGGCCTGGACAAGGTAACCAGCAATTATCTCGTTCTCAATGTTGACCTCGGCGCTGGCACGTTCGACGTTTCCCTTCTGTCCATTGAGAACTCTCAGGCTTTCGACCTTAAAGACTACATTATCGGGAAGATCCAGCGATAGTTCGACATAAACATATCCAATAAGGCACGTGCCATGCATCGACTGCAAACGGCGGCTGAGCGGGCCTAACTCATCCTCTCCTCCATCATGGAGACAAGCATCGGGATTGACGCCCTCTTCAATGGTGTCAACCTCTACACCAGAATCACGCGCGCCCAGTTCGAGGAGCTGTGCCCGAACCTCTTCAAGAGCATCCAGGGACCGACACAGAACCACATACATACCAGAACTCAGTGGTGACGGACATACAAAGGCGTGCGCAGGTTTCCGCTTCAGAGCGGGCGAAGTCAATATATGGTGCTGATTTTGCGCCCCCCCCCCCCGCTAGAGTCACATCGCCCTCTTCCTATTACTCAGTGTATAGGGCTGACATTGCGCCTCCCCGCCCTCTTAGGTCGCCAGAGGGGTCAGTCGCCCCACTTCCCCCCCCCCCCCCACGTGCGCACGTCTATGCATACAGGCGAAGATAAAAGGAGATACAGGAGCTCTGCTCACTGCTCATGATGCACCCGTGCGGAAAAAATTGCTGTGAAACCGAAATGGCGGTGGCATGCTCATACGTTCGCCGGAAATCGGCACGTCCGTACTGACCCACTTTCCTCGTCAGTTGTCTCCGAAACGGCTCAGTGAAAATAAATATTCTGGCACTGGAATACTCCATAATCTTGTGTCTTAAGACACAAGATTATTGTCGACGACGACGTCTTGGTGGGAAGGCGGTTCTAACAACCTATTTTAGGGGATCAGCCACTTGACATAAAACTGGAGGAAGAGTGTAGAGGATGGGTAATTTCCAACATGTTTTTTTTTTCAACAAGTTGGGGTAGTAGCTCACAACTGGTGCCCTCACGTTATGTAAGGAGTTGGAATGAGGAGAATAAACAGGGGGGGGGGGGGGTTGAACGTGACTTCGGAGCGTACGGTGGCCTCTGGCGAAGGGCTGCGTAAGCGTTCTCTGGGGCTGCGCTTACCCTTCCCAGCAGAGCGTCTCGACATGTGGTGTCAGAAGCGGGATCCTGCCACTTGGATGCCAGATTCTGAGACCCCAAGCTCTTCTGCTGGGCGCCTGCGTTTCTTTTCGCTCTCCGCTGCCGTTCAACTTTTGACAATGCAGGTCAGTGTCGAGCATGAATTCAGCCGTTCGAAGACTTCTCCTTCGCGTCAGGCTTAGCGTCTGCTGCCGAAGAAACAAAGGTCCGCACCTTGCTCTACTGCGTGGGTCCTCAAGCTCGGGTTATTTTGTCATCTCTCAAGACTGACACGGAAACATACGCCTCAAGCAGTCAAAGAAAATTCAGCGGATCAATGAACTTTGTTCACCGGGTCAATGAACTCTACGAGTCCAACTGGTTTGACGAACGCAACCAGCTGTGTGGCGAGACTGTTGATGCGTTCTACACTGTACTCAAGAACACGGTCAGGAAATGCAACTACCCTCTTACGGTCGAGGATCGTCTAGTGCGCGACTGTTCTGTTGTGGGTCTACTATACTCGCACCTGTAGAACCAGCTATGCCGCGTCTCGAAGATAAAGATGCGCTGACTAAAGCTCGCCAGCCTGATGATGCTGAAAAGGAAAAACAGGCACGCAGTTCACATGCAAAGCCTCTCGGCAACGTTCGGTCCAGTTTTCCAGTCTGACTGCAGCGCTGAAAACATAGTCTAGCGGATAAAAAAAAGCAACCTTGATGAGACGGCGTCAGTGAAGCATGGAACGCGACGCGCGCGTCTTGCGCCTTGCATCTGTCGGCGGATTGTGGCTGGGATGCATGGGATACGCGCGCACGCGTGTATTTTCAGCGTGCCCCTAACGGCGAATGTCAAAGACTTCGAGACGGGGCACTGTGAGCAACGCAGCTCACTCTGGTCAGTGCACGGTGCCTAAGCAAGCGAGTGGCCGCAGCCGCCCAGACGCGTCTCAACGCTCCTCTCGTTCAGAGGTTAACCAAGATCGCGTCTCATCGAGCGTTACCTGCGACTCCTGTGGTTTGCTGGCACCCTCATGTTATGCGAAGAATTGCCCTGCCAGGAAAGCTACATGCAACTTATGCCATAAAAGAGGACACTTCGATGCAGTTTGCCGTTCACGGAAGAAGCGTCACAGCCACATTCAACTGTTCGCAGTAAATGCCTCTCACGAACTTCATCGTTTCGTCAGCGTTGAAGTCAATAGACGCGCTCTTCGCTTCAAAGTGGACTCGGGGGCCGATTCGTCTGTTGTTCCTCCAACCTTCGAGGGACTCCCTGATTCGCTTGACCCGCCAGGAGGCGAGCAACTTATTTGGCCGGGACGCAACAGATACTTCATGGGTACGTTTTCTGTAACTTTGACCTGGTGTTCTCGCACCATCCAACAGAAACTCTATGTGGTGCAAGGTATTGACACACCTCTGCTTGGTTATGAGGCGATATTTGGACTTGGTGTCATCCACCGCCGGCGTCATTGACGTTGGTCTCAGCAAAACGCCCCAGGCATTGCCTGTTCCTGTCCACCTGAACTGCAGGTGGGGTGCCAACTAGAGTAGGAGTAAATCATGCATCCTCATCACTGTCTTCACTTGGACTCAGCATTGTTATGCCAGCGAGTCCTCGTCAAACGTCCGTGCCTCTGAAAAAGTCAATCTGGGTCAAGGCCAGCCCGCAGCCCGCCTGGCGCGATCACCTCGACGGCGTGAACATGCGCGGCGCCCCTCTGGCCCATGTGCAGTGAGTCAGCTGCGCACGTGACAGCGAGCCGGCGTCCTCGTGTCAGGTGGTCTGACGCATGGCGCGGCCACCCCATTGGGGGAATCTGCCCTGACGACCAGCGGCGCTTCTGATTGGACATTTTGGTTGGACCCGGTGTAAATAAAAGAAGCCCTGCGGCGCGTCGCGATCGGCAGTCCTGAGAGAGGAGTCCCCATGTCGGAGAGCCGACATGTGTATGAGTCAGCGGTCTTAGGCGAAAGGCTGACCTATGTGTTAGAGAGAAGAGCTCGGCTCTTCGAGTCTCTGTCGGCCCCAGTGCCGAAATTGTAACGCCTCTGTAAATATGCTGTACATAAACCTTGTTTAACTCACCGTCGTCTCGCCCGCTCGTCTTATCAGCTCTGCGCAGAAGCAGTCGCGAGCTGATAAACATACGCTACCAAACGGCTGGTGACCTTCCCGGCGGAGTTGAAAGCAGTGGCGCCTCCGGGGCCGTGTTGGCGTCGCCGTCTTACGCAACAGTGGTGACTTCGGCGGGATCGGTCCGTCGTTCGCAACAGTGGTGGCTTCGGCGGGATCAGGCCGTCGTTCGCAACAGTGGTTGGCAGCTGCGGGATCGGCCGGCGTCAGCGACATCGATGCGGTGAGTGCCTGATGTTTTCCCCTCAGTTCACCAGACTACTCTAGCTCAGGTTGTAGTAGTTTAGAGAAGGGCTGTGTGAAGCATTAGAGTGAGCTTTGATCGTTTCAAGCAAAGTCGAAGTGCTTTGAAACCAAAGTTAATGCAGAGGGGGTAAACACGGGAGTGTGAAAAATTGCTTGCGCGTCTTGCTAGTAGGCTTATAGTGGGTACGGCAAGTAGATTCTTAACAGGGGCAAACAGCAAGAAGCTAGTGTGAACGATGGAGAACCTTAAAGTGAAGGAACTCATCGAAATTTGTGAGGAACTCGGCATTACTTTGGGCCGTGCGAAACGAAAGCAAGCGATCCTTGAGATCATGAAGGATGAGGGAGTGTCGGCTGAGGAAGTCGATGAGGCCTGGGCGGATATCAAAGCACGCCGCGAGGAGGCTGAAAGGCGAGAAGTAGAAACTCGCGAACGTGAAGAAGCTGAAAGGCGCGAACGTCGCGAGCGCGAGGAGGCCGAGAGACAAGAGCGCCTAGAGTTGAAACGACTAGAATTGGCAATCCTACAGTGTTCGCAGGCGCCTAGCGCAGCTTCTCCGATGATTCAGGTCAGCGGTATTAGAATTCGGGACCAACTGCCACCGTTCGTAGTAGGCGAGGACATGGCGAAGTATCTCGTCAAGTTTGAACACGTCTGTGAGCGAAACGCTTTGGAGCGGCCTCTTTGGGCGCGGAACCTGCTAGCTCTTCTTCCCGGCGAAGTGTCCGACGCGATAACTTGCTTGTCGAGGGAAGCGTTTGAGAGCTATGACGAGGTTAAGGAAGTGCTCTTGAGACGCTATAAGTTGTCACCCGAGGCTTTCAGGCAAAGGTTCCGGTATGCTGAAAAGGGGAATGAGTCACACGTTGACTTCGCGTTTCGTCTTAAAGCCGATTTGATTGAATGGCTCAAGGGCGAAGGTGTTTATGACGACCGCGATAAAGTGGTGGAATGCGTTGCATTGGAGCAATTCTACCGCTGCATCGAGGATAATGTCAGGCTTTGGCTGCAGGACAGACTTGGTGAAGTAAAGCTAAACAAGGCAGCAGAGTTAGCTGAGGAGTATTATACTCGCCGAAAGTTGCACAGCAGGGCAGTGCGCGTTGAAAAGGATGAGAGAAAAGAGGGCTTTTCAAAGAAACCTTATCAACGGAGACCCGTTCCGCACCGTAATTTCAAAAAGGACCCGTCTCTTACGAAGGACAGTGTAGGGGAAGGGCAAACAGAAGCGGAGAAATCGAGTGAGGTTTCTACCACACAGGCATTTGAATCGGAAAACAAACGGAAGCCGCTAATCTGCTACAACTGCAAAAAGGAAGGGCACATCGCGAGAAACTGTCAGGAAAAGTTTGCCTTCGCAACGATCCGAGAATCAGAAAAAAACATTCGGTTGTTGGAGCCGTATCTCCAAGAAATTAGGGTGAATGAGAAAACGTGCCGAGCACTTAGAGACTCAGCGGCAACCATGGACGTTGTCCATCCTTCATTGGTGTCTCCGGATGACTTCACAGGAGAATGCGCGTGGATCAGGCAAGTCGCCGAGGAGCAGAGTGTTCGCTTACCAATCGCCACGGTTGTCATTGAAGGCCCGTTCGGTAAGCTTCGCACCGAAGCGGCTGTGTCTGCCGCGCTGAACGATCGTTTTCCTTATCTTTTCTCCAACAACTCGGAGCAGCTTCTCAAAGAGCAGGGCAAATCGTTCTTCCCCAACTTAGCGTGCATGGCCCTCACGCGATCGCAAGCGCGATAGCTTTCGCGGAAGCTTGACCTGGTTCCATGCGGTGAACTCTCAAGTGACCTTGTCGGCGGGTCGACGGAACCCCAGAAAGGAAAGTTTCCGCATGAGTCATGTGAGCAGTCACGCGAGCGGCCCGTCGCCGAACCTAGCTGCGCGGTTTCCGGAGAAAGGGGAGACGACATGGCGCCATTGAGTCAGAGCGAGAGGGTTGCAACGCTCTCGCCTGTAGCGTAAAGTTGGAGCGAGCTGCCGAGAGTTGATCGAGAGACGCTCATTCGAGAGCAGCGTGAGGATTTCTCGATTGGAGCGCTAGTGGAAAGCCAAATTGAAGCGCTAGTGGAAAGCCAGAAAAACGCGGCAAAAGTGCGGTCGAAGGAGCACTACGAGAAATCGGGGAAGAAGCGCGCTTTTGAAGTTGATAATCAGGTAATGCGGCTGCAGCCATCCAAAAGAAACAAGCTTGAGGTTGATTGGGAAAAGCCCGCCAAAGTATTATCGAAGCCTTGCGATACAAATTATGAGGTGCAAGTAGGAAGGCGGCCGGACAAAATTTACAACTTGATGAAACCATACGTTCAACATCAAGCGGTCGTAAATCTGTTGTTGAATGCTTCAGAGGAAGAGGAAGCGGAAAGTTTGAGTTCTAGTGAGGTGATCGAAAGGGGATCGAAAGTAATCCGGGAGCAGATAAACCTAGAGCCTAGCTTAAGTGAAGGAGGACCTGAGAAAGAGGACCTGAGAAAGATTGGTTCCGAGTTTGGAGACGTGTTTTCGGACCGCCCCGGAAACACGAGGGTGATCGAACACGATATCGAGCTAAGCGGTGAGGAGTCAATCCGTAGCAAGCCGTATCGTTGTTCCCTTGTGCAACGTCGAAAGTGTGAGCCGCTCTTGGTGCCGCATAGGTATCGTCGCCTAAAAGTGGCCGGTTACTGAAGTGGAGCATGTTGCTTCACAGCGCAACTTTGACGTTCGCTAAAAAAAAAGAAGAGAAAGCTATACGCTAATGCAGGTGCATTGAGCAGTGCGTTCTAGCTAGTACCTTCTCAACCTTTCGGTTTCTGGCTGGCGATTCGGGGCAAAATTTTGACCTCATCACGACCTGGGCTGAGCGCTCTCGTTCAGAGTGATCTCAAGGGGCCAACTTTGTGGTATTCTAATTCGTTACGTTGTTGTACGTGGGGAAAAAAATTGAGTTGTCATTTTAGGGGTCTTTTGTCCCACATGTGCCTCTTGATGTAGAGGGAACAAAATTCCGATAAACACGTAGATAGGTATATGTTGTACTATACTTCGTCTGGTGTTCTGTCGGGTGACCGAGGGCACTTGCTTGTGTCGTGTGTTGTCTGTTGTCGATCCGTTCTTGGCAAGTTGCAGAACCATCGACAAGTGCTGAAACCGAAGATGGTCAGAAGAGACGAGTGAAGCTGGTCGACAAGTTGTGGCGACAAGCCAGTGGAGCTGGGATCCGTCGTCAAAAATGGGATGTGTTCCCGGAACAGTTTGGAGCTGTATTCTCCCCATGGCCCTGGAGGCGAACCTGGAAGGACCTGGCGAACGAGCGCACCTGACATCCGAGCCCCGTGGAAGCAGCTCGTCTTTCCGGTGCATTGTCTGGCGGCGGGGGTGCTGTTATGCCAGCGAGTCCTCGTCAAACGTCCGTGCCTCTGAAAAAGTCAATCTGGGTCAAGGCCAGCCCGCAGCCCGCCTGGCGCGATCACCTCGACGGCGTGAACACGCGCGGCGCCCCTCTGGCCCATGTGCAGTGAGTCAGCTGCGCACGTGACAGCGAGCCGGCGTCCTCGTGTCAGGTGGTCTGACGCATGGCGCGGCCACCCCATTGGGGGAATCTGCCCTGACGACCAGCGGCGCTTCTGATTGGACATTTTGGTTGGACCCGGTGTAAATAAAAGAAGCCCTGCGGTGCGTCGCGATCGGCAGTCCTGAGAGAGGAGTCCCCATGTCGGAGAGCCGACATGTGTATGAGTCAGCGGTCTTAGGCGAAAGGCTGACCTATGTGTTAGAGAGAAGAGCTCGGCTCTTCGAGTCTCTGTCGGCCCCAGTGCCGAAATTGTAACGCCTCTGTAAATATGCTGTACATAAACCTTGTTTAACTCACCGTCGTCTCGCCCGCTCGTCTTATCAGCTCTGCGCAGAAGCAGTCGCGAGCTGATAAACATACGCTACCAAACGGCTGGTGACCTTCCCGGCGGAGTTGAAAGCAGTGGCGCCTCCGGGGCCGTGTTGGCGTCGCCGTCTTACGCAACAGTGGTGACTTCGGCGGGATCGGTCCGTCGTACGCAACAGCATGGAAGTGCTTAGCTCCTCAGTCTGCATGTCTATGCTGCCCCTGACACCAGGCTCGCGGCATGAGCTGTCACTCGCAAGTTCCCTTAGTTTTGGCACTAAAGAAAAGCCTCTGCCCAGCCGAGGCAATGTGGGAGCTGTATCTGTGCCTGATGAATAAAAAGGGAGGTTGAAGATGATGACCACTGTAGTGGAGAGCATTCAACACTCGCAAATCCGGACAATGGTGGTGACTCTTCTGCCACACACATTAACCAACATTGGTCTAGATTAAAGTGTCCACAAGTCATCGTCGTACAGAAGCTCTTGGAAACATTACATGGTAACCTTCGTGAAGTACGGGTACTAAGAACACCTTTTCAAACAATGAAAATAGAATTTGACAATATTTTTCGTAATAATTGCAAAAATCTTCCCAGTCGATATCTAAATGTCATTTTGAAAGACCACCTGGCAAAATTAGACACAAAGATTGTAATAGCAACTGATGCTTCAGTTCGCGAAGAGAAGGCAGGAGTCGGAATTGCATCTTCAGTGTTGGATTGGTCTTTTTCTACTCGTTTACCTGATTTCACACCTATTTATGAAGCTGAATTACTGGAAATTCTCTTAGCGTTACGAAAATTATCTCAATCAGTAACAGATGCTATTATTCTTTCAGACTGCTTGTCTGTGTGTAGTTCATTAACTGTGCCTAATATGTCCACTGCCTTAAAAGTATTTTACGACCTTGCCCCAAGACATTTACGACTCATTCGCTTGGTGTAGATACCAGGGCATAAAGGTTTAACCCTCAATGAATATGCAGATGCACTCGCAGTGGCCTCACATAATTATCCCATAATTTCTATATCGCCGACGCTAGCTTTTATCGCTGCTGCATGCTTTGAAAAATTTGTCATGTCAGATCAGTTTGAAAAATCTCGCTTGGCAACATCGGATTTTTCCCATCTTAAGTACTCTTGGAAAAATCGATGGTGCTTCTCTAGAACGGCGGAGATGTCAATTACGAGACTAAGATGCCGAGTTCCCCCCCCCCCCCGAACTTTTATCTCCACAGGTCTGGTTTGGCACAGCTTCCACTATGCCTCCACTGCAACTATAGTGAATCCCTTCACCATTTCCTCCTAACATGCAGGTTATACACAAACCAAAGGAAGAGACTGTTAGAAGAACCTCTCCATAGGTTGGCTCTAAATTTATCCCTTCCGGTGGTCCTCTCCTTTGGAGCAACTGAACAGGGATTTAGCCACAGGAATGTTTGCGAGGCCCTATGCGATTTTCTAAAGACAACAAAACGATTACAATGTTAAGCTGAGGCATAAACTCACTTTATTTCAAATCATATATTGCGTACCTGACAGGCAGAACACAATATGTAGAAATAAACGGCTTCAAATCTAAGTCATTAAGCGTTACCTCAGGGGTACCGCAAGGTTCAGTTTTAGGACCGATATTATTGTTAACTTACATGACATTTCATGCCGCATAGATAGAAGTACTACAGTGCGACTTTCTGCAAACGACTGCCTAATTTATAAAGAAATACACAGGAAAGCTGACCAAAAAACGCGTAATGATAATCTTCATGCTGTCAGTAATTGGTGTACTGAATCTAAAATGGAAATAAATCAAACTAAAACAGTTGCTTTGCGCGACACAAACAAAAGTAAGCACGTCTTCCATTCCAATTATAATCCATTTTCTACCCGCCTGTCTACCGTCAATCAAATAAAATATTTAGGTGTAACAATATCCAGTAATCTAAATTGGAGGAACCATTTGGAAAACATTTGTGCAGTGGCGGAGAAAAAACTATGGTACTTGTGAATAAAATTAAGACTTGCTAAGACTCCCGTTAAACTAGCAGCATATCTTACGTATATTTGACCAACATTGCAATATGCCAGCATTGTGTGGGATCCCTCGGAAATCGGCCTCACTAATATGCTAGAAAGAATACAAAGGCGAGCTGCCAGGTTTATTCTTTCAAAGTACTCCTCGACTGAGTCAGTAACAGAAATGCTACGCTCTCTTCAACTGCCCTCTTTAGCCAAACAACGGCAATTGGCAAGGATGAAGTTCTTGTTTTTATTGTCAAAAAATAAATTAAACATAAACACAACAAAATACTTAACGCCACGCCGCTGAAGAAATCTAAGAAGTGTAAACGACTACACATACGAAGTGCCACAACAGCGTGTCAATGTATATGCAAATTCATTTTTTCCAAAAACAATTCCTCAGTGGAATGCTTTGCCATTACCACTGGTTCATTGTGATTCGCTGGAAAAATTTGAGGAAGGGCTCAAAGATATTTTTCTGTAAGCATGGTGTACTATGTTAATTTATTGCAATTTATTTGTATGCTTAATACGACAGCACTGTTCTTCTTTTAGCCTCAATGCCGGTGTTTCCAATGTATGTCATGTAACATTTCCAAGTTTTTCCAAGTGTTGCTATTTAAATTGCTGTATTATTTGAATGTATTGATGTTTGTCATTCTTAGTAAGTCCCACCCCTGTAACAGCCAAAAGGCTAACAGTATACGGAAAATAAATAAATAAAATATTAGCCTGTTCGTTCTTTGTATTACCTCTATTTTATTTCTAATCTATTGTTTACCAATTGGTTCTTTGTTTAAACATCGTTATCTAAATAATCCAGCCGGTAAAACAACTCCACCTCACAAATGAGGCACCGTCCTTTTCATGGCCGATCCCCTGCAGTGGGTTGCGCCAGAACTCTGGGGAACAACCAACCAACCAACATTTCGACAGGAACAAGTGCCAGACTGCTCGAACAAGTGTCATAGACAATGTCGAGCACACTGTCATCGAAACGAATCCCAGTTCATATCAAGCTCAGGCCCAACTGGCCATTCACTAGTGATCTTGACCACAAGGACAGAAGACAACGACAAGATAAGGCAAGAAGTTACAATGTTGACCGCGCTTTTAAGGATCTATTTGTCCTAAAAGAAGGGGAAGGAGTGTGTATGCAGAACGTGAAAGTGTGGGCTAGAGTTCAGAGTCCTGATCAAAGGCCACGCTCTTTGAGGTTCGGATGCCCAGTGGTGTTCTTGCCCAGTTTATCAGTGGTGGTACTTACCCGATTTCTGTGGCATAATCCTGACAGGAAACACAATATTGGCTGCCTTGAACAACGTGTCCCTACTAAAAGTGAGTAGAATCAAAACTTGCAGGCTACCATGTTTCAGACACAGGCATGTTTTGCTGCGAGGAGCCTTTGTTAGGAATGGGGTCGCATCGCCCGTGCGAACACGCTATTTTGTCATACCAAGGCAGTCTCGAGGACAAGTCGACGTAGAACCAAAAAGCTTTATAAAAGTATTATGTCATTCAGACGTGACTGATCAGAAATTCAGCATCTCAGTGATAGTCGCTATGTGCTTATCTGCACAGGTGCTTCTCGTCAAGTTCCAGAGTGGAAATTTTTGACCTACACCAGGTATGTACAATTTAGTGCTGTCCATTTCACATCAACCTGCTTATGATTCCCCTATCGATGTGGTGGTGCAGCACTCGCGAAGTGACGTGAACTCTTCGTTGAAATCACTCATGCGAGAGCGTAAAGCAACTTATTGGTCTGTCAGACGATGTACGTGGGAAACAAACCCTGAAATGACTTTTTGCCCAGGATGAATCATCAAAGCCGCACCCTTTTCACTCGCTGCTTCGCACACCATTCCCCGTGCAGACAGCCGCTACTGTGAATGATGCCAAGTTTGCGAAATGTTACACATATTTTGTGACTGCCCACTTTACACATTAAACCAAGAACGCTCGCTCCAACGCAGACAGGAATAGCGTTCCCAAGGCTAAGTTAAAATAGCATTTTGTTGTCAATGTGCGACGAGACAAAGAGAACGACTGCTACCAGGGTAGTCATTGGCTCTTTAGGGCATAGAATCGGACACCAGACTTTTACAAAACCAGCACTATGTGTTTCATACATACATACCACTTACCTCCGCATTGTCACTCATTTTTTTTTCTCTTTTAGCCGCTGCCGAGTACCAGGCTAGTAGAGTGCAATAGCTCAGACCAGCCTCTCTGCCTCCTAATAAATTACCTTTCTCAGAACTTATAACAAACAGGGATAAAACTAATCTTCGGTTATAACAAAGCGACTGAGAAATTGGTGTGGCCATTCGTACGGTCCCTGGAATACATAGGTTCATAAAGAATTCTCGCAAATGAAGCAATTTTCATGTCAGATGAAACTCTATTATCATGAGGTTTAACCAACTATGGCCGAATTCAGCATTTTTCTGTGTCTTTCTCATTACCACTGAACAGCAACAGATCAGAGGTGTAAAACAAGCCCTATCAGTGGATTCCAAATTGGACACATTACTGGCGGTGCACCTTGGTCAGCGATCGAAAATGGTTGAAAAGGGAATGTTGCTGAAGGCAACAATTTGACAAGAAGTGCCTTCACCAGCGTAAGTCCCCGCAGACCGTCAAGTTGTGGCTCAACAAAGGAACACCAGTTGGACACCAAGATTGGAATGGTGTCTCAGAATGTGTGGACAGATGAACACAACTTTTTCTAACAGATGAATTGGCTTTAGTGACGGTAAGCACAAAACCACGTTATTCAACCCACAATGGCACAAAACAAAAGACAATGTCTTTGCAACATGAGGTAAACAACATCATGATCAATGATAATATACGTCCTGATATAACGTCTCGGATGTTTCCAACATAAAAAAGTTGCCTGGATCGTTACCCATTTCATCATCTCGCTCTTCAATTATATATCGCACATACAACAAACTTCATGCAAGAACGTAATGACACCCACAATTCCATCTTCCCACACGACACGGCAACAGCTGGTGGTTGTGAATATATAGTATCTCAATGGAATGAGTACTTCACCATTCTTTTTTTTTTCATTTTTTCCTGCAGTGAGCTCAAAGATTTAATGCCTGCCACACTTCCCTCAGTTCCTTCAAATTCGGTGTGTATATAATATTGATTAATACGTGGCAGTGGCCACCCATTGCAGGCATCGATTCCCAACTAACTGTTTGAGAGTTTCGCTCTCTGAACAGCACGTCACGGCCAAATCCCTTTCTTTTTCTGCAGCAACTCTAATAACACTGACACACATTTAACCTGGGGCAAATTTCTGCACATAGGATGGTCAGGCTATGACCACCCAAAAAGTTTTTCTGATCCAACCCTGAATGTTGGAAAAGTCTTAATGACAAGTGGATTCGCAAGAAAGCATGCACTTCCCTCAAGAGCATGATTCGTCTCCAACGAGAAATCGCATGCACAATGTCTCATCAGTCCATAATCCCGCACAATTGTCATCACAGTGCAAAACCAAATGAATCAAACAGACAATTAGGTCATGTAAATCAATGAGGACATTGCTGCCTTTGTGTGTAGTATTCTAATTGTTATATAAATGTAAATAAATAAGGGCATAAAATCATCCTTTCAGTTGGTGCGATTCCATCGATGGAAAAGGCAATTGTTCTCCATTTCATTGCGTCATACATATTAACAAGCCCCATCAAAGAAAAAAAAACTGCCTTTCACACGCTAAGGCACTTTTCAGGATTCGGCAATGCATCGACCGCTGCAGCCATCACTCTTGTAAAAGACAATTCATCAAAAAAAAAATTCTCTTTCAATCTAAGTCACACTAAGTCACTTCACAGGTTTCAGCAATGCATTGACCGCGGCAGCGATCACTCTTGTAAAAGACAATTCATCGAAGAAAAAAATCTCTTTCAATATGTCACTTTACAGGTTTCAGCATAGCATTGAAGGCTGCAGCCATCACTCTTGTAAAAGACAATTTATTGAAGAAAAAAATTCTCTTTCAATCTAAGTGACTTTACAGGTTTCGGCAATGCATCGACCGCTGCAGCCATCGCTCTTGTACAAGACAATTGAATAGGCGTCAGTGATTTACGACAGTAACGACTCCCCGAAGCATTAGGAGCCTCCCTCGCATCCTCGATGTCGCAGGTGACGAAGTCTTGTTCAAGCGGCACATCGAGTAATTCTCGTCGCCCCCTTAGGCCTGAAATCACACGGCCCATTTCCCATGTACCATCTGCGAGCTTTACACAGCGTGTGAAAAAATTAACAAAACCCAAGAATAAGAAAAATAATGAAATACAAGTGCTGTGTAAAGACGCACATGTCACCGGACTAGCCACTGCCTCAGTTTCCATCTACACAACAGCGATCACTTGTTCGGAGTCCCGAAGTCCCCAATGTCCGTGACCTCGCAGACAAGCAAGTCTCGTCCGGTGAGGAGCGAGTCGTCGTCCTCTTCGTCCTCCTCGATTTGCATGTCCCCGCCCGCCACGTCCTGTTCGAGGAGCACCCGGGCATCCGTCACCTGCTTGAGCAGGCCCCGCGCTTCCTCCTTGGTCTCGGGAAACTCTGTGCACTTGTGCGCGTACTCATACGCCGCATCCAGGTCCTTCTGGGCCAGGTGGTGCCTGGCCAGGAAGCGGCAGGCGTGAGCCAGGTCCTCGCGGTCTGCCCGGTAGCACTGGCTCTCGCACTGCCGTACGTAGTCGGTGAATGCTGCGCAGGCCTGAGGAGAGTCGCAAAAGAGAGGTTCTCTATCTTTTCTTTAGTCACACAAGATTCGCAGCATCAACGGCATTATTGTGCTCGCTATAAAACAAATCAAAGTCTTTTGGTTTGCAACCTCGCGCAACAACAGGTCCCAGTCCCATAAAACCAACAAAAAGAAAGATTTAGGAAGGTCTGTCCCTGGTACTCTTTATCTTGACACTCATGATTACTTCAGGATGACACATAATGCGGGACATGCAAATATAGAGATGCCATAATCCCAGTTTCATTCTCGCATATAAAGTCAAACAACTTGAAACAAAATGTTTTTGCAGTGTTCATCTGAGGCCATTCCAAGGTTATTTTCATACATGTTGCGTTACCACTGCCCCCCGATACACCTTAGAATGCTTGAATGAATGCATTTCAAAGCTTTTACAGAACGGGATGAATCCCACAAGGAGCAGGCATACATCAGTAAAGACCTTATGTACCTTATGTAAGGTTTGAGTTCAGCTTCTTTAACATTTCAAGATTTTTTCATCGAGTACTCCCTAATAGCGACTCGCGACCTAAAATACAACTGACAGTTGGATAACGATCACTTTTATTGATTTATATCACTGGTATCTAGATTTATTCAAATCAGCCACCAAGCGTGCCATGTTTAGTACTGGGAGCAATTCACCTACAGATCGCGCCACAGTTGACCACCACTTTTTGGCCTTTAAAAATTCTTGGCACTACCCCTCTAACTGTCGAGTAACAGTAACACACAACCGTACGATGACAACGCAAAAGTGAACCACACCTGTTCACACTCGCCGAGGCACTCATAGACACGCGCCAGCCTGAACAGGGCGAGCCCCTCGAAGTCTCCGAGAGAGTGGGCCCGCCAAAAGCACTTCTTGGCCTCGTGGTGCTTGTCCAGCTTTTCGTACGCCTCGCCCAGTGCCACCATCATGCGCGAGTCATTGGGCCGCAGCTCCTGTGCTTGCCTGCATGTTGCCCGTATACTGTCAAACCTCCTCCTTATAGCAAAGTTGCACCTTATACCCTTGTCACACGGGTAGTCTAGCCACAATTAAGTACAACGGCTATTAAGTCCAATGGCTGTTGTACCTAGTCACACGACAAACCTAACTGCAGTTATTCTGCTACATTTTTGTAAATGGAGGTAGGCAAGCTCTGTTAGCGTCGTAAACTGACAACATGGCGACCCCCTCGTCGAACAGGAGCCACTAGTCTTCCAGTGAATTATCCAGCCAAAAGCAAGTCAACTGGACCGTTGAGATGATGCAGATGTTGATACGCATTTTGGAATATAAAGTGTGTGTACAAATTATGTGTATAAGCACTGCCACGGAAGACTTGCTACTTTAATGAGTCTTGACAACGAGACACGTATCGCGACGTGCGGCTACACAGCTTGGTTGCTACCGGGTCGTTTCAAACGCAAAGCTACGGGTTGGAAACAAACTGTTTTTGCGCAGAATGGTGCTGTTCTTGAACTTGCGCAATCATTTGCTACTAATGGCACTATGTCTCTTTAACGTCATCATTGACTAAAGTTAAAACTATGTTTGTTGTATGCATATAAGTTGGTCCGTGCTGCAAGCGTGTGACAGCGCCTTTGTGCGGTTTACGGTAACTGCAGTTACATCCGCTAACTGCAGTTGAGTATGACAGTGGTTAAGCTTACCTGTGTGACAAGGGTATTACACGAAAGTAAGTCCATTACAACCAAATATTTCTTATAAAGGCATATTCCTAACACTCTCTATACTGAAATAATATTAATTTACTTCGTTATAACAAATATTTTGTTATATCCGGGTTTCTTATATTGAGGTTTGAGTGTACAGTATACAGTCGACATCCACGAACTTGACATCTATCAATATCAGCCTGGCTACGCCAAACAGAAGGCGAAGGGCTCTTACATGTTTCACCAATCAGTGCGGTCCTGTGCTTGCTGACGCCATGTTTTCCGTCGCAGGCTTCATAACCTTATCTTCCCACTCAATTTTCTGCTTGCTGCTCGCATGCATGCTTTCACTTGAAATGCATGTTACTTTCAATAGCCAGTGGTTCTCATGATTTCACGCTACATGCTCTGCCCATGCCCAATTCTTCTTTCTGATTTTGAGTTAGATGTCCATAACACCTGTTTATTCCCTGACCTAATAATAATATCTGGAGTTTTACATGCTAAGGTTACCATATCATTATGAGAGATGCCGTTAGTGGAGCGCTTTGAAAATTTTGACCATCTGGAGTTCGTTAATGTGCACTGATGTCGCACATTATGTGAGCCTCTACCATTCGCCCTTAATTCGAAATGCGTCCGCCGCGACCAGGATCGACCCCGTGACCATCGGGCCAGCAGCCGAGCACCCTAACTACTACTCCACCGTGCTAGATTGTTCCCTGATCCAGTTTCTTCCCTTCCTGTCCCTGAAGGTTCCACCAATCATTTTTGTATATGGCTCACTGTACTGTCCTAAATTTTACTGCTACAAGACTAACGAAACTGGTTAGATTATCTGACAGATCGAATAATGCAAGAGACAGACAAGATATCGAAAGTCATTTCACAGTTGCCCCATTAGAACACATCTCCAAATAAAACGTGCACCACTGTTTGATAGGTTAAAAGTAGGAAATGAACATCATATTGGCGTAGCAGGCTGTATATTTCGAGCTTGTAGGCTACAGACTCTTGTCATTTCCGCTTGTGCAATCAAAAACTCTCAAAATGCAGCGAAATCACAAATTCATCGAGTGCTATAGTTTATTTATTTATTTACATTTCACCTACATTGCCGTAAGGCATTTCATAGGGGAGGTGCACATGAGTAATTTCACTACATAGTTTGCAATCGATACAATATATACAACAAATACAACAACACTCAAAATATTTTAAGAAAAAACGCTCAAATAATGGTGAGCGACACAAATTGCAAACAATGTCACAGTCATGCATTTGTAAACACCCACAGGCTTCGCGACAACAAGCCATTCTTAGTGGCAGTGATATTGTAGGCGTTGTTACAAGGAAGAAAAAAAGGATTCATAATAAGTTTCATTGAATATATCATACGGTAGACAGTTCCACACCTGTATTGTTTTTACAAAAAACGAACTACCAGAAAAGTGGGTTTTGTAGGGGTATTTCAATATTTTTCGTGAATGGTCTCATCGATTTGAGACGTTAGTTGGTGCAAACAGATAATCAAGAGGGTTAATGGCATTTCCATTGTAATAAATACAATGAAAAACTTGACACAGTTTCTGCTTCCTTACCACCAGTGGCTCTCATTTCAATGTTATGCGAAATGGGGACGTATGGGGGGCGAAGGCATGGCAAAACAGGGTTGGAGACAACTCAAAACCTTTATTTCTCGTTTATGGACCTTTCGAGAGCATGTGCCCTAATGATGCCACGTGAATCGCCATTTTGACATCACTAGGAGTGCAAAAGAAAGGGGAGTAAACGCCAAGAGAGAATAACCTGCTCGATTGTGTATCATCAGAAGATCTTTTAGGGCCCTAATGTAGCCACGGCATGCAAACACAGACACAAGGGAGTAGGCAAGACACTTTAAACGCTGCTTTCAAAATATCAAACCTGCAGAAAAGAAGGTGAAGTGTTGATTTTGTGGCCATGTTTCTCGCTCGGGTTAAAATAAGAATAATAGTAGCGCAGCGGCGGCGTGGTCCTTCGCAGGATTTCAGCGGCAACTTGAACGGCGTGACCAAGCATGGGCAGTGGCGGGTGCACAACTCTACCCTTGACTAAGGGACAATGTTACATGATGACGCCGTCGTAAGACATCACCATGACATCGCGGGGCATGAAAGAGAACATTGAACTGACCTGTAGTAGTAGAGGCAGTAGTTCGGCATCTTGAGTATCTCGTAGGTCTGGCCCAGACCGTACCAGGCCCGATAGTCCCGGCGGTTCACCTCGATGGCCTGCCGGTACGACTGGATGGCGGCATTGGTGTTCTTCATCTCCATGTACTCGTGGCCCATGAGAGTCCACGCCGCGAAGTAGTTCGGGTTGAGCCGCAACGCACGGGCGAAGTAGAGAACGGCCTTCTCATGCTGCGAGCGGAGCGAGTAGAAGTTGCCAATGACGCAGCATGTCTCGGGCCTATACTTGTCAATGGCGCACACGCTATGGGCCAGGTGGCTCAGCTCAACACGCAGCTCCTTGACATAGAGCAGGTTGGAATAGATGTCCATGTTGTCCAGCCGGTACGGGTCAACCTTGCGCAGCTTCTGGAAGCACTCGATGGCCTTGTCGACGACCCGCATGTTGTGGTAGGCGATGGCGACCTGCGTCATGAAAAGTGTAAAAATGCCACAATGTTACTCTTGCAGTGAAATCCAAATAAGGTAGAAGTTCAGGGGAAACATGGTAGCTTGAAGGGATTGAAAACACTTTGAATGTGGTGCTGTAACTGGAGCCAATGTTCCATCAGGCAGACTTGTCTCTTTCAAGGCTGCGATGGCCTATCTTAGCGCATGCATTTTCATGCTTCTACCGCAAAGGGGGCTGGAGTAGGGGGTGGTGTGGCGAAATCAGTGAGTCAAAAGGAAAGAGGAAACAGTCAGCAAAAATAAAAAAGGTGGTGGTCTGGGTGGTGTTGGGGGACTCGGAACGTAAGTGCGGTAGGGAAAGTAGCATGTTTGTCGAATTACAGGTTTCGAGTGTGAGCACCACCAGACAATGACTACTTCGTGGTGGTGATAACGGCTGAAAATTCCTAGAAGTAAGGCATAATTCTCACTGGTTTCCAATGTGTATCTACTGTAGTGGACAGCAGCAATTACGCCGGAGGGCAAGGCATCAGGTTTGCCCTCATCAGGTTACGCATCAGACAAAGCATCGCTATTCGAGGAAACAGGAAACAGTGCGAGAAATGCGACAATGACAGACAGACCAAGCACTGACTTACAACCCGGGTCTGTCTGTGTTACTGCCCCTTCTTTCGCACTGTTTTCTGTTTCCTTGAATATGCACCAACTGGCCCAAATAAGCACTCTAGTTCATCGCTATCACTAAGATCATTCGTTTGTTTGGAGGCTGCTAGAACTACCAAGATGATGCAGAACTGCAAAAGTAGTTTGATGTCAAAATAAGAACATGGCGCCACAACATTAGTGTCACTGATGTGTTGAGGATGCAAAATGCCCCGAATGCCTACGATGCCCACCGCATCAATAATTTGCTGTTCAATTCGAGAATAGTTCATGGTGACCAGTAAAAGTGTGTTAACTGAACCTCCCGAGTGCTGTAGGTCACAAACCTAGTATTTTTTAAAGCAGGGATTCTCAAGCATTTTGAACTCAGGGAGCCCTGCTAGGCTCTGTTAAGTCTCTCTTCGCTTTTATGCAAGCATTTTTTATTCGATTCTCGCTACATTCACGTGAAATAAACTTTAAAATAAGCATACATGAAAAACTGATCCACTGAAATGCAACAGAACTCTCCTTGCATTAAAAAATCGGTACAAGGCTCAGGAACACTCGGGTCCAGCCACATGTCCACTGCTGGGTTCAGCCGATTCCGGTGCCTATTTTTACAGTAGGCTAGTGATGGGAATGCCTACTCACAAGTTACATTGTTGCAAAAAGACTAGAGTACAGCATGTCCACTGCCTTATCTTCCTATCTTCAAATAGGAGAAATGCGCGTAGGAGTAATATAAGGCTTCAGAGATTCAAGTGCAACCCTAAACTCGTGGCCCGTTTTCGGAGTACGGCTGGCTAGCTGCGGGTGGGATTCATTGCGCAGTGCATGCTTGTTCTGTGCACTCTGTGTTCCATGAAAGAAACACGGAATGCACAGGACAAGCGCTGCATGTTCCTTTTGTAATCGTCTCTACCATGCATCAGCCATGCAAGCATTTCAACTAGTCCAGCTTTCTATTCTATTGCCTTCATTATCCAAAGCACCGGCATGTCAGCATGAACTTGGTTATTTTTCATACTTTGGCTGCATTAGCTCAAGAGAATTTTCTCATTTTTCATGTTGAAGTTGCTAGCTCCCTCTGAAGACATGGTAATCCATTTTTAATGTTTACTAGGGGTGTGCAAATAATCAATTTTTGAATATTAAATGCGAAGCATTTCTTGGCGTACTGCAAGCACTTTTGGCATCCGCCCGTCCATCTGTCTGTCTAGCTGCTTACGACTGGGTGCTCTAGTGATTAGCCCCTTAACTTGGCATCAACCAAAATTAATATGGGAGGACAAGATGGTTTGACGAATACGAAGCACTAGTCAAAACTTGAATAATGTGGCAATCCCGTCACGTCCATCATCAAACACTTCCCGTTAAAAAGTGGCACATACCTGAGGGCGCGCGTGTGCCACTGGTATGCACGCGTGTGCCGCAGAAGGCTGAAACTTAGTAACTCCCTGGGAAAGCGAGAACACGCCTGGGTAATTTCAATGGGTGAGCGTTAAGAAGAAGCTGACATCAGCAGCATTGACCCAATGAATGCATACAATAAATAACAGGGTCTCAGCAGGTGTCGAACCCAAGCATTCTGTGTGGAAATAAAGTATTCTACCAAAGAGCCGTGCCAGGTCGAGGAACCACTTTTCAAATAGATCGCAATGTTTATGAAATGTCAAACAAAATGAAGGGGGGTGGGGGGCAATTCAATTTTATAAACATTACATATCTACTTCTATCATACAGCCGTCGTGTCAGGCTAACGTCAATTCTAGTTAGGTATCATTTGCTGAAGTTGATTTATGTAGCAGTGTCCAGGGCTATCATCTTCTAGAGCACCAGCACTTCATATCAGCTTATTGCTTCTGGTGTTGTTCATACTCGTGTTCCTGTTGGCATTGTTGCACAAGTGCAAACAACTTGTTATTTGAGCATCTGCAACTGTTCAACATATGTCTATGTGTGCAACATTTATACATATATTTAGCATCATTTCATGAAGTGTCCCTCAATAAAAAAATTACAATGCGGTCACCTTCCCTACAAATGCTTCGCATAACGTATATTTCCGAGGTACGCAGGATCTGCCAAATTTTTTAAATAGAGTTTGCTATTTGATTTGCACCAGAATTTCTCTATTCAAACTTCCCGAGGACAAATACACTTAAGGTTCAAAGTGACCCCACCAGATTTTCAATATGTGTCACCCCGTCTCCCTCTCGAAACTGCAGCAAGGTTATCTTTCAAGCTCTACTACGGCCGCAAATGTATTCACTCAAGAAAACACTCGTTCCAACGTGGAGATGATAGAAGAGGCAGAGAGGTAGGGGGGCTCAATTAATGCCGTTTTGGACTGGAAATTTGTGCAGGATTTTTTTAGCGTCCAAAATTTCAGAAAATCTTATACATGGATGTCCAAATGGCAGATTTGGAAAGGGAGTGGTGCACTCTTGTCCACCTCGTGAGTTGGGCTTCCACAGAAGTTTAGAAGGGTTGGGAAATGGCTGAGGACATAACGTCTTAGCCTTTTGCCTGTTAAGTGTTTTCGGCAACAAATAGTTGAACCAAGTCACGTAAATAAATACAAATCTACCTCTTCATTGTCTCACTCTTGCTAATTAAGAAGACTATGAAACACCACAATTTGATGTTGCTATCTCCTAAAAATATGCTGAGGCATCCTCTCCAGTTTTTCTTTCTTCCATTTTGCTACAAAGTTTCAAATATTCTAGGAATATTCGAAAAGTGTTCAATCACACTTTCCTATTCAAATTCACTTCACACCTAAAATTTTCCTGTTTGCACAGCTCCAATTTTCATTCGTCAAGGTTTATGCAGGCCCTACCTCATGCGGTTGAAACTTGTGACACCAGTGCGCGAACTTCAAACCAATGTCACCATATGCCTTTTCTTCTTGCTCATTTTGCAGCTGAATTGACAAGCATTTTCTTGAGATAAAAGTGGTACGTTTGGTACTTTGGAAAGGCAACTTAAGGGGGGGACATGGCACTTGAAGAAACTTTCTTGTTTCTTGACCAATTTTGATGAAACTTGGCAAGTGTGCATATATATGTGTGCTGATTACAAAAGTGCAATTATTTTTATTGTGTTAAGTGCAGTTTTTAAAATAATTAATATTTCATGTGCCTTCTGAAGAGCAAGCTTTTGTCTAAATTAAGAATGTTACGAAGTAAATAAGCATAACAAATAAATCTGGAATTAAAGCAGATTGCAGTGCAATAAAAAATGAATGTTCTAAACCAGCTAGAAGAAAAGTTATGGAATGTTGAACAGTTGCCAGTGAAATTCTAGCTTGAAATCGACTTGCACACAAATGTTCAACGTACCATAACTTTTGTTCAAATTGATTTAGAACATCCATTTTTGTTGCACTGCACACAGTCCTGATTCCAGATTAGTGTGATATGCCAACTTATTTCGTAGCTCTCCTGGTTAAAAAAAAATCTTGCTCCCCAAAAGGCACATGAAATATTCTGTATTTTGAAAACTACACCTTATACAAGAAAAATAATTGCATATTTAAAGTCGGCACACACATATGCATAAGCTCACCAAGTTTCATAAAAATCAATCAAAAAATAAAAAACTTTTTTAAAGAGCAGTGCCTCTCCTCCATAATATAATGGAAATCGTTTTTCTATTCACCATCCCCTTGCCCTGCAACACTTTTTGAGCATAATCATAAAATGCTGCCGATCGGTAGTAGAGGCTTTCGAGAACACGCGAGCCAAATGTAATAGCGCAGCACACGGCCTGGAATTCGCAATATATTATCAAAGTCAGCTAAAAATTGGTTTCTTTTCCCTCGACAAATCAGGGAATATGCCTCAAAATCAAACATAGATTACCCATCTATCAGCCATTGGATGATTTGAACATGGTGCACTCGGTTCTCTCTTGTCCACGAATGCACGCGTGATCGCACTGAAAAAGCCGCATATTTAATGAAAAAGCGAAAGAAGAAGTGCTCAAGGTCACGAGGCGAGCGTGACGTTTTTTGTTTGCCCCTCCCATCCCTCACTGCTTATCTTCCAGCGCTTTAGTCGGGATGAGAGAAGAGAGAATGCGATTGCAACGTGTGACAAATATTTGTAACTCCGCTCGTACTGGACGGATTCTTAAAATTTCTGTGGCGTTGAATCTCAGAGGCTATATGCTTTGCCAGTAAATTCCACAGTTACTCAAAAAAGTGTTTAAGGGCCCTTTTAAGGCATTTCAGACCTGAGCCTGAGAGAGTAGTGAAACAAATTTTAGATATTTTCTGATTGTTACGCTGAATAAAAGCACTAACATCGAAAACCCTGAAAAGAGCACTGTAGTGGCTGGGAATACATCCAATATATTTTAATACCACTACCTTGAAAAAATACTTTCAACATTGTGGGGGTGGCTCTTACGTGATGTCTCATTGCAGTGTGATGTAATGGGGAGACAGCAATTCGCGACGTACTACCGGCAAATCTGTCATGTGCTCGTGGTGTATGTAAACAACAATGAGTGAATTGTCGTCCAATGACCATCCTCCCACCCCGACAGTCACTCCTGCGTTTAGGCTGCATGCAAGGCGAAGAGTTCGCAAGCTCAGTGGTACTGTGTTAGCTCAGTGAACTAATGTCTATAGCAATGGGGCTGGCTTGCTGAGGCTCGGCGACAAGAACTTTAATATCAAAGCAAAATGTTTTGTACACACTTTCTGAATATGGTGCGTGGAAAGCAGTGACACTGCACACTGAGGAAAATGAAAAGCGTTCCTTTCGAGACGTCTCAAAGTCGTGTCAGTATGCCTTTGAAGCTAACTGCCGCTCCTCGTGCTGACCTGTGCCATGAAGTGCTGACCTGAGATAAGGACCTCAGTACCATGAGGTGCTGACCTGCACCAGGAGGTGCTGACCTGAGGTACTGACCTGTGCCATAAGGTACGTGCTCTCAAGGAAGGGTCCCTTCTGCAGCTGCTCGTACGTCTCAAGCACCTCCTCACTGAGCTGCAACTCGAGGTAGGTGTGGCCGAGGAAGAACTGCTTCATCCAATGGTCAGGCAGATCGAGGCTTCGCAGGTGGTCGCAGTCAGCCACCAATGAGGACAGCTCCAGCCAGGCACCCCAGTGCAGGGGCTCAGCTTGCACCGCCTCGACGAAGACGTCGATAGCTTCCTGCCGCAGCTGGAGACGCTTGAGGACCACGCCATAGATGTAGAGGCAGAAGCCGTCCAGCTTGGGCCGCAGGGCCCTCAACTCAGCCTGTGGGCAAGAAGCAAAGAGAAGAAGCCCAATTCACTCTCGATGATGTCAAACCCTTTAAGACGCCACGGATAAAGAACTGTCTGTAAATGTGTCAAACTAAATCATTACTTTAATGATAATTATTAGGGTTTTACATGCTAAAAAGACAATGTCATTATGAGGCATGCCTTAGTGGAAGGCTCTAGAAATTTTGACCATCTGGTGTTCTTTAACGTGCGCTGATGTCGCACAGTACATGGGTCTCTAGCGTTTGATCCCCATATAAATTCAACTTCTGCAGGCGGAATCAAACACGCGACTTAACGTTACTTCAAAGCACTCAATATATTATTGATAAAATAAAAATTAATGCCATAATACATTGGTTTGCATGACGTATAGTAATTCACCTGGAGTGCATTGTAATTTAGTATCTATTTCTCCCGAGATTTAGGGCAACGATGCCAAGGAATGTATAGCGGATGCCATTACAAGTAATTGTAATGTAGATGTGAAGAAAGAAAAGTACAAAAAAGGTAACTAGCCACGTGCAGGAACCGAATCTGTGATCTTCGAATAATGCATCCGATGCTCCACCAACTGAGCTACCGTGACGGCTATCCCCACGTCCATTTTATGAGATATACATGTGTATTGAACGCAGCAGCATTAATCAGTGCCACCGGTAACCATGACGGTGAGTGCGGAATAGTCTTTTTCTGCCTGTAGGCATAGCGTAGCATGTGATCTTATTACGAACTGGTAGCTGACAAGCCCGTAATAAGATCACTTGCTACGTGAAGTACAAAATAAAAAAGCTAGACAAGGACAGATATGAAAGAAGTGCCTTTCTTGCTTCCCTTCCAGCTTTAGGTCATTGAAAGCACCGTGTCATGCAGCGTTGTCGGAACACATTGGAGAACAGCGTCTCTTGAACACTTCTAGATTGCATCCAGCTACGAAGGATAAGCTCGGGTGTACATTTCCAAATAAACATTTAATTAAGACAGTGAGAAGTCACCCAGAGATAAACTCATGTTGGCAGTCCAAGAACTCGCTTATCATACTGTCAGCTGCTTTACCACTATCTACAATGGAGGCGAAAATGCTGTAGGCCCGTGTACTCAGAACAGATTTAGGTGCACGTTAAAACACCAGGTGGTCGAAATTCCCGGATCCCTCCACTACGGCGTCTCTTACAATCATGGTGGTTTTGGGATGTTAAATCCCACATATCTTTGCCTTGATCTATCGCTGCCAGCAGGTAGCAGTCTATCACTGCAGCTAGCACAGCATCGGAACACAATTTGTGATACGCCGAATGAATCTTACACTGATACAAGACGAACGACCCACGCGTAATAAGGCTGAATAAACGATAATACACCAACAACGATCACCGGTGCACAGTCTGGCACCGGTACAACGCACTAACAGACGCAAGCGCCGTAGACACGACTGCGGCAAGTTGGCACGTCGCAACGACGAAAAACGAGTACACACCTGCAGGTCTTTGAGCTCCTGGCTCGCCCCGCGGTCCGTGGCCGTGATCGGCTCGACGGTGTCGTCCAGCCGCTTCTTCGCGTCCGAGAGGTACCTGGCGTAGTAGTGGAGGAATCGCGTCGTCCCGCTGGCGTTCTTGGTGAAGTAGGCGACGCGGTCGTACTCCTGGAGGTCCAGGTAGCTCTTGGCGAGGAAGTACGTGTCGTCCAAGTCGTCGTCGGACGCCGCCTGGTCCGGCGGACTCGCCTCGACATCCCGCAGGGCGTACGCGAGCTCGGACGCCCACTTTGCGCTCTGCCGCAGTCCTCGCAGAGCGCAATCGCGCCGAGAGCGTAGCAAATCACGCTTGATCGCGGGGAAGTCTAAATTCAAACATTGCGACATGCTGGAGAGCGCAGAACGGCTGTGCGATTGGGATCGAAGATGGGATGAAATGTTAGTCAAAATCATGACCTACTACACTCCTGACCTGCCCAGAGAGCACCTCTTCCAGCGCCCACGTTCTAGTTCATACCTTCTGCCGCTAGGGCCGTCACCTACGAGCGGCGTGGCGCTAGGCAGCACCTGTTCGCTGACGTCACCTTCACTCTTTGTAGTCAAATTTTAACCAACAAAGCACTCGTAGTGCGAATTTATGATCCACAATTTAGAAATATCCAGAAATAATAATACTAAAAGACATTCAGAATTTTTTTTGCAATAAAATGCACGCGACAACGCATAGGCTGTCCAAAATCATGTAAATCCACGGGTTTCCACGTTTGTCAACCAGTGTGCTATAAATTCTTAAGCGCACTGAACAGCTTACTTGACCAGCAATGTATGGGAAGAAATAGTCACATATATGCCGACAGTTCACCACAGAAAGCAGGCATTCTTATACCAGCGCCTACAAAACAACCGTAAAGAAGCAGACGAACAGGTTATAGGTAGCGCCACCTACGGCGAGCGATTGAACGAGAGCGGGGACACGCGCTCCCATAGGAACCCCGCTATCTGAACAGGTCAGGAGTGTAGTAGGTCATGGTCAAAATCAGCGGCTTAGCTGCTTAGTAACACTACCCGCCGCCACAAAACACTATCGCTGTCGTCGCTAGTGAGGTTAGTTTTAAATTGTGTCTCCTGGGGTTATAAATAAAATAAATAAATTAAGCTGGTTTCGAAAGCACTGTGTCACGGTTATTAGTGACAGCAGACAATAAATATAGAAACTTTTATGTGGTTTATGTTATAAATATGATATAAGTGAGAAGAAACTAAAGTTGACGAAGAGGTAACTTGCTGCCAGCGGGAACATTCAAAAAGCTGCCCAAATGTATCGTGCGGGGCTAACAGTTTTTGAGGGGGAAGCTTGATCATGATGAAGCATCGGCGTAAATCATGGAAGGGCTCTTGGGCTCAAGCTGGGGCGACACCCCTTCCAAGTTTCATATATTTGAATTACTTGACAGTTAAGTGTATAGGGCATTCGACTTTTTGCAAAGGGTGATTATTTTTTAGCGTGTACCTGTGTTCAATATGTGAGACTAAATCGCAAAAGCCGCTTGACCGGTACAAAGAAGACAGAACGAAAAAAAAACAATTACGCGCTAACTCAAATCCCAGGCTTGATTTCTAAATTTTATTTAAATGCGTGATTTCATTTCCGTGTAAATAAACAACCCATATTTTAAAAAAATGGCCGCTATGTTCTAATTTGTGTCTACTCTCGTGAAAGACTAGCATCGAGATCGACGCCCTCTTCAATAGTACCTACTTCTACTCAAAAATCACTTGTTCCCGCTTCGAGGAGCTGCACGTAAACACAAAGAAAATGCCTAAGACCACCCGGGGAACGATCTAAAGGGCGCTAGAAAACTCCAAGACGGACAAGATGAAGGTCGACAACATCGTCCTGGTGGGAAATGCGACATGCAGTCTCCAGATCCAGAAGCTTGTCAAGGTGTTGAACTGAATGCAAAGAGCTTTGTTTGAACATCAGACCAGACGAGATGATCACCGTCAGAGCCGCCCTGTCAACCAGAACCAAGGATGAGACCCTTTTTTTTAATAATTGTTATTGCAATAATTAATACGTGGATTGTTTTGTTGTGTTAATTTAAAAGCTGTTAATTTGTGTCCACAGCGGTATCACTTGCTTTTCCTAATAAATTTTTTATAGTAATAAGTAGGAAAAATTAAAACGAAACGCAGGCTACTACGCTTCAGATATAGTAGTACGGACAAAGATGTTGCACTACCGGACAATGGTTTCGTGTTGTGCGCGGAAAGTAGCGCACGATAAAAGACGAGCGAGACGCTACTTTCCAGCGGAATAAAACCCCGAAGGTTACGAATTGAATTGTTAAAAATTATGTATCCTCTGTCGTTTACATGTGTTTATTACTCCCTCTCTCTCTCTATGCCCCAGAAACATTCTCGAAAGAGTTCTGTACGTGTGTGCGCTTTCCCGCACGACGTCTGTGCGCCTGGAAAAGTACCCTTCACAGGCGGCAAGAGAAATTCATTGTGGAAGGCGCAAGTCGCGTCTCTCATAATCATATAGTGGTTTTGGGACGTTAAACCCCACATATCAATCAATCAAGGCGCAAGTCCTTTCCACGTGTGCGCGGAAATAAAATCCTCGTTCAGAGAAGATAAAACGGTGGACAACATCCGTTTAAGAGCTCGACAAAAGTGAACAAATCTTCGAGTCATAGACGCAAGCAGTGAGGAGTGGAATGTTCAGCTCTTCCTTGCCACGGCGCACTAAAAAAGGTAAGGGAAGTTGTAGCCCCTGTTTTGTGACGTCTCGTAAGGCTTGCTGCTTACGCTAGGCATTTTGTGTGCGATCTGAAATGGTTAAATAAAAAATTGAAGACGCCATCCACAAGAGAATATAAAAATGTCATAAGGCGTTTATATTTTTATTACATTTTTTATATTCTCTTATAGACGGCGTCTTCCTATTTTAATTCAGTGATTCTTCCCGACCAGGCATCCGCTGAAGCCCTGATTTATTCTGACAAGCTGGTTCGCGCCCATGTGTCTCCTTTATTTTTAGTGGAGTGTTCAATGGGGAGTCCTGCCCAATTCGTGTGGTACATATGTTTTGCCGAAGCACACGAAAAAAAAATACACGCGTGGCAATGTACCTTTCCAATTAACGTGCATATGCCAATAATACGCTCCTGGCTGTTGTGAATTCGCTTGGACCACTACAAAATGCACTGCCCAGGTAGTGATGTCAGCCTTTTGAAACAGTGAGCAAGGACAGACAGGAAAATGCAGCTATTTTCATCGTTATACTACATCAGTGACCTATATAATTAAGGAAAATTATCGTTTTACGAAGAGCACTTGTTTAAAGGATTGACAAAACTAAAGCCAGGACAGGTGTTTTTGTTTGTTCTTTTAGTAAAGAAACGTAATTCGAGGACTCGAACCGAAAAGCTTTATTTTTGTAACTTTAGAAAACGTATTCTTTAAAAAATTAAATAATGGTATTATTTCATTACACCGGTTAATTGTCAAATGCTAATAGACTAGTGAGACACAGATTGAAGCTAGAGCGCTTCTTGTTTATCGCCGCTGAAATGTGTTCTGTCTTTTATTAGCGGGTTATTTGTAGCCCAAGGTAAATGACTTTTCCGATTACTTCTTAGCTTTCAGATAGTCGTATGACCAAACATAGTATGTGCAAAGCTACGAGGAATCGGCGTTCGTGCAGTAGTCTGTAAAGGAGGATCTCTCAGCTGAAATGGCCGTTTGCAGACAGATGCTCACGATGTTCTCCAAGCCACGTGATCATGGCCACGTGACCATAACAGATTACTTAGTTTCAGTTTATTGAGCATTTTCTTTACAAAATCGTGGACAAAAAAACACACACGCAAGGATGAGAGCAAAAAGCTGCTAAGTTAGCGGCTTTTTTACTGAAGATGGCGTCGTTACGTAGAACTTGGATTCCGAATTTAATTATCGTCTTGCCGCCCACAGGATATATAATCGAGGCATCACAATTGATCGGACTACGTACTTTTCCAAAGAAGGGGCGCAGCGCCGATATTAGCGCTCTTATATACGGGTAGGGCTCCGTGTTCTGGGATAAATCTGAAAAAAAAATCTGATTAATACTCGCCGGTAAAACTTCCGGCAACTCGGATTTATCCAAAAAGCTCCGACTTTGAAAGGGGCATTTTTAAAGTTAAGAATCGTTAATCGAAAGGAGTGCACCTCCATAAGCGAGCTATTTCGTAAAGTATGCAAACAAACGTAAGTGTTTTATATTCAAGTATTCGGGCTTGTAAGCACGTATGTTGTTCAAACCTTTCAGACATCTAAAATGCACTTCGTGTGGTCACAAGTGTTGGTGTTCACATATCATTTAATCTGTGATTTCAAAGTTTTGTGAATAATAATAATAATAATAATAATAATAATAATAATAATAATAATAATAATAATAATAATAATAATAATAATAATAATAATAATACTTTGTTGTAAACATCTATAAGAAATACAAAGAAACGGGTCTGTCTAAGTTCCCAGGACTTGCGTGACTAGGCCCGGCAGAGCCGGTTACAGCGATGTGAATACAAGGTAAAATAATAATAATAATAATAATATTATTATTATTATTATTATTATTATTATTATTATTATTATTATTATTATTATTATATTATTATTATTATTATTATTATTATTATTATTATTATTATTATTATTATTATTATTATTATTATTATTATTTACTTTTCATCAAGAAAATAGAAGATGCTTCATTAGCTCTCATCCCCTCTATGGGGGATTGACCATGAAAACGGCCGTTAATATAAAATAGGCAATTACGAATTTAGTCGAAAAAAAATGAATTGATCAGTCATTTAGAAAACATAGAAAAGTCAAGGAATGGTTAGTTTATGTACAAGTAGTAATAAAATAGAATAATAATATGGAATATAATTATTAGTGAGAGGAAGTTCCAAGTCTCAAATTTTCATCGGGAGTATCAAATGATTCTCGTGTCACTAAAGACATTCGTAGACAGCTTTGCAAACGTTTCTGTTGCTGTGGTCCAGAGAAGAAGCTCCGAGAGATATAATATTTTCAGGATTAACAGTGATTCCTAATTTTGTGAATAAAATTTCGAAGTGTTTTTTTTTTTCATAGTCAGTGAAACTATGGCAAGTAAATACTAAGTGATTGATGTTTTCAAGCTAAGCTCTAGACAGCAATGGCATAGAGGAAATGTCGCAATGACAGACCTGAAAAAAAAATTAGGAGGAGATATATTTCTTCTTTGTTTTTGCGGCGCGGCTCAACCCAGCACTGGGTATTTGCCGTGAATATCGCTTGCAGTGGTGGAAATTGTGAAAAAAAAATAGAAAAAAAATAAAGAAAAAATTTTAGAAAGACAGCTTGTAAACAAATGAAAACATTGGAGTGATGATTTCGTCTTATTGATAGAAAATAATAATTGTGTAATTGCTCTGTGTTTACGCTTTTACCTTCTGATGTTGTTATCAGCCACGGAGATAATTGTTCTTATGGTCACCTGGAATGAGGCCGTTCATCTCTAGGTGAATAACCTTAAAAGCGGGCTTGGTTGCCGCAAAACGTTTATCCTTTTACGGTTTCTCTCTGACAGATATGAAGAAATAGAATAGAATATAAAGCAGAACAAAATATAAAACGAGGGGGGAGGGGGGGGTACGTGGTATCACTGGAGATAATCACATGATCTAGAATCTGGGAATGGTGTAATGAAAGCGGGTGTAGATATAGAGGAAAATTCGCAGACCATATATACAGCTATAGCTCTATATAATTAAAAATCATCTACAAACTAGAAAAACAGAAAGCTTTTGTGCATTTATTACTTTCGAATTAGTACACACTCTTTGTAGAAATGCGTGTTATTTCTGCTAAGGCAAGACTTATCAAAATCTGAGTGTAGCAAAAATAAAAAAAATAAAATTATTAGAGGGGTTGCAAGAGGTAGGTAAACGCGCTGGGCACGTAACTTATATTGCCATTTAGCCTGTATCGAGAGCAGCCCTGGTACCTTTAAATGCAAGAATTCAATCTCGAGAAAAACTGAAACGCCCAGCCAAGCTAGAGCTGTGGCGCCATTTGATGGCGATCTGTTTAGACAACACCAGGCACACAAAATGCAGCTAGCCGCGCCATCAATCGATTAAACAAGGGCGCACATCAGTCGACGAAGCGCTCTAATTGAATCTGCGAACATAGCTTGTTTTATTGCCTTGAGGTTTTGCTGCCCGTTTCGGTTTCGTTTTCAGTGCTGCTCTCTTTCATCCCACTGTTGTGCCTCAAGTGCAGTAAAAAAAAAAACGGAAAGCGTGGTTCAAGTTGCGGTAGTAACAAACGCAACGGAACTGCATTGACAAGAAATAAGTTAGCTGGTGTAAAACGGGCCCGGGATTAGAATGCGAACGCACGCGCCACTTGGCGCACCGTAACGGTGCGTTCACGGGGTCCAAACCCCGCAGGAAAAAACCGCGTGATCTCAAGTGTCATTGGTCCAGTCGCGCCCAAAGTAACGACGTAACAAGCCCCACGTGATTAACATGGTCCAATCGTACACTCGCAACGAGTCGACGTAGCGGCTGTGGCTTTGCGCGCGAGACGAAAACGGCGGTGGGGGTTTCGGAGGAGGGCAAATGGCGGAGTGGGCCGAGAAAAAAATAAGGAAGAAAAAAAAAAACGCGGCGCTCGGGCTCCGTGGTGGTGTTGACGCGGGGTCGGGACTGTTTTACGTGAAAAAGATGGCCGCCGACGTTACCTTCTTCGTCGGCGAAGAGTTCACCTCGTTCACCGAGCTGCACCGGCGCATCCAGTCTTTCCAGCTGCGCAATTCCGTGCAACTCTACATTCGGAGCTCGCGCAAGATACAAGCGGCTCAAGTGCGCTCCACGGACGGTTACAACCCGGAGCTGAAGTTTGCCGAAATCTACTACGCCTGCGTCCGGGGCGGCCGCAAGTTTCAGACGCGTGCGAGCGGCAACAGCACCACGACCGCCCGACACTACAACAGAGCCGAGCAGTCCAGGTGAGTTCAGCCGGGAGAGGGGGCTGGACTGCCCCGATAGCCCGGCCGATCAGCTGATAATAGCGCCGCTGTTTGAGACGTGACGCTTGGATGCCGGCGTAGCGCACACCTCGCAGCGTGTTGGTTTTGTTTTCTAGCTGCGGCGTGGTGTCGGATTTCAGCAGTCGTGCGACTGAACGTGTAACGCCGATTCTTCCACCGAGCAACGCGCTGTACCGCGACGTGACCGAACGTCTTGAGATTTCCCGAATGTTGCACACTGCTGCCCTGCCATGCTCGATGCGAGAAAACGGAAGCCTTAATTCGTGCTCACGTGTTGCTATTGCCCCGTCCTTCGGGGTCTATAATTAATTCGCCGCTGCTGATGTGCTTTGCATGAATACCGCGCCCCAGTCGCGTGCGAAACTCGATATTCAGAAGTTTCTGTACGTGTGACCTAGGCATTGTTTACACTTGAGCGGTCATTCCATAAGCGGTCGCATTTTATATTTAGAACAGCCCGACGGTGTAAGCATTCCACGTTCTCGCGCTGTCTCGTTCTTGCATGCGTGCCGCGTACGTCATGGCCTCTCGCCTGCGCGTATAATTGTTCCATGTGTCGCTCGTATCTTTTTTTGCAGTTCACGTCAGATCAATTGCCCGTTTCACATAAAGATCCGCTGTACCAGGGATGGCCAGAAGCTTTACATCAAGGACTTCAACTCCTCTCATAACCACGGGACGACTGAGGTACCTCATATCTCCTTGATCATGCATCGCGCGCATGCGTGAATGATTATCAGTGCCATTCGAAGCAGCTTGTACCGCCGACAACGCGTTCCTTGCGGTCAGCACTGGGAATGTCCAGCAGGGCTCTGTTACAGGTGCTTTCTGTTGTCATATATTATACGATGATTATGTAGTAAATTTTTTCACGTGCTACGCACTGCTGGCCTGTGTATCACATGCTTTCAACACCTTTCCATATTTAAAAGCATTGAAATATTGGCGAGTGTATACGTGAACGTAGTTGTACTTAGAGTGCGTAAACAGACAAGAAGTGAAAGACAATATACCTCTGTCTGTATACCTCTGTCTTTCGTTTTTTCTCTGTTTACGCACTCTAAATATCACTACCTTTCCATACATCAGTCGTTATGAATTATGAATTGTATGTATGTGGCTGCGAACTACATATGCCGAGCTTTTCTCTCAAGGACAGTCTACTGAAGCCAGCCGCGTATATGGCAAAATTGACTGCGTCTATCAATTTCATGTTTCCGAACTGTTTGGTGGTGCTGTCAAAATCATACAATTTGAAATGTTTTAATGTGAAGAGGTTTCTCTGAGAAGCACGTTAAAAGTTCTAATGAACAGAGCTATGTTATGCCCCCAATGTTGCATAATTAGTTGGCATAATACGAGTGTGCTTTGCTCGTTAAATGTTCACAGAGATGGTTACTGTGTGTTAAAGTGTGATGGTACTAGTAGGCGTTAGCAAGGCCTAATTAGATATGTAAGTTATTAGATTTTTCTTGAGTTAGCCTTATCAACCCGCATTTCTCAGGACAGTATGTGTAACATAGTCGTTTTTTTATTTGCTTCTGATTCCGCTAAAAGCCAATGCTGTCGTGCTACTGTTTAGCAGGCCCACATCGGTGAAGTGTGTTAATTGATATGAACTCATTATATGCCAAAAATTGGTTGTGTATTTAAGGTGTGCTAGCATCATCGCAACACACTGGTGATGCTAGTGTTTTGTTTTGGCAGTGCGACGTAACTTAGGCCATTCAGAGGTTGCTTTGAAGATGGTTGTCTTACTACTTGTAAATGATTTGAATAGCATTGGATTTTTCTTTTCGATTCAGTTCTAAAAGTCACTATTTGCATGCCCCCAGTGTTAGTCTGAAATTCCGCATTAGTCGCCTTGAAAGCAAATTTATCATCTTGCATGTATTAGATACAGCTGATTAGCAAATGCCATTAGTCAATAATTGGATAAATTTTTAATATTTGCTCATGTTAAACAGAGATGCTTTTGTAATTGATGTGCTGTTACTTGTAGTTACAACCTATGACCAGTTTTTTCACAGCGAAAGCTGTTGAGAGATCACAACAAGGTTTGCGTGCGCCGTAATTGTCCACCACTGCTGCGGATATTCGTAACGACTATTGCACGAAATAGGAAAAAAAAACCCGGGTCCCGCGCATGCCAGCCCAGTATTCTACCACCACGTTGGTGCTTGAAACTTTATTGAGAACTGGCCTTAGTGCATCACACAATTCAAATTGCATAACGAGTGGGTTATCGAATGCTCCAACTCATTACAAAAGCTTCAGGTACAATTATTTATCATCAGCCACAGCTTAAAAAAGTTGCGCGAAATTTCTCACAAGTGAGTAGCGGATACCGCGCTTCTTCGAAGAATGACGAAGGATGGCATAATAAATTATTCCAGTCTCTTTGTTTCAGGTACGTTCCTTCCTCTTTCTGTTCGAATTATTTAATACTTTAAATTCATATAACCAATTCTTGGCCAATCTGCCAGAGTGGGTATGAGCCATGGTTGAGGAATTATCATCACCAAAGCCTCCCTACTACCCAAACATTATGATGGTTTATGGCATAATGGTACCCAACAAGTGTGCTTGAAGCAGTTACTCAACGAGTCTCCAAGAAAGGCTCTGAAAAGCTGCTCTTCCAGCTTTCCCGTTGACTGGGCCGCGCGTTCAGTGCAGGCCTGGTGATCTTTTTATGGATCTTTGATCACATCTCATCTTGTGGCTAAAACTGCATGTCACTATATGTAAAGCAAATTTAACTGTTTGAATAGTTGTGCAGTAAACTTTGAAATGGCAATTTGGGCAATCTATTTTTTATTGAACACTTCAACGTGCATCGCATGTGATAAAAGGGGTTATTACCACCGCTAGTTGTGGTGTACGTACAACACAGATGCTGTGCCATGTACATTTCCGTATTGCACGTTCTATTTTCACACTATTTGTGTCAGTACATCTTCATACCAAGAAGCCGGGCTAATCGCCGTTTCTAATTGTTAACTGGTTATCGCAACAGGAAGTGCAAATTTTACAAATTGTTGACACATTACAAAGTGCTGGCTTTCATGCATTGAAAATCGGGAGTGATAGTAGTGCCTATAGTCACTATATATGCCGATTTACAATGCAATTTTTTCGTTGCGTTGAATTTGCCAACCCACCAGCGACGTCCCGTGATGTGAAACATCCTGCGTGTTCCAGGTACAGGCGGATCCAGATCTAAATGCTACATTATTGCAGAACTGCCTAAAGCTTTAAGGGATACTGAACAAAATTTTTGCTGCCAATATTTTCAGCCAAATCGATAGATTGGATCCTGAAATTGATAAAGACAACCTCCATTTAAGCAGAAACTACGGGAAAATAATTAATTTAATGCGTTTTTTACAAACTGTCGCGTCTGGCGGAAGTGCCGTGAACTAGAGGATGTGACGTTGGGTGACATCAAACTCACCGGGAACTGTCAAGCCAACAATGCCAGCCAACGCCTGCGTCTCTCCACTTGCTCATCTACCACTTCGGTTCCCGGAACCGGTGTGAACAGCAATAGCAGCGAACAATGCTTCTGGCTGGGGCAAAGGGCCAGCGCTTTTGTGGAAGGGAAAGAGTGAAGTGAAAGGACAGCGGGAGAAAAGGAAGAGGACGACAAAAATATGTGCATCGTGCATGCGTCTCGGTGAGTTTGACATCACTGTTCGCGCTCGCGAGCAACCACCGCGCGCCACAATCCATCAAAAATACAACCAACTCTTCAAAAATATGCAAAATAAACTCTGTTTATCGGAACAGTGGCATATTCCAAGTGGAATTTCGAAGTTTTGTCAGTTTTTCTCATTTTGTTCAGTATCCCTTTAACTTCCTTTGGTGCCCAGAGGCCAGAGGTAGTGGCCAGAGGTAGTGGTGTAGTGGCCAGAGGTATGGTGGCGAGAGGTAGTGGTGTGAGCAATATTGCGCCGGACATACAGCATTTTTGCAGGATGGTGCACCGACGGCTCTCGAAGCCAACAGCAGCGCCGCCGCATGAGCGCTATTTTGCGAAAAACAAGGCCAAAGCTAAAGGGCAGAGAGTTGAATGTCAGCACCGACAGCCAAAGAACGCGTCTCTGCAGATGCACGATGAACGCACACCCGCGCAACCCGTAGACATGGACGCGTCGTATCGCTGCGAGTGGTCAAACGCGCTTGCCGCCTCATGCATCCGCCCCAGCACTGTTTGTGCGATTCGATTGCAAGGCTCTCACAGACGATGACTGCCACCTGTCAACGTCATTGTCAGGCACTTAATCTGCCTTTTAGCCTCATCATTCCTTGACATGTAACATGTTGAAAATAAACAATATTATTATTACAGTATTAATATTATTAAGTGTGCCGCACCGACTTGCATGATGCAGCCCCAATGAAGCTGACACCTCCACCATAGTGTGGGTGGCATTCATAACCCGAGTCGTATAGGTTGCCCTTGTTTTATTTTTATTCAAGATTTTTTAAGTTCTCTTACAGAAAACCAAAAGGTCAGGACTAAAGGCATTAGCGTTCACTTTACTGCGGCCCTGATTTCTTTACAATCTGCGCTCTGGCAAAGCGACATTCAGGCAATGCAAACAATGAGAAGGGAAAGGGGGGGGGGGGGCCGGAGAAGAATTCGCACAGCAAAAAATTCAAGCAAGGTCAAGAAAACGATGCTCCACCTCGAGTAGAGCAAGCACGACGTTGTATTACTGAAGAACAGCATGAGCAGACACTCGAAAAGACTCTGAACAGAGACAATGGTTTGGCTTAGATTGATAAACTGCACTCGGAAATCGAATGCCACAAGTTTCACAGTCCTAAGTTCATTATTAACGGTGAAAATCAAGGTTGAAGTTGCACTTTTGAATTTCGTGCCGAAATCTCCGCGTAGGCATAAAGCAAAATGTATTTTTCGTATTTTCACAATATTGGCTTCATGAAATTTTTATAACTTCGTATGCTAGGTCTATGACACCCATAAATTACGGTGCATGTACTTCATTTTTATCAAGAGAAGCTATGCAGGACCCAGTGGGTGCCTGCAAAATTTACTACGCCATGATGTTTAATGTGGGAATCTCACAATGATGTGTCCACCCACATTTTCTTTTTGCGTGTTCGCTCGCTTACCAAGAGTTTTCGGGATTGTGAAATCATACTTTAATAACATGCGAAAAATTATTTTGCTCTTTAGGACTATTGTGGTGAATCATTGACGTATTAGTCTCTTTGCAAATGTATCATAAGTATGATAAGGGACTTAAAGGGATGCTAAAAAGCAAAACGATTTTTTGCATATTAGTGGAGTACAATTTCGTGATACCAAAAACACCTTTCATACCGCAACACGAAGCGAAAAAACGCACGAAAAGAAAATGCGTGTAGAGACGCCCCCATGCAATTCGCTCTCCAAACACTGCGACGTCATGAATTTTGAAGGCATCTAATTATTCCCAGGTAGCTTCTAATCTATGAAAATTAAGTACATTGTCATCTGCTGATGCCATAGACTTGGTGTACGAAGTTGGCAAAATTTTCATCGAGTCAGTGTTGTGAAAACACGAAAAATGCATTTTGAAGACTTCGGTGCAAAATTTATTGAAGAAACTTCAGCTTTCCTCTGTTAATAATGAAATTACATGGTAGTAAAACGCATGGCATCTGTCTGGGCAAAGCGGGAATTCTTTTGCTGCGATTTAAAAAGCAGGTGTTCTCTCAATAATATGTTTGGTCCTCGAATGCTTCTTAGTTGCCTTAGTTATGCCAGTCTTACGTCCTACATTTCATCTTCTGGGAGTCTTCAGGGGCATAGCGAGAGATTTTTCTGAGGAAAGGGGTTCTAGCACACTTTATGCATGTGCACGTTTGTATGTGTGCATGCGAAACTGAAATGCTATTTAGTGGGGAGTTTTTTCACAAGTATGCCAATGGTCCTTTTATTCACTTTGCTTGTTCACCTAACAGCAAGATGCCGTGCTATCGCGGAGCCGCACCCGCCACTACTGGCCGAGTGGTGCGAGGCAGTCAGGCTCGCCTCCCACTACTTCATCGTCCCAGGCAGTGCCTCCTGCCACGTCCAAGCCCAAAGCCAGCATCATCACCACCATCGCCTCCAAGGACGGTCACCGGCAGGTGACAGTCCCGCTGTCCTCGGACGGCACGCTTCCCAAGGACCCTGTTCTTTTCCAGCTGCTCAGCTCACCGCATCCGTCGTCCCTGACCTTCCAGAATCTCTTCTTCGTGCCAAAGAACAGCACCGCCGGCAACAGCCTTCCCTCTGCACACCCGGCCATTGTCTTCCAGCCCAACGTCGGCCGGGCGAGCGACGACACAGTCGTGAAAGAGGAGCCGACGGACAGCGATGACTGCGACGTGTACATCGAGCCCGAGTGCATCTTGCAGTACGATGAGGACAAGTGCTTTGAGCTGTGCACCACCGACACCAAAGACGGAGCATGCGGTCCGAGCCTGAGACTCGCTGCTGCCAGTCCCGGGTCCAACTCCGATTGGAAGCCACCTCACCGGTGCACCTCACACGTGACGTCCAACGGGGAAAGCAACTCCGGTCTGGTCCTGCAAGCACTCAAAGCGGTGTTGAATGGTGAGCGAAACAATGCAGCTGCGGAGAAGCCCAGCGACGGCGGAGAGCCGGTTGCGGAACGTTACATGGTTGGCCGGTCGGACATCGAGGCTCTGACGCGATTCTGCAACCACTGCGGCGCAAAGTCCCTGGAAATGAGGAGCGAGAACCAGAAGGACGGGTCGCTCCTGGTTGCTTCTGTCTGCAAGGGTGGTCATCGGGTTGAGTGGAGGTTTCAACGTCTATAGCTGTGCCCTAGGTGGACATTTGTACGCGACATCTCTTTTTCTATGGTATGCATCCACTCTTTTCACGAACCCATGTGTGTTTTTGCACTATTTTTCTTGACACTGTTGTGTATAAAAGAAACAAGTGTGATGCAAGAAAACAGCGTGCCCGCCCACTAGTCCGCCCCTGCGTTGCCCGCCTTGTCACCGTGTTTTTTCTCGCGAGATAGCCGAGCTGTTGGGTGTGTAAGCAATGCATCGTGTCACATTTCGGCTTGACACATCTCATGAGTTAGTACGAAGAATACCGTCACGTCATCGTCACGAATCCAGCGGTGCGTCGCATCCGCCAGGCGCGCTTGATTTTCTACGTCCTGTCTGTCGCTAGGGCTAACTTATTTATGTAGCTATCGTACGTCTTGTAACGCTGTTGCTGTGTTTTTTGTTTATGCTGCACATTGAGTGATGAGTGGAAGGTATGTTTGGTTTTCGAATGGGGAGTGTCGATGCATTTTATTGGTAAGCAGAAATGTGATGATCTTATTTGTGACCAATGTTGACTTCTTTTTTTTTTAGCCTCGGATGAAGTTCAGACCGACCGTGACTGCAATTGTCAGCTGGGTGAAGTCAGCTCCTTATGAAACTTATCAAATGAGGCTCACTTTATTCTACTCAAGATCATTATCTGGTCACATGACTAGTCGTATCATAATTACATCCGTATTTGTCATTGTGACTTTTGTCTCAGCCTGCAGGAGTCGATTTTTAAGAACTGCAATCTCTTTTGATTAGCAATAGGAAGTGTTCAGATAACTTGTCACTAAAGCACATATTTATTTGATTTGTGCATTTTGTGTACGTTGCCGCTTAAAAGAAGCATCAAATTGCCTAGTTGATATTTAACAGTTTCGACGGATGGTCATTGCTTGTTACGGTCACACGTTTGCTCGGCTTTGCGATTGCATCCAAAGAAATGTAACTCGGGCGGCTATTTTTTTGCCATCGTTGTTAACCTTGTATTGCCAAAGACCAGATGTCTATGTTTTTATATGAGAGTGCCTATTTTACATATTTGTTTTGATTTGCAGTTTCTCAGCATTTTGGTGTGATACATCGGCTCGCATTTTATTTAGCCTGCCTGACTCAAGTTTCGGAATAGCCACAACAGCACCACACTTAAGTCTTACTGGCTGAAGTCTTCTTTTGTAACACTTTTTGTTGCTCGTTACAGGTTTTTGATTGTTGATTATATTTACCCCAAGTTTTTCGTTTTATTTATGTTGTAGTTTACAAATGTCAGTTTGCTTTATGAACTGCGAAAACACAGCTGGATAAGTTTTACTATTGCGATGTATATGTCGCGCTCTAGGAAAGTGAAGCTTTTGCGAAGCAGCACTTTTGTGCGAATTTCTATTATAGCTTGAAGCATGCATCGTTGATCTCTACTAGTACGGTCAGTCTGCAATATTAATTCCAGTTAAATTACTTTGAGCAATCAGCATCAATTGCTTTGAACAATTAGTCTCAGCCATCAATCAAATGCTAAAATCTAGTCTGGAAAAAAATCTTAGTTACTATATCTGTGTGTTTCTGTGAACTGACTTGGAGCGATTTTAATTGGCTTAAATGGTGTTGCATAGCACGGATCTGTGAGGCTTAATCTGATTTCTTTTTTAATATTTTTACTGGTAATGATGAAAACACACCTCTGTGTTCAACTCGATACTGCTTTTAAATGGTCTCCACTGAAAAATTTGGAGAAGCGATCGTTGCTGTTGTCGCTTTGAAAGATGTGCCGAGGTTTGTGTTGCCTCTACCAGCACACTTTGGCTGGCCTTATTTATGTTTTTTTGTGTGTGTTCAGACAGCAGGGCTGAGTTCTGTATGTTGCATGTTATTTATTTTTATTTATTTCTAATCGCCAGTGCCTTTTTTTTGTTTTTCTGCACATAATTTTATGCACTGCACAGGCTTTCTCAGATTTCCCAACAAACTGCGTGCATGGATATGCATTCAAAACAGCATGAACAAAAATGAAAATTGATTGATAAGTTTCTCGTGTCTTATTTTTATTGTTGTCAGGGCACATGTTCTCGCTCAATACACACAATAACAGAAATAGGTCTTCATGCCCTTGCAGTTACAGGATATTAATGACCGTTGAGATTTTTGTGTTCCCTGCACATTACTGAAAATAGATGTTAATATTGGCTTTGGGCATATAATCGATAGTTTTTGTCTATTGTGAAACACTTGTGTAAGGAATTAGGGGAAAGCCTGTGCTAACGCTTAGACAGGTTGCTCTGTAAAACAAATATTAATATTTCAGTGTAGCATAAAAAAAAGTGAAAGGCTAACGGTAATGCTCATGTTAAGGTCAAAGTGTCGGAACACTCTGTATTGACAAGCCTAATTCATTCGACCTTACTTCACTCTTTATTTGCCTTGAAAAAAGCAGCGCATCTCAGCTCACTTGCGGTCATATCTCGACATGCACAAACGGACAAAAAACTGAACACTGGCAGTGTCTCTATCTTGACGTGGATACAGTGAATGTAGACAGACTCTCTGTAAGCCTTTTGTGCTGCTGATTGAAAGTGAAATATGAAAACCGCTACTTCGTGACAGATCCGTGGCCGGCAAACCATCGATACTCATCTCTAAAATGAATACAAGAATTGATGCTGATTGAATAAGCTGAATGGCTATGTTCGAGGAGTTGATAGGTTTGAAGTGTTCGGCTCTTACCCTAACAGACATCGCGTTGATGCCTGACGTATGGCTTCACCACGCATGCGTCGGCATTAGAAGCTCAATTCTCAAAATGACGTATGTAAGGGCTTTAGCTAACTTAGCATTCTGTGCACCTCGAATGTGGGGAATGTTGCACTAATGCTAAAGCTATGTATCTGCTGGTTTTCATTATACTAAAACTTCTTAGTACCTTTCACGTACCTGCTATGTAGCCATTTTGGTCTGTGAATATTTTTTAATATAACAGCTAAACAATATCACCGTTCAACACATTCATTTTCTTGGTACTCTGAAATTGTTTGTTAGATTGGTCTTGTCTTTCTCTCCTAGCCAAGCTGCAGTCATGTTCATTTCCAGGCTTGCATTGTTCAACCTCGTAATAATATTGGGGATCAAGTTTTGAGAATACTTTGCCGGACGGTAATGTTCTCTCTGTTCGTGCAACATTTAAAGCTTCTCAAGCACTCAAGAGGCCATTGAGTAGAGCTTTATTCGATGTCATTTCACTACAACACCCATTTTTGTACTATGGTAGGAAACCTCCATAATTTGCATACACTAGACAACCAACACATTTTGCATGAAACTCAATCCTCATTACTGCAACAACATCTAGCTCAATAAGTTGGCCTGAGGTGTCTCACTGCTATGTTGCAATGCTTATGCTTTTTTTGAACCGAAGCTTCTTACGTGTTGTGCATTTTGGTGGTGGTACCGTCGAACATTAGAAAGCCAGCGCTGGTTCTTTGAGCACAGGGAAGTGCAGCTCTTGAAGTTTTGCTGGTTCATTTTCACGTGTATTTGCATGAGCCGTTTTCCAGTGATTCACGCTCTCTCTATTGTGGGCTTGTCAGTGATCATTCATTTCTGATATGACAGTCTTATCTTGTGGCAAGGTCACTTGCCATTTCCTGTTCACATTTTATTGTTGACTGGATATGAACACCGAGCAGAGAATACGATGCTGTGTTGAGTTGAGGATGCCGCGTCTGTCATGCGACACCTTTTAGGTAGTGTGCTCCACAAATTTTCAGTCAGTGGCGGCTTAGGCCACAATTTTTTTGTTCATCGGTCAAAACGATTGCCAGTGTTATGCTGAGTTTCATTTCCTTCTGGTGTAAGCTGCTTAACGTCTAAATCTTACGTAAAGTGTTACCAAGAAGCACTTGAACATCATATTCTTCAAACTTCTGGGGTGCCATCAGTGGTGACGTCATTATAGTTTCACGATATATAGAATCTCATATTTATTTATTTCTTCAAGACGGGCTGCCATGTCTGAACATACCAGAAAAAAAGTTTTCGCACATGTATGCGACACTACTGAGGTTGCCTCATGTTTATAAAACCTGAATGAGTGTACATCACGTTGATTTCATAAGCTCCATTATGCGGCTAAAGTGAGTTACTGAAGCCCTGTTAATCAGTCAGGTGATGCAACTTGATATATCAGGGCTCATGGCCTGGCGTTTTTTGTTTCATGTTGGACGAAATTCACACTACCTACCGTTATCGATATAGAAAAAACAAGCCTGCGACCCTTCTTGGCAGGTGGCTATGTGTTGCACCCCTTGTACCGCAATCGTTATTCCAAATTTTAGGTCTCCTCTCTCTTCTCCCCCTTAAAAAAATGGTGTCAACCTTAACCTTTGATTTGGGCATCTTGTAGTGGCTTTTGCAGCTTGGTAGTCATGCGCCCTTGTGTACTCTTTAGGTTAACTTAGTGTTCTGTCGAACTGCTGAAACAGATCTCTGAGGCCACACATAGAGAACCATGGGGTTGAGGTCGGCTCCACCAGGCTTCGCAACGAACCCAGCTGCTCACGAAGGAAGCGTTTGCTCTTTAAATGAACTCATTCAATCATTTTCATTGATTATCCTGACAGTTAATGAGCCTTTAGCCTAAGTAAATTTATGCTGCACTATATGTATTTAATATAGCTGTTAATTTGAATCCATTACTTTTAATTTCATAGTTTTAGTTTGTGGAAGACTGGTTGAACAGTTTTGAATAACCAGAAGTAAGGGCTCTGCTTTCTCTTAAATGTTCTTAAGAGAAACAAGAGTACCACTCATTTAAGCGTGCGCCTAAAGGCTTTGTCCAAGGCAGTGCAGCTGCTTTTGTCATATTTGCCTTCGCCCTGCTCCAAAGGAACTAACTTGATTGGACTAGGCAGGCTTGTCGAAATGCGTGGCCTGTATAGGTCCCTTACAAGTTCTCTCCCTCCTTTTCTTCGAAATAGGGAAGCCTTTTGTGTAGATGGCTTGAAATGCACATCACCCTTTTCTTCTCCTGTCCCTTTTGTTTCTCGTTCTCTAGCAGAGTGTGTCCAAACGACTTTAGTCCAAAAAATCATGCCAAGTTTCAAAAGGTGCTCCAAGCTATACAACGCGCATCATTTGACACTCCCAACGTCCATTATTTAAGTGCCGAAGTTTAAAATGCCGAACCTAAATGCTGAACACTACACTAACACATATCAAAGAAATGTTCATTTTCCATGAGTTTCCGTCTTTTCTTGTTTTTATTAGCACTGTTTCTATATCTTTTAGCCGGATTCCCAAGGCGCAGTTTGTCGAGATAAGGGCAGCTGTAGCCAGCATTTGTGTCGTAGATAAAAACGCTTTCCGTGTTTGAAGACATCTACATAGCTTCGTAGATCGATCTGTGGGATGACGTCGAAGCTCTAGTTTACTGAATTGGTTCTTGATCCACTTTTGGACGACAACCCCAGCAGTCATTGCTTGCTTGGTCAAGTGCTAGAGTTTGTTTTGATTGTGATGAATCAAGATTTTGAATGATTTTGAGAATGGGTTGGTCGTTGATCTTGGTTGACACAACCTTCACTTAAATTGACTTGCCATTGTTTCATGTCCTAATAGCACGTCCTGTAAGATTCGAGACATTGCATTGATTATGAGACATTGCATTGCGCTTGTTAGCAAATTCTCACAAAGTTGAGGTTTGTACGGGCTATTGCCCTTGTGCTTGTGTCTATGTTTGTTTGCTAATTTATTGCAGTTTAATTAATATACCACACAGCTGTCAATTTTGTGCTTCATGCAAAAGGTGATTACATAGCACACAATGCCATCGTGAGACACCACAAATACGATATGATATGGGTTGTGAATATATGAGGTACTATTAAATGGTATAACGCAAACGTTGAAGGTGTAAAGCAGCATATTATTTTTAAATGTTGCTTACTTTGAACTTCCCTGCATGTGTAACTTGACAACCGAAAATGTATGTTTTATACTGAATAGTACAAGCAGAAGGCAGCTGCGAAATAGGAAGAGAATTTCGACAGTTTGTTTTTCAGGCAGTTTAATAATGATGTCTAACTGACATGAGAAAATTTGAGACTTGTCTTGCTATACTTTGTTGTAATGAGTGTCCACCACTACAATGAAACAAAAAATGCGAGATTTCAAAGCAAATGTTTGTTTGATTGGCAGTTCACCTTGGTTAGTCTAGCAGCAAGAATGTCAGTTGCATTTTGTACAAATAAGTACACTCATAGACGCCCGCACAAATTTTCGTAAGCGCTCTGGCTTGTGCGGCCCACAGTTTGAAAAGTCAATGATGCCCATCTCGTGCGATCACACCGAACACATTTTGATGTGAAAATCAATGAAACCCTTGGTCCAGTTGAGGCATCACGCTTGCGTTTTTTTCTTGCGCCCAGTCACAATTTTTACTCACTCTATCGTGATGCTTAAAGGAGCCTTGAAACACTTTTTCTAAGTCAAAGTGGAATAGTCTCAATATCAGCACATAAATCTCAACGAATTGCCACAAAAATTTTTACAGTTCGTTGAGTGCAACTGACGTTACAGAGATTTGTTGTGCGCTTCAAGCTCTTTCTCTTTCCCCTTGTGTCGGCGAGTGCACTGAAAGCTACGCAAGGATAGGTGTGAAAAGAGGGCTAAAAAGATGCGGTCCTTCGTCGGCGTGTGGCGTGATCTTGAGCGATTTCTTTTCTTTGGTAACCATGCCATGGTGACCATGAGTCTTACGATGCTCAAATGAGGCGATTCCCGTGATGTTGGGTATATGGCGCAGTAATTTGGGTAAATGGTATCATTTGCAGAGAGAAAAGGGAATGATTTTAGCTAGCTGATTTTTAGCCAGGAAATGCTAGCTTGCTGAAAATTTCGATGCACATAACCAGTGATTTTGTTGGAAAATGTTTTATATTCATCCCGATATCGTCTTGGGAGATTTGACATGTTTCTTTGCGATTAGTCAACAACTCTGCTACTTTGATAGTGCCTCAAATTTTTTATGATTGCACAAATCAAGGACAATAATAGGCTGTTCATTTAGAGTATTACGGACACATTACATGAAATAAAAATGAGATGTCGTACTGAAACGTGCTTATCAGCTTGTTGATCCCGAGCTGATCACATCCTTTGTTTTTTTACTAATATGATCTATACATCTGTAATTACAAGTTGTATAATCTGTAATTGCATATGAGTACCATATTCAATTAGTCATTACTGCGGCTACTCTCTTGTTATTGAGTATATCTTGCCATGGTTGGTCGAAATTTAGCGTGAGCTAATAAGGAGATTCTGTTTTGTCAGACATTCTTTGAGAGGGGGAGCTCATATGTCCATTGTAATTCTCTCAAGGTAGTGCGGGCTCCTTAATATATGCAGTCCATTGAAGCGCTCAAACTTTATACACGATGCTGTGCTTTTGTGTCGTCTACACTGTACTTATTCATCACTAATTCATCTTCTAATTGATGATCGTAATGAGGTGGTTGAAAATTTCCTGTAGTAATTTTCGAATTCAGCCCTGCTACTTTTTTACAAGGAACTAGGCTTTCAGTTGGGCATGTTTACACTGATTATGTTTTGGCATTTCGTTTACATCTAATACTCATTTTACACTTTGCTTTTTTCTTTTTCTAATCGCCCAAATGCAGAGCATTTCTGTGAAGTTTACATTACGGATTCTTCAAGAGTTGTGGTCCTCTAGTCACGTGACGGATTTCTCGTGCACATCAAATGTACGTCCGTCGCTGTTTACAGTGTGCAATGATGTTTTTTTTTTACATTGGCACGTACGTAGTTTTCCCATCCGTTCGTGTAGTACAAACTGCCCGATATTCTTGCCGTTTTATAGGATTTATGTTCATCCGGAGGGCAACCTCACCTTGCTCAAAAGTCTGACTATCAGGTTCGAGCAGTTTTCTATGTTTCGTTTCATGCATCAGGTGCAGCACAGTGGAGGTTAGCGAAACTTCTTGGAATGATTGCATTCGCGCTCAGAAATAGTACGATGATTTTTCCATCCAAGACATAATTTCTTTTCCTCTTTGGGCTTGGCAATCAATGAAGAGACTTTGTGTGTCGGAGATCAAAATGCCCTGTTATATGGCTGTCTTTAAGTTGTTTTGGACCATTTGGCGTCTCTTTGTACTCAGCTCTTTATGTTTAATCTGTAGACCTTCGTGACGCGTGTGCATATTTGTGCCAGTTTCACGCGAGCATTTACAGTGATAAAAGTTGAGCGCAAAACACGCGTAGTCAGGTATTGCTGACCGAACTCTTCTTGCATAGCTTCCTCAGCGTTTCACGTGATGTATGAAATGGAATATAGTTGCCAGCTATCTCTTTATTGAGGTTATATTATTTATGTTTGGTGTTGCCTTTCGTTGCACTGAGTAGAATGTGCGAATATTTTGTCCACGTCTTTGACTTTTTACGTCTCATATTATACTCCAAAGTGTGTTCTCAAACTTGCTCCTTGAAGTGTTCAGTTGAATTGGAAGAATAAGCAAAAACAAATAATTAGCTGAAAAAATACTTTTGTATTTTTGGATTGTAGGAAATTAGTTAAATACAAACAAAAATTGGCTTGCAGTCAGATTGACTTCTGGTGTTGTGGAAAATAGATTGAAGATATCGCAACACCATAGGTGCATGAAAAGAGGGTACTAAATGCACAGACTCTCCTCATAATCTTTGGTAAGAGAATTCAAGATATCTTGTTGATGTCGGGTTTAGTTTATAGCAATGGGTGCGGCGATTTCATCTACAGGTCCTGAAGGCTTAACCTTAGGTAGGGTACCGAACCCTTTTTTTTCAGTGTCGGGCCTTGTCTACAGTTTCGCAGCTTCCAATCCTGTCCCTCCTTTGAGGTGGTGCCAGAGTTTGAATAATCTTGTGACACATCTAGCTATGTGAGTTTGAGTATGGAGGCACTGTAGCCTATAACTCTCAATAGCTTTGTTAAAGTTTTGCATTTGGTTTCAGATTAGCTTCTTTTAGTTGCAGTGGATATACTTTTTTAAGTCCTTGCAATTTTTTTTTGTTTTCATGTGCACGTGAAATAGAACGTGTGGGCTTTATTTGATGGCATTCAGCATTCAGAATTTTTTATTGTGACACCTGCCAAACGTGTCTAGTCCTCGTTAGCTTACACACTGGTGTAAATTTTCTTTCTGTGCCACGTCTAGTGCAGTATTTTTTATTTCTTGGTTGCATGCAACTGTGCTTAAATAGCTGGACTAGTTTGGAGGAAAGTAGTTTCAAGGAGAATTTTATTAAAACCGGGAGGTTCTTGCGTTGCAAAAAAATTTGATTTGCAAACAAATTCATGCTTGCTGCTCCTGCAAACTCTGCCTTACTCACATACGAATGAAAATTTCATGCTGACAGATTTAGTTGTCATGTCTTAACCATACGTATAAGGTCTGTGGTGAATGTTTTGTCAATTACACACTCTTGTGACCAATCATGAAGGATATTGGCTGCTTTGTGAATGGAATACAAGTATAATTTGTAGATGAGTCATGTTTAGAAAAACAAATGCTGTGAGTAGAAGGGGACTCGCAGCAGAATTTTGCGAGTTGTCCTAATTGTGAAGCTACAAAAAAAGAAGGAATGTTTGCAGATATGTGTGTATGTGACGCCTTGGAAAATGCAATGTACGCCATGCCAAAACTTTTCATACTGATGTCTGTGTATTTTAATGTTGATATCCTTGTTTCAGTGTACCTTTATTTATGGATGTGTGTGTATCTGTACGATTTCGCGAGTTTATGCAGATATCATTTGACATAGGCATTAAAGAAAACAAGAAAAATAAAGCATTCGTAACATCTGCATGTTTTGTCAAATTCATTGTCTTGCACACTTAAAATTCTTTCCATGAAATACAAGAATACTAATGGAACTAACCCCTTTGTATCATTGTCTGTAACTTCCTGATTGTATAAAGAATACTTGCTAGAGTGTCCAAAATCATTCGATATAATGGTTGTTATGCACAGAAATCATAGTACTGGCACTTAAAAAAGTGCAACAAAGTCTCTCACTCTTGTGCTGTAATGATTATGGATGTAACTAGAATAGAGGGTTAAAGAAAAAATGTTCAGTACTATAAGTTATTTACTTGTAAGAGCAACAATGTCTCATGGCAATGTTACTGTTGAGCAGTAAACTATTCTTTTCATCACACTACTGTTTACAAACTGAGGTCGTAAATTATAGAATGCAAAAAAAGTATTTAATTGTCTCCCAAAGTTATATCTTTCTTTTCATTTTTTATAAGCAAGAAGCATATAGTATAATTTTTTGCGACTTGACAAAGCACAATTCAACACTCCTTTAATGCAGGAAAATAGGAATACTTGTGTCTCATTGATCGCCGTCTCCAACAAGCCGGAAGCGCAGGGGAGGCTCCTTCTACGAAATTACGCTATGCTTGAATTTTCACAACTTTTTTGATATGAGGTAGACTGCCTGAAGGCATGGCAGTGACAACTTTGAAAGGATTAGTGCAATCCTAGATTAAACAAGTCTAGTGAAGCTAATAATGACAATCCTGAATCCACATGCTCTCAGCTATCTTTCATGCCAACAAATGTGAAGTGTACAGAAAATTAAAGCACAGTACCGATGTAAGATAAGTGCTAAACACCAAACTGTGTTTATTTGAGAGCAAATATGAACATATACCAAAATTGTTTTGCACTTGCCCTGTCTACATCGTTTTTTTTTCTTTTGTCTGCTTTTTTTATTTGAAGTCGTGCGTCTTTGTCAACCTGCCCGATTCGCCCTTCTTGGCTCTTGGCTTACTGGTAACAAAAGAAGCAACCAGGTATGATTTCTTCAGACAAACAGAACTGTTTCGTATGTGTGAGGCCTTATCTTGCAGTCTCCATTAAAGAGTGCAAAAGGCAAAGAGACCCAAAGGGTCTCTTTGCCTGAATTCTTTGCAGGCTTTGTTGACTGACTTTAAAGTGAGGCTTTGGTATTAATTGTAAAGTAGCTGATGAAGTTACTATAATTATGGCAGTGTTTTTGTAAAAGCTCCAGTTGCCACTTGTGTGTACCCGAGTGTATTTGACTAACATGGCTTATACATTGTGCGATATTAGGCTTAATATTCTTTAGGGTATCGCTAGACGTGTACATGTGTGCTTTCTGTAAATCGCGCACATGATGTGCATTGCACAACAGTTGGGTTCACAAACTATCAAAGTCAATTCACCGTTGGTCAGCTCGCCTGTGAGACGTCCCCCGCTACGCCACCGATTACCAAAGAGAGGGAAGACCACTCAACCCCTTGTCTATCCGGTTCCCTCTTGGCTATGTGTCTCAATCACTTCTCACATACAGGGATTCGTGCTGGGGCCGGGAAGTAAGAGACGCTACGACCTGTTTCTGTTTACTGATTCATTTAATTTATAACTAACTGCAAACACCGTATACCCGCGTACATCAACCACCGCACAAAATTATAACACATGATCTACACACTCGCGACGTGCGACGCAGGATACATAAGGGAAATAACTTTGACAATGCAATGGTGCGACGATACAAAGTAAACGCATGATGACACAAACACGATGAAGTTATCAGTTACCAAAACCCCGCAATGTCTCAACACGCCACCTCCCTTTCCGCAAAGCTAATCTAAATAAGACGCATAAAGTCCGTCTCACGAAAGGTCCATGTTGACGGGGGCCTCGGAGCTGGCTGTTCGTGTTCGAGTCGGGGCTAAGGGCTTCTTCCTGGGGTCATTGCCCAATTCGTCAGCGTCTTCATCATCTTCGTCGTGTCTCTCAGGGATTTCCATCGTAGCTCTCTTTCGTAACGTTCCATTCACTCGCCTCCTATTCCTAACTTTCATTTCTCATCGTACCGTCCTTGCCCCAGTCATCATCTCATCGCCTCTCATCGCTATCTCTTCGCACCGTTATCTTCCTTTTCCATTCCGTCTCTCTACCATCTCGAGCTTATCGCATCGTATCTCCGACTCTCCTCGCTTCTTCTCGTAGTCCCTTTTAGTAGGCCCCGACTCCGCCATACCGGGGCACCAAAGCAATCGCCACTTTCGACGCGGCATATTTTCTTGTCAGTCGGAGTGTGTCATCTTCGACGGCCGCCCCCGCGGCCCACATCAGCGGAGAACCCTCTCCCAAGCAAAGCCGAGCAAGTAACAATGTTCAAACTCAAGCCTCAGGGAGAGAGAGGGACGAGCCATCCGAAGACACTTTAATTATGGGCGAACAATGGTCCCGATGCTTCCGACAAAGTGCGTCGTCTGTAATGGCCAACGTCCGGAGTTTGCAGTGTTGTGCCAAAATGTTTTCGGCCGAACCAACTGCCCCGGTTTCTGGTACTTGATGAGCCGATGTCCAGAACGAGTCTCGACGTCTCCATGCAGCTCGGTGTCTCTCGCGAAATTCTCCGTAGCCGCCGCTTCTTTGTCATACAACGCCGCGGGTGGCCATTCGCGCGGAACGCAGTAATGAGCCCTGGAGCCACGGAGGCTGACGGAAAGTCAGACCGGACCCGGCACAGGCGCTGCGGCAGGGTCGCATTTCTCGAACCAACAAAAGGTGCTCTGCTGCTCCCCCATGCCACAAATCTGAAGGGTGCGCGTGGATTATTGCCACCGTACACTGTCACACTGTCTGTAGACAACAAGGCGCCGCCCGGTCCTCGTGTTTGCGCGGGGGGGGGGGGGGGGCGAGAACAGTAGAAATAATCCTTCCAGGTACTCCACTCCGGAATGCCCATTCGTTACACCGAAGGTTTTCTTTTCCTTTTTTTAATGCGTGGGTTTAAGAAACGAGCGTAAACATCTTGAAAGGACCGGGGTTCAGTCCGTGTTTGCGGGGACGTCACAATCCCTTCATCTTGCAGAATTTTCCCAGCGGGGAAATTCAAACACGAGAAATGCGGGCGCATAGCGCCTTCGGGTTGCGCAGCGAAATTGAGACGTTGCGGCAGTCCTAAGAATACGGTAAGCGAACACAACACACTTGCGATTCAGCCCTGGCGGCAGCGCGTCGCTGAGAGGAACCAATCTGTGATTGTCGCTGATCACCCACCACGAAGCAGTTTGATTCCGTGTTTCTACCGCGCACAACACACTTGAAACCTTCAGAATCACTGCAGAAACTCGTGGATGACGCGTGGACAAAACGCACAGTGGTCACAGCTGCTCGTCGGATGGTTTGGCACGCAGCGTTCAGTCATGTGTGCGGAAGGTTCACTACCATGCGAGCACATCACACACTTCGCCTGCACTGTCCACTCTCGGCACAACTGAACAGAGGATACACACATTTCAATACGCTTTCATTCCACACATGCACAAAATTTTAAGATCTTATCGAACATCTCAAACCAAACGAAAAGCGGGATGGCGGGAGAACATAGGTCATACAGGCATCAACATTGAATTACCCTCGCGTACCATCTCCTGCCCGGCCTCTGCTGCACCTGTCGGTGAGGGAAAGGCACCTTCAACGCGAATTGCGTCTTCGGATTGGCTGAGAACGTAGCGTATATGCTGTCCTATGCAACTGTGACATTGGGCGTTGTACATCAATACCGATCACGACGCCTCCTAACGAGGCGCGACACTTCCGTGCGGGGAGACGCCGTGAAACCATTTCAATTTAAACTTTCACCTTGCCTCGTCGATACCGGGGCTGCTTCATCTCTTCCCACAAGCCAGCCCTTCCGCCTCCTATCGAGGCACGACACTATCGTGCAGGGAAAACGCCGTAGCTTGTCCGTTATATTTCCTTGTCTCATCTCATCACTTGTTGCAGCGTCTATTGATGTAGCTCGACCTACCACCACGCATAATCCACCTAACTTGGGCCACAGATGCCAGTCACATATCCTGTCTTGCTAAACCTTCTCGTTTCTTAAAACAGTCCCTTTTGCTCATTCCTCTCCGACAAGTGGCGAGATCTCGGTTACCTCACATTCACGGACTCTATGTTCTCCCTATCATTATAGGTGTCAACCGATCTCCGGTGGTACCACTCACTCAGTGATCAACATCAGATACCGTGCAGGACAAAACCACAATAACCGAGTGAACTACCTGCCTCATTTCGAAACACACTCAACAAAGTAAAACAAGAGCACAAGCCAAAACAAAATAAAAAACTGGTGCTTCGACACAAGGTCTCCACTTAAGTAACGAGCACAATGACCGAGCAGAAATCATAGAACATAAAATGGCATACAACATTGCGTACTCTTATGACCCTAGCCGATCCCCTAGCGCTCAGCGTCTACCCGTATGCAGGCCTCTTCCCCGACTCCGAGTCCCGGACCCTCGTTGGATGGTCCGAACTTCCACTTACTCAACTCAGTCGCGGACTGGGGCATGTGAGAGGCTGTCTTATAAGACCACCGCTGCGCATGTCCGGGTTTGGTGCGGTGTACATAGAGTGTGCTGCAGTTCCCCTTTGGCCCCACAAAAACCACCCCGTTGCGATCTAGGCATTCCTCAATCTCACTTACTCTCTCTAACTTTCGGTCTAGCGCCGTGTCGACCAAGACTCCGACAACTGCATCCTCAGAAAACCCATTCTCATCCAACTCCACATCTGCCACTCCTACTGGTAATGCCTCATCGTCTCGTGGGACCTTCGAGGTAGAAACCGCAGCTAAACCGTCTGTATCCACTCTAGCAACCTCGACATCGACAGCATTTGTTTCACCCAGTGGCACCGGCGTGCCAGCGTTCCCCCCAAACACACATTCGCTCAATGAAGGAACATTCCCTCGATCACGGAAATTACATTAACCACTTCCGCACACGGTAAACCATGACTCATTTTTACGGAGCTTGTTTCCTCGCGAATATTTACGACCGCGATTGACCTCTGCGCGTCAACGTCATGAGGAGGAGTTGCGTCTAGGTTTCCAGATTCGAATTTTCCCGCCCTCTCCTTGCCTTTGTGAATGCGGCTGCCACCCGTCCAATTCCACTTTCGTCGTCGATACCGGTGGCATTCTCGCCAAATGTGACCAAACCTGCCACAGTTATAGCACTCGCCAGGATAAAGGAGCTGCTTCGGGAATTCCTGCCAATTCTGTTTCACCTTATTGCGTACTGCCAAGCTCTCCACAAATTTTTCGAGGCGGTCAAGGCGGCTATGCATCTCATGAATATCCGTGTTCTCTTCTGCGTATCGAACGAGTAACGTATGGCTCCACGACACTTTCTCATTCTGTTCCTCCTTGACCACTATGCCAATGGCCTCGTCAAATGTTTTTGGATCCCGAGAGAGAACAAATCTGCGGACCGGATCCCTCAGGCCTAATAAAAATTGCGAGAGTAATTGTTCGGCTAGAATTTCGCGGCACAGTGAAGCTTTCACCGGATCCTGACTATCGGAGCTCGCCAGGGTGGCGGTCCCGAGGATGCGCAAGCGACTTTCAAATGACCGCACCTCCTCATCTGCCCTCTGCCTCGCGTTTAAAAACCTTTCCATTTTAAAGATAAGTGGCTCCGTATCAAACCTCTTGAGGGCCAAATATTTGAACTCAGAAAAAGTTGCAGCCGCAGCGACGTCATCATCCCACCACGCAAAATCGTGCGCCACGCCTATAGCATGTTGCATCGTGCTATGCAGACCAGCTCACTATCCCGCCATGCACCCAAGTGACCAACCTGCTCCAAATTTTTCAAGAAGACCCCACCATCCGGACTCGTATCACCTCTCGTAAACGACGGAACCATGTCCGCTAACATTAACGCGCTCATGTCTAGTGGGTCGTCTCTGTCGGTTATCTTGGTAGCCTGCTCGTTCATTTTGCCGCCTCTCCTTCCCTAGTACGAAGGTGAAATCTCGCACCGTTGCCCCAGCAGTAATCCCACCACTGCCACCACTTGAGGCGTCCCCCGCTACGCCACCGATTACCAAAGAGAAGGAAGACCACTCAGCCCTTGTCTATCCGGTTCCCTCTTGGCTATGTGTCTCAATCACTTCTCACATACAGGGATTTGTGCTGGCGCCGGGAAGTAAGAGACGCTACGACCTGTTTCTGTTTACTGATTCATTTAATTTATTACTAACTGCAAACATCGTATACCCGCGTACATCAACCACTACACAAAATTATAACACACGATTTACACTCACGCGACGTGCGACGCAGGATACATAGGGGAAATAACTTTGACAATACAATGGTGCGACGATACAAAGTAAACGCATGACGACACAAACACGATGAAGTTATCAGTTACCAAAACCCGCAATGTCACAACACGCCACCTCCCTTCCCGCAAAGCTAATCTAAATAAGGTGCATAAAGTCCGTCTCACGAAAGGTCCATGTTGATGGGGGCCTCGGAGCTGGCTTTTCGAGTCGGGGCTCAGGGCTTCTTCCTGGGGTCATTGTCCAATTCGTCAGCGTCTTCATCGTCTTCGTCATCGTCGCCTTCGTCGTGCCTCTCAGTGATTTCCATCTTAGCCCTCTTTCGTAACGTTCCATTCACTCGCCTCCTATCCTTAACTTTCATTTCTCATCGTACCGCCCTTGCCCCAGTCATCATCTCATCGCCTCTCATCGCTATCTCTTCGCACCGTTATCTTCCTTTTCCATTCCGTCGCTCTACCATCTCGAGCTCATCGCATCGTATCTCCGACTCTTCACGCTTTTTCTCGTAGTCCCTTTTCGTAGGCCCCGACTCCGCCCTACCGGGGCACCAAACCAATCGCCACTTTCGCCGCGGCATATTTTCTTGTCAGTCGGAGTGTGTCATCTTCGACGGCCGCCCCCGCGGCCCACATCAGCGGAGAACCCTCTCCCAAGCAAAGCCGAGCGAGTGACAATGTTCAAACTCAAGCCTCAGGGAGAGAGATGGACGAGCCGTCCGAAGACACTTTAATTACGGGCGAACAATGGTCCCGATGCTTCCGACAAAGTGCGTCGTCTGCAATGGCCAACGTCCGGAGTTCGCAGTGTTGTGCCAAAATGTTTTCGGCCGAACCCATTGCCCCGGTTTCTGGTACTTGATGAGCCGATGTCCAGAACGAGTCTCGACGTCTCCATGCAGCTCGGTGTCTCCCGCGAAATTCTCGGTAGCCGCCCCTTCTTCGTCATTTAACGCCGCGGGTGGCCATCCGCGCAGAATGCAGTAATGAGCCCTGGAGCCACGGAGGCTAACGGAAAGTCAGACCGGACCCGGCACAGGCGCTGCGGCAAGGTCGCATTCCTCGAACCAACAAAAGGTGCTCTGCTGCTCCCTTGTGCCACAAATCTGAAGGGTGCGCGTGGATTATTGCCACCGTACACTGTCACACTGTCTGTAGACAACGAGGCGCCGCCCGGTCCTCGTGTTTGCGTGGGGGGGGGGGGGGGGCGAGAACAGTAGAAATTATCCTTCCAGGTACTCCACTCCCGAATGCCCATTCGTTACACCGAAGGTTTTCATTTCCTTTTTTTTTTTAATGTGTGGGTTTAAGAAACGAGCGTAAACATCTTGAAAGGACCGGAGTTCAGTCCGTGTTTGCGGGGACGGCACACCTGCAATTTAATGAGGAGCATTACAATACTGTGATCAGTGCATCAATTCTAACTATCGCTAAGTACCTCTTGTCATTTATTTTCCACATCAAATGAAAAAGTATATTGATGGAATGGAAAACTAGTAGGAGATCTCAACATTTCTAGTTGTGGGGCTCTCCAATTTTTTATTCCTCTTTGGTCAGCTTAATTACTCAAAATTATGTTGGGAGGACTGCACTTTGATTCGTACATTCAAATTGATAAGTACCTCTAGTTATTTCTCTTCTGAAGCGTGTGAAAAGCATATTGAAAGGGTTCATGAAAAAAAAAAGATCGGTGTTTGTATGGATAGAACACTAATATTTATTAGATGTGATTAGGCGATCATTAATTGCCACATTCGCTTTTCCCGTTTTGAAACATTTCAATCTCATTTGCCCGGAAAGTGCGACGTCACCTTCGAAGACGACGGCAGTTTGTATTGTTTGTGTAGGTGATGAATTGATGGGCACGACACGTGCGACAATACTCGGCAGAAATTGGATCACACGTCGCTTACGTGCGTTTGAGCTGACCCGAACCACATATATCTCGCGAATCGACCCTCTCAAAAACCGCAGGTGTCGTCCAGGAGACGCGGCGCGCTATTATCCATTGTCCGCGAAAAAATCCGCGCGGAAAAGTTCAAACGTCGCATATGCGATCGCGCCCCGTGCGCGGCGTGGTGACAAAACAATCGCGCATCCACCCTCCGTAACGCCTGGCTTTTTTTAAAACGACAAAGCGCTCCTCGCGGTCGCTTTATGCAAACGCGGCGGGAAGGCCGCTTGCTTGTTCAGTGAGAGCTAGAGGCCGGATGAAACGGCGCGCGTGTCTTTTTTTCACCGTGGCCTTGCAACAGTCGCTTTACAGCGCGTCATGGCGCGTGTTGACGCAACGCCGCCGCTTGCCAAGGTTTTTCCTAAATGTTACTTAAAACACTATACGTCAAACCTAAAAATTATTTTGTATGCTACATACTTAAGCTAGCAAGTGCAGTGCTATCTAGAAGCACAAACACTGAGTGCAATTGCAATATATTGTTTCAATTTTTGTCAATTTGTAACATATTTTTTGACTACGAGATGGCGCTGCAATCTGTAAGCAAAAAATTTTGACTCTAAATGAGGGCGAAAATTTACGCAGTTTTAGGACTTTGTGCGCGGCTGAAGTGATAGGGTGGAGCCGCCCCGTGAGCGACGTGCTCCTCCTTGTCTCTTTGTCGTCGTTCTGTTCTCGCGCTACAACTATCATCATCGCGACAGCGCACGTTGCGTCGTCGTTTCAGCAGTCCAACGTAGTTGCTGGCAACCGTGATTCTCGGGAGGGTCTTCCCCGCCCTTCTCTCCTCAGCCCTTTTCCTTCCGCTCCACGCTTTTTGGTTGTGATTACTTGACAGGTGCAGAGAGTCGTTCTGAGGCGTGCGTTATGCGCGAGTCGACGACGCGAGCTGCTTCAACAACGCCAGTGGAAAAAGAGCGTCGGAGAAGAAGCATGGCGCACTGCTCGCGCCCATGTGTGTGTAAACAAGGCGCTCGGCGCGGACGCTTCCCGGAGAGCTGAGAAAAGCATCTTCGCGTGGTGCTGGCTCGCGCTAACGACGCATGTAGTGCGTAGCAGCAGCGTGGTTTTGCGTGGTGGTGCGTCCAACCAACAGTGGAGAAGAGCGTGCGATCCAAACCACCGCGCGCGCAGCCCCCCCTCATCGCGCTCCTCGTGGAGAAAACGGAGGCGAGTTTGCGAGCTATCGTGCCCGATCCACCGCAGGACTTGGTTGTGCTCGCGCTGCGCGATCCCAAATGGTAATCGACGGTGCTCCGGCGCTCATCGTGGTTAGCACCAGCTCCCGTGGCCCCTGTGGCGTCGTCTCCAGCGGTGGTGGTGGTCGTCATCATCGGACATGGAAACCGCGAACGGCAACAACAACCACGGCGCTCGCGTCGACACGACGGCCGTGTTTTTGGACGTGTTCGGGGATCGGACCGAGTTTTCGACTTTCGACGAGTTCAGCGAGCTGTTCGTGCGCTTCGAGAAGAAATCGCGCTACATCTTCCGCGTGAAGAATTCGAGCAGTGTCGAGGCCGAGAATCGACGCAGGAAGGACAAGATCGACGCTGCCATCAAGTACTCCGGGCTGGTGCTGTGCTGCGTCAACTGCGGAGACGCCAGCAAGACCCTCAAGAGGGTCCAAGAAGGGTGAGTAGAAACCCCTTTTTTTTTAATTGTCGCATGTGCACAGCACCAGCGCGGAAGCGCTTTCTTTTTCTGCGCCTGTTGATCGCCCCACACCGCGGAAACGCACCCAACGCAAACGCATTCCGCGCGGTTTTGTTCGTCTTTTCGCGCGCCGCTTATTGCGGATAGCACAGCGCGAAATTCCGGTTTGAGTCACAGGGCGTGTGTGAGCGCGCGCTCCCGCGTGTTGCGTAATGTTTACGGGCTTGGCGCAGTAGATAGCAGCAGGCCCGAACAGGAAGTGTGTGCTTGCGATTGCGTTTTGCTGCAGGGATAGCGAAGCCCGTGTTTTGCCTGCGCACCACCGCGTGCCTTGGAGGAAAAGGGAGAAGAAAAAAAGTCACGTGTTGCGTAAGAGACGCGCATGCAACTAGTTCCGCACTGAGAGGGGCCCCCCCGCTTGCGCCTTCCTTAGTTCGCGCACGTGAGGAACTGACGCGCAGTGCGTCGTTGCAAACTCGTGCCTCGTTTCTTTTTTTGTTTCAAAAGGGGGGATGTTCGACACACCCGAGTTTCTTTTTCACGTGATAACTTCACCCAATGCTACTCGATCGTTGACCGTTCTGGCCTCGGAGATAAATAAAGCCAGCTCTGCGAAAGCCTCACCGCTGCAAGTTTTAAAGTCTTCGAAGTTGATGTCGCTTTGTCTTACTTTTTTGTTGTTGTTGTTTAGCGTGCGCTCTTCTGGGAAGGGCGGGTATTGCGTGGTGCGCCTTTGCGTTTGGTCTATTTCGTAATTCACTGGGACCTGCCTCTCTCCGAAGAAGGGCAAAAAGGAGGAACTAAATGGAAAACAAGAAAATGCGGAACTTGCAACGCCCCGAGCTTAGCGAAGCTACTCTTGGCGTTGCTTCGCGTGGTTTGGAATGCCGCTTGTTGCGAAATTGCGCTGGTATAAGGGAGGGGGGGGGGGGGCTGACTCAGTGTCGGTAGCACGTGGATAAAAAGGCGCGTGCGCTGGCCTGTTCCGCATTTTCTCTCTCTCCTTTTATTCCTCCACTGGCGCGTTTGTCTCTGCATTTCCTCCCTTCCCATCACTTCTACCATTTTGTAAGCTTTTTCTTGTCCCTATGAAAAAATGTGACTAACACGGCCCGTCACCGCGGTGTCAGCTGTTAAACGTCCGTGTGCCAGGTGTCATGGTCATGGCTACGCGTAACGGCCAAGGGGGGACCTTGGGCATCTTGCGCGGCCATCACTGTGAGCTGGAAAGTATAAAGAAACAAAAAAAAAGGCTAGTGCCGATTATATCTCGTGCCGCGACGACTCGGAAATCGCTGGCGCAATCCGAGTTGGCTCGCTTTGGAGGCGCGCGTACCAGGGCGACACGCGGAAACAAAAGACTTTTTTCTCTTCATGGCGTCGCAGCACGGCGGACCACGTGTTTCGAAGTGGTAGCGTGCGCACTTCGAGCGCCGTTCGCAACTTCACTGTACAACGAGGAGTTTTCCGGCGCTGTGGAAAAAAACAAAACAAAAGAAAACGTTGTGACTCACTGCATTTCGCGGAAGTCTGACATTGATTCATGCCGTGTTAACTCAGTTGAGAAAAAATCATTAGAAAACGATTCCCAGATTTTTCCAGGTGAGACGAGTGAGAACAGTGCTACCCAGTGGCTTGTCCTAGTTTATTATTCGTTTTTTCGTTACTATTCGTATTTGTTGAATGGAGTAGTTCCACTATAACCTTGGTAGTTTTAGCATTACAGCTGGAGGCATTCCTTCGGCTTCATTCCACAATAGGGAGTTTTCTGGCACAGCAGAGGGGAAGAAAGTGGTGAATCACTGCATTGATGGAAGTCTCGCAGCAGTACCTGGTGTAGGTAGTACTTTTATTCGCCTTTTCACCAAGCCCCCTCCCCCACAAGCTTCAACAGGATCACTTTGCGAAGAATATACAATGTATAAGTTCACTTAAGCGAAAGCAACAAATCATGATTTAGGTAAAAGCAGTGAAACAGTATTGTCAGCTAGAGCGAAAATGACGTACAATAACCGGAATGCAGAGATACTCATCTGTAAGGGTACATCACATAACTATCACAAACGTTACATTAGCTATCGAACAGTGTGTGCGTTATTTAATGGGTAGGACTAACTAGTTCGTAAAAAATGGTCGTTACTTCATGACAAAACAATACTTTATGACAAACCTCAGTTTAAGAAATTAAAAAAAGGGAAATCACCATTTTATTTTCACGTAAAACGAGAGAACGCTGCCACATAGTTGCTGCCGTATCCCAATGAATTATTCGTTTTTCTCCGATTTGCTTTTTGTCGAATTGAGCTGTATTCCATTCGCAAATAATGATAATCTTTGTCATTTTTCGGCATTGCAGGGAACTGCCGGCGTTCCCTCAGCTTCATTGTACAATAGTGAGCTTTCCGGCACCGTTACAACAGTTGTGGCTCACTGCATCACGAAAGTCTCGTGCAGTACATGACATATGTTAAAAAAAGAAAGAAAATCTTTTTGAACAAAGTTGTTGTTCCCATCTAAAACAAATAAAAGTAACAGTGCTTCGCAGCTGTTGCCTTATTACAATTTATTATTCGTTTTTTACAGTTTGTTCTTTGTCCAACTGAGCCGTATTCCTCTTGAAAAACAACTATCGCCTTTGCCTTTTGCCGTTTCACCCTCCTTGCAAATATCAATCCATCAATTTTTTTTTTGTCTTCCAATTTTTGCGCTGTCTTCGGCCAAGTCGCATTTTCATTGAAAAGATCTTTTGGGGGTGCATTCTTTTAAGCTACCGCGCCCTGCTCAGCTTGGCTCTCTGGTGTCAGTGGGGGACTTTATGATAAATACGTTAGTCATGATAAAGTTCATTTCGGTTGCATTTCTTAATGTGCTTGCATCACACTTTCTGGAACGTTCGTCCCTAATCAATATTTTGAGACGTGTCTTTCAATATCGACATAAGCTCTTAATAGTAACTTTGCCACTTCAGGGATAAGTGACTTACATATCACTTATGACTGCAGATTCATATGTGAAATGAGTGATTTTATAATTACAGCAATCATAAACTTGCTTGTGTGAGCATGAACTGGCTTTTATTCTTTTCTGGAAATGTATTATTATCATACTGTCATTACATTTGCCCCAGCCTACTGTGAATGGTATGCTGGATTGGGCACAACGCTGAATTGCCTTGTTTGCACAGTGCTTGCAAAGCGAAGAAAAATAAAATAAATTGGAACGAACGTTAACTCGTCACATCTGGAAGCGCTCGCTTGATGCAGGAATTTTCGTTCACTCTGTGCCAGTTGGTGCTTTCTCTGTCATCTAAAAAAAAAAAGCGATGCTGAAAGTTAACATTGCTGTCGTAAGCAACAGCTGCATTCCCATTTGCGCAGAGTTGCGCACAAAGCGCGCGTGAAACTCGTTAACCTTTTGTCTGAGATAAAGCATTTATACGGCTATATACTTACCAACAATGTTGGCTACCTTGAACAAATCTGCGTGAGAGCAGTTAGAGGGGACAGTCACTTGACGTCATCCATATGTGGGCTAGTGTAGCCCACCATGATGCCGTGCTAGACCGTTGCAGTTTCACGCGAGTTGTTATGTAAGTCTCTGGTAACACACACACATCTTTATCCTAGCTTGCTCAAACCAAGCAGACATCTGCGGTTCAGCTTGGCCACGACATCAAAGTTCAGCTCTCTGACTTACGAATATTTTCAGTTCGGAAAGGCTGTGTGCGTCAGATTGTAAGTTGGTGCTAGCTATTCAATATTCTCTTGTGAACATCCTGGAAAGCCGCTGGCAAGCTTTATCATGAGACATTCTGATTTAGGTTATTTAATTTAAAAAATATTTTTAGAAATCGAACTTAGTCTTTTATACTTTGAAAGGCCTGTGCTCCTGCAGCTAATTTATGCTTTTCAACTGTGGGAATGGTACACCCAACCCGAATTAATGCACTGTGGTGAGCTGTAAACCTTTGCAAATGGCATTCGCCCGTGCTTCACGAAAGCTTTTGTGTCATTTACACATCCACAGTGTATTCATAACCTTCATTAGTCAGGTCATGCAGGTATATACACTGACAAAATGTTTCATTTATCAACAGTCTTTGAAAGTTCACCTCCGCAGGCTTGACATTTTAGGAACGAACCTCCTTGAGGTGTGGGTCGTGCGTATCCTGTATGTTGTAACCGTCCCTGGTTTTAGTCCTTGGAATGTCCGCTGGATGGCGGTACTTGTATATGATGAAAAGATGCGAGATGGCGGTACTCGGACTATTCACTAGATGGACAGAGAGACATACAGATAGACGGACATGGGGACAAACATACAGACAGATGGATGGACAGACAGACACACGGATGAATGGACAGACGAACGAACGCGGCCAGCGGATAATCGACGATTTGCCGAACAAATCCTTCGAAGCTTCGCCCCACTCTTCATCATTCACTACGTGGTGATGCTGTGATTTTCCTTTTTCCTCATCAGAAAAATATCTTAGCCTAGCAAGTGCCTGCAACCTAGGTATGCAGTTACCGGCACAGTTTGCCAGGAAAGACATGGATGTAGGGCAAAAAAAAGTTTACTGCACAGATTGTGACGCATACAGCAAATAGACCTGCTGTGCATCACGTTCAGAGTATTCATCTGGAGCTGATCAAGCACATATCAGGCTGTATTACATCATGCTAAATATGTCTAAAACACTGCTTCAGAATACTCGAGCTTCAAGCGCCTGAAAATTCTCTCAAGCTGAGTCAAGTGAGCCGTTAGCCAACTCTGATTGCTGAGGATGCTGCTGATGCCATTACTGAAAGATGTGTTGGATTCCCTTTTAGAAGCTTTTCACAGCAGTTATTGAAATAGTATTTATTGCTGAGTAGTTTTTCATGGTGCACTTCGCAGAGCTGTGCTGTTTGCAGTGCGAAAGCGATGGGGCGTTTCCCTCCAATTGCCATGCTGATACAGTGCGTGACGTGCATATGGAAACTCTTCTCCACACCAAGTGATGACTGTTCGCAGGCCTGTGCACCTGGTTGAGGTCGACACGTGTTTCTTTAAAGGGCGGACAAGTGAATTACCATAGAAATAAGTCAAACAGGTTTCTATGTCTCTTTTTCTTTTCCTTTTTCATTGAAATATTCCTTGAAACATGCCCTGTTTGTCTATTGTGGCCTTGAGTACGTATTCCAATGCCGATTAGCATTTGTGACGTCACTCCCACCCCCAGCTCGTGCACAGTGGCAACGGGCTCTACCCCCCCCCCCCTTTTTTTTTTTTTGATCGCGCGCCCGTCCATTTATGAGATCTTGGCACTGGCGGCAGCAGGCCTACTTGGCATATAGGTATTTTTCTTTTTTCTTCCTTTTACGGTGAAAAACGAGCAAATCCTTCCGGACTTCTCGCGTAGCACTGCTCTTGACGCTAGGCCCAACCACAGTTTCAATAAACCACATGCTCGCGCAAGGAAAGAGCCCACACACACACACACACACACACACACACACACACACACACACACACACACACACACACACACACACACACACACACACACACACACACACACACACACACACACACACACACACACACACACACACACACACCAAAAAGAAGCTTATTGCGAAACGAATCAAATGGTCGGGTCAACAGGAAACCTCGTGTGTGGTTGACTTCAGAGAGCTGGCACGGTGTAGTGGCCGCAGCGGAGAGGGTGTATGGGGGAGGGGGGATGACGAGGTGATGCGAACACCACTTTCTCAGTGCGAGTGTAGCGCACAGAGCAGAAGTTGCCGCGAGGAATAGGTAATCAGGTGCGCATACGTACGGCGAGAGGAGACGCCGCATTTTAATCGTGCCTTTCTTGGCACATCCCCCCCCCTGCCTGGCAGTCCCGAAGAACTTGGCAACGCTTGCAGGGTCTCTTCTCTCGTGGTGTAACCTTGAGGCTGGATTCAATTGCTGCCTGTAAAAAGGCGTACAGAAGGAGAGTGCCGCTGGGGAAAAGGAAGGCAAATCTGTGTTTTCTTAGTGGTACACCCTCAATGACAGGAGAGGGTGTTGAGTGCAGGGTCAGGGTTTTTTTTTTTCAGCCATGCACACCTGTTGGGCCCTTTTCCTGCACTCTAGACTGGGTGCTTTACTGGGACAAAATGACACAGGTGTAAGTCAGGATGAGGTGTGGGGTAGTTGTCGTAAAGTGCAAAGGCATTCGTGGCAGTGAAGCAGTGCCCACAGAATTTCGGAAAATTTGTGTTTTCGGACAAATGTTAGAAGCATAGCAGACAGAACCCTAGAAGACGACAGCACCATTAGGCCTGAATGAAGCTCAGTTCTAAATGCACTAACAGTGACTTTGTGACCAACACTTAAAAGCGCACTTTGGCCCCGCCGCGATGGTTTAGTGGCTAAGATACTCGGCGGCTGCATTTTTCGATGGAGGCGAAAATGCTGTAGGTCCGTGTGCTCAGATTTGGGTACACCTTCAAGAACCCCAGCTGGTCAAAATTTCCAGAGCCCTCCAACTACGGCGTCGCTCATAATCATACGGTGGTTTTGGGACGTTAAACCCCACATATCAATCGAAGGTTAACTTTCACTTCCTGTGAGAATGGATGAAAAGCGTGTTTGTTCTTGATGAGCTTCCTTGTGTGGCCTTTCTACGGGGTTAAGCAGCCATGCTTCTCTTGAAGTACCCCGCAAAGGAGGGTGATCGAAAAACCAGTTTTTAATTGGCTACCGGTTCAGTTGGTTTATCTACTGGTTTCTCTCCAGTTTTGGTTTCTGAGCTTGGCAAAAAATGGGTTAACTGGTAGCAGTAGCGAGTTGTAGGACCTCTTTTTTTTTTTCTTGATGCGTAGAAAAAGCACAGAATTGTGTAAGGTCCATTTGCAACACTCTGCAAAGAAACAAGTTAAAAGTGAAAAAATAAAAAAGAGCAAATGACGTGCTTGTTGTTTGGCAAAGGATCAACTCCAGGACGAGTGCTTAAAAGAACTGGGATACAAAGTGAAAGTTGGAAAACACGGAAGTCCTGGTTAGAGAAATGAAAAAGAAGAAGAAAGTAACAAAAAGACAGGTCGAATCTTCAATGCCTGACACTGCTTTTTCTTTCTGTAGTACGCGCCATTAGCAAAGATACCTGCGAAAGGCGCGCGACGCTGAGGCAATATTAGCCGCAGTCGTCACGCGCCTACGGCAGTGAGGACACTGGTGGAATAATAAGCGATGACCCACAGAGCGGCCGCACTTGGCGAAACGACCCCCCCTACCCTTCGCCTCCGGGTTGGTTGTTTCAGGAAGCTGGCAGCAGGAGCAGTTGTTTTTGTTGCGCACTGTGGAGAGGGGACAAAAAAAGTGAAAGGAGCATTAGCGATAAGGGGCGGCGATGTGCTCGTACTTCCTTGTGTGTTGTAACGCCTTCCTGCTGTGTCTTCGAAGGTCTTGGTCAGGGATACGACGTGGAGGAGAGGTGGTGCTCGAGTCGAGGAAGAATGAAATAAAGGAAATGAAGAAGAAGAAAAGTGGCTGCTTTGTAGGCCAGCCGGGCTTTGCTTCTGGAGATGTTTGCCCTCTCGTCTCGTTTCTGGAGAAAGTGCAGAAATCCTTGTCTTGCACGCGGCGGAATGTTGGCGCTGTTTTAGTGAAGTGGGAAGCACAAGCATGTTTGTCAGAGATATCTTATCTGGGTGAAGGTTTTTATGCTTGTCCCTGTTTGTAGAGTTTAAATGTGAGAGGCTTGTCCACCTTTTTTGTTTCATATCGACTTGTGGTGATAGAAGTGCGAATGGGGCAGTTTCGCTTACATATAACTCATACTAAAAGAGATCTTGAAGAATGAGGGTAAGGAACGGCAACTTTGGAAGTCGCTTACCACGATATCAGAGTGCGGTTGAACACGGATTTATTGAATCGAAGTAGGATCATGACAAGTTTGATATACTAAAGGGACACTAGAAAGAAAGAATGACTTGGATTAAATGCACAGTGTTCACTCTGACAACTCTATTGCCATATTTTTTGCTATCATAGGTTCATTATTAGTGGAGAAAATCAAGGTTGAAGTTTCTTCTTTTGAAATTTCACACTGATATATTCATGCGTGATGTCAAACTTTTCAAAATGCATTTTTTGCTACATTAACTTGACGAATTCTTCTGAAACCTTATATGCAATGTCTGTGGCACTCACAGATGACAATGTACTTCATTTTTAGAAATCACAGGCCGTGTAGGACCCAGTAGACGTCTTAAAAATCTGCGACATCATGGTGTTTGGTGCGGGAATCTTAACATTGCGTCTCCACCCACTTTTCGCACAAATTTCTTGCTTATCAAATGTGTCGCGGTAAGAGTGCTGTTTTCGGGATTGTGAAATTGTACTTTACTAACTTGCAAAATATTGTTTTGCTCTTCAATGTTGCTTTAAAGCTGCATATGTCGAAAATTCGGGGAGATTGTACAACCGTTTGATATATGCAATAACTAGTTATACGCTGTTATATTTCGCTTCTGAATTGTTTTGGTGTTTGCCCCCAAGTTCGTCTACAACATTTACGTTTTATTTGCGTAATACTGTTGTACATGCCAACATGCTACACATGATTAGTGGGAAAAATCAGTATTGTGTACTGAGAAGTCTTCAAACATGAATTTCATCTTGCAGTGCCTTAGCTGAGTGTGACTACAGACCAACACAGCTATACTTTATTCAGCGATTGATCGAACATTGACCAATTCATCAGCGATGTTTGACAGAAAAGGTCTTGAAGGGTGTTAAGTGAAAATGCGAATAATGTTAAGTGCCTTAATCTGTAGAACTTCATGACCAGAAAATTTGCTGCCCTGTATTGAGCTTTAATTTCAAGATGAGTTTTAATCTTTTTGCCATAAGTTTGTTTTAAAGAAAATTTTGATTGTAATGTTAAAAAGACATATGCCTCTATATATTGGTATATTGAAAAGAAAGGCTTTCTTTCCTTCATTCTTTCAAGCACTGATGACAGCTATCACAGCATTATGAGCTGCATAAACTAGGACAACCGAAGCAGGCCAGATCCATACATAATAATAGTTCTGAAATATGTTTGTACGTTGTTGATATAACTATTAGCAACACACTAGGCATCTTGTAGCAATCTGTAAAAAGTCAAAAACGGGTGTATCATAATTTTGTGGTTTATGAAATTTTGGTATTTGTATTAGTCTGCAGATAGAGGGCTATGAAATTTGTGGTTAAATATCCTTTTTTTAAATTTTCAAAATGTAAAAAATTCTCATGAAAGATTTGAACTTAATGAAAATTGGGTTTACTTGCACCTTGTTTATTGTAGAAGGGTACCAGGACTTCCAAAAATTCCAGTTTCAAGCGAGTCAGTATTTGCACATATGCTATGAAACTTGGGGTTAAATATTCCTTTTTTGAATTTCCAAAATATAAAAAATTTTCATGGAAGATTTGAACTTAATGAAAATTGGTTTTACTTGCACCTTGTGGATTATAAAAGGGTACCAGGACTTCCAATAATTCCAGTTTCAAGCAAGTCAGTGATTGTGAATATCCTCAAGTCCTGGTTAGAAAGGTGTTGAGCTCGAATTGAAGTAACTAGGAAAATGAGAATGGGGTGGAGCACATTCGGCAAGCGCTCTCAAATCATGACTGGTATTGCCACTATCCCTCAAGAGGAATGTATGTAACAGCTGCATCTTGCCGGTACTTACCTACGGAGCCAAAACCTGGAGGCCTACAGAGAGGCTTCAGCTCAAATTGAGGACGATGCAGCGGGAGATGGAAAGGAAAATGATAGGTGTAACCTTAAGAGACAAAAAGAGAGCAGAGTGGATCAGGGAACAAACCGGATTTAGGGATATCGTAGTTGAAATCAAGAAGAGGAAATGGACATGGGCCGGGCATGTAGCGCGCAGACAGGATAACCGCTAGTCATTAAGGATAACTGACTGGATTCTCAAAGAAGGCAAGTGGAAGGCAAAAGGGAGACAGAAAGTTAGGACAAATGGAAGTGCCCAACTTGACAATCCGTGCATTGAGGCAGGAAACATAGATTATCTCAGTTGGCGTGATCTTGGCCTGGAGTGATACTTTGCACGAACACATTTAACGGGCAAATGATCCTTCGAATTACCGAGCATAGTTTACAAGGAAGTCTTGTGTCTACTTCTGGAATATCTACGAAACGCTGAACATGTGTGCAAGTAGTAGGATATTTGGCAACTGCGAAAGAGGCGCATGTGCTCAATGCCCGAGTCTATCACTTCGCCTCGATACAGTTGGTTAAACGTTTTCAGGTATGACTTAACGAATGTGATTTACTTTGTCGTGACTTATTTTAATTTTCACTCCTGTAAAGCTCTCTGTTGCAGTTATACTAACACATAACAAAGAAAATTTAGGCACATATTTTTCTGTTCGTAACTCTTGAAGCTAATAAGACACTCGCCAGAGTGAAAATATAGTATAGTAATATGCATGTATTACTTTACTGCATTGTCCCCAGAGGGGGTAGCCTACAGGGGCCATCAGTTAGCCCAGAGTTACCGTATATACTCGTGTAAGGGCCGCCCTCGTGTAAGGGCCGCACCCCAACTTTGAAAGCGGATATTTCGAAAAAAAAAAAAACAAAAGTTCAAAATGTCCCGCCAGAAAAGTGTAGTTAGTTCATTTACAGCCAGATGGCGCTGCACGCTTTTCCGCTTTTATTCTACTTCCGCCGACGCGCCGACCACGCTGTTGACAGCGCGCCGCCATATTTGCCTTGTGCGGCCTCTTTGTTGGCATCGTTCCTAGCATCGTGTCGATACGTTGGCAGCGCGACTTCAGATCGGTGTCGTCGGTGTCACTTTGTTGGTTGTAGTGAACCCTGCAGAAGCCAGCGCACGTGACGGACGATGGGCCGGCATCTGAGATCATTCACTGCAGCATTTAAGCTGCAAGTGATTGACTATGCTGAGGAGCACGGGAAGCGGGAAGCTGGACGAAAGTACGACGTCGATGAGAAGCGCGTGCGTTACTGGATGAATCAGAAAGATGCCCTCGCCGCTACTAACAGGAGCCGAAAGGCGTTTCGCGGGAAAAAGTGCAAGTACCCGCAACTCGAAAGCGAGCTCGTCAACTACGTCGTCGACACACGAAGGGACGGCTACGCCGTATCGACTGACATGATACGCGTCAAAGCCCTCAGCATCGCTCGCCACATGGAAATACCCCCGGCACAATTCAAGGCAAGTCGGGGCTGGGCTACGCGGTTTATGAACCGTAACCAGCTTTCTATTCGGCGCCGAACGACGATTTGCCAAAAACTGCCGCGCGAGTACGAAGACCACGTCATTAAGTTTCATCGCTTCGTGAATGCTCTCAGGAGGGAGCATGAATACGACCTGTCCCAAATTGGGAATGCGGACCAGACACCTGTGTGGTTCGATGCACCGGAAAGCACCACAGTGGATTTAAAAGGTGCGAAAAGTGTGTCTGTGCGCACGACTGGTGCAGAACGCCAAAGGTGCACTGTGATGTTGTGCATCACGGCAGACGGCAGGAGGCTTCCGCCGTACGTCGTATTTAAAAGGAAGACTCTCCCAAAAGAGAAGTTCCCTCAGGGAATCGTCGTACGTGCGCAAGAGAAGGGCTGGATGTCCGAGGAACTGGTCGTTGACTGGATTAAGACCGTCTGGGCAAACAGACCTGGAGGGCTGTTACAACGGAAAGCCCTCCTTGTTTTGGACAGCTTTAGGGGCCACTTGACCGACCGCGTCAAGAACCGAGTTGCCGCAACTCGTACGGACTTGGCCGTCATTCCCGGTGGCCTGACGAGTGTGCTGCAGCCGCTCGACGTATGCGTCAACAGACCATTCAAAGTGGAATTTCGCCGATGTTACTCTGAATGGATGGCTGGAGGCGTCCACGAGAAGACCCCTACAGGACGGCTGAAGCGGGCGTCGCTCCAACAGGTGTGTGAATGGATTTTGAATGCGTGGCGTGCCATGTCAGTAGAAGTAGTTGCTAAAAGCTTCAAGGTAACGGGAATTTCGAACTCCATGAACGGCACCGAAGATGACCGTCTCTGGGAAGACGCGGACGCCGAGGCGAGCTCCTCCGAGAACGAGGACAGCGAAATGGAATCCGAATAAAAACATTTCTGGCATGTCATTTGTGACTCTTGCACTCTGCTACTGTTGCATAAACAGTACAGACCTTTGGCCTGTACTGCCTGTACTAAATCGGCCTGATTCGTGTAAGGGCCGCACCTAGCAAAATTTTCGAAAAAAAAGTGCGGCCCTTACACGAGTATATACGGTATTCAATTACACGAGTTGTGAAACTGTGTTTCAAAATCCAGACACGCAGTTGGCCCGATTTTTTCAAAGTTAGCCGACGTTTGCACCTCCCAAGAGCGGCAACACAAAACACAAATAATGCCTTTAATAGTGGGCATGCAGGTCCACAGGTGGCACGACACTCTGCTCACTCTTCACAAGAGGGCCAATGACGTTTCCAGATTTCGATACATGGAGCCTATGGGGAGTTTTCCAACTCCGATGATTAAATAAGTCTGATTCAGTTTACATAAGCCTATGCGAGCTTGAGTTGAGTAAATACAGTAGGCTTGACAAAACCCATATTCTCTTTAAATGTTAATAAACTTGTAGCGTACATTCCATCGTTATAAGTTTATATGATATTTCCACGTCATAACTTGACATGACTGGAGGTGTCGCCTTCCATTCTATCTCAGGTAATAATTATTTTTTGTTTGTTCATTTATATTCTAACCCACAAGTGACATTTGAAGTCCCATTTCAGTACCAGTAGAATGCGTCACATTCACAAGGGTCAACACAGCGATCTGCCCTTTTTGCCTGCACTTTTGTCTGGTTGTTTACAAACACGCAGCTTGTGTGCTTGCAGTCGGCACGGATGTGCGACGTGATTGAGCGCTCATACGGGTTTCTTTTGTTGAGACTGGTAAACATGGGACTTTTTTTTATTAGTACATAAGAGCAAGTGTGCTCTTATAAATTGAGAATTTATATTTTTTAATTTGTGAAGCTGCTTTTGCCCTAAAACGGACACTGCAGTGAAACGGTGAACCAGTTTAGATGGACAAACTGTACTCTGAGAACTCTGTTGCTAATTATACCATCAAGTTTATTGGAGGAGAAAATGTATGTCGAAGTTTGATTTTCAATCTTGCGACGAAATCTCTCGATGTGATTTCATGGATTGCAGAGATTATTTGTTGTAATTTATGGGCACCGGCTCAGCAAAATTTACTTAAACTTAACGAAGTACCCAGTTTGTGGGCCTGATAGTTGGTGTGGGTTCATGGTGAAGAATGGCTCAAGAGCACGACACACAAACAGAGAAAAAACAAGGAGCGGTGCCTGTCCTTGTGCTTTTTTCGTTTGTGTATCGTGTTTTTGTGCCGTTTTCAACTGTCAGCTTGTGGTGCCCAAAGAGGTCAGTGTACTTCATTTTTGCCGACAAGGAACAACATAGCACGTAGTAGACACCATGAAAACTTGTGCGATTGCGTTTGGTGCAGGAATTTTAAAATGGCGTCTCCACATAGACTTTTCCTTTTTGCCCATTTTCTCGCTTACCAACCGTCTTCTTGCGGCAAGCATGATGGTCTTTGAATTGTGAAAGAGTAATATTCTAATAATATTAAAAGGGCCATTTTCCCCTTTGGTATCCTTTGGAGTAACGCCTTTCTGTGATTTGACTATGTATAATTGTCGTAACCACTAGTGCGCGAAATACTGCATCCTTAGATTGATGCCACAGCACTGTTAAAATGGACATAAATGACAACTGTAGTTAAACTTAATTTTATTTCAGAATTCAATAGTACTTATATACTGGCATCATGAGTACGGTACACGGAAATATACAGCAAAAACATTGTAAATACACAGCAAAGACCACTGCATATGCAGACTGTAGCATTTTTCAGAAATGCAGCTTCCTTTCTTCCCAGAGCAATCGATAGGGCCACTGACGCATTAAACATCTTCTTTTGCCATCGAGATTGCCCCACCAATTTTTCCCGTGCCAATATCATGTTTCTATGCATGTTGGCGCGGTCCCTCAGTGTGACTTTAGTACCTCGTGTTTCATTGAGCCGTCACCAACTTGAATGCCACAGGCATGGTTAGCACACATTTACATTGTATACTCATGCTCTCGGTTGTAGCTGCAGTGAAAAAAATTTTGAACTTCTTTCGAACAACAATCTGTCAGCCTTGCCTTGAAGGGAATACTTAGTGCCTCTAGGCACACTGCGAAGTTTGATCGAATGTTGCCATTACTCAACTAATAAGCAGTACTCGCGGATTCATCGTGACTTTCTCTCTGTCTTTTTTTTCTGCCATGAGAGTAGCTGTTAACTAATTTCTCGTGATAGTCGTGTCATTGCTGCCAATCTAGCGACTAAAGGTAACTTTGGCTAGCTCTGATGCAAGCGTCTGGGTCGAAATCTTGCCAATGTGACACAAGCGGTCAATGCTAGAAAAAAATAGGATGACATTTAGCTAGCCCTACATTTTTGCGCTGAAATTCGTGAGGTCTGTTCACCAGCACCTCGATGTTCTCCTGTAGCTAGGTGCGCTTATGCAGTAGATAGCAAAGTGAGAAGTTGATAGACTATTGGCAGCCGCTTGAAAAGATACAAGTTTAGATAACTCATAAAGTTGTAGCGAACGAGCAAAGCCAGACGAAACAGCGAGAGAAACCTTCAGATTTTTTTTTCTTTTTTGCAGCGCTTCATTCGATGATTTTTCAGTACATGCTGGTCGAGCTCTTCAACTTTATCCTAACCAAAATCAATACAGAGTCTCGGCTTGAAACACTTGAGCCTTTTTGCCTCACTCGAGAAAGTCTCGTGGTCCTGTTAAAGTCCAAATAGGTGTCGGGTTTTATCTCGCTCCTTATCTATCGTATGGCCCCAAATCACTCTTCTCCACAATAGTCGGCGGGAACAGCTCAGGGGCAACAAAGTCGGGTTGTGCAAAAAGTCTTTCGCAATTGCACTTGACACCTTGGCACTAGAACAGCAATTGTAACTTGATGAAAAGAGGCCCTTCCTGGTTGCGCAGTAAGACTTTGAGTTGGCCTCTGTGATCTTATCGCTCCTCGTTGCAGTAATTGAAACGGAAAAACCAGGTACTGAAAGGAGGTGTCCTTGTCTGTTTCTTGTTTTATTACCCGGCCTTAACGTCTCTCAAAGTCCTAAATGTGGATCTCTTTCGACAACATTCTTTCTAATTTTAAAGGAATTATAGCGGGCCGTCTTGAAGCTCTTGGCAGGATCTTGCAGTGGGGTGAAGTTCTATTGAAACATTGTGTATCTATTGTTGATGAGCACGGGGAAGGTGCGAGGGAAGATTCGGACGCCACAGTCCTTAGTTGTCCAACCATATTACTCAGTTGCTGATGCATTGCCAAGATTTCGGAAAGTTTGCTTCGTCCTTCTTTGGGAAGGTTGCACTGAGCTACATCAAGCCTTTGAGGAGACTGAAAGTTCAAGAGGAAGTCTGCCAGGCTACACCAAATCTGTAGCAAGAATTGGCCTCCTTAAGGGGGTGAAATTTTTCACAAAGAGAATCAACAACTTGTGGTGAATCCTGAAGCGAGCCGTGGTACCTGTGTGAGTTTTGCGGCAGCTCTGTCACTTGCCTTACCTGGTTTATTTTTATGGCCATTTTGGTTTGGAAATGCTTGACACCACGCTTGACCCTGAAGTAGGCGAGGTAAGATGTCAAGATAGGCACTCAAGTAGCCAGCTTAGGCCACAAACACATCTTATCTTTCAGTCAAAGCAAAAGAACTACGTCAGCAAACAGGGAATAGCATTAAAAACTGAGCAGAGATAACTTTATCATTTAGGAAATGTAAACTAGGGTAGATGAATTAAGTTGATTGTTATAAGAACAGAGTTTACTATCATTACACTTATTTTTTTTATATGCTACATAAATGCACATACAAAGAACATAGAGGAAATTAGGGAAGCAGGTTGACAACCGTCGATGAGAGGTCATGGTATCCAGTTTACTTTTTCGGTGAGATGAAATAGAAACAGGGAGCTCAAGAAAGGGAAAAAAGAAAGTAAAACTTGTTTTCAGAGCATGTTATTTTTTAAGGCACAGTTATGTACGAACTGTACAATGCAGAAAGAAGACGGAACCTATGCGTCATCTTCTTGTTTTTATTGAAAACGATTGCATGTGTCTCACCAATGTGCTTCTTTTCTGCTTGCACGTTTTCTGCTAGATCTTTCAAGCGAGTTGCGTCATTCCTCGGCTGGCCAGTGCCCCAGCAGCATGGTGGGCATTGGCTTTTCACTTTCTTCTGTTTCACCCCCCTTTCGCTGCTTGCTGTGTGGGGTTAATCTTATCTCCAGTTTACAGAGGTGGAATGGGAGCTCTGCTGAGGGGGGGTTACAGTTACACAGGAGTGCTGCGCAATCTCCCCTTTATCATCGCGGAGGACAACAACACACTGGCTTCTCTGCAAAAAAAGAAAGTAAAAAGCCCTGTATGGGAAGACAGAAGGAGGTCATCTGACGTAGTGGCGTAGTATTGTTGTACTTGACCTTTGGTAGTGGGGGACGAGATGGCCCACCCGTGTAATCACGTGACACCTGTTTACCCTGCCATGGCCATTCTTAATCTCTTCTGATGCACTCCAGGGAGGTCAACACTGTGTGAACAAAAGAGGAATGGAAAGCCAAGAAAGGGCCCGCAGAGTGCCAAGAAGCATTCTGATGTCGTTGTTCGCGTCGGAGCATCAAGAGGCACTGCTGCGCAGTAGTTGCTCGGAATACGTCCAAGTCCGCCTCGATTACAGAAGAGTCGTCGTGCAGTCCTGGCATGGGAATTTTTCTTTCGTGCGTCATTTCCTGTTTTCTTCTTGCGGTGATAGCAGACAGCTCACTGCCGTAGTCGATGCAATGTCTGCCATCTGGGCCGTAACCTGCACCTGTAGGGGGTCATCTCCGCACACCGGTGATGCTGATGACATTTGTCAGACCTGGTGGCGTCACTAGCGTCACCTTTTTGGTATGTTGGGCTAGAAAAGATCAACTTTATGCACCTGTGATGCTGATGACACTGGTCACATATGGCTGGGTGGTCATTGCCACCTTTCCAGTGTGCAGGGTCTGGGGAATGTCTACATGCAGTGTGGGGGAGGGTGATCCACATCACACTGGTGATGGTAGCCTTGGCGAGGGTGTGCTTGTCCGACCCTACTGGACATATATCTGTGAAGGGACTTAACGGGGCTGTGCGGCGTATAACTGCTTTTGTAATTCCTGCCATCATATAACCAAAAAAAAGTTCTATTAAATGTGTCTCACTAGTGTTTGTGTACCCATTTTGTTACCAGAATTTATCCCTGACTTTATAGTACTTCATGATAACACTATCTTAACTAGAAGGATGAACGTTGAAAACTCCCAGTTCAATGGTGATGGCTTCTTCAAATCCATGAAAAGTGAGTGAGTTGTGAAAGTGAAACAAACATTTCCTTTTTGGCCTAAAGTATGCCACACATGCGATTTTCATTCAGCGAGAATAATGGTGATTTTTAGGGAATGGCCCCATCTCAATATCTGGTGTATTTTGCATGGGTTCAGCGTATTTTTAAGGTATTTGCGGATTTTTATATTTGAGCAGTCCATGAGATTCGCACACGAAAGTCACTGTTGAGAAAACAGGCCACTGACCAGTGTCAAAATTAACAAAGAGTGACGTATAGGGATCCATACAGAACCCCCTTCACCTTCATCTTCTATTTTTGATACTGGTCAGTGACCTTCTTTTTCAACAATGCCTCACACTGACCAGATGGTATTCCATCGAATTCTCGACTGTGAAAAATTCATTACAAGGCTTGGTATTTCGGACAAAAGCAACATTAGGGGGGGGGGGGGGGAGGGGGACCCTCTGTTGGGTTTAGAAGCTTCATTTCAATACCGCTGTAGCTTCTGCACAGTGTTTCTTTAGCTGGGTTAGCTGGTTATGACTGTCAACTGATCGTGACTATCTACATTAGCAACAGCAATATGACAATCAGATGATTTTTAAATGGAAATGTCAATATTCATATGCAAGGCGGAGATCCAGGAACAACAAGCTGGAAGCAGCGCTATCTGGAGGCTCAATAGAAATCATGAGTAACTTGTTAAATGTGCGAATTCCGGTTTGTTGTTAACTGGTGGGGGTTATACTACATGTCGGCTATAGTAAAGCATTCGTTGAGATCATTCGAACATTACATTCTCGTTCTGTTCAAGGAGTTGGCACTGAAGCGCGAGGTCGACTTCAGTGGTTGTAGCTTTTCTGCACACATTGTGCATGTGCTTCTTTAAAGCGTTGACCTCGTGCCAGTTGAATTGGGTGGGCTCACGGAAGAATAAACGGACAATGCGACGTGTGAATGACCGACTGCGGGCTAGCCTACGTCCCTCCATTTTTGCTTCTTTGTCATTACAGACAACCAGCCTCGTCTAGGAGGAAAAAAAGATAAAAGAAAAGAAAAAAAGATTATAGAATTTTAAAGAATGGTGTGATTGTCATGTGTCTAAACAACATTGGCCGTCGTTTCTATTGTGCAACGGATTTTTGCCCCCCCCCCCCCTCCGCTTAGGACAATTCATTCTTGCCTCAAGCCACCTGGCAATTGTGAATTGCTCAAAACATGCAGAAAAATGTGCATAAATATATAGAAAGGGGCTGTCCAACTGTCTTGACTGAACATTTACACTTTCGGAAGGCATGATCTGAACAGACGGTTTCTTCATTAGTAGTAATAAGTGTTAATATTCCTCAATATAGGGTTTACCCATGCATGCTTCACTCGAGCATACCGCGATATTCCAAGCGAATGTTCCCGCCCCATGGTGGAAGATAATCAGGCAAGATTTGGAGGGGGGGCCCTTGCTCGGTCGCGGACGAAATTCAAGATGGCAGTCACCTCTGAGGAAAATGCACAGCTGTACTTTCAATAAAATGATTTTTTGAATACGCATGCATTCTCTGTTCAGAGTAGAAATTGCCCCCATGGCATTCCGTTGCACAGAGCGGGTTGCGAAAAATTGCGCGGGAGGGGGGATGGGGGACTTGACTGCACAGTGGTCAGTGGTGCAGATTTCAAATCTTTCAAAAAGGGGAAAGGGGGGCTTGCTCAGCATTTTTCGGTTGGTAAGACCTTTCACCTTCACTAGGTAATTTGCACATTTCGTTTAGTGGGAAAGTTTCGAACTCACTCTACGGTCAGGCCTGTTTGCTTTTTAGGATAAATCGATAAAACCGATAATGCAGTCAAACTGTTTTTCTGTGTTGGACTATATTGCAGGGCGAGAGGGAAACTTCGCGTCCGCATGGGGTGAACTGGACCTACTTTCATGGAGAGACACTTAACGAGTCTGATGCGCAGTTTCCTGATCACTGCAGTCACTCTTTGTGGCCCACTTGTTATCAACAAAGCAGAGATATGGCTGAGGCACGGGTGGGAGCTGTTTTGCCAAGCCAATTCTGGTGGGAGGGGAGAAAAAAAAAAGCGCGTGGGACGTCGTGCCAAGCCGATAAAACAGTGGCGCCTTTTTTCACGCACTGTTTGCGTCTCGAGCGAGAGGTAATTAAAGATGTCACGAGCCGTTGCTGTCTTGTCTGTCCCCTCCCTAACGTAACAATTTTTTTTCTGTTGTTTATCGATGTTGAACGTGCGCAGACATGCTTTAACGCTGTCCTTTAATAGAATGGTGGAATGACTCCACAACTGACATCGTCCCACTTGTTGCAAGAGGACGATCTTGGTGGATATTTAGGATCACTTGCACTCTCAAAAGAACTGCGTCTTTAGGGTGTCAGTTTTATTAGTTACATGCACATCAAGTACATAACACTTGTATACAGATGAGGGTGCCAGAGTATATAAATACTGAAAATGGGACCCTCAAATAAAAGCTACAACAAAAGTGAATCAAAAACAATTGGCAGATTATTAGCAGGTGGTTGTAAGGAACACGCACAAGGCAAAACAAGCAGTAACTTGCTAAAACAATTGAAAAAAAAAGTCAACAGGCACAATACGAAAAGTAATATAAAAAGCAATGCAATGCCAAAGTCAAATATGACACGCAGAAGTAATACGGAATAAAAGTAGAAAATGTGCACAAGAAATGCAAATTTTACTCGGGAAACGGAAAAAACACATGAAATAAATAAGACAAGTGGAAAAAGAATATATACCATAACTAAGGTGAGCAATCAGGAGTTAAAAGGAAAGATTTTGATGATGATTTGAAGAGTGAAAATGAGGGCAAAGATCTGCTATTCCAAAGATGAATGTGTCTTTCTGGCTCGCAACAATAGCTGTTGCATGGCTTCCTTGAATTTCTTTTCTCTAAAGCTGCCTGGTCACCACCATTTTTCTATAAAAAAAATGCCGTGTAGCGCCGCACCACTTGCGCTGTTAGAACATAAAGAGTACTAGTGTCTTTCCGTTGCTAGTCATCCTCCCACTTGGTTGCACTTTCTTGTTCGAAAACAGTATGCTTACCCTGACCCCCTTTTTGTGACTTGGCTCATCGAAATACGGTGGGGCTCAGAAAACGTCGCCACTTGCACATCCTAGTTAAAAGTTTGGGTGAATGTATAGATGCGTCCACTGTTAATGGGAACACCTGAGGGCACTGCATGTTTAGATTTCTCTATGTTATGGAAGCATTATAGCTTAGATATGCATAATACTACTGGTGGTTGAGAGTTCTTATTCCTTTTGGCAGACTAGTGATGTACATGAGGATTGGTTTACTTGACCGATTGCTGTTAGAGGGCCAGCAATATGAATGGTGTGCATTCGTGTGTTCCCTTCAACAGTGGACGGTACTGCACATGGGCGTTCCTTCTGTGCGCTACCACAATGAAAGAAGTACTTATGGTTATGTAGATAGGATTGGTTTATGTTACTGAGGCTGGGGATGCGCTAGTGAGGCAGTGGCATGCCTTCATTCATTTTACTTGGCCTCCCACTGTATCGTTTCTTTTGTTTCATGAAATTTAGTTACATTTCACTTTTAAAAAGCGCTGTTTCACACAGGCTGTCCGAGGATGCAAAGTTAAGAAAAGCGGTTTGGCCAAGGAAATTACCTGTGTTAATGTATAACTCTACCTGCAATGCAGGTAAAAAGTGTCGCTTGCGTCTTGCAAAAAAAAAAAAAGAAAAAAAGGACGCCATGAATACAAGCGGTAACATTAAGGTTGCATGGGAAGGCTGAAAGGAGTATAAAAGTAATGGTGTTTTTAAGAAACAGCATATACAAGCTGAAAGGTGTCATCACAGCAATCAGGACAGTGCATTCAGCAAGGCTACTTTGGCTTGCCGTATTTCAGGTACAAACAAATGAAGACATATAATATTGAAACCATGCATTTAGTGACACAAATGAAATTCGACAAAAAAAATTTGCATAGAACAGATTTTTTTTCAGTTTTTTTTATTATGAGCTTTTTGAAAAAACAAGCTTCTTTATTTTTTTTCTTTTATCTAGCTGTGCCTAAGAAAACAATCTTTTGCAGGCATGTTGAAAAAATATTGCTTAATATTGGCACTTCTTGCTTAATATTGGCACTTCTTTTGTAATTTTTGCATGAAGTAAATCGCGCATCAAGGTGCATCACAAGTTCTGAACTTTTTTATTTTGATCAAGTTTGCCATTTTTCAGAATATTTTGTTCTGCAGATAGCTGAAGGAAAGCACGGATTTAATTCACTGTATTCCATATTAAAACAAGTAGAAAAACGTTTTGACACAACAGTGCGCATTTAATTCGCATGCGAAATCGGGAAATATTGCGACAAGCAATAGTGGAACCCCCCCGTGTAGTCACCTTCAAAAAATTTTTTTGGTGCACTTCGAATGTACCCACAAAATGTATAAAAAAACTGACAAAACAAAAGTATCGTCCGGACGTGCATGTTCGGTCTCTCGTGTAATTGCCCTGTAATAATATCTAAGCATTTATTAAGAAAGCTAGAATTTCAAAGATGTGTCCGTGCTTCCATTTAGAGTTGCAGGTGTGAAGTGAAAGACTATTGGAGTGGTTGCATGTGTGGTCGATCCAATTGTACCCAGTCAAGTTGTTCATACTGTGTCGGAAAGCAAGGACAATGAGTTTTGGCATTTGCGCATGGCAAAAAAACAAAAATATTAAGAAGTGTTTTTCGCAGAAATTGACTAGCACTCGTGGTGCAAGTAACCTTTCGCAAAAATTCGCGAGTTCAGTTTACACAAGCTGACCTTTGCATGAGCTTAAATAACAAAGTGTTCGTTGCTAGGAGATGGAATGCCTTTCAAAAGAAAAAAAAAAAAAAACTGGAGACACGGGTGTTGTGAAGCTTCTATTCGGAATTAATTCTGAAACTGCGCAAAAGAAATAGATACTTGGTTGACAAAGGAGCCAAATGCGCAGTGCATTACTGCTTCTTCTTCGCTGTTTTCTTTTTTTCGTGCATTGTTACACGGTGACGTTAATGCCACTCCAGCGCCGCTGAGATATTCCGGCGCGTTTGTTAAAACGTGCTCGGCGCGACCTCACGTGTGATGCGACGTCATTGTCTTTTGCACGGTAAATGTCACGAAAACAATACGTACTGTCAAGTTGCTGGAAAACCGTGTGTGTGGGGGGCCATCTGTGAAGAGATTACAACTGTGGTTACATGCTGTGAAAGAAAAAAGAAAGTCATGGAAGAAGTCTTGATCTCGTTCTTCGTCGTCCGGAGCTGTTTTGCCGTCGGGCAGCGAGGTGTAAAGAATGCCATTGCCATTAGCAAGGCAGGACTTAATTTTTCTTCGCCTTTTTAGCTCTTACATCGCTGGTGTACGCATGCACTTCAACTCGTCGATATCGGATTGAAGCGAGTTTTTTTTTTCCGGTTCTTTATTTCATTGATGACTTTACTTTGTTGAGCAGTTGATAATGGCGTTCTGGGTACCAGTCCTTTGGTGATCTCTAAAATAATCTGCAGCGTTGCTACCGCTTTATAAGGAGATGGGATTGCAAAAATTGTTTTTCTCGGCGCTCACGTCGTGGAGTTGGATGATGTTCTGTTACTTCGAAAAGAAAAAAAAATAATAATAAAGTTTAGAAATAGTAATTGCAAGACATGGATATATTGAGCCTGTCAGTTTTTTTTTTAGGTAAAAATTTTTAAAAAAAAGGTAAACTGTGTTGCGATTCTGCATATCACAATTTTGTCATTCATAAATTGGATATACCTAAAAGAAAGTTGCATACATGAAGTAAACAAACTTAATGTAATACACCGGCATTAAATTGAGTTGCATCACTAATTTTCAAGCAGGGCCTTTGTAGTAAAATGACTGTCGCAACAAACTACTGTATGCTATAAATTCATATAGTACTTGTCCTATAGATGCTCTAATAAATATAGGTTACTTCAGTATTTCTTTTCGGTGCAGATTTATGGACCCGTAAACGATATTCTTCAATTTTCATTCGTTTTGCTTACTGATTTTGGGCAGTTGAAATATAATATTTCTAATCATAAAGGAATAGTTTGCTTCCCACAGTTACTAGAACTTGACTGCTGATAATTTTAAAATTTCACTTTTGGTCAGTGAGCTGTGAGCAGGTCATTGTGCAATAGTGGTGCCGCTTTTTCTCAACGGGCCATACAAAGATGTAGATGCACGTTTCCGGCTCCTCGCTGTGGTCTTCTGGCTAAGGTGCTCGGCTGCATTTTCGATGGAGGCAGAAATGCTGTATGCTCATGTACTCAGATTTGGGTGCACGAAAAAAAACCCCAGGTGGTCGAAATTTCCGGAGCCCTCCACTACGGCGTCTCTCATAATCATATGGTGGTTTTGGGACGTGAAACCCCCACATATAAATCAATCAGATCAATGCACGTTTGCGCTTTTACCGAGGCTGTGCAGGTTTCCATACATTGTGCACTGGCAGTACTCGCATCAGCAGTTCGTCAATGCACAAGTAAAAAGCTTGTGCCCCCTCTTCTGCGGGCAAGCTGACTAAAGAAACAAAGCAAGACGGGTCGCTATGCAGTTTCAGAAGGTGTCGTGTCAGGGCCTCTCCTTGTTCTTCTTTTGTGCACTGCTTCAAGGTCATTCTGTAGAAAGAAAGTGTTTAAGTAAAAAAAAAAACTGACAGTTGTACGTAGTGGACACTGATGAAACAGTGAAGCCTTTGTTTTGCCAATTCTTTTAGCTGGTTGAATTATGGAAGATTCTAAAGAAGTGGGCTTTGAACTAAGTGGGATTTTCGTGAGGGCGGCGAATGGAGTGGTGGAGGTAGCTGTGGTTGTAGCAGTGGGTGGGGGGATCTGTAAGCAGTGTCACTTACTCGTTCCCTATCCACGGTGCCCCCCCCCCCCCCCCCTTCGAACATGAAAGCCTCGACCATGAACAGCTTCGCCGTTAAAAAAAGGTGAAGAAAAAGGCGAACACAAATGTGGCGTAGTCTGCGAAACTGCACAGCAACTCTGCGTCACCTCTAATGAATATGACGGCTGTCGTGTAATCGGCCAGTGCTTATTCAAATGAGTACTCTTGAAAAAAAGCTTCTATACGGGCAGAGATGCCTATTTTATATTTTGTTGGTCATTGAGAGGATTCTAGAATTGATGTACCGTATCAGCTAACTCATTTTGCTTAAAGCTGGTTTCGACTGCCTTGTGCATTGTAGGGCAGCTAAGCAAACATCCAATGGGGGGAGGGGGGGAGACCTTCCTAGTGCTCACTGAAAAATATACGTGTTTCCTAAGTGTGGCAAGGATCAGTTGTATCTTCCTATTTAAATTAATTAGCACATGGACCTCTGCAGTCATTTTTACTTTAATGTTGTTTACAGTGATGGGCATTTTGTACAGCTATTACAGCTGTTTGTGCCCACCTGTTTTCTGCAAAGGACTCTCCAGCACGCATTAACATGCCGTGCGGCCCTCGTTATTATTTTTTTTTTTAATCCCATGCTCAAAGGATGAATTGCCCTGGGATCTAGTTCCAGGGAATTAAATCTTGACTCATCACTTCTCTCTCTTTTCCACTTCCGGCACTAGGAACGAATTATGGGGTATGCCTGCCTGTTGTCCGTCACAAAGCCTGCAATTCGAGCGAAGGCCGTGCTTCCCCAACCTCAGCTTGTGCGCACTTGTCTGCTTGTACCAGCGCGCTATGCAATGATCTCTCTTTTTTTCACGTGTGTTACAGCATAGCCACCATGCCTTTCTGTTTTCTTTAGAATTTATTTAGGAATCATGTCGCTGTAGCCTCTAACGATGAGGCTCTTTGACATAGCGATGAAACACCTGTTAGTTCTATGTATCAAGCTGTACGTGGCTATGTAATTATTAAAAGTCATCAATGTGGGGAGTTGTAAACAGGTATCATGCAGTCTGTTATCCGAAGGTTATGGGTTCGGTTCTTGGCAACAGTAGGTCCGCTCATTAAAGCCACTAATAATGGCCCCCTATGCTTCCATGCTTTTGCTGTGTTTTGGCCAGGTTAGGTTGCATCTAACAATGAAATGGGCTTCATGAACCATATCTTGTTGCTTCATTCTATTCTACTAGGGCCATTTACAGATAATTGTGGAAAACTGAGTATTTATATCTTGCTTTAGGGTCGCTGCTTGTGTATGCAGAAAGACACCCTACCCTTTCATATATAAAGGGAACGGCCATTATAGATAAAATAAACCGAGGGACCAGATTACTTGGATGTTTCTTCATTTTGCCCCCTATCGAAGTGCGGCTGCTGTGGCCAGCACTTAAACCTATTCCTCTGAGGTCTTGTAGTGAAAAAGTATTTGGACGATCTCTTTTGCGATTTCTTTTGCTCTGCCTCTGGTTGGCACGTGTATCTCTTCCGAAGAAAGTCACTTATTTGCTACATTGCTGTGAAATGTGGCATTTTACTTGGAACGTAAACATGTTTTCTCAGAGCTATCTTTCCGCGTTGCACTGTGACGTTAAAATGCCATTGCAGCTCGCAAGTTCAGTAATCATTCACGTTGTGTTTCTGAGCCAAAGGGCAATGTCTTAGTTGCGAGGTGGTTGTTCTATCGTAAGTGCATTAGCATTCAGTGCGCACTCAGTGGCTCGCATTTTCTTAAACAGAGGCATGAATCATATTTGACACGAGGCCTTCATGAATCATAGTGTTTTTTTCGTCCACGTCTGGCTCTGTTATTCATGCAGCACTGAAAATATTTTCGTTGCTCTATTGCAGTGGGCATTTTGTTCCTATCACTTTTTGTCGTGATGTGTGGGATATATCGTAAGAGAATTTTTTATGAACGCTAGGCATTTTTGTGTTATCTTTACTTCGGCATGTCTGACGAATTGTAATGCACTCGCGAAGCATTGTTCACGAACACGATTGTTTCCTGGTCAGATCCCGGAAGAATCGGCTCTTATTTCGTTTGCTGCATGAACACTCATAATATGATATGGCGCGAAGTTATTCCAAGCTAACGTTCTTCAAAATAGTCGGAGCATTCAACTTACGATCTGTGCTATGTCGGCAAGCGCAGCACTTCTCTGAACCCGTCATCACAATTCTTGTTTTGCCTGCTTAGTGGTGTTACTGACGTAGCACCTGAGACGTCACACTCTGACACATTTGACATTTCTACTATGCATTATCTTTTTAACTGAATATTCGAAGCCCACGTGTGCACTAAAACCCACCTTCTCAACAGTGTCTAAGGAAATTGATGTTATTCATAGGTTAAAAAATTAAGTTCTCAACCCTGCTGCAACATAGCCATTATGCACACTGTTTTAAATTGAAATTTAGTGCACACCTACCTTTTCTTCATGGTGTCGGGATCAAGTGCAGTTTTTTTTTGTGTGATTTTCAGCTCTTTCTATTTTGTTCTAATTTTTTTTTTGCTGCCGCTTGATCATATGTCGAGTGTATGTGTAACTGCTTCATCTCCGTTTAATCTGTGGTAGTGAAGTGGGTAGGGATCACGCAGGATAGGGTTTTTTAAAATATACAGATTTTTTATAGCAATTCTATTGCTATCAGGTTCCTGTTCCTTTTGCTCACAAACCCTACAAGGCTTGACTAACTTTGCCATAACTGAGGTGACCTAATTAAGGTGTCTAATTAAGAACATGTTAATTACCTTCCTAATTACTCACTTGCCAAACGTAAGAGAAGTGACTTGCCACCTCCTTGTCGAGACACTGCCACGACATGCCTTAATTCAGTTTTGCCATTTCTTTATTAGCGAAAGTTTTGTTCTGATGTAACAGAGCGGCCATGTTTTGCTGCGCGCCGGGTGCGGTCACTTTTGGTATCGGTCTTTTGAATTCGATGACGAATATTTCAGATTACATGCCACCTTCGTCATTTCTGAAAAAAAAATAAAAAATTGGGCACTTTAAAAATTACAACAGCCCACAACTTTCCTACATGAACAGTGGCCCCCACATTAATAATTGTAAAGTTAATTATCAAAATTTGGTTAATTATTCCCATCAATGTCATTCTATATAGAAGAAGTTATGTGTGGTTCAACGTAGAGTTTGTTTGCATAGATAACAGTGTCCTGACTGTTATAGAAGTCTTGTAAAAATCTACTTAGTCTTCACAGAGCATAGCCTTGGGCATATTGGTTTTTATATTTTACTATTTTAGCACCTTGTTAAACTAGACGGTGGATGGCAGAACGATACGGGCACTGAATTAACTTCTAACATTTTTTTATCTATTTGTGAAAGTCTCACACCAATATACAGGCTGAAAAGCAGTGCACACAGGAGCATTTATAAGGAACACAATATGAAAGCAGCAAGGACTTGCAAACATGGGCACATCTTGGCTTATTGGTTATTGACAATGAATTTCAGATAACACAACAGTCTGTACAATGGTGAGGTCTGGAGGTATGTTATCACCAGTGCGCTAAGCAGTTTATCAGGATAGGAAAATTTGTCTAAAAAGTCACCGATGATTACGATACCGTCTGGAAGCGAATTCTGAGCACAGCTTCATGTCGGGGCGAGGCCAGCGTTGTTTGAAGCTCTGGCTTTCTACAAGGTATGATACCGTCTGAAGCGAATTCTGAGCACAGCTTCATGTCGGGGCGAGGTCAGCGTTGTTTGAAGCTCTGGCTTTCTACAAGGTATGATACCGTCTGAAGCGAATTCTGAGCACAGCTTCATGTCGGGGCGAGGCCAGCGTTGTTTGAAGCTCTGGCTTTCTACAAGGTATCAACTAAGCCAAGCTCAATGATTTTAGTGGAATAGGGTACACTCGCTACGAACATTATTTGTGTTCCTGCGGATAAGCAAGGTACCCGCTACACATTGATAAGGTATTTTGCGCACTTTGTTGATGCTTCAGCATGTGGCTGATGACAATGATAAATTATGGCTGAGTACTTTGCAGTGGCTGGGAAACGTTAAACCACACACTCGTGCTGTTAGCATTGTGTGATGACTGGTTGTTACTTTACTTCTTTTGCCACGCTATATTACATTGGTTAACGCGATTCGTTGCCTGACTTGACACCTGTATAAGTTTTTTTTGGCAAACCAGTTTCAAGCGCCAAGGTGACTCTGTCAATTCAATCCTAGGCTTTTTTATTTCTATTGCTCATGCCACTGGTGGCAACGATGGCGGCACCACTGAACGCAGAAACGCGTGCCTAAACGCTGCGCTCTAATTAACACCTTGAAACATAGCGTACACTTCATGGGGCAAGCTAGGCATACAACTATGCTGCTGACCGCTTCTAATGATGAAGTGGACAGCATTCTGCTGTCCGCTTCGTCATTATTTAATGCTATCTCCCACATGTTACAGTATTATTCACTGCTCGAGGATGTTTGCTGTGAACATATGTGGGAAATATCCCAACCAAAAGCCAGTATGCGCTTGTAAATGATATCCCTCTCAGCAGTCTTTAGATGAAATGAATGTTTATAAACTTGGAACTGTAATATTTACGATTGGACTTCTGTGGGCTACATGCGAAAGGCAAAATTAAGGGAAGAGGAGGTTTGGATCATATGCGCTAAAAGTTTTTAAAGGGCATTAAAGGAGAATGTTGGAACACTACATGGCTGAAACCCAAATTTCACAAATAGCAGCTCATTAATATTCCTGGCAAGGAAACGGTGTACAATAGGTTCGTTTTATTGGCACTAGGCTGTGGGGCAAAAGCTTGGAATATTACGAAGATGCTTTAAAGGGGTACTGACACAAAAACTTTGGCCTCGGGTTTTTCTGCTGCAATGTGTTGCTGGGGGCCTGTTAGTTATGACACGACACATCATTGGCTGCAGCACACGACAGGTAATCAATTACAGGCCCCTCATTATCAATCAGTTTTAGTTTCGGTTTGAGAGAGTTAAAAAAATTGGGTGCAACTGTCGCCACTTAGCGTGCACAGCTCCTGACTACGTCAGCACACAGAACTGTGATGCACTTCGAAATAGGAAACGAGACTGGAATGTTACCAAACACAAAACTATTTAAGCATGCGCCATGGCCACGCATTCACAAACAGCCGCCGAGAAATTTAGACTTTGGGAACTAACCCAGCAAAAGAAAAGTGGTGGCTATGCCATCATCATGACTTGATTTGTTGACTGCAGCGTGGTGACGCGAGGGATGTAGGGGGTCCCCTCGGGGGTTTTGAGGGTGTCTATAGCGCTATGGAATCGACCGCTCACGCAAACTTCAAAATTAATTCAAAATACCTTCCGAGCTATATTTGCTGTTGATATCTTGCGGATGATATACCAATGTTCACGAGAACCTACCCCGCAGGCTATTTCGTCCCCGAAATTTTGTGTCAGTACCCCTTTAAGAGAAAGTGACAATAGCAGAATCTATGGAACAGAAAGTGACAGGGGTGCCATTTGTACACAGGAAACTTTGTAGTCTGGGTTGAAGAACAAGCGGGAAGTAGCTGATATTAACGTGGTAGTGCTAAAGAGCTCATTTCGCAGAAATTATGGAGTCGGTGTCATTGGTTGTGAGCGAAAAATTATCATCTTATGTGTGATCGATAAATCGAGAACGTTGCAAATAAAATAAATAATTAAAAGGTCCTGGGCCAGAGGGGTGACCAAACCTAGGTCTTTTTGGTTTGAGGGGGAATCAAACCGGGGTCGTTTGCATGGCAAGCGGATGTTCTACCACACAGCCACACGGGTGCTTGTGAATACAGTCAAAATTACTTCCTCTGCTTGGAAATGCAGTAAAAGTTACTTTCGTGCTTTCAAGACACGCATGCTGTATACATGCTTCCCAACACAGTGTTAAATATTGCAGTAATAATGCTTGGTACAAGCATACATTGCCATTAGGCAGCAGAACATATGATTATCATAATGACTTCATGGTTTAAACTGGTGACTCACTACAAAAGGCACACAGGTTACTGTGCCTATTTTCTTAAGGTCACGTAGTGGGGGCATAGCAAGTTCGAAAGGATTTCATGCACTAAATCTTTTAAGTATGCACTAGAGACAGGATGTCCCCATCGCGTTCAACTCTTTAAGGCAAAGCTTAGAGTTCCGTGGTTTTTAAATTAAGAGATAGAAGTAGTGATAAGAAAGGTGTCATATTCACTGCTCAGAGCAGGTGATTGGTTAGAATAGGATAGAGAGATTGCTGCATACTCTTTACATACAAATTCTTAACATACACTACATACTCTTAACCAAATTAGGCAAACTGAACTTTCGTCATTCGTTTTTTGCCTGTTGAGTGTAATGTATTACAATGTGATGAACCTTTTGCGCAGAACTACTAAACGTATTATGCACGGTGGTAAAAAAAATGCAGAAAGTCGGCACAAACTAGCATCTGTTTGGTTATATGTCGACATGTATATGCCACGCTCATCACTTCATGAAGCAATTGCTAGTTTGCTTTGACGCTTTGTCTTTTTATCGCCATGCACAGCACGTTATGCATTTGTGCACAAAGGTGATAAAGTTTCACCAATTAGCCCACTTTCGGGTTTTTTGCGGTGTGCCATGTGCAGCCAACATAGAAAAGTGTTGAAAATTAAGATGCTGCAGCCCAATAAGAAGAGAACAAGCATTCTGAAACATTATTCCAAAGCATAGTCACAAGTGCAAAGTTCGATGGCTGTAACGCACATGATTTTATGATGACAGATATGGTTGTTATGCATGGCTCCCCATATGCATTATCTGGGTAGCTTACATGCCTGGGTGAGATCTCGTCTGAATTTTAAATCACGGAGGCGCTTACTTACAGTCGGCTATCGCTGCCAACATACTTTGTTTCTGCTGTTGATTTTCTAGTTTCCCTAACCTTCACATTGCCGTAAAAACAAGCTCTGTGGACTAAAGGTTATTGTGGCTATGATTGAAGTGACTTCAACCGAGCAAACGGCAGCTGCTTTTCTTTTTCTTGCGATGCACCTGCGTGCTGACGTCACCTTGCTCGTGTTTACAAACACGAACAGTGTATTTGCTGATGACTCACATGTTGGCAGAGTTACGTTTCTCCAAAGTAAGGTTTAATAGAAAAACATGTGAAGAAGATTTTCCTGTCCAGAAGCTTCTTTCTAAGTGGTTGAACTTAGACCTTTTCCGTCATGGACTGAAAGGAAATATTGCCGATGTTGGCACTTAGCAAAGTATTTAGCCTGGGCAAGTAATTCGATACCTGAAGATCGGATGCGTGACATGGACAGCAAAGAGTTAGGTGAGGTGATTAAATTAAGCAATTTACAGGCTTAAAAGGAAGTCAGTGTTCCGAGGCCTAGGCATATCACAAGTAGCAGGGGGAACATTCGGGGCCAAATTTTCTTTTTGTAGGGCTGGAAATTTCTCTCGCAGGTTAATGTGGATTTACACATAGCGGACTTGTTTGGGATTTCTCCGCAGCTCACATTCACACGACGGCGGGGACGGATCGGCCCTGCTCTTGCTCCCAGGAGTGTAGGTGACGGCACAGACGGCCGCGGCAGCTCGTCCATTTTCGGCGATAGCCGCATACTGCGCGCACAGTCCAGATTAAAGTAGCGTCGCCTTCGTATTGCGCGCTCTTCACAGCAAAAACGACTTAGATTGGATTGGAAAGAACGGTGGTTGCCAGCTTTTAGATTGGATTGGAAAGAACGGTGGTTGCCAGCTGAAAGCGTTTTGTCGCTAGGAGTTTTGTTTGTTTTGCCAAAAATCCCGTGTGACCCCAACTGCGATTTGGGTTTCCACCATTTCACGAATCGCTCCTCGCAGAACGCAGGAGGAGGGCAGGAACGGGGGACTTATGGTGACGTTGCACGCGATCCCTGGGATTGAATCGAGATTTGGTCGGTCATGTGAATCCAGCAATTATGTCATTACCTAAAATTTAGACTACAGCATTTTTTATGTTATACTGCAAGAGGGACACTTCAGTGTTTATTGTTTATTTGTGTAGTATCAAAAGACTAATAAAAGTGTGGAAGGACAGACAGCAGAACTGCAGAAGATTGTTGAACGGATCTGAGGTTCACAAGAAGTGTTTACCTTGGTGCCTCGATTACAGGGACTCAAGGCAGCTGTGTGACGCGCACATCTACCTGCGGTACCGGTCATCGTCGCGCAAGCTCGCTATCATCTCCTCATCGTTCGTGCACAATCATCAAAGCCAGGCCGGCAATGGCTGTTTCCATCGCAAGCAGTCTGTCACTGAGCGCATTGGCAAGCCTGTGAGTCCATCTGTCCAATTTGTTTGTTGAATGTCCAAGGGATTTCATCACGAAGTTGTGAGAGACGCGTGGATGAAAGCGATAGCCTATAAATTTATATAGTTGATGCAAAGCTCTGGGGCAGGCTGTAGGTTTTCTGCTAAGCTCAAGAAATAGCAGGCCCGACGTAAAACACAAATGCTGTTCGAGTCTTGTACATAGGTATGTAATGACTGCGATGCAATTTCTTTCGGGCCCATATTCGCAAGTGCCCTAGTACCACCGACAATCGGGCAAGTTGGTATGAATGGGTGGACTTGGAACATCACAACAAAGCATATGAAAAGACAAATGATCTCAGAAAAACAAGTGCCGACTCACAACTTAAGTTTATTCAATAGCGCAGAGCAGATATATACAAAACACGTAGCGACACACAATGCAAAAAAAAAAAAAAGACCAGGCAAGCTATTCAGTGCCACAGGATAAAGATATCGTGTACCTGCATGGATAACTTGTTTTGGCTTTTGTTTGTTCTTTTTACGTAGTATGTAGTCACATGTTTGAATATATCTGTTCTGTGCTATTGAATAAAATTTAGTTGTGAGTCAATGCGTGTGTTCGTGTGAACATGTGTCTTTTTGTTTGCTTTGTTGTGATGTTCCAAGTCCATGCACCCTAATGTCTTTGATGAAGGTGCTAAAAAGTAATTGCTGATAGTGATTACAACTTATAACTTGCAACATTCTGCAGCGAGACGGTCGGCGCAAGTTCGTCCGCGCTGGTGACCGCATGGGCAAGCTCACACGCCCCATCCTGCCTGCGCCGTCCTTCGAGCACCTGGTCAAGAGCTCAAATGAACTCACCATCATTCCACTGGGCGCCGGGGGTCTCGGGGGCCACCCTGACCTGCCGCCGCCCCTCATGCTGCACAATCACCACGCGGAGGACCACGCCCTGTGCTCCCAGACCCATCCAGCCCTGATGTCGCCCGCGCAGCTGCTGCTTCCGCCGGGGCTCCGCTCGCCTGACAGCAACCTCATGCTGTTTCCCCGGGGACCGATGAAGATGGACGTGCCGGTCGTGGACGGCTTCTGTCGTGACGTCAAGCGCCTCCGCGAAGACGCAACCGGCATGGTGAGCTCTCGCTTCATTTGCAGAGTGGTTGGAAGAGGCGAACATTAGTATGTAAACTGAATAAGCTCGTGCTCATTTATGGCTGACCTGTACTGCAGATGAAAAGCGATAGATGTAAAGGGATGAACAATCCACGTGACATTGTATGAACAAAGAAAATGTAGTTAGAAAAACAAAAGGACTTGCTCCTGCGAAATTTAGCGTCATTTACTATATACCGTTTAAGTGGTACAGAACCTATTTTGGCTAAAGAGAACCTACAAGCCACATGAAAATAACGAAATTTGTTCCCAATGTTTTCAAGTACGATGTGTTGCTTCATCGTCAAACTCAGGCCATGTTGTTTCTTCAAGAGTCTTGTCTCGTATGCCCCCGTGGTTTCACACTGTGCTTTTGATTTTAGGCGGTGCACCTACTCGCCCAGTAGCGCATTCTATTCAATTCAGCTTTGGTGTTGCTCACCCATTTTCTTGCATTCCATGACGTGATCCACTGTGTAGTTGGTTGGTTTGCTTTTGGAGCCGACGAGCTCCTGGCGTTGTGGCAATTTTTCGTGGTTTTATTCCTGACTCTTCTTGACCCTTTTACTTGGATATTGTACTGTGTTCTAGTTTTTCTTTAGTTTGTGAGCCTGTGTACTACAATAAGCTTGTCCATCTCTCATGTAAGATGCATTTGTAGATAGGCTTAATTGTAGGCTAACTTATGATTAAATTTTTTTAATGAGTCTTGTTTCATGATAAGTCTGGGGTTATTACTCTGTAGACACCACTCTGTAAGTGATGTAGATCCCGTATTGTGAAATTGTGAGCACACGCCTGTTATGCTAGTGGCTAGCTTTGCGAAAGCTGTATCTTAGAAAGCAGAAAGTTTTATCGCTAGTATGTGCGTCTCATATTTTCAGGTTTTAAGCATCATGTCTAAAAAGGCCCTGTAAATTTTTAGAGAGATTAGAGACGCTTGTTAATCCTTGCAAATGTTTTCCGAGAAATTCTCTTCAGCGTACTGTGCCCGGTGTCTGCAACGACCCTTCCTCTCGGACATGGGGCTCAGAGCACATGTGGTCATTCATATTGGCATGCACAAAACCCCTGAAGCTTTAAAGATCAGTGTGCTGAGGTGTGTAATCTTCGAGGCCATACTATTGGACATCGTTGTCCTCCACCAGGTGGCACCATCAACCTGTCACCCGGGACATTGACATGGTTGTAAGAGCTGGTAACCAACAACAGACAGTGTTTAGTATTGTATGAGAAAGGGTAGTTCTAATTTGAACAAATGGTGATTTTTTTCGTGAAATAATAATGTTCCTGGGAATATTTTGTTTGGAATTTAGCCCTTTGTGGTAGCTTATGTGTTGTCTTTGGTATGACTGGACATATTTTTCTCCCACTTACAGTTTAGAAAAATGTAAAAGGTATTACTAACCCTAAAACTTGCTTTTGAGAGCTACTGCGTCTCTCGGGATGCTTCCAGCTAAAGAATCACATCATTTCACCCCCTCCCTCCTTAAAGCTATCATGCTTAGGGGATCTCAGTGAGCTTTCAAAACATCACAAATTGGCACGCATGTATAGTAAAATTTATTCTTCAGCATGTCTAAATGTTAGCTCTAAAGTTTCACTTCGTTTCTTCAAAGATGTAATCGTTTTTTAATGCCAGCTCTGTAAATCTCTGTACACACAGGGGACACACAAGGAGAACTTTCATGTGCAAGAGAAGTCTGGTGAAATCAGTGTCTGTTTCAGAATCCCGCCGTACGGCTACAAGGTTGGTCTGGCTTCACATTGTAAAATTTTAGAACCCTCGTATAGGTGAAGTCAGTGATTTAAACCTCATTGGCTGAGAGTTGTACGGTCTACAGTCATTAATTTGACCCTTGTTGGACCTACAGAGCTGGTCAAACGAAATCTTTACTGAATGGCATCTGGAATTACTGATTTTTCTTGGTGGTTTGCGAAATAAGCATACTAAAACAAACTCAAGAAACAGGTTTCTAGTATTACTAGAAATACTGAAAGTTCATAATGCACTAGAGAAAGTTGGCTTCTCTGCAAGATTTACATTGTTTATTTATTTTATTTTTTTAACCATACTGTCAATGTCATCAGAGATTATGGGCATATGAAAGCGAATATTTGTTTACAACAATTTTACAGAAAATCTGAAAGCTAACATGCTAAGATTGAACGTACAAAACATTTCACAGCAGTGCATTGCATATCGAATCTTTAAATAAGACGAAGTTGAAACTAGCAAACCTTAGCTTCACAGAATAGAAATTTATTTACGTTACCTACGCTATCGTCACTCTTGGACACGACTTTTCTGCTGCCTGCACACAACCGCAGCATGACATTTTCTCTACGTTGGTACATTGCATGTTTATTTATCTGCATTTGAGTAACCCCATTTTACTCATATGGGTTGAGTGGCCACACCAGAGAACCTGCGATGCTGCATTTAGCTAGGTCTAACTGTCTCCACATGGCAGCGGCTCACGGTCTCTCCTTAAGGGGTGGCACTTCTTCAAATCTTTGAATAAAGTTCTTTGTACCATATCTACTAACCACCTCTTTAGTTGTTCCTGTTTCAAATAACAGGGACATCTGGTTGATTTGTTGGTCTCGCTTAAGTGTAAATAACCTGCTTTCATTATAGTGAGACAAAGATCATCATCATTATACTCTTTCTCTTGCCATTTATGGTATTCATATAGCGATGACAATGGCAGGCATTGTGGCCATGTCGGTCCTGACATTAAGGTGGGGCCAATGGGATCTTATTTTCTCATCTAATTGCACTTCCTGAGTGTTTCTGACAAATTTGCTTAGAAAAGAGGCTCATGTTAAGATCGTGTGGATGCTGCAACAAATACCTCAGTTTGTAATACGTTGAGGTATTACATGTTGCCATCTGTCAAATTTCATTATTAAAATTTCTGCAATTCCAGCAGTTTCAAGCATAAGTTCTATGCTTCCAGGTGCTGAATTAAGTGCTTCTAGTCAAAGTTTGCGCATGCACTTCAGTCCAACTTTAGTAATTACACTGTATAATACTAATTTCAGAGCATAAAGAAGACTAAAGAAAACTGCTTTAAAAAAAACACTCCGAATGAACGAGATTCATTAATCTTCCTGTTATGTGCACAGCAAGTTCTTCGGGACTTGTGAGGGATGACCTTGGGATAAAAACATTGTGGCCAAAATGATCTGCGAGGGATATCCGCCGGAGTTCTTTTGGAAATGATTGAGGATAAGTGAAATTGGGCATGGGGTATTTTGAGGACATTCATGGCATGTCACTGGGTCTCTACTGTTAATGAATGTAGTCGCCATGATATTTTGTAACTATTAAAGACTATTCATAACTCGTCATAAAGATTGGTCCCACATGGAACCAATGAAGACTGCACTCGTATTTTCTGGCACTAGATATCCACATTGGAACATTGCGTGAACAATATAATATAGTAATTTTTCATTGTATTACCATGTGGTGTATCCACCTTTGAATTATCTTTTTTTTATGTGACTAGAGAAATAAAGGAACCCCTTTGAATTGGAAAAATTGTACCTTTGTATTCGAAAAAAAAAAGCTCTACAAGTTGAGTGAAAGAACTTTTATGGTGGTTTTGTCAGGTTTTTTTTTTATTTCATACAATAGCGAAAGCTTTAATGTCTGTGTAGTGCCTGCGCTGTCCCACAGGCATTGATTCTGCAATTGCAATGTGGTCCTCATAAGCACACGCAATTATTCAGGCAGTCCGGCCACCGGCCACGTAGTCTATAATAAGTGAGAACAAAACCTACATTCTCGAGATGTTGACAGTCAAACTACAGGAATGGGAATGTACAACTTCTGCTTGAATGGAAATCGGCTTTGACATTTACCTAACTGAGTTTAATTAGGAGGAATGGAATTGGGCCAGTGTGTTCTTTGAAAGTGAGTGGGAACCAAATCGCTATTCGCATTCCAATCCAGGCTGGACAGCAGCCTGGATATGGAGTTCTGATAAGCTCCTTACTGTTGCTTTAGCCAGGCCTGATGGTTTGCATAATGAAACGACTCGGTGAATTATCCCCTACACTTCAGCGCAAGATCTGTGTGGCATACGACCTGCGTTATTAGCTCCATTGGCCAGTCAAGAACTGTGGACAATCGGAAAGAAATTGAGTTGAGCAAAAAAAAAAAGGAATTGCCTGCATGTTACCAGTTAGGGTGCATTATTGAGAAAAATGGTGTGCTTGAAAGAAAACATAAGGAAAAGACTTACCATGTGGACGTTTTTTTTTTTTTTTCCATGCCGTTTTTAATGCACTCATGCCAACTTGCCAGACTGTCAGTCCCGCCACTTTATGACTGTCTGGTTTTTCAACATGAGGAACCGCAGTGGAGTTGAATAGAGCTGCTGAAAGCGATTCACCTTGAGGGAGGGGAAGACATAGGCCCAATGTCGCATCTTTTTTTACACTCAAACCTCATTATAACGAAGTTGCATCTCACACAAAATTAAGTTTGTTATATCTATAAGTTTGTTATAAAGGTATATTCTTAACCCTAAGTCTACTGTAAAACTATTCTTCATCTAATTCATTATTACTTATATTTCATTATATCTGGGCTTATTATATCGAGGTATGAGTGCACAGTCGCGGACCGATTTTCCTGAACCTGGTGGGGTCGCGAAATAGTCCGAAAAATTGAACAGTCTGATAAAATGGTCCAGCGGTGAAAAGGAAGTCTATTTAGTCTATCTAAGCCTAAAACGAAATGCCCAATAATGCCACGCTTCTTGCTGTTCTTAGGGACGAGTGAATCTGGTTCTATTTTGGCTACGTGGTAACATCGCTGGCAAGCGCGTTGGCAATTGCTGCCGCTCACCATTGCGGGCAACAAAGTTGGCGGGTCCATGAAACCAAGAAAACAAAACCTGATGCCGGTCGCAAAAGAATGCATGCAACGTCTTGCCTGTTTGGGCGGATTCACACAACACGGTTCGGGCTTCTTCTGCCTGCACCGACATCTCACTGTACGTGAGCCTCCAGCGTTTCGTCACCATCAAAACGCTACCATCGAGGTCGTGGTGGAACCCGCGTGTTCTAGGTCAGTAGCCGAGCACCGTGACCACCTGGAGAGTGCTGCAGAGCAATCGCGAACAGCAGCGAGTGCGTTACGCACACAATGGCTCAAACACACTTGGCGCACCACTAACATGCCCACGTGAGCAATGACTACCAGAAAAACAAACCCCCTCAAAAATAAAAAACAACCTGCCGGCATAATAATGATAATTGTAAGGATGACTGAAAAAGAAAAGTTCCGAAGTTTTGCTAGCCAAGGAAGATCAGGCATTGCCTCCAAAACTGGAAGATTGTACACGCTTTCAAACTAGCCACTGCAAGCCAAATTTAGCCAAGCCAACAAAAAATTCAACATGGCGGCTTTCAAATCGAGCGGCATAGCTCGAAACAAACGACTTAGTCTGGAAAATTGAACTTTCAAACATAAATTCCTCAAAAAAAAAAAAACAGTTGGAATAACACAGTAGTGGAATAGGAACTTTGACTGTGCATTTGTGAAGTCTGAAATACCCAACAGGTCCGAATTTTCAGAGTCCGAAAAATCGATCAGCGACTGTATCATAATAAGAAAGGTCTCGCGAGGGCAGTACTTTTCACCATGGAATTGTGACCACGCTCTGGCTGGCGTCTCGTTGCAGGCTGACATGGGTCGCATCTTCGAGCCGGAGTGCATCTTGCAATGTTACGAGGACGAACACCATGGCAACAGCACCACCAAGATGGAGGAGGAAGAGGAGGAGGAAGACGAAAGAGCAGACAGCGAAGAAGCGGAATGCACAGCCACCGACCTTTCCATTCGTTCGCGCGGCAGCGATGACCGGATGGAGAGCGACTTCAAGACACCGCCGGCCACCGTGGCAACGACACCCCCGGCCGAGGCACCCGAGAACCTCTCGCTGGCAGCCATGAGGGCAGTGGCCAACGCCTCGCGGGAATACACGGTCACCTGGAAGGAGCTCGAACCGCTGTTCCGCTTCTGCAGCCGCTGCGGCGCCCCCGTCGAGAAGACGCGCCACTCACTGCACAGCGTGCTCAGCGTTTCCGCTGTCTGCCAGCGGGGCCATGGGGTATTCTGGACGTCAAGGTCATGATCCGCACTCCGAGCAGCCGGGGTTGTCGCTGCGCCGAGCTTGCGGCGCCGCCCCGTACGATTCGGGAACAAGGAGGCTTCCTGCGGAGGTCGTCTCGCAGAGCACTTTTCGCAGGCCTGGAGACCTTATTCTTTTCGTTCTCTCATTCTTTCTTGCTTTCGCCTTACATTGCTGTGAGCTCAGAGCTCTCGTGTTTCGTACTGCCTGTGAGTACGGTGACTCAGCGGATGTGCAGGGGCGTGCAAAGGTTACGGAACCGAGACGTCGCTTGTGTGCGTGTGAGCACTGCCAAAGGCCCCGCTTGTAAACGGCAGTCTGCCGCCACTTTGTGATCCCTTTCTTCTTGCTTTTCCGTGTGTTTTTGATTTTTAATGAATGCCGTGTGCGGTGGTGTGCTGCTGTTTTAGCTTCAGTTTTCTTTTACACACTTATTCCGACGTATTTTTTAAACATTTTTTTCTCGCTTTCCTTTGCTTTCTCTGCATCTGTTGGGTCACCGTACAGACTGTCCCGCATTGCTCAATGCGAGGACTGGGCCAGTTTGGCCGACCATTGTGTTCAAGGCCGCGTCTTCAAGGCGGGCCCAAGAAGATAGAGCACCATCTATGTGCGGCATTCATGTTTCTTTTTTTTTTTTGGTGGCACCGAGAGCTGGCTCGCCAAGGAGTTCTGGACTCATAATGTGTTTGCCAATACTGTTGTTGTCTAAGGGCTATTTGAATTCAACGATGGGCCCAAGCTTGAGAAAGTTGAAGGTCATTTGGTGCATAGGACCAAGAGTCAAGGCCTTTGACGGACTGAGTCGATTTTAATATAACTTTTTTTATGGTAGGGGACTTTAAGTGGACGTTTAATTTTCTCTGTTCGCGTGGCCCATCTGGATGGGCATTTGTGACTAAGGTCATGTTCAAGGTCGAGGTCGGCCTTTCGTTCGAAGTCAAGGTTGGTGTACGGCTCGTGTGTTGTTGCATGTTAACGAAGAGTGTTCGGAGTTTGTGGGCATCCCATTGTTGTGTTTCTCATGCATCTGTGAAAGTGGGCCCCTGGTGATGAGATACTGCATTGTGCCAATGAGAGGGTTGACGGTTTTGGGGATGTTAATGGCGGTTACTGTTGTCCAAACGGCCATGGACCACGACCTTGGAACTTTTTGCTGATCTTGTGGTTGTGTTCAAATTGTCAAGAAGAAAACTTGTCATCATCTCGGCACTCTGGCTCCGGGTGGGAGTTCGTGCCTCATACTACGTCGTAAAGGTCTGTTCACTGCTCACCGCTGTATTGGGCAACATTTTTTATCTCGCTCGTGACATTTAAACATCACTCTCTCCTACGGGACTGTTCTTTGTGTTGGAACTATGGTGCTGCTGTCTTAGGGCTATTGAATCTAGCTTTCGCAAGCACGGTCTGTCGAAGTTTCCACGCTTGATGCCGTTCGCAAGGGTGAAAGTTGATAGACGTACTCGTGCCTGGCAAGGATTTCTCAGTGAATGGAAGCAACGTGCCGGGTTTGAAAGTAAATGCGAAACCTAGCAACATACAATTGTGTCTTGGACAATAAGTAGGTTGCGAAGGTTGAAAAAGAGACAGAAGGAGCAGGGATGTAGAAATCGCAGCTCTGTAGACATGCACTGTCGCCGTAACATGGGAAGCAACATTTGGAACATTCATGCAACGTTCGGGCAACAGTAGGTACTTCTAGGATTTTAGCCGTATTGATGAAAGTATCGGAAAAGGATTGGAGCATGGCTCTGAGGAGGGCATGTTATTCGTAATCCTAGCATGAAATGCTTGCGAATGGCTGCGAACGGTTTGGAGGGGCATTTAAAGTGGTGGCTCAAGCTTTGTTTGGACAGATAAATGGCCTTATTAAACCAGTGCCTTTTAATTTTGCTTGCGACTAACTTTACCTGCTGAGACCACGTTGCCTTTTGGCTTTTAAGCCACTATCGAAGTGCCAAAAAAAGAATATAGTTGTTGGTAAATGACTGGTTAGTGTTCTTGGCGATAGATGTATCACGAAGGGGTTCTGGAGGCTGTCAGAGGCGTCGGTTCTTGGTGAACGTTCAGCAAACGGCTCTGATCGCAGGCGGCCCGTATTTGTTGACTCTTAAATGTGAACGCACACCCAACGGTTATTGACTGTCGACACTCGCATGTGTGACCAATCTGATAGAAATTTCCAGCAGGAGGCATCCTGATAAGTATGACAAGCTGAAAATCGTGCTCAATTTTTCAACAAGCACTAAGCGGAAAGGTTAGCTATCATGTTCTTCTGCGATTCGTGATTGCTCACTTGAAATTTATGCTCTGTACTTACGCCAGAAAATTACATAAACGTGAAGTGCGCGCCACTAAAATTGGCAGTACCTCCGTTTTTTGCAGAGTACAGTTAAATTGATAGCTCTTTAGTGATGTAAAAATTTTTTCGAGGAATCTACTATTCGTTACGTTTATGAACTTGTGTGGAAAATGACAGACCGTGCTTGTGAATATTACGTGTTACAATGTATCAACGTTTTGAGCAAAGCATGTGCGTGTGGCTTCTCGAGCTGTCTAGTTCTTTCGTTTCACTGTAGTTGCGAGTTGCACGAATATGTGAATGCATAATTTCAAACGGAAGTGACCTCGAAATCATTTTACATTTATTGCACGTCCTTTGAATGTCGCATAGTTTTCAGGCAGAGCATTCCGGACCTATAGTAGGGCTTCGTACAGAGGTGTTTTTTTTTTTTTTTTTTTTGCCAGCTTGTGCCAGCATGTCTATATCGGGCAGCTCAGTGCATGAGTGTCGTGCTTCGGGTAGCTCTTCTTTTACAAAATCATGCCATATTTCTTTTCTTCATTTCATTTAAGACGTTTCAAAGGGACCGACAACTGGCAAGAAATTTGCGATTTAGATCCTGGTGAAAATGAAAAGTTCACAAATTATAGCGACAGATTAAAGCTTGTGTTTTGAAATTTTAGTCAAATCATGTTTTTTAATTACACTTGAAAGTCCTAGAAGACAGCTTGTGCTGCATAGTGAATTCTGTTGATGCTGCGCTGTGGGGTCGCTTCCTTTACTGTACACATTGCGATGATACTGAGTGCTTAATAATTTTAGAGTATGTATATCTTTATACATCCACGCCCTAATGCTGCTGATGAGTTTTTAAAAGGACTTGGTTCTGAGATGTGGTGCTGCCTTCGCAGCCACTAGAAGAACATGTCAAGCCACGGTGCATGTGCGACGTGGAGCATGTCAGCAATCCACAGTGCAGAAATGTGAACCGCGGTAGCACTCACCTCTCATTGTTTGTGGCGTGTGTTGTGTGCACAACTTCATAGGCTCCAGACGGAAAAATGTTGATTTTAGACGTTTCGCGTCATTTTCCGCGTTACGAATACCTAATGAGACATTTACTAGTGAAATGTTCAGTTGTGCTAAAGGAAATGGGCATTGTGAAAGTTGGTTGTCAGTCCCTTTAAACGAAATTACCACTTGCGGGCCTCTTTTCATTTCATCTCAGTCTCTGATGCTTTGTTACCTCAATTCTTATTCCTTGAGGCCCCGCATTGAGGCATTCACATTTTCTTTCCTGCTCACAACAGCACTCAAGTTATTGATGTCGGGAGTTGCGCTGCATTGGCAAAAGTGGACTCCCTCGTTTGCTGCAGTTGTCTGTCTACATTACGGGTTTTTTTTTATTGTTCGCAATTTACGCGAAATTTTATTTGGCGCACAGACATGTATCATTATGGCTTGTAAAAAAACGTCTGTGCATGTAATGCAACTGCAAGCGTGACAGGCCATGTCTTCCAGATTTGCATCATTAACAGTGCACTCATTAAAGGGACCCTGAAACGGTTTTTCAAAGTTCTGTCAGCGTTCAGGCTAGAGCATCGTCATACCACTCACACCAGAAATTTAGTGACACGCTGTGTACCAAGGCCGCTGTATACTATTATAACGTTATCTTCTCCCCTCCTCCTGGCCTCCTCAACCCATGAGGCACACTGGCATCGCTGGTGATGGCAAAGCTCTGATGGGCGTGCTCGATGATTTGAGCTTTTACCAGTCTAGACCTCTGAAATCGCGCGCTGACAGGTCGCGAGCAGTCTCAGAGGTCATCACACAGTGTGCCTGGTAGCGCGCACGCTGTCTGGCAACAGAGACGAAGATTGTGGAGTAGTTCATATCTGCTCTGACAGGTGCTGCCACCCTACCAGCGGATCTTCCGCAAATTCTATAGCCCATGACGGCCTATCAGATCAGCATTAGACTGCATTTCCGATAGGAGGCGGAAATGTTGTAGGCCCGCGTGCTCAGATTTGGGTGCACGTTAAAGAACACCAGGTGGTCGAAATTTCCGGAGCCCTCTACTACTGGTGTCTCTCATAATCATATGGTGGTTTTGGGAAGGTAAACACCACAATATCAATCATCATCATCAGCCTAGATGTGGCGGCTGACGTGCTCTAGCCCAGAGCGTATCGCTCTGTTAATGGGCAATTGAAATTGCTTTTGGCTGAGTCGCAATGATCTGCACCGATCTGCAGCTATTCACAACTTTAAATGGTTTTAGTAAATTACACAGTTTACTCAGAGAGCTCCCATCGGTCTCTAAGTAACCCTCGGGACTCGGTCTACCGGCCCAATAGGTTTGTACAATATTGCCGAAACCATTTCAGGGTTCCTTTAATGCGGCTTAAAGTTTTGAATGGGTATCGAATAAAATTTGCTTCTGGCCTCATATTCATTTTGAGAATTAGCTTTCAGAAATTTTTGAACATTTGCCTAGAAATTATAGAATACGCCTGTCTTCAATTCTACATTAGAAGACTCATATTTTGTAATATTTGTACGTAGATTTGTTCATAGGACTTTTATAGTTCCTTCCACCTCTCTTGGCACTGGTGTATTTGTTAACTGGAAGACTGGTCACTCACAAAGGGAAAACGTGTAACGGGGCAGGGAGCTTCTGTAGTGTGAAATTTGTGCTACTCAAATGACTTATATTTATGACTTGTTATTTGCATTATTGTTTTTATCACTAACGAACATGGTGACTCGGTGAATCTTGTTGAGGTTTTTTTTTTTTTTTTTCGGTGTTCAATGAGCTAAATGGAACAGTCTTGTCGGAGAACAATGCGAGGCATTGAGACGGGTCTTTGCGCTAATGCCCTGCCTCCAATTTTCGAGGTTTTCGTTACGACGGCGTCTTTACCAAGGCTGTCTAAAATCGTGAGCAGGCGATCGTTCTTTCTTTGGGTGCAAGTCACTTGCGGCCCTTCGGAGGAGACTGAAGTTGTTTTGTTTTTTCGTTCGCTCTTTTGGTGGTTAGCAGGCCACTGTATTTTCTGTTGGCATTACCAGTGTTTAGTTTATACTCCGACCCCATTAACACAGTCCTTCTTTTGCACCAGTCCTTGTGACGTGTTGCATGTTTTTTTTTTCTTTTGTACAGGCATCACAGCATTTAACCATATGGCGCACGTTTGTTCAACATGTGTGTGAAGTCGATGTGTTTGCGATTATGCGCACCTTGTGTTGTCTTTCACCCGAGTAATGCTTATTATTATTTTTTTCTACATCTTTTAAGATGGTGGTTAAAAATTTCTCACATACTAAGCGGCAGAGAAGCTCTGTACGCTTGTGTTTGTTTTGCTGTTGTTGTTTGTGTTGTTGTTGTTTGTCTTATGTTTTTGTTCTCTCTTGACTACATAACTGTGTGTCTGGGAGATGACCGACGTACCTGAGAGCACAAACTTCCTCTGTTGAGGAGGTTGACGAGCTCTTGCAAAGTTATTTGGTTTGTGTGGGCCCAGTTATAACATTGATGCAGGCACTGTAGCTAGGCCACTGAGATCTTTCTTGCTACTTTTTCACTCTGACCTGAGGGGGAAGTTCTAATATATTTCGAACATACTCATTCCCAGTGTTCTGATAGGGACACCATAAATTTCTACTTTCACCGAACGTTCATAACATTGGAAGTAACATTTAACACTGTGAAAGCCAGGATCTATCATAAGCGATAATTTTGCCAGTCTTGTACGACAATTCGACTCAGGACAGGCATTGATAATGTAATCGAATGTTATACTAAACGCTTTTCGTTTGTTGAGAACAAAAGCCAAAATTTTTTGTTTTCCTCCTTTCTTAAGTTTTCGTGTATGGTATGGCATTGTCGTTACATCATAGGAGCTTGACAAAGCTGAGATGGTGGCATTCGATGGCATTACCATGCGACAAACTCAGCCTAACTATGTTGGCCTCGCACATTACACTTAATCGCTTTGTACTTTTATTTGGCTGGTATAAAAGGTTTTCACGGCAATTGAAACTCCTATATGCAGACAAACCTCGATATAAGGAAATATTGGTTATGACGAAGTAAATTAAGAGTAGTCTTGCAGTAGGTACCATTAGGAATATACCTTCATAAAGAAATTTTTGTGTAAATTCCAACTTTGTTATACTGAGGTTTGAGTGTACTCTATTTTCGTTTCACTAGGGGGCGCCCTTGAAACGAAATGTGTCATCGGACATTCTAGTTTGAACGCTGTCAACAGCTGAAGCCGCAAAAGTTTTGCGGATATTCTGTGTTGTTCCAGTGATGTAATAGGAGAATGAAAACATATGTTTCGAGTAAAGTCTATTAGTTATTTCGTGACCTTGCTGTCTGAGTTTTCAGATTGCACCTCTATTTTGTCTTTTTGCCCCAGCTTTACTGTGTGAAGCTGATGAGCATTTTAACACTGTCGCCAAACAGCAAGGGAGCAAAATAAGAATAAGGCGGACCAGTGGCCTAGCTACAGTAAAAACATGGAATGGCTAAAGCAGTAGGCATGTTGTTTAAGATGTTGACATTTTTTATAGGGCATTGTTTACCCAGACCTGTTATCAGAGCAACCATCGTTGAAATTATTTAGATGCTGTTGAGAGAAAACACGCGCTCGAAAAAGAGAGAGAGAGGAGCACATTTTATGCTATAGCTGTATTTCAGTGTAACCTGTAACAGCGCAGCATCTGTCTGATGCTGCCTTTTTTTAGACTGTTCAGAAAGTACAAGTCAGCGTACCATACTATTATAATATCATAGTTTATATGACAATCGTGTCGGGCGTTAGTCACGAGGGTTTTGGGGGGTCGCCTACTTTTTTTTTTTTTTCGTTCCCGCTACTTCGTGTTCTTGTCGCTATACACTGTGCCGCGTTTGTGTTACGTGGATACCACTGTGTGTGTATCAAGCAAATTATCGACGTGCAGTTTTTTCATTATTCAGAGAGAGCGTACTTTTTTTTTTTGCACATTTTCTTGTCATTTGCATGTTTGTAGTCTCCAGCACTCGTAGTCACATCGTCGCGCCGGCTCGGTGCGCAATGGTTTACCTTCACAGAGATAGAATAGTATGTTATCTTCTGCACCGATTTTTTTTTTTTTTTGCTCTTGTTACAAGTTGAGAACCTTGCTGTTATTGCAGAGTAACTTCCGTGCTGTCATGCATCACTCACCTGTTCAGCGACTGATTTTTCTCAAAATCCGACAGAAACAGTCGAAGTATAACTGTCAGTAATCGTGACATCTCGTGTCCCCCATGTCTATGATCGCAGATGCAGAGTTCACAATCTGAAAGTCGCTAGTGCTCAAAAAAGAGAAGAGTAAAAGTAGGCTCGCATTTTGAATGCGTGGCGTTCATTTGGAAATGCCAATGTGAAGGAGGAGGGCATCACAAAATAAGTTACTTGCATTGCGTGCCAGAAAACAGTTAATCCCAGCTGAATTTTCGCTTTTCCTGTTTTGAATCATTGACGTGGGTCAAATACAGTTGTATACATTGTAGTCACTGAACAAGGGAAGTACTCGACCAATGTGTTCTGCACATACACATTTAATTAAGCTTCAGATGTGCCACAATCAGCTTCTGCAAGTCCTTCTTGCTTTGTAGTGGCTAGCTTTACGTAATTTTCTTATTTCAAAAGTCATTAAGGACTCTATTGGTACCGTGACATGGCGTATATATCGGTATTCGGAGCTCACAGCGCTTTTGCACATGGCACTGTCGCTGCGCCTGATTCTGTGCAATTTTGTGTAATACAAACAATAGAATGCCCAGAGTTGCGTTCGTCTACACAGTATCTGTGCTCAATTTAAAGAAGTGCCGACTCAACAGTTGTGACTTTGTGCATCAAGCGGAGGTCGTGAGCTTGTTAACATTGCCAAATTTACAGAAAAACAGGCAGAGCATGCAAATTAACTTAAATTACTAGTTCCTTCGATGCGTGCATTTCAGTTTGGGGTCTGTCATAGTACTGTAACACAAGGGAAAGCTGGGAAAGCTAGTTTCAACTCGTGGCATGAAAAGGTGCAAAAAGGACATTACAAAATAGAAAGCGTTGTACTGTGTTTTCCATTTGGTTATTGTCTTTTTTGTGCTTATTCACGTCGACGTGTCGCAGTCGCTTGCCTTGTTCTTGCACTGTGTACAAGCAGAGCCAAGAAATTCGTTTCGATCTGTACAGGTTTTTTCTCTTACGTGATCACAATCATGCCTTGCGTAATTGTTCCAAATCAATTGCACATAGTCTCATGATGTCAGAGAGCGCCGCTGATGAAAAGTACAGCATTTTGAAGCTAATTTATGTTCAAATAGAGACGTTTCCTAAGCAGGAATCGGCCCTCATAATTGCTAAAAGTAGTAGTTCAATGTGCATATCTGTTGCTTGGAAATTATGCCAACACTTCTTTAAGGACAATGCACAGAACTAGGGTAGGTGTTAAGTGAAACCGATCAGAGTCTTTGGCGGCATTGGAAAAGCTAGTAAACAAAAGAGAAAGAGCAAGCCAAGGGCAGTTAAAGCAAGTGGTCGAAGTGATATAATGTGTTTGGCTTGAGAAACACTTCGATCAGTATTTCAGTATTTAAATCCACTTTTGGAAGCTGCAAGTCAGGAGTGCGATTATGGTGGTGACGTTTGCGCCGCGTTGCTGCGGAGCCTCGCCAGTATTTGGAAAAGCCGGCCTGTGCTTCCGTAACTCCAACCAGACGTAGCCAGAGACGATTATTAATAAACACACCAGCGTGATCATTCTAGCTGTATTGCTAAAAAGATTATTGCGTGTTTGCGCGTATTTCGCTCACGACCCACGTGTTCATCTTCGTGTTTTTTTTTATCTTTGCTGCTCTGAGCTTTTGATAAAAAAAAAATTAAAAACTCGAGGCCCACTTGTACAGATCATCTCTTATACACATTTTTGTATATGTCAACGTCGACGCAGCTCATCAATAATAAATGTGCACGTCGCTAAAACGCGCACATGCTTCGCCTTGTGGTCATTTAAAACTCATCACCTACACTATCTCGCTCGTACTAATGTTTTTAGAGCTTCAGTACAATGCTAGCTAGAATGGCAGTTGGCATTAAGCGTGATGAGTGTTTGGTTGCGTCAGCAGGAGTATTAAGTACTACACAAATTGGTTATTTGTACAAAATGCCATTCAATGTTATGAGAATTTAAGAGGGCATGACATCAGTAAAACATAGAGGCAGAACCCCGTTCCCTCCACTCGAAAAAAAGCTGCCAGATACCAAAACAAGCCATTTTAGCATTGCCTCCAGTGGATTCATATGTGCAAACTTCGCGCAGCTAGACCGCAAATCGCAGCATGTTTGGTGTGCCGATGCCTTCTTCAACGCCATTATCGCCTTGCACGGCAACGAGCCCGCATACCGCGGGACATGATGACCGGTGACATTTTCTTATAGTTATTATTAACAAAGTATTATTAGTTGCCTATATTAATCATGCACAAGAATGGTGTTTCGAGTGAAGCCTCCACTTTACTTGCGTGCTGTGTTTTGTTTACTCGCGCTCAGCCCGTCTCGCACACAGCGCTCTCGCCATCACAGTCACACCCATACAACACATAAGGTGGGCATTAGCACCCTTCCCTTGTCTGCTGGCTTATCTTTTTTTTTCTTTTTTGCCAGGTCAGATGACGTTGCACGATAGAGAGCCAAGCTGGCAGGCTGTAACACCGCCGACCTTGTTGATGTGTAAGGCTCGACATTTAGTCCAAGGGATGCGGGCCGTCGGTGCCAATAAATGCGCACAGCTAGAGCCTGCCAACATCTAGGCTTGCACTTATGGCACAGGTGTTCAGTGTTGTGCCAGAAAGCAGTGATTGGTTAGGAGGCGACGGGAGTGTTTTGTTTGTTAGTGAGCGTCGGTGTTGTGATTGTTTCGATGCACGTAACCGTGACTTGGCGTTGTTTTGTTGTGAAGTAGTGCGGCACCAGTTTCGCTTGTCTGGTTGGATTTGCCGTTGGCAGTGCCAAGGATTGCAGAGAGAGCGCGATTGAAGAGAGGACTTGCGACATAATGCTCACTGGTTGGTTTTTCGGCCCAGAGTGTTAGTGTGGTGTGGTTTTTGCCTAGGGATCGATGGTGGACGGTCGGTGGACATTTCAAAGCGTTATGTCGTCTGCTTTTGAAACCTTGCCGTTGTCACGGGAGTGGTGTCAACTCTGTGTTTTGTGCAGGCAGCGTGTGTGCGTTGTGTCTGATGCTGCGTGTAGTTCTTGTTCTGGATGTCGCACAGCTGTAACCAGAGATCAGCTACGGCCCGGTGCTGTTGAGGCTGATGTGTAACGTGCAAAGGTGCACTTGTTTGGTAGTTGCGGGACTTGGCTGTTTTTGAAGATTTGTGGTTTACCGGCAGTGTTCTGCTTGCTGTGCTTGTTCCAGTGGTTTTCCGGATCTTGTGGTTTGACAAGTTACACTTTCGAAGTGCACGACCGCCAAATTTATCTTTTTTGCTTGTAAAAAAAGATAAACAGTTGGCAAACGAGAGAAGCCTCATTGTCAAGCGCCATTAAGCTGAATGGCAGCCTCTTCTTGGAAACGAGTGGCATGATGCTTCTGTGGCTGCCTTGATGGGAACAAGACACATTTATGAAACAATGGCTCTGAGTGTGGATTCCTTTGTATGCCAACTATCGAACAATTCAGGCCTAGCATCAAAAGAGTTGACTGTTAGGCGAATTGGTGCTTTAACATAGAAACCATCGTGGGAGCACAACGCAACACGATACACAGCAAGCGACAGAGGGGCCTCTTCTGTCTCTTCCTGTGTGTCATGTCTTTTTGCGCTCTCACAATGTTTTCTATGTCAGGCCTAACAAGTTTCTATGGCTTTTCAATTCATCTGAATTGCACTGAATCATAGCAACTTGTTCAAAACTATTTACCAGTTACATCTTCAATGCTTTATGTCACTGGAATGCTGAATTACAGAATAGTGCTGCACTATGACAGTTTCTGCAGTGACTGTACGCTTTGCTGTGTGATTGTAGTATCGATAGCTCCAGTGACTTGTAATTCAACAAAGATTTGTGCTTTATTGGCTGAAGATGCACTAAATACTGTTCATAATGAGTTATTACATGGGAGAAAAGAAATGATCCTTTGTACATTAGTAAGACATACCAATTGAACAAGTTTTAACTTCTGCCAGGTATTTAAAATGCAAAAGAATACAAAAAGCATGTCAAAGGGACACTCGGCACACAAGTTGAATGCTAAGCATCTGTTCTACTGCATATTTTTTTGTCACATTGCACTCTCCTGGCCTGGAAATTAACACGTGCTGCTCAATGTCCGCTTATTATATTAGATTGGACAAATCCGTGCCAATTTGGCATCCAGCATTTGAGCAAACTTTATATTAGTTTATGAGCATTTGTGGCTGGTCCAATGCTTGATGTGCCACGACAAAATGCCACTGTGTGAACTGTCAGCATCACTTCTAAAACGTCTTGCGCTTCTTGTTTCGCCATAAGCAGTGATAACCATGTGCGAGCGTTTGCTCTGTTACACTGGAATCGAACATGACGTGCACTGTGTTTTTTATTTGCTTGGATTTCGGTCATTCTCATTCTGTGAAGTGCTTGTCAGAGATAAGGGAAGAGTGGAAAACATCAGCCATGTTGACAGACACATCGCTCTTGTATATAGCCGACCACCTTTGCTCACAGCCATGGCTGCTATTTAATGCAGGACTTAACTGGTGTAAACCTTCAAGTTGCCTATGCTTGCACACATTGTGTGTCAAATTCTGGCTGGGATCTCCTAATGAAGCGTTCCGTACTCATTTCAGTGATTTGTATGCTGTCCGTCTCATTACGGAAATTGAAACTGCATACACTTCTTAAGATGATACAGAAGTCATACAGACTCAATGGAATGACATGCAGTACGCTTCAATAGACGCATGCCTAGGATACCGCCACTACCAGTCAGTTAAGATCAGGAGGATTTTTTTTCTTTGACATGAAGGTAAAATTGCTTAGTTGCACTGTCAGTTATTTTACGATGAACATCCACCAAGTAGCCCAACTCGCAATTTTGCACCAACAAAAAACTCTTCAGACAGCTCACTGAAGCTGTAGCAACTCTGTCATCAACAGTAGATGCCTTTGTGATGCACAACTCGTTTATCACAAAAGAGTACAGAAGATATGAACTATAAAGTGATGCCAAATGCATGTGTGTGCCGCAGCTTATGTGCTCGTACGTTTAGTCACGTATTGGATTTGCATAAAAATAGACTGAATCCACTAAGCTAATTGTAATGCCAGGTAAACATTTATGATGCCAAGGAGCAGTTGCTGTAATCTGGAAGTTTGTATTTAATACATTCGGCATATTTTCACACCTGCATCAAGTAACATGGCACAATGCCCGGAGCTGTACGATGAAAACGCACTCTAAAATGAGTAGCTTTAAACTTTCCAATGTGAGTTCAACTTAAGAGAGAGAGATAAGGAGTTTCCAGCTTGTATCTTATGATGTGCCCAATATTTTTCAATAGGTTAATGAAAGTTGGAGAAAGAAATGAGAAACACTTATGCTTAAATCTGAAATTCGTTAATTGGTTGCAGCTCAACCAGAGCACAAGAGGGGTCTGCTATCGAGGCATGCTTGAAGCATACGAGCTCTTGCAACCTTTGAGGTAGACTTTTGCATTAATATGGATGTAAGGATATTTCAAGATATGCCTGTTTAGTGATGATCAACAAGTTGACTTGTGGTTGCAGATCAACCAGAGCACAAGAGGGGTCTGCTATAGAGGCATGTTTGAAGCATACGAGCTCTTGCAATCTTTGAGGTAGACTTTTGCATTAATATGGATGTAAGGATATTTCAAGATATGCCTGTTTAGTGATGATCAACAAGTTGACTTGATGACATTGCACGAATGCGAGCATTCCAAGCTGCAAAGTTCAGGGCACAAAGCACTTTATTTTGGAGCGAAATTGTTGATTACATTGAAAACTGTTGTTGCTCAATATGCTTACTGTCCGGAAGGTCTATAAGACTAGAAACGTGGACGCACTTTGGGAGAGGCACATTTCATTATATTTGGACCATACTGGGTGTTGCAGTGTCCTGGCATAACTTCCCTGTTTCATTTCATTTTCATTGTGGTGAAATTGCCTGCGCCAGTGTTCTTCTAATGCCAAATACTCATCATTGGTGACTAAGCCCCTGTTTTTGTTTTTGCTTCTGATTCATCTGCAATGTACTCGAAGAAGAGGCAGAAGAAGCGTCTTAACCATTCATCAAATCGAAGCACAAATGTACTGTAATACCATCAATCTTTCTCGCTGCCACCAAAACACACAACACACATACATAATGCGCTAGGAAATGCAATAAAAAGAAAAAAATGAATCTCAAGTTTCAAAGTGGTCTGTTTGTGGCTTTTTTTTCTTTGCCTCTTTTCTTTTTCTTCTTTTTATTTGCAAAGCAGTGGATGAATTCTGCCTGGGTATGACACAGGACTTGCCTCTCAGTCAGGTACGTTTAATAACATTATGATTAGCGTCATTATAACGATGCTGAATTAAGTGTTTTATGTATCTGCGCAATATCCTAGTGGTTATAGGGCAGTTGGATATTGAAGGTGGCATAGATATTTTCTAAGGAGATTAGACTATAGGAATGAGGTATGGTTGCGCACTGATAATTATGAATTTGGGAACGTCCTCTGCCCACAGAACTACACCACACTGGGTCTCTATGCCTTTCAGCTTGACAATGTAGTTTTCCAGGAGATGCCACTGTCAAAAAGAAAGCAAGTCTCTGCTGTGAAAATCTGCTAATGCAGTTGACTGGCACAACTTTGTAAACTCTTTTAATGTAAGCCTGCACACGAGCTCAGATTTGGATGTTTTTTGCACGTCTTTTACACAGTGGGCTGTCTTCACAGCTGAATTGCACACAGGGGCATAGCCAAAAAAAATTTTTTTTTTACAGTGAAAGCTGTTGTGAGGTCACAGCACGGTTCATCTGCGGAGCCGTAGTTGTCCGCCGCCAGTGTCCCTAACCACTATCGCACGAAATAAGAAAAAAAAACTAAATAAAAAAAATCCGTGAAATTTGAACCCGCGTGCCAGCCAGCTAACATAGGCACGCCGGTGCGTGGAACTCCGTTTCCGAATTGGCCTTAAAACGTGCTTGATGTCTGGAAAGAGGTAGCAATTATGTGAGTGATAAAGCGTTTTAGACCATAAAAGAAACAACCAGGCGTCACACATTGCGAATCGCGTAACGAGTAGGTCGTACGGTGCTCCAAGCCATTACAAAATATTACAAAAGCTTGCTCTTGCTCACTTATTAACTGTGGCGCAAACCCACTTCAGGCATGACAAGTCTAGCGGATACCACATGGTTCTCCGAAGAACGATGCATAGTGAATGCCGGTCAGCTACACAAAAATTACGATTATCCATAATCGTAGTGGGTGCCCAGCAAGGGTAGCCTCTTACCCAAAAAGTGTTAAGAAAAGGCCCTGAAAGGCCGCCCCTCCTGCTTTCGCTGTGACTGCGGCGCGTTTCGCGCAGGCGGGGCGTTTTTTTCGGGAGGGGGGTTCACACCGATCCGACTGGGGAAGAGGGGGGGGGGGGCACAGACATCATCTTTCCTCTGCGACGTCACCATCGGTGGTAGTTTGGGGATATTTCGTTCATGTGTATCAATGTCCTGGGGACCCCGCCATCCCCATGCGTATGCTTGTGGAGAGAGCAAGTAAAGGAATCGCAGTAAAGTATATGACTGCTACCATGACCGTTCGGAGCAACAACCTCTCGTTGCACCATTGAATGGAACTAGTCTTCGAAAACGCATCACTAGTGACGACCCGCCCGATCGGAGAAGACGTCGTTCTAATCGTCAGTCTCTGTTAAAGCGTAGATGACGTAGTCCTCGTCGGGGCGAAGCGAGTGCATTTGAGAAGTCAAGGATGGCTCCGCTTTAATTACAATGCGGAATGAGAGATATGCGCAGCAAGTTTTTGTACATCCATAATAACGTTTACGTTTTGCTTAACTTTGCTGAGCAAATTTCTTACTGTCGATGTTTGTTTTACTGCATGCCTATTGGACTGATCTTTTATGTTAAGCTCCAGCTGTCAAGCAGCCTTGACGCAGTGATAGCTTTTAGTCAACGTTTTTACTGCACGCATCCAAGCATGCTTGCAATATGTGCAATGAGCTTTTTTTTTTTTTGTAAGTTATGCTGCACTTTGGCAACACGATTTCGCACCTAAGCACACGAGGCCCATGTACTTTGATTTAGGAGCACGCTAAACGAGCACCGACATCAAATTTACTCATGTCAATATTTTTGCGTCGAGTAGCTATCGACCTCCTAGTAACGATCCGCGACCTATAACGCAACTGAGGGATTAATGACTATTACTTTTATTGATTTGTATCACTGATATCTAGCACAATTAAAAACGGGCGGCAATCGCGTCATTTTTAGCGTTGGGAGCGCTATGCCCCATGGACACCTCCAGACCGCGCTACAGCTGACCACTTCTGGATCCACTAAGAAGAGTCCTTCGAAAATGCAGCCGCCGCAGCTGGGATTCGATCCCGCGACCTGCGGGTCAGCCGCCGAGTACCTGAGCCACTAGACCACCGCGGCGGGGCTGCTTGTGCAGGACACTTGCTTAATTAAGCCTGGTACCAATCGACAAAACGTGTCGCCGATCGCCAGTCGACGTGCTTGGCGTGTCAACGAGCGGCCAAGAAAGAAGAAGAAGAAAAAAAAACAGCTGCTTTCGGGGCTGTGCCAATGGTGTTCAAAGTCATTTTACAGCGAAAGATGTTGTGGGATCACAACTCGGGTCACGCGCAGTTGCATGTTGTCCGCCGCCGGTATCCGTAACCACATCGCGCGAAAGTGAAAAGAAAAACTTTGCACCAATGACACAGTGGGGCTTGAACCCGGGTTTGCTGGGTGCCAGCCCAATATTCTACCACCGAGTTGCGTCGGTGCCTGTAACTCGTCAAACTTAAAATTGCCTTAGGCAGCCATCACCTAGCACTAATGACACAGTGTCATGGGGCTCAAACCATGGTCCGCTGGGTGCCAGCCCAGTATTTTAACACAGATCTACTCCGTTTTTTTTTTTCTTTATTGCCTGTGTTAACCACGACCGGCTTTATTTATAAAGCCGGTCGTGGTGTTAACACTTGACTACTCCGGTGCTTGTGACTTGTCAAACTTGCCTTAGGCAGGCTTGATGTCGGGAAAGCAATCGCGTTAGTACGACTTATCAAGCGTTTTACAACAGCGAAAGAACAACCAGTCGTCGCACAATTCGATTAGCGCAACGATTGGGCCGCGAAATGCTCCAATCTATTACGAAAGTTTGTTTTTGTTTACCCACGTCAGCCATAATTCCTAATCGTCGTCAGCCACTGCATGGACAATTGGCACAAATTTCCTTACGAGTGTTTAGCAGATACCACGCTTCTCAGAAAAATGACAAAAAAAAGCACAGTGAATGCCGGCCTACTACCCAAAAGTTTATTATTAATGCCCTAGTGGGTGCCAAGCAAGTGTGCTTGCAGTAGTTACCCGATGAGTGTTTTGAAAAGGCTCTGAAAGGCCGCTCTTCCAGCTTTCATTGTGACTGTGGTGCGCCTACCGCGCAGGCCTAGCGTTTTTTTTTTTTTTTTTTGTCTGTCCGGTAACGTAAAGCGCGAATAAGGCTTAGCGTAGGGCCAAATAGCATGTACCGTCGCTGCGGCATAGTCAAGTGGCGCCAGCTATGGAAGATAAGCAACAACTCACAGACACAAAACATAGTTCGTCCGAGATTCAAAAAGCGCCCCACTAAGCCTACAGCATTGTTTATTTCAGTGTGATTTTTTGAAAATCGTGCCGAATTCACGCAAATACTTAGCTGCCAAAGCTTAAGGACATGAATATAAAGCAAATAAAATCACCAGTACGTAGCTATAACGGCCTACACAGCACACGACGTACGGTCCTTAATAGAATTACAGGTGGACGGCAATCGTTTTCGGTGGTGCGGCCTGTGCACCAGCTTCTCCGCAGTGCATGGTTGCTAGAGGCGTTGGAAAAACAAGTGCGCTATGCAGCTACCTACAGGTAGCATATACAGTGACTCTAGACGCTGCAATGTGTGACGTCAGACAAAAGTTGAGACTTATTATCGGTGATAAAGCCCTTAACGTTTTCGAATGATTTTTTAACATGTATTGCGGTGAAGCCAACCAATCAAGGGTATACTTAAATCCCGGAAGTGGGCAGAGTGACCATGTGTGACGTCAGACAAAAGTTGAGCTTTATCATGGGTGACAAAGCCTTCAACTTTTTCGAGTGGTTTTAGAGGTGTATTGCGGTGAAGCCAATCTATTAGGGGTATACTTAGCTCAAAAGAGGGCACAGAGTGACCGTCGCTGCAATGTGTGACGTCAGCGAAAAGTTGGGCCTTATCATGGGTGATAGAGCCTTCAACTTTTTCGAGTGGTTTTCGACGTGTATTGCGGTGAAGCTAATCTATTAGGGGTATACTTAACTCAGAAGAGGGCACAGAGTGACCGTCGCTGCAATGTGTGACGTCAGCGAAAAGTTGGGCCTTATCATGGGTGATAGAGCCTTCAACTTTTTCGAGTGGTTTTCGACGTGTATTGCGGTGAAGCCAACTTATCGGGGGTGTAGTTTAGAAGAAGGCCCAGAGTGACCGTCGCTGCAATATGTGTGATTGTCAGACAAAATTTTGGCCATATCCTGGCTGATAAGAACTTCAACATTTTCGAGTATTTTTATACGTGTATTGCGGTGAAGCCACCCTATCACGGAAACATTTAGCTGGGAAGAGGGCACAGTCTGCGACCGACGCTGCTAGAGTAACTGTATATGTGTTACTTGTTAGCAATGATATCTGTCTATACGCTACTCCACTTTGACAGCTTGTGGTCGTGTTGGCAACATACGCGGGATGAAAATACATCTTCGTTGTGCTTCTTCCGCGCTTCGAACCACACGACTGCCACTCGCAACGTTTTCCCAATGCCCTGTCTGACGAGTGCGCGTTAAATCATGTTATTTTCTTTCGCCGATCTTTTGTGGGTGGTTTGTATCTTGGTAATCTCACGAAATAATTCGAAGTGGTGTGACGAAGATATCATACATGACTAGCGAGTGCTTTTCCAGGCTTCGGCGCCAGGGTAAGAATATTCGGGTCGTAGACGTCATTGCTACAAGCGCATCGTCACTCAGGATGGTATGCGTGGCATGTACCACACTGAACACGTCAACGTTTATAATACTTAAACGTTGGAACACGTAGCACTAGTGTCGACGTCGCAGGGGCACTACATTTCACATTAAGCTTTCCTACGCTGTTTGGCGTCGAAACAAAATAACTTCCGCGTGACGGACGCGATTCAAATTTCGCCAAGAGGACCTACGCACACCGCGCAATCGAATGAAGGGCACACTTCAATTTTTATATTTGATGTCAGTGATCCTTTAAAGAACCCCTGCTGTGTTGGGGGCTGGCTAATCCCGACGAAGCAGAAGAAGAAGACGGCCGACGGAGACGTACGCGACTGGCGGGGACGCCGACCAGCCCGAACACGTGGGTTGGCGCGAAGCGCCGAAGAAAAGAACAACAACCGCACTCCACGGTTACCCAACACACTCATTTTATTTTACAGTCGCCTTGAAATGGATGAATAGATGGATGGATATGGCTGTACCCTTTAGATTGGGCGGTGGCTAGCGCCACCAAGCCGTAATACTTAATGAACCCAAAACTATATTTGTTTATTTTTTCCTTAAAAAGTGAGTTTCAGTATTCGTACTTTGCAGTGAAGAGTTTAATTTTCTCTCGTGCCTTGACTTTAGCCACCAGTCCGATAACCTCCTTCTAGTTAAGTCTACTTGCTTAAAGTCTATTTTGCCCTCCCGGTCCCTAAAGCCCAGTGCTTTGAAAAACTCTGCGCCATCATCCTGAACTATAGGGTGAAGCCCTTTACATAAAATTATCAAGTGTTCGGCAGCTTCTTCCTCTCCACACGCACTGCATACTGTGTCTACCCCTTCGTATTTGGCCCGATATGTCTTGGTTCGCAGTACTCCCGTCCTTGCCTCAAACAGTAGAGAACTACCCCGAGTATTATCATAGATCCTTTCCTTGGCAATTTCCTGCTTAAAAGTTCGATAGATCTCTAGTGCGGACTTCTTAATCATGCCCATTTTCCACATGTCAGTCTCCGTTTCCTTCACTTTCTTCTTAACTGATAGTTCTTTTTGGTTTGGCCATATGCTGCTTTTTAAGTATTTACCAGTCAACTTCCTGGTTCGCTTCCTCCAGTTTGTATCGACATTCTTCATGTACACGTAGCTGAAAACCTTCCTAGCCCAACGCTCCTCCCCCATTTCTCTCAATCGCTTCTCAAATTTTATCTTGCTGCTAGCTTCCCTGCCCTCAAAAGATGTCCGTCCCATATCACCTTGCACTCCCTGATTTGGTGTATTCCCGTGAGCTCCTAAAGCAAGCCTACCTATTTCCCAGATGCCAGAGCGGCGCCTCCTGGCATCCTCGCATGTCATTCCGAAACCGAAAACCCAGAACACAACAACCCCAGGTGGCTGAAATTTCCCGAGCCTCCACTGCCGTATCCATCATTATGATAATGTAAGTTTTGAACGTCAAATTACAACAATTATTATTATCCCCACACTATGCCGTAAACAAAACAGTGAATGGAGATGACGACGTCATGAGGTCCCAACATTTGCTAAGAATTCAAACTTTTAAGCGGCGTCACGACCGCGCTTCAAGAGATTGCGGGCGTTAATTTAACACGAAGTCCTAACCCTTTAGTTGACAGTGGTATGGGCGGTAGGATTGTGCACATATAACCGAGGGCGTCCTTTCGCTCAATTTTTTACAATTAGACGTGTCATACATGAAGATGTATGACCGTTTGATGCAACGTGTTGTGACTGACTTACGAGGAAATTCTCAGGCCATCCAAACAGGTCAGGGTTCAGAGTAAGTTTGCTAATTTTAAAGAGATGTTGGTGACATAATTTATCGTGGAGGCCTTGGCGAAGTCGAAAAGACACAGTCAGCGGAAGTATAAAGAATAAAATGGAGGCTATGAGTGAAAGGAACAAGTTGTGTTTCGCAAGACAAGTTTTTGATTTGATTGATATGTGGGATTGAACGTCCCAAAAAACATATGATTATGAGAGACGTCGTAGTGGAGGGCTCCACCAATTTCGACCACCTAGGGTTCTTTAACGTGCACTTAAATCTGAGCACACGGGCCTACAGCACTCTCGCCTCCATAGAAAATGCAGCCGCCGCAGCTGGGATTCGATCCCGCGACCTGCGGGTCGGCAGCCGAGTATACCTTAGCCACTAGACAACTGCGGCAGGGAAGGCAAGTTTTTTTTTTTTTTTCGGTAACCACGTCGTGCTTTCGTGAAAAATGAATTACTGCATTGGTGCTGTGCTCTGCAGAATATGCTTGAGAACCTTGCACGAAATGCTCGCGAGGGAAATGGGGTGGTACTTGAGGGATGAATTTCTGCGGCCGGACTCGTGAATCGGGACCACATTCCCGACTTTCCAGTCAGCAGATAGTTGATGGCAAGTTATCCGGTTACTATCACATTTGTGTCATTATTGCTGGGAAGACTGAAAGATTAATGCACGGACTGGTGGTGTCGAATGAAACGCGAATAGCGGTAAGTACTATAGAAATGCTATAGTGGGTGTCGTCCAGGCATCACCATAGAGTTTCTTACAATGGTAATAAAAAAACTATGCAAGAATCAGTCCTGTTTGGCGGCAGTAGCGCGCATGATGACTGGATGGGACTCACTGATGATGCGTGTCGTTGTTCGCGTTTCATTTTACAGCGATAGCTCTGATACCCCCTAATTCACCTATCTCGTAAGAGTCACAAACACAGTCCCGCCACGATTGGCCGTGAGCTATTCGTTTTTATATATCTTCCTCATTACCTTTGTTTTGTTTTCTCGCTTATGCCTGTGAGTGCATTGGCAATAATACCATGCAGGTGCAGTCTGACTGCAATGATGTGGACGTCATTTCCACGAGCGAGCATCGCAGCGATTCTGCGTCGGATTTCACACGTGTTCTCCCTCTGTCCGACGAGCTTAAGGCCCGCCGTTGTAGTCTAGTGGCTAAGGTACTCGGCTGCTGACTCGCAGGTTGCAGGACTGAATCCCGGCTGCGGCAGCTGCATTTCCGATGGAGGCGGAAATGTTGTAGGCCCGTGTGCTCAGATTTGGGCGCACGTTAGAGAACCCCAGGTGGTCGAAATTTCCGGAGCCCTCCACTACGGCGTCTCTCATAATTATATGGTGGTTTCGGGACATTAAACCCCACATATCAATCAATCAACCGACGAGTTTAATGAAGTCAACAAGCGTCTTCTTTTACGCAGACTTTTTAATAATCATCATCATCTTCTTGATAATTTGAGCGTTTTACTGATATATCTTCTTAGCCGTCAGTAGAAGTCTACTTTAGTAAATTTGTAACTGGAACTTGAAATACCACTGTAAGCAAGATTTGAAATTGAAATACCACAGATACCGCTATGAAGGCAGACCCGGTTTTTTTTTTTGTTGTTGTTGTTGTTCGCCAAGCGCAGACCACGCGTCATTTGGTCAACGCATGTGCATGGCGGGCCTCGTGCGCAGTTTCAATCGCATGAATTGAAATTCGAACTCGAGCCTGCGAACGTCATCTCTCATTGCGATAAAGAAAGTAATGCGCAGAATGATAAGGGCGAGTGGTGTTGACATTGCGTCAGTGATCACGAGGGCTTCCAAAACTTTATTAACGCAAGTTACTGGCAGCGATAACCGCCCAACTTAATTCCTACCGAACTATTTAGCGTTGATCTTGTATTCATCCGCACGGCTGCTTCGGCTTCTGCTGCTCTGAAATGCCACTTGAGCTCGTCCATTCAACAAGCGCGGTCGCGCGCGTCAGTCGCGATCAGTTTTTAGATGCGGAGCATCTAATACTCGAGGCTTGTAGTGCGGCGCCGTCCGCAAGCTTCCTCCTCCTTCTTCCACCATCTGTGCATCCCTTCCTCCTCTACACACCGCGCGCGCTTCACTCCTCCACCATCTGTGCACCCTTCCTCCTCTACACACCGCGTGTGCTTCTCCTCTTCACGAACATTCGCTAGCTGTATAATGTAGCGCGCATGCGCCGTCACGCTTCGAGAACATCGGCAGCTGACGCGCGCGCATATACCGTCGCGCTTCGAGAACATCGGCAGCTGACGCGCGCGCATGCGCCGTTGCGCTTCTCCCCCTTCTCGAACATTCGACAGCTGACAGTGCATGCGCCGTCGCGCTGTATATATACTCAAGGTCGGTGCTCGCTCGCTCAGTTGCCGCTCGTCGGTTGGTTTGTACGGCGCGTCGACGTCCGAGGTCGCAATGATCGACGTCCCTTCGACCAGCGCCGGCCAAAGTGTTGGCGGAACCGCATTGGATAGTCGAATACATGGCGTCGCGACACTCGCTGAAACGCGCAACGCACGACGACTGCAAACACCACCAGCCGACCACCATTCGCGGAACCTGCATCGACCACGTCTTTGCAAATTTCGACCTACTACCGCTGCAACCCGATCCACTCACTCTTCACTTTACCGACCAAAAAGCCATCGTGCTCAAAGTTCGTCGCAATAAATAAACACCGCCCTTTCGCATACGTGTCGTACGTGTTCACTCATTTAACACCCCTCTTACAACCACGTTAACCAATTTAGCCAGCGACCCAAGTAAGTCGCAATTTAACACCCCATTTCACAACCACGTTAACCAATTTAGCCATCGACCCAAGTCAGTCGCACTTTAACACCCCGTTAACCAATTATATGCTCCGCATCCTCCTCAGTGTTCCCCCGAGGGAAGCTGCGGGCAATTTTTTTTTGTTATTTCGTGTCATGGTACTGAAAGGGCTGTTCTTCACAGCATGTGCAACAAATTATGGGCCCGATTGAATGCAAGTATGTTTCTGTGGAGTGACTGTTGCGCTGACTGACAGTTTGCCTGCAGACCGTTGGATGAACGCCTCGCCTTGTGAGTGGAACGCTCTCAGAACTTCCTTTCTTCGAGACGGCCGGGCACGACATCTTGATGTGTGGTGGCTTTTCTTTGGATTCACGGATTTGTATACACCACAGGGTACTGTCATGTCTGAAGGTGAGTTAATTTTTGTAGCGTAGCACTCTGTATGCTAGCAGAGTCCTGTGATTCTAGTTAGCCATGAATGAATAGATGGGTGAACTTTATTAGGTCTTCCGGAACGCGCTTTAGCACGTTGCGGAACGCTCCCACGTTGGAACAAAAAAATTGTTTCTCTGCTGCGTCGCAGGCCCCTTGGATTGCCCATAACTGTTGTTCGAGTTCGGAGTTGGTAATAGCACCTTCCCATTTGGAAGGCGTGATGACTTCCGCACAGCGTAACGCGGGGCACCGGCATGAATAGTGAAATAACAAAAACATGTTGCGAACGTTGAATCACGAATTGCTTCGGCGACATGTTTCAGCATTACGTATAACCGCTTCATTCTTGCAGAATAAGTTATTTACCTGTTGAAACATCAATGTAGACTATAGTTTTCGTTCATGTTTGCATGAACGAAACTATTTTTATTACTTGACCTATATAATCTTTATTGGCCTTATAATCTTTATCGTGGACCATATAGCGGAGAGCGTCCTTGACATTGTAGTTTTTATGACCTACAAGCCCAGCCGTAGAGAAAAAAAAATCACAGCATATCCACGAAGAGAATGATGATGAGAGGGGCGAAGCGTCCGTCCATCCATCCGTCCGTGCATGCGCCCGATCGCGTTTGAGAAGGCAGACGGCGCGCGGGTAACACCGACGAGACGCGAGCCAAGGAAGCCGAGCGCAAGCGTCTTCAATGCACCCGCCGCTCTGCTTCGTTCTTGCCCTACCAACGGTCTGCCACGTACGGTGACTATCCAGGAAAATGAGAGAGGCACTCGTTCTCCGCGTACCCAAGCACAGCCAGCGCAGCAGCCAATCGGAGAGTAGCGGTACAGCGCCATCTAGAATGTACTCATTCAACGGCAGTTTGTATGTACTTCTATAAGACAGCGCCGTCTATTATACTGTTAGGGATATACCTGTCTATTATACTGTACGGGAGATACTACCTTCTTTTCTTTCTCGTCTATTCTCTCGGTTACGCGTGGCGTATGACAAGGTTATACTTACAGGAGCTTCGCCTATGAGAAGTTAAGCTCCTAAACGGCACAACCGTAGAAAATCGCGCTACTTAGTGACGTTCTCGCACTAGTTCTGTGTTTGGGGGAGGCAAGTTAAGGCAGTTGCGAACGGAAGTTCAGTTATCAGATTAAGATAGCGCGCCGAACTCGTCACCAACATCGCAGCCGCGCTTCTCGGGCCCACTGTAATAGCCTCTCGTTGCACCCACCAGGTGCTTATCAGCACTCAGACCTTGGGACGAAACCCCCCCATGGGCCTACTTTGAAATGCGAATCATTTCTTAGCGAACTTCAGCGACTTTGAACATATCTATCTATCTATCTATCTATCTATCTATCTATCTATCTATCTATCTATCTATCTATCTATCTATCTATCTATCTATCTATCTATCTATCTATCTATCTATCTATCTATCCGTCCATCCGTCTGTCTGTCTGTCTGTCTGTTCGTTTCCCATCACGCCACAATGACGCTGAAGCTAAAAATGCCTTATGCAGTGCCCCTGAAGTACGCATTGCGTTTTCACGAGCTGACACGAACACCCTGCTTCGCTGCGTGATGCGCAGCTAGACACTTCAGCACTGGACCAAACCGGAACGGCTCCACCAGTGACTTCACAAATGGGACCCGAAAATGAGGTTCCGCATGCCTCCTAAATTGAAACGGTAACTCACAAGTATGATCCACCGCATTCGTCTTGGTGTAGCGTATACACCAAACGTTACCGACATATCATCGTCGCAGTGACACCGGTCCTAATTGTGAACACTGCGATGTGCCAGAAACACTTGAGCACATATTTTGTGTCTGCCCAGCATACGCACGTGAACGACAAACACTGATTTCTTCTACTGAACTATATCGCAGTAGGTCATTGACTGATGAGACCAGCCCCGCCACGGTGGTCTAGTGGCTAAGGTACTCGGCTGCTGACCCGCAGGTCGCGGGATCAAATCCCGGCTGTGGCGGCTGCATTTCCGATGGAGGCGGAAATGTTGTAGGCCCGTGTACTCAGATTTGGGTGCACGTTAAAGAACCCCAGGTGGTCAAAATTTCTGGAGCCCTCCACTACGGCGTCTCTCATAATCAAGTAGTGGTTTTGGGACGTTAAACCCTACAAATCAATCAATCAACTGATGAGACCATGTTGGGCCCTTGGCCAGACACCAACAGTGCAACTGCAGTCACAAGAGCAGTTATTACGTTTTTAGAAACAACTGGACTATGTGCGCGGCTATAAAATGTGTCTCAGCCAGAAAGAACACTACATACTCACCTCCCTATCTCACCATCGTCATCCCTTAATGTTTCTTTTCCCCTTTCCCTTCCCCCAGTGTAGAGTAGCAGGCTAGAGCAAGCTATTGCTCAGGCCGACCTCTCTGCCTTTCTGTAAATAAACTTACCTCCTCCTCCTCCCTCCTATCTATCTATCTATCTATCTATCTATCTATCTATCTATCTATCTATCTATCTATCTATCTATCTATCTATCTATCTATCTATCTATCTATCTATCTATCTATCTATCTATCTATCTATCTATCTATCTATCTATCTATCTATCTATCTATCTATCTACTGATGAAGTTTCGCTCTCCTGGCTGTTAGGATAATGGGATCTATACCAACATTGGTATGGCATAACATGACTGTACGACGAGCATAAGTGACTATATCATAACACGAAAATCATGCCACAAATTTCATGATTTACATGCCAGGGTCTCGCTGCTCTTGCTGCGATTTCGTTCACATGACATCGCAAAACTGGTACAGTATCACATGACTGCATGGCGAACATAAGTGACAGGTCCTCTCGTTGTAATCATGAAATGTGTGTCATGTAAAAACATGACTGCATGCCACGAATATGGTGCGCTCGCGGTCGTTGAACCGACGTCATGAACCGGACGGCCGTATAGACCCGCCTTCAGAGGAGGCTGCAGAGGGCACAAGCAAGACCTTCTTTAGTATAATGGTAGCGATCGGTCGCAGTGCCTCGGACCAAGGGCCAGGGGTGGCGCCAGCGAATATGGGCAACTATAGGTGGTCTTGGTATGGTGGTGTTGGTGGTGTTTTATAGGTGGTGTTGGTATGGGGTGTCTTGACAGCCCCTTCCCCCCGCCCCGAATCCTGGCCTGTCAGTGGAAGACAGTGGCCCAGCAAGGGCGAGTTCTGATAACGTTAGTTGACGCCATGCCTCATCATAATGTGACGAGGCATGAAGAGACTTGCTCGGACTAGATGGTAGCGGGAGAGGGCAACGACAAAGGGTATCGGAATCTTGTTTTTTTTCCTGATTTGTACACGACGTCAAATGTGTATTCTTGTAGCCCAAGTAACCAGCGACTTGAGGCATCCAGACAGGTTTTTTTTACAATGACAACAAGCTCAACACGTGGTGGTCCGTTATTACGGTACCATGTCGTCCGTAAAGATATGGGCGGAATTTCTGTACGGCCTAAACTACAGTCAGACATTCCTGTTCTGTGATCGAGTAGTTTCGTTCGGGGATCCGTGAGTGCGCGACTGGCAAAGGTGATTACTCTTTCTCGACCAGTTGTGTCACGTTGTACGAGGACGACACCGATGCCATGGCCGCTAGCGTCAGTGTGCAGGCAGGTAGGGGCATGCTCGTCGAAGTGACCGAGGACTGAGTCATATGTCAGTGCTGCCTTTAGGGTGTTAAAAGTAATGTCACAATCGGATGTCCAAGAGAAGGCTGTTCCGGACGCCAGAAGCTTGTATAGTGGCGATGCCATGGAGGCAAAGCCGCGAATGAAGCGGCGGAAATAGAAGGCAAGACCAAGAAAACTTCGTAGCTGCTTTGGATTGTTGAACTGAGGGAAATGCGTAACAGCCTTCACCTTGACAGGATCTGGTCGAACGCCATCTTTACTAACACGGTGACCTAATACTATGATGTTTTTGAGGGCGAAATGGCATTTTTTCGTATTAATTTGCAGCCCAGCGTTAAAAAGACGTGTAAGAACTTCATCTAGCCACTCAAGATGCTGCCAGAAAGTGGAAGAAAGAATTACGATATCATCCAGATAACATAGACAGGTTTTCTACTTAAGGCCACGATGAACGGTGTCTATCATACGCCCAAATGTTGATGCAGCATTGCATAAACCCAAGGGCATTACGTTGAACTCATAGAGGTTGTCGTGTGTTGCAAATGCTGTCTTGTTTTTGTCTGCTTCATGCATAGGTATTTGCCAATACCCTGAGCGGAAATCGAGGCTTCAGAAATATTTAGCGCACTGGAGGGAGTCAAGCGCATCGTCAGTTCGTGGCATCGGATATACATCTTTGCGCATGATATTATTTAGAGCACGATAATCAATGCAAAATCGTACCGAGCCATCCTTCTTCTGGACCAGCACAAAGGGCTACGACCAAGAACTTGACGATGGCTGAATCGTGTCACGTTTCAGCATGTTAGCGACATTTTCCTTGATGATATCGCGCTTCGCGGCAGACACGCGGTATGGTCGGCGGCGTACAATGGAATTACCCTATGTTTCGATACGGTGCTCTGCGACGGACGTGCGCCCGAGAAGGTTGGCCTGGACGTCGAAAAAAAGCACTGTGTTTTTAAAGTAGTGCCAAGAGAGCCTCCTTTTGCACTGCAGAGATCAGGATTTATGGTACCAATTAAAGCAGTGGTTGTTGCATGGTCTTCGTTTGCAACAGGCGACACTGGTACATTGTTATGAAGGAGCATGATGGCAAGAGGTTCGGTGTCAGAAAAGCAGGCCAACCGGGTACTTTAAGGGAGAAGTGGCGAAGATGTAGGGTTACGGGCAGTCATCAACGCTCGGCTGTCACTAAACCTGACCAAGCTAGGGGCAATAACGATCTAACCATATATCGAGCGATCATATGGAGTGCGAGAAACACATCCCCATTAATGATCGTATCGGACGTTAACGTCAAGACGTTCTCGTCAAGACGTTCTCGTTGTCAGGTGGAATGGGAGAATCGGCCGCCGTGACAAAATGAATTTGGCAAGTATCATCATCAGATGAATATTACGTAGACATCATATGAACTACCCAATGATGGCAAGATATTACGGCCGACGCTGCGAAAGGAAGTCCCATCCTTGAAGTGCGTGTGGACATGACGACAGCACTAGAAATGAAATATGATGAAGAATGCAATCGATAAAAACTCTCGCTGTGCACACACCGACGGGCCGGACAAGTACTACATTGGCACACCGAAGAGGAGGACCAGTATACGGCATCTTCACTTTGCGCAACCGAGGACACAGTTCAGTACTAATGACAGAAAATGCCGCACCTGCGTCTACCAATGGTTCAGTCCATACACCTTGAATACATACTAACATGGCATGTGAGGGCTGCTGCGGAGGAATTTAACTTGTCCTGAAACATGAAGCTTTCCCTCCCAAAGCTGCACGTCTTAGTTTTCTGAGCGGTGCCCCGGGTCGAGGTAGCTGGTCGTGGAGGTGAAGAGAAAAGGCGCATCGGTGACAGAGAGCAGCGACGCGGGAAACGAGAAGGATCGGCTCCTTCGAAGCTCTGTGGGGATGGCGAGTAGTGTTCGTACTGCCGATAGGGTCGACTGTTTCATGGTATTGGACCAGGCCACTCGTCTCTTTCATAGTAGTCGTAACTCCGCCTTTCATCCTGTTGACGGAGTCGGCAAACGCAGGAGATATGACCACGAATTTCACAATAATAGCATACAGGCCGAGGTGGCGACCAGGAGTTTGGAGGCGGAAGCAACGGTCGTGGTGAGAGAGCAGTCATCTAGCCGTGAATTGGAGACGTGTGGGGTGGTGCCTGAGAAGAAGGCGCCAGCACCACAACTTATAAATAAGTTGGGTGGGGTGGTGCTTGAGAAGAAGGTGCCAGCGCGGCAACCTGTGGATAAGTTGGCGTCAGTACAGGGTCATGCCTGGGTACTTCGGTAGACCTCATGGCGACAAGTTCTTTTCTGATGATGTTGCGGAGGCTGCTACCAGGCGACGGCATACGGGGCTCAAGAGGGGAAGGCACAGCTTGTGCTTGAAGTTCCTCTCGTATGATGCTGCGGATCAATGCACATGTCAGAGGGTGCGCTCAGATGAAACGTGTCAGGTTGCAGACATAGCAGATAGGGGTCATAAAGGCGCTGACATGTTGCGACAATTAGGAAGACAGTTGCGGGGGTTCTGTACCGCAATGCGTTGAATGCCGCAGCACCAATGCCTTTGAGGAGATGGTGCACCTTGTTGGTCTCGGTCATTGAGTTGTTCACTCGACGACAAAGGGCGAGGACATCTTCACTATAGGACATGTACGACTCGCCGTTTTGCTGGACACGCTCCGCTAGCTTTTTCTTCGCAATGTCTGAGCGAATGGAAGCGTTCACCAAAATCTTATGTAGCTGGCGTTTAAATGAAGCCCAGTCCAGAAAGTCCAGTTCATAATTAAAGAACCAAGTTTTTGCGACACCGGTCAGGTAAAAGAAGATGCGCTTAGCTTCGCATATTCATCCCAGTGGTTGAGGACAATCGCCCGGTCGTACTTCTGCAACCAGTCATCGACGTCGTCACCACGAAGGCCGGCGAATACTGGTGGATCCTTCTGCGGCATGGTAATCAAGCAGGAAGGAGGTGTTGTCGAGGCAGACGTCGTGAGTGCTGCCGCGAAAGAGCCCTCGTCTTGTGACATTGCCGAGGTCAGTTGGGGCAAACGGCGACCGGAACGAAGCTCCAGTGGTGTATTGGAGGTTAAAGGCATAAAGGCAACGGTAGAGCGAGAGGACTGGGTGACCGGACAGCACAATCAACCACTTGAGAGACAATTTTCAAGCCTCCAAAACTCTTCTCTATTCACACTTGAGCAGAAGCCCCTCTGCCTAGACCCAAGCGGTGATGATGAGTATTTACAGGTGAGAAGGCGAATAATATGAATAGTGCTAACAGTATGCATAGTGCTCACTATATATAATAAAGGAAAAAGAGTGTACTTAGAGGCTCGTTTTTTCCGTATTTTGACACAATATTAATGAGATCTAACAGTCAATAATGCCAAGGAAAGTATAGAGGAAGTTATTAGACCAATTGTAATGTAAATGTGAAGAAAGAAAAGTGGGTGAAAAGATAACTTGCAGTGGGCAGGAACCGATTGTGCGACATTTGAATTATGCTTTCGATGCTCTACCACTGAGCTACCACGGCGGCTATCCTCCCAGCCACTTTATTGGGTATATATGTGAATTTTAACGTGGGAGTGTCAGTCAGCACCCTCAGTAGCCATGGCGGCGAGTGTGCCACACTCCTTATGAGCCTGTGTGAGGTGGGGCACCCTACCTGAGCCTGTGCGGCACCCTACCATGCACTGTATTTTGAATTTTGTTTTCATCTCTTTTACGTCAAATTTAAATGCATTCTAGGGCAGCGCCCTTGTTCTGGAAGCACGCGACCGCAACTGGAAAGACAAGAGTGCTGTGGTAGGATGGTTTTACCCTGTCTGTTCTTCGCCGGAAATGCACCAATAATACATTCACAACGAGGCCCCAACTAGAGAAAAGATCCTTGGCGCGGTACAAAGGATCTTCAGTAGCCCACGACATGGGGCTACCGAAGCAGCTGAGTGCCGGAACGATGTACAGGATTCGTGGGCTCTGCAACGGCGCGAGGTTGCCACTATATGTTTCCTGAGCTGTGGAGCGTGTGGGCAGTGGGCCACTGAAGCCTCTGGTAACCACCCACTCGTCGCACAATTGACATTTTGCGACGCCTGGTGTTGCTTTAACTGTTTTACCATGCTACATTGCACATGTTAACGTGATTTTCTGCCCGACACAACGCTTCTACAGGACCTTTTGCGAAGGAGTTTCAAGTACCAGCATAGCTTTCTGAAGCAATACTCGACTGCCACCGAGAGGGCCCGGGTACAAATCCTGCTTGACCCTGTTTTTTTAGGGACAAAGCTCCTGATGGTCTAGGCTTGTCCATTGGCATTGTATGCCATAGCCCCCAAAACAACCAGGCAAATGTGCCCGGACCTTGTCTTGGCAGACTTCAGGCTAGATTCAATATCACAAAGCTGTAATAAATGAAGGCAAAATGAAATTCACTAGCTCAACACTATATACTAGCTATGACCAATAAATATTGCATATAACTGTACACCGCTTGGCACTCATTTACATGATTGAATGGCCAATGTCACGGCTGCTTCACGGCAACACCGAACCATCCCACTGCTTCGCCCATTTATCATCGTTCACTCTGTGGAGATGCCATGATTTTTTCTCCTTTCTTTTTCCCTCTCATCAGTCTGCGATATGAGTTACCGGCACCGTTCGGTGGCACCGCAGATAACTATGCCACTGAAATGTGCCGTTTCGATCTCCAACAGCTTTCACTGTAACGTATACATGGTTCAGTCAACAGCAGCTAGGGCTTTGGCGCTGCCTTTTATTTCAGCCTGTTCCGACAAAGCACGCAGTTTGTTGCAGCTAAACAAAGTAGTCTCTTTTGTATCATTCAACACTGACAGCACCGGCGAAGTTATTGCGCACGGCTTCACCCGCGGCTGTGCTGCAAGCATCTTGCTGGTGCGAGTGAGTGCCTCTTCTCATTTCCGTGGTGGAGGCCAGTCGAGGTGGATCTCCTGCATGGAAAGCGGCAATTCAGGAAAAGAGAAGATGTCACTTCGAGGAGTATACTTTGTCAAAGCGAGACAAGAGCTTAACAAGGTAACGTAATGGAGGTTTTCAGACTAAGCGTTCGAGTGCCGGGTGTTTTTGTGCAGTGCGCAAAAGCTCGGTTCCTTCAGAACCTTGAACTGACTTACGAGTCTTACTCAGACTCTTGGCTTGATCAGAATCCGAGTGACTCATCCCGGCTGAGTCTGGTTGAAGAAAATTTTTGTGAGTGCGAGACCAAGCGAGTCTGGCTCGAAAAATATTCGAGTCTGAGTCATAGCAGTACCAAAGTGCAAGGTATACTTCTTGAGCGAGTCTGAAGGAAGTTTGGACTTTTTTTTTTTGCCGACCTAAGTTCAGAGCACATAACCAGGTTTTTACAGCTAATGCTATAGGTGCTACACCGCCTAACCTTTTGCACCCTTACAAACTACAAAACGTAGGAAAAAAAATAACATGAAAATAAGTGATACAGTGAGTGCTTGTTGTAAAAGTCTACAAAAGCAGTGCAGCTTCAATAGTTTATTAAGGCTACACGAATGCCATGATGTCTTTTTTCTTCTCTTCCTCTCATTCTTATTCTCAGGTTCTTAGTCTTCTTCATGTTTGTCGTCTAACAGAATTAAACAAATCCTGAATTATCTAAATTATCAAAGAACAATAAACAGATGTCTGTGACATTATTGCACTTCCATTTTTTTAGGAGCTCGTGAACTACAGTAATTAATTTACATTAGAGCAGTGCAAAAGCCACAATTTTCTTCGACTTTTGATTTCAACGATCCCCATGTCTTAATCCTAAACACCCACTGAGCCAATACCTTATTAGGTACCGCCAACACAATTGTGGATGGCGATTCGCGGCTTTCTGAAAGCGCACAACTGGCTCCGACTGTCCGCGGATGTCGCTTTCACACCTGTGTCATTTAGTTGTGGTGCTCAGCGTGCTCCAAGGAACGTCTAGATTAACCAGGTTGCGACTGAATGTGACCGTATCATTTCAGGTTCTATGACATTACACAGTGCACAGTGCTGTCCGGACCACAAAACCTGTTCAAATTATGCGATTTCTTGAATTAACAAGCACCAAATTTATGAGCTGTCACTGTACTGCTATATCCCAGTGCCTAGACAACATATATTCAGTATTTGTAGTATAACCCGCACCTGGATGTTTACAGGAACGGCACATAAGGTATAATAGATAGGCAAACCGAGGTATACAGACAGTTCCACTGTTAAAGGGAACAACTGTGTGCAGCGCATGCCTGAATTTTGCTCTCTTGCCCCGCCGCGGTGGTCTAGTGGCTAAGGTACTCGGCTGCTGACCCGCAGGTCGCGGAATCAAACCCCGGCTGCGGCGGCTGCATTTCCGATGGAGGCGGAAATGTTGTAGGCCCGTGTACTCAGATTTGGGTGCACGTTAAAGAACCCCAGGTGGTCAAAATTTCCGGAGCCCTCCACTACGGCGTCTCTTATAATCAAATGGTGCTTTTGGGACGTTAAACCCCACAAATCAATCAATCGAATTTTGCTCTCTTGCAAGAGCATAGTGCCTTTTTTTGCATAATAGTAATAGTGGTTGACAGCTGAGACTCATTTCGACAGAACAGTGCCATACATAAATGATCAGTCTGTATCCACTTCTCTTTAGGGGACCAGTATTACGACGGGTGCTCATTTGAGTGTTCCTTCCAACAGTGGACCATACTGTACATATAAAATTCACGGAACACTTTTTTTTTTCTTCAAAGGAGCAGCATCAGCCCTGTATGTGTGCTTATAATTTGTGAATATGTAACCTAATCTTTGGAACCCTAGCCTCTAGCCATTTGATCTGAACGGTCATTAACAAAAGTGATTGCACCCGAATTATCTATATGCACGCAAACACAACGTGGGCATTGCATACCTCGACATCCAGTTCCAATATGTCCACGTCTGCGTTGAGGCAGCTTCCCAGCGAGGGCACTGTCCTGCCAAAGTCGCCGTGGATAAACTCCTTGATGTATCTGGGTACTTTTAGTTAGGGCCTGGGATACTCATACACTCAAGCCTTATTTTAACAACAAAGCTGCATCCCAAACGAAAATAAGTTCGTCATATTTTGAAATTCGTTATAAAGGCATATTCTTAACACTGTAATTCGTCATAACTAATGATTAATTATATACGAGTTCGCTATATTGAGGTTTGATTGTACCTGCAACACGGACTGTCCTTGTTTCCCATTTTTCATATCTACAGCAGATGCAGAAGGATGATACCTCCACTGATCACCTTGCATGTGACACCAACAGAATGGAAACTTCATTAACTATATGGGTGTCTAACTTCTCGGTACTCCATGATCCACCAGAGCTAAGCGTGAAAAATTTTCCACAGAGGACAATACTGAAGACAAAGTCGCAGCATACAGGTTCTGTCCACGTATGCATCATCCTTTGTTTTAACTTTTTTTTCTGCACTTAGAACTGGCGCGTCATAGAATCTTTATGGCTGAAATAGTAACGCGCAACGGCCGAGCTCTCTTCCTTTTCCTAGAACACAGAGCTATCCTCATTAGTCATTGACTGTTGTGAGCTCCAGAGTTCACCACACTGCAGTGTGTTGGTGAGATGGAGTCCAGCATCTGATTCACTAGCTCATCTCAACGGCAGAGAATTACTAAGTGCATTGACGTGAAATACCAGAGCAGATTGAGTCATACGACTACAATCGGGGGCCGAGGAATTCATCGACACAAATGATATTCGCACCCATTGGCGTGTCTCGCACGTGGTCACAATGAAATGTCTCGCAATGGATCTCATTTGCAACTAGTGCACTGACACCATCATTTAAAATATTCAAGCGCTAGTGTATCTTATTGCACCCTTTTTTCAGCGTTTCCTCGTCATGCTACTTCTGTTACCAAGATAGCAGCGTTTCAAGATGTGTTCATCTGGAGTGTGTCTGCCTTCGAATAGCACCGACACAAAAAGTTTGCACAGTGGTATTTGTTAGTTACAATACGTAGCTTACGACCTACCTATCATGGCTGGAAGTCTCGTTTGTGCGAGTGCACAGCAGTTATTTATTTAGAGATGTTTCTAAAGCGCTTTGTCTCAATTTCAGTTTTAAATAGCACCGAGCCAGGCAGAAGCGTTTCGAGGGCAAAGTGAACACAGCTGCTATGTGACCACGCAAAACGGCAACGCCCGTGCTGCAAGCGAAAGCTTGCTTGAGCACGTGCCAGCAACTAGCCAACACAGACTCGTGATGTCCGAATTTTTACGTTGCCCCTGCATCGATATCAGTGTTGTGGGGAGCTCTGCATCTCGCCGAGTCGCGCGACGTACAATTGAAAATGAATTTTAAATGTGTTCTAGGCTGTATTTGCCAGCGATAGCTCGTAGATGGTGTGTATGTCTCCACAAAACACTAACTATAACTATATAGGTTTCTAACTATAAAGTTGTGCCTCGTTAGCCATATAACTATAACTTCTTTCTAACTATAAAGTTGTGCCTCGTTAGCCATATACAAGAGAAAGAGGAAACGGCAAAGGAAAGAGGAAACTAATACGCTTGCATGCATGTGAATGTTCATCGCACATGCTCTGAAGGTTCCAAACTACAAACTGTTAAAATATGTTTCAACTGTGACCATCTCGGCTGAAGTACACAGCAATCCATAATCTGCCTTCGGGACAACATTAACGTGCAGTGCCAGAGGTAAAAGCCCGCTGCCCACAGCACTGTTGTTGTCAAGGATACGTGCCGGCCTGAGTGGTGATGTGGAGGTTGAACCTGTGTCCCCCATCTTCGCCGTCCTCGAGCGGTTCCAAGGACATCTCGTAGACCGTCCGTTCACGTTCCGCCAAGTTTCGCCTGCGGACACAATGCACCATACAGGAGCTTTACCGACTGCAGAAACGGTGGGATTGCCATGTTTGGTGACATGATCATTCAGACTACTTGTCATTCTTCGTTGCACACCAAGATTTTAGCGCACAAGCATCGAACTCGTGAATTTCGACTTCACTCTATTAAATGTTGGGTAATAACTGCGTAACATTAGCAAGGTGTCTAATACACAACTTAGCTTCAGCCAGTAATTTGCTTTAGCATTATTTGCTTGTTTTCTAGCGGTGTGCTTTAATGATATCTTCCTAGCTCAACCTTTCTTTAAGCATAATGATGACGAGAGGGTCAGTAAGCACATGACTAACAATGTTTGGTTCGGCATCATAAACTACACAAACGATAAAATTTAAAAACAAATTATAGTATTTTTGTGCTCCAAAACCAAGAACCTTCCCCCGCTCTGTCACACTTGTGTATCCAATGTTGCCCCTCGCCTTCCTTTGTCAGTATGGAGGAGAGAGTACGAAGTGTAAACACGCTGACGCTAAAGAAATCGGTTCTGTTGTAGCCTTGAGAAGACAGGTCCGCTTGTCGACACGTCAGCTTGACACAGCCCCTGTTTACAGATTTTTATTGTAAGTTTCCATTTTCACCTTCCTATAGTTTTTCGGAAAACCAATGCGAGTCATGCTGTCGTGGGAGTCATTTTGCTGCCATCAAAATGTGGATGCTGTAAGCGAGGAATCGAACCCGTGTCCTCGAATTGGCAGTGTGCACCATAGCCAACAGATAGAACGCTTTTGAAACGGCTCAAGCTGGAATTCTAGATTCTAGTTTTGCTGACCATCCGGCATATGTGGTCAGCCAACTGACTGATTAGAAACGTTTGGGAATATTTACGTGAAATTTTTGAATACCCGATTCCCGTAAGACATTTGATACAAACACAAATAAACAGATGAATAAAATGAAATGCCATACAGTAACAACATTTTCATACAGTTAATCTACTATTGAATTTTTTAGTGCTCGGTCTATATCCGATCGAAACGGATAACACCTTTAAGCTCTATACAACAAATTATTGCTTACAATGAAGCAAAACTGTAATGAGCTTGTTTACAAGGACGCCTTACCATTAATGCAATGTTATTATTACAATACCTTTATCAAGAAGTTACCTTCTGTGTAAGATAAAACTTGGCTGTAATGTGGTTGATTCCACTTAATTATAAATACCAGTCTACCCTAATGTAAAAGACACTGACCAAGCCTGGCGTACAATGCTCGTGGATCAAAACGAGACAATGCGGGACTAAGTAACACGCATACTTTCGTTTCCACTGTTTTAAGTTAGGGTCATTCGGTGCGGTTATGACTCGAACGCATAGACCAGAACCAGCACTATTTTTAGAGATGAGATTCGTCGCAGCGTGACGTTGTTATCTTGAGCACTTGTGGGCACCAGTTGTTATACACTCAAACCTCGATATAACAAATATGGATATAACGAAATATCGGTTATAACAAAACTAATGAAGAATAGTCTTGCAATAGATGTAGTGTTAGGAATAAACCTGTATAAAAACTTTCGGATATAACGAACCTATTTTCATGTAAGATGCAGTTTTGTTTTATTGAGGTTTGAGTGTACTCAGAAATGTGTTGCATTTGAACCCGCAAATACTGTACGAAATAAATGCATAATTTAACCGCTACGAAATGAACAAAGTACCTGTGCAGAACACGAATGGGCGTCTTCTGCTTTAGCGTCACATTCTTGAGCTGGGAGATCACGGCAGTGTCGTCGTCTGTGAGTCGCCTGTCAGCGCAGCACAGCGCCGTGTACGTTTTTTGCTTCAGCTCTTCACCGTCCTTCAGGACCTGCGTCATGTCCCTGGAACGCAAAGCGTGTTGCGAGCTGGACCTTTTGATTTTTGTCAACAAATTCAACGTCTCAACATCTAAAAGACTGTTCTCATTCGGGAACAACGTTTCTTGGGGAAGATGTGGAACTACAAAACCGAAATGCATGCCTGTTAGCACACCGGACACAGGTAACATTGGCAATTTTCACACGAAACCGTTTTACACTGGATTCTATCAAGGCTTCAGTGATGCCATTTCCGTCACTGACAGGGCGTCGGCTCTGGTGCAGCGAGAGACATTCCAGCAGGCACTGGAACATACGCTCAAACCTCGATGTAACAAACCTAATTATAACGAAATATCAGTTATAATGAAGTAAACAAAAAGTTGCAATACATAGTAATAATGTACCTTTATAACAAACTTCCGGATATAACAAACTTATCTTCATATAAGGTTCAACTTTGTCATAATGATGTTTGAGTGTATTTGTGCACCCATTGCTCCAACTGCGAGCTCTAACTCTTGCATATCTGAAGCTAAGTGCAACCACACCACAACCGGACCAGCTTCCCAACACGCCAAAAAGCTGAACCAAAACGAACTGCTGCAATGATGACAAGTCTCATTTCTATGTTATGCCGATTCCATATTAAAGAGGTATCAACTATGCATTTTTTTCATTTTCCTTGCTCAAATAAATGCTCATTTTTTTCTGAAACTAAAAGAGTTACAAAAAGACACAGGCAAGAGAAAGGTATTGTTAGATTTTCAAGAATTTCTTCTTTTTTATACATATACATTGCTACGTTAGCTGCACGCCTGTCTTATAAGGTAAACATAGCTTTCTCATAAAGTGTGTTTGCCCATGTGCGGCTGCAACATCACCGATTAGTTCTCCGAGAAAAGTGTACTTACAATGTGTTAATGAAATGTACATCTAACAGTCGCAATGACTCTCTCCCACTCACATTTCTCATGTGCGTCTTCTCAACGCATTAACGCTGCGACCAAGCAAACTGAAGCTGTAACTGAAATGAGCCGCAGACTGCCGTACTCTTTGCAAAGTACACTCAAAACCTGGGTATAATAAATCTGGATATAACAAAATATTGCTTATAACAAACCTTTATAACGGATTTTCGGATATAACACTCTTACTTTCGTGAAAGATGCAACTTTGTTATAATGAGGTTTGAGTGTAACACAAAGGTGTAGGAGCTCCGCCAAGCTTTTAGGTCGACTGCCAAGCTTTTAGGTGACTCGGAGTCTAGTGATGCTTTACATATATCTCTGCAGCAAACGAACACTGAAGAATTTGATGAAGTTCACAAACACTCACTTTGAGATGACCTGCAAATCACTCACGCTGATGTCCTTTGTGCTTGCGTTGATTTCCTGAGAAATCGCATCGAAGCGTCAGGATAAACTGACTGCCGTTGGAGCAATGCAGGAAATACAGCGAGCACACACACGTGAATGCTTCAAAGAATTAAAGAAGTATTGCCGGAGATAATTGATCAACCAACCGGTTATCATTGTGCAATGTGTAGATGAAATGAGCAGTTATTAGTTACACAGCTATAAGCCTAGAGCCCTTTTAAGGGCTGTAGCAGGGGAATTTTTTTTTAACAGAAGTAGTTATTGTTGAGCCACTAAGGCAAATAAATATATATAAATAAATGCAATTAATTACTAATGCAACTATAGCTTCTTTACAAATTCAGAACGTTTTATTTTTTTATCTCACGTTACTGGCACAAGTTATGTAGATGAATGTGAACAAGCTCCCTATATGAGCGAAATAAAATAACACATAATAAAAATTCTCAGGAAAAATAGAAAAGCAGACATTCCCCAACTTACAAATAGAAACTCTGCAGAGAAATAAAACAAGACACAATAAAGTTTCAAATATATTGCTATTGCAATGATACTTTATATTTACAATAACAAACCAATTTTGAAGCATTGGTAATTATTTATGTAATACAAATTACATCAGCTATAATTCCCTTCAAAACTGCTGAGGAAACTAGCAGAATACCTGGCAAAGAGCAGTGGCTGTAACAATGAAAATAAAAAAAACGCAATGAACCACTTGACACCTTAATTTCTCTTGAAAGAAAGAAGAAGATACCTCTGAGAGAAAGAAAGGACTTGAATTTAATCAGTAGAAAGAATCTTTCACATAGACTTCAGACGTGTTAACATGCGTGTTTAAGACTTATACTATTGTGCAGAAAATCTGGGAAAATGAATTAGAAGAAGATTGCACAGAGCGCACAAACCTGAAGAGCGATACCTACAGCATTAAAGCGATCAATTTTACACATCAGAAGAAATGAATGGATTCTCGCAGCTTGTGCTAACGGCGTCAAACGAAACCCAAACAGTGGCAAGCATTAGTTACGGTATCGTGGGCACCACCATGTCATTACAACTGGAAGGCTCAAAACATCCGGTATGGCAGTACTGCACACATGTGCGAGTCTTCATAGTGATAACTGAATAACGCATCCTATACCATTGTGAATGCTTGCTGCTGTTACAGTTTCATTCGATGCTGATAGCACAGTCTGCACCTTTGCATACGACATGGCTCACAAATGGTAATTAAATGAATTGCTTTCAATCAAGTGAGAACCTTTTCAATGATCTCCATGTCGGATGTTGTGAAGACGGCCCTCTTCGCCTTGAATATTTCCAGGACAAATGGCCGCCCTTGAAGCAATAACGATAAGTGAATAGAAATTAAAATTTCACAACTTCTACACAGAGAAGATTATACTCTATTAGGCTGGGTAAAGTAGCACTGGCAATTCGTGTAATTAAAAAGGTAATTAACTAAGAACAAATTAACTTCATGCCTACTTATTACCATTTAATAACAATTTACAATAATTAATACATAACAGTACAACCTTTATTAATAACAACGCACAAATGATTAAATAACTAATCATTAATAGGTTAAGGGGCAGACTCGTCTTGGATATTTTTTGTTCATTTCTTCAGTGATCTTGAACAAAGTGCATAGGCTTATGCAGTTCTTTCTGCTGATTTTGAATATGTAATTACTTTTCCTGTAACGCAATTTCTTCCTGAGATAACTCAAGTTTACCCCCTATTGTTTAAGGCTACTATAGAAAAAAAGTTCTTAATTAAAAGTGATATTTAAGATATGGTGACATATGCTAATGACTAGAGATTGAACGTATGCAAAAGTTTTCTTGTTTTTTGGCATTTTTTGGTTACCTTACAGTAAAATGAACTTTCCATTTTGAAAAGCATTCGAATTGTGTAATGATTTTGATGAGTATTTGATTGAAAAGGCTTGTGCTCTAAATTCTGCTGCCATACTTGCATTCAATGCATGTACAGGTTTCTACTGCAAAAAGAATTATTGTTGTGCCTGCCCTAGCTGCAGAGCTATGGAGGCCTCAAAACTAAAAAGACGTAAATTTACTTTTCTAAGAAAAATCGAAAAAAACTGATACCACCCAGTTTCTTTTAAAAATGCCAATCACGGTGTGCATGTTTTGCAATGCTCATAACGGCGCTCATACATTGGTAGTAGAGCTTCAGACACGGGTGCTGGCCAATTATAAAGAAGCCTCGAAGTAGGTTCCCAATTTTTTGCAGGTTCTGCATTGTGCTAGCACCATCAAACTGGGCAGTCAGACTGACATTGCAAAAAAATTACCACTTCCTGGTGGGTGAAAATTTGCATAGAGATAGAAAATACCTGCAGCATGCCAATTCTAAAAAATGCATTTTTTTTCGGTCACTTTTCGATCCCAATGATCAGTCTGCCCCCTAAATAAATTAAGTTTATTAACAAGAGCAGCACCATGATAGCTCAATGCACAATTTCTTCCTCAAAATTTTAAAGTAAAGGTTAATAAGATTCGAGACATTCATTTGATTGATATGTGGGGTTTAACGTGAGGCATTCATCCAAACTTGCCTTTCTTACTTGTCCCGTGTGCTCAACCATATCAGCAATTGATAACTATATTAACATATTTGGTAGGACATCCACCCGCCATATTCGACATTTGGGTCACTTTAACAATTTCAAAACCAGCCACCAATCCCTTGATTCTCAAGCCACTCGGTGGTGCGTATGTTACCTGGCAACTAAAGCAAAATGTTGTAATTACATACGCTTTTCTCCATGCACATGGAAAGGCAATGAAGCAAGTGACTGAAGTTCCAAACTCAAATAGCAAAAATTAAACAGAGATAGGCAGATTTCGGTAGTGCCTCTTCTACTGAGGTCATTCGCTGTTGCAACAGTTTTTTTCACACGGCTTGCAACTCCAATTTCGAAAGGAATCGTTTCCTACTGTAATACAACTAATGCCATTCTCAGACCTCAAAATGAAGAGCCCAGATATAACGAAATATCGGTTATAACAAAGTAAATGAAAATTGTCTTGCAATAGATATAGTTAGGCATATATATTTATAACGAATTTTCGGATATAACAAACTTACTTTCGTGTAAGATGCAACCTAGCTGTGACGAGGTTTCAGTGTATTACCAACTGTGATCGCTGAATTTGTGCAGCAGTGTCACCAGAGTGGTCAGTATCACTTATAATAAATGAATCTGGGCTTTCGTTCTGTCATAGTCGTTTGAAGAATTTTTCAATTACTTGTCACGTTTCTTTTTGGGGTGGGGGGGGGGTATATTTACATGTTCCCTGCAAATGGAAGTCGCTCGGTGCTCACCATGTTCACTAACAGTGCGTTTGTCATTGTATTTGCACAGTTGAACGTTTAAACGAAACGTACATTGGCGACATAGCGAGTAACATTATTAATACACAGGCAAATGCATAATTAACAGAGTGGTGACCACCCCGGAGACTACATCAATATCAGTAAATATAGGCTTTCATTCACAGTTGGGCATAATCTTGTGGTACGGTATAACTGAAGTTATTTTTTGGCCTTCCCTTCATGGTTCGGTGACATTTATCATAATTATGATAAAAATGAAGTTATTTTTTCTGCCTTCCCTTCATACTTCACTGACATTCATTAGAATTAAATATATTTCCAAGAGTGAGAAAATTTATTAAACTCTCTATACTTATGAGCATCTGCGCAAAAGTAGCGCCAATTTTTCGGGGCTTCGTTTGGGGTGATTATTTGCTTGCAGTGACATTTTGGAACTCGGCTGAAGTCTGTGTGGAGCACTAAGTCTTACGCAAATTACTAAGCTCGAATGTTGCACAAGTACATAAAATAAATGGGAGAGAAGTACAAGTCCTACCTTTTCCCAGCATCCGGACGTCTACGTCTTCCCTTCCGGATGACGAAAACATGATTTCTGAAATGTTGGCAACAGCAGCTAATCACAACACTCGCCGAACGTCCTGCATTTTACGCAATTTTCGGAGCGTCTGGTACATCCTTATGCCGATACCAAAAAAGGCACACTTTTCTTTTGAGTTGATCTAGACTAGGTCTTCAAAGACACTGTCAACAATGACCTTCATGAATGTCACTACACATATCATTTCTAGGTCAACATTGTACGTCAGCATTACATACAGCCACAGGCTCATCGTGACCAGTGATACCGGTGATTTAAGTTAAACGGCTGTGGTTTGATGGTTCTTCATACGTGCCTCAGAGGAACCAACTGACGTTGCATCGTTTCGGGCTATTGAAGGACTGCTCCAAAATTCTACCTTAATTGGTTCTGTGGAAGGCGGTTTGTTATTGCCCGCAACGGTTGAGGTCACAATTTTTGTCATTTTAAGGCAGAATCGATACAGAGCCAGTGGCTTGATGCTGAATCGCACACATTTCAGCACATCGTTTCATATCTGTGCTGTTTTGTTGCAGGACAAGTTCTCAAAGCCTCTTATGTCAACTCTTTAGTAGTACTTTGGATTGCACTGTCCTATTCTTTTACTGAGAAACAATTTGTTAGAGATAACGAGGACCTACACAACACCACACAGCACCTAGCTGATGTAGGTACATTCATCAGAAAATGTATGAAGGACGCGGAAATGTTGGAGAAAGCTATGTTCTATTTATGTCCAGGAACATAATCCCCAAATAAATATTCTAGCCTCCAGTTAGTATTGAAATATATGCAGGCACGAGATAGATTAGAAGCATTACGCAATTGTAGTACATTTCGTTCCTATACTAGAGCCAACATCGCGAAACTTTCACTGTTGCGTGTACATCATGCAGCGCTGTCATACATATCGAGTTTCCACACACTGTTTAGGTTATCAAGCTTTCTTAAGCTAGTAGCTGTTGAGGAAGTGTCTTTTACTAACAAAGCTTAACCTGGCCTTACTACGTGAGCATTTCTTGACGTGAATATTGAAGGTATGGCATAACAACTATAGGAAGAAAAACAGGAATTTGCTGCACTGTACTTTGCACATTTAGCATGAATCAACTCGCCCAGACCAAGCTTTTGTTAGCTTGAATGCTTGACACATTTCAGTTCAAGGGCCGCATATACACTCAAACCTCGATATATCGAAAATATAACAGTCTTGCAATATAGTGTTGGAGATATGTCTTTATAACGTATTTTCAGATATAACGAACTTATTTTCGTGCAAGGTGCAACTTCATTATACACTCAAACCTCACTATAACAAAGTTCATTTTACACAAAAATGGGTTCGTTAAATCTGAAAATTTGTCAAAAAGGTTTTTTTTTTTAGCACTATAGCTATTGCAAGACTATTTCTTTACTTTGTTATAACCGATATTTCGCTATAACCAGGTTCGTTATAACAAAGTTTAGGTGTAATGAGGTTTCAGTGTATTCACTAACAGTAAGTCAAACAGCCCTCTTCGGCGGTATTTTGGGAGTCGTTATTGGGCAAAACATTGGCAGTACGCAAGACTTACTTTCGTTTGGGATGTGCTTGGTGACCACGTCGGTGATGAGCTCCTGTACGGATGCTTCCATGATTCTCTTGCCGTTGAGAATCCAGGGCGTCTGGCTGAGAAGGCGCGAGTACTTGCAGTAGCGACCTGTACATCGTGCGGCAAGTTGTCAGCATACGTCGGCGGACATCGGAGTATGCGAAACTGGTTCCTCTGAAGCGAGCCCACTAGAAGGCTGCAACTGCCGGCTCATAAACATTGGTGCTAAATGCAACAAACTCAAACCACCAACAGCAGTTTGAGCGCCTCAACGCTGGCAGACATGGGACTATAAAGCCTAAGACCTTTAGTACCAACTTTCTTCTTTTTCATTATTTCTCCTTTGTTAGTTCTACATAAGTAAATGTCTGTCTTCTCGTACGAGCGCTTCTCCTCTCTGCGAAATTGGACGACGGGTCTGATGATTGGGGCCAGCTACCTACGTCGAGACCTGCCGGACCCAGGTTCCCACTCATTGGTATCAGCACAGAGTTCCTGCTAACCATCTGGTCGAACAAGAGGAGGCAGCAACGAGACGTGGCTAGCTGTGAATTTCTAATCACTGGTGGAAACGGTGGGACGAGGGTAGCCATGAGGATGCAATGAAGATGAGCCACATTTGTGAACGGAAATTAACATGGGAGGCAGCGATCACGTTTAATTATGCGTGCTCGAGGTTGTTGCGTACACTGACAAAACGTTTCCCCTTTCTATAACTCCCGGTGTAGCTTTTGATGCACTCATCTCAACAAGAGAGGAGAGAAAACGCTTAGAAGAAGTGACATTTCACTCATTCTTGACAAATTAAAAAACTTTTAGCAAAAATTGTTTCACGAGGCGATGAACTCATTTATTGATATTGTCAACCATGTTCCTCTTCGCTGTGATTGACAGACCTCAAGTGTGCAGTGTCCATCACATCGCAGTTATTCTACTTGCCGACACTGCGTGATCACCCTCTTACATATGTGTGACAGCGATTCCGCTGTGACGTACTCGACATTAAAATAAACTAACAGAGAAATGTGACTTTTTCACCCATGATCAGTATTATCAGGCCTGTGACAGTTCCATAAAAATGATGACAGGGCAGTAACCACTCTATCAGTACTACATTACGTAGAAAAGATACACTTAAATGAGCATGCCAATATGAGCTTTATTATCTTCGAAGTCCTCCAGCCATGATGAACTGAGAAGTAACAAGCCCCCCTATTTTACAAGATGGACGCCACATGCCAGAATTGGTATGGAAAGCACTGTCGGTGCATCAGAAACAAAGAAATGTTCTGAGTAACATAGGCAACACCAAGGCAAGCTTGACTTTGTATGACAAAAAGTTGACTGAAATGAGTTACCTAGACAGACTAACGTACCTGCAAGGTAGATAGGCGAGTGGACGCACGAGACTTCAACTTTGGATTCGACTTTTGACGGTCGGTCTGGTGGGCATTTGTACAACCTGCAATGGCACATGAAAGCTCGTTGCAAAGGCTACACTGTTGCAAAAGGTACCTTAATGCGAAAACCCCTCCCCACTCATATTTAGTCGTATATATATGGCCATAGTGATGTTGGGCAAGAACTACTCTGGGAAGTGGTGTCACAAGCACGAGGCTTATGTTAGCTAACTTCAAACATGTAAATTTAGACTGGTTACAATACTGCTGGATGAACATGCCATATAGTGATCTAAATAAAGCTACGAATAGTATCAATTGTTGGCATAACACGTATGGCTGTTCAAAGCAGGTGCAACGAAAAACGACTTCTGTATGCTGTCGGCAGTGTATCAAATGGGCACATATTGCAAAATACTTGTTAACAGTCCAAACATGCACAACAGCTGTTTCTCGACACCTTTTGCTGAAAATATCCTCGCGTAGAAGAGACCGTTGCTCTGTGCATTTTTGTTTTAGAAGACTCGCAGAAACTTGCATCATCTTTGCAATCAAGCAACACCAAGCACCACCCACTTTCTGAAGTCTTCGTCTGAGATCTTTCGAAGCGCATCCAGCACGGCACAACGTGTGAATATCTCGCGGCACTGGTGCTGTTGGCAAAAAAAGAGAAAGAAAATAAATAACTGCGATAACTCATGAGGGCTGCCTGCCCTGCTACTTGAGACAACTTACCTTTCTCTGCTGTCGGTTTGGAAAGGATTCGGGGAACTTCCTCAGTCTACAGAAGGATGGAGACCAAAATCACCAATGGTATTAGTTTGGGCTATTGGTTCGTGCTATTGACTGTAATGTTGAACCAATAGCCCTGCTGTGCCATTGGTTCGCTATTTCTGATACAGTGGCTGTTTAGATGCACAACACAGTGGTGACACAGGGAAAGAATAAACAACAGTAGCCAACGATTAGCCCCATCTCTGTTCATTATGCCGAGCTTTGATTATAGGGTCCCCAAGTGCACGCGTGCGAATGCGAGCCCATTGGTGTGTATCCAAGTTGAAAAAAAAAAAAAAAAGTGAAAATACATGTGTCAAAGTGGTGTTTATTTTTGTGCCATTTTTAACTATAGATAAGTCTCGCGCCACACATCTACATGAGCAAGGCTCGGTCTTTTTCCTGCAATACAGCATTGATTAGATGTGGCCCACATCCAGGAGTAAAGTTAACGATGATGACAAGTGTAATCCCTTGACTTAGGTGATAGCACGAATTCAAGACACGACCAAGAAAGAAAGAGGACAATTGCTGCGAGCAGTATTTAAGGCTATGAGCCAACTAGGCCTGCCATGATTTTTATTAAGGAATGCTTTGGCAAGATTGAATACACTGTTCTAAGACCCTTTGAGGAAACTAACATCTTCAGCCTAAACTATAGCAACAGGACAGGTGCAGAATGTGCGAGCTTACAGAAACCCGCACTCCTCCTCAGCGTTTGGCGACTGGGAACGCCACTGAAATCTGGAAGCCACTCGCGGCGGAAAACTCGACGCCCAAGTGGTCGGCGAACATTGGGCTGACGATGTACTTCCACACTTCCTTGGCGCTGACGAATTCGATGTCGCTGCACTCCTTATAGGATTCCCTGCAGGAGTGAAAGAAGGCATGCAGCAAGAAAGAAACCAAATCAACAATATGAATAAAAGAATTGCGGAATATTACAAAAGACCACTCGGGACATTAGAGGGATACCGCATCATTTGACTGCAACACGACCATGACTGTAAGACGAGGGGTGACTTTTCATTATGTCTAGAAAGATAAATTGTATGTTTTTCCTTCTATGTATTCCACTATCCAACTGTATTGCCAGTGTTCATTTTAGGGCTGTAAAACTAGAAATGAACTAGGGTTAAATTTGAGCGAATACGGTAACAATCGCGAGTTAAGTGTGGATGAATGTCTTTGATTTGGAATCCTAAATAGCAGGGTAATTTGAAAACTGACTGATAGCCTGACGGCTGAGACCAACTGATGTACAACAAAAGACAGTACACAATATACAGATACGACAGAGCCCCATGTTTGTCATTCGTTGATGCTTTTTGTGAAACCTAATTATACATCACTGCCTAAGTTGACCCCATTTTCTTCATTCATTATTTTGCTTTGCTAGCGACACTGGGGCCAACTCTGGTTAATCTATTGATTTGGATACAGAAATTTAGAGGCATTCTGCCTAGGTACACAGCAAACTGAGTGCAATAAAATTTGCTTCCTCGAATTCCATTGACTGCAAGAAGTGAAATTTCGATTAGAAGAGCCAGAATATTGCTTTTTTTTCAATCTCGCAAAAAGCAGCGAACAAGTCTTTCACATGTGAGCCACTATGTTTACAACGCAACAAGCATTCCAAAGGAACCAACCTGAATTTTTCTTTCAAGTGCGTCACCATGGCATGCTAGAAGTGCAAAAAGAAGGTCTTGGGTAACTGCAGGCGCACCTTAAGGCATACTTTGTCTTTCAGAAGCACTTTACGATGGACCAGTGCCCTAAATAACTATAAAACATTGTTAAACGTAGCTCAATAAACAAGAATAGTGGAAAAACCTCATTGTATTGAACTCCCCTTGAACTGGGGCACAATCTTGCAGAACATTCACTTTTGCCATTTGCGACTCGCCAAGACCTGTGCAAATGTCACAAACAGTGAGGAAACATGTGATGTGAAGGTAAACATGTTTGACAGAGATCTGCCAACAGGGTAAAATTAGACGAATAAAGTCACACCGCTTTATAAGAGGCACTCATATGAGACAAATGGGTATAAGAGACACCACAGTGCCTGCAGCAAAAATATGGGTTGATAAGAAAGTGCAGACAAGGTACCCTGGTTATAAAAGGCATCTTGAATGAAAGACAAGAAATGCTGCACACAGCATGCCTCTTATAAAGAGGTTAACTGTAAACACACTTGCCAGGCACGTTAGATCTTCAGTTTTTTTTATTAAAAACTGGCTCTACGTTTCAGACCCACTCAGTCTCTTCTTCGGGGGGTGATTGTCCCGCCAGCTCCAAAGATTTTTAGTGGTTGTGTCCTTTTCCATCTTGTTTTTGTTATTGTTACTGCTTTGTTTCTTAATTGGCTCCAGAGATCACATGCATACAAACTCGGCATGGTCTCGGTTGACTGGTTTATATATACAGGAGTTGTTTGTACATGCCAAGATTCTAAGAATTACCCTTTGGTGTGGCTACTTTCTGTTTGGATGAGCTGGGCTGTGTCGAAGTCCATGCGATGGCCCAGCTTATCGCTGTGTTCTGTGAGAGCATGCTTGTGCTGCCATTGAAGGCTACGCTTCAAAGCTCCCGTATTCTTTGTGGAAAGTTTTTTGTCTTGCTGATCTAGGTGACGTGGCAATCTGTGCAGGGAACTTTGTAGACAAGCCCGAAGAATTTTTCCTTTAGCAGCCAGTCTTTCAGTTGCGGCAAGAGTAGTTCTATTGTTGATGCAGGCTAGTGTGCTACCTGAACACCCTCCTTCCTCAATACCCTCGACAGTTGCTCGCTTATTCCCAGGATGTAAGAGACTGTGATGCAGTAGGGACACTTGAGGGAGGCTTCACTGTTTGTGCCATCCCTTCCCAGCTACGCGGAGGAATTTTTTTTTCAGGTATAAACCACAATGAGCGTATATTGATTTCATTAGCATGTAGACGCACTTTTTCGATGAATGCAATACTTGTGTCTCTTAAACAGCACACATTAGTGACTTTTTAGCTTTTTTTGTCTCCATACAACTTTTAATCTCTAATGCCTTAGCACACGGATGGGATAATGCACAGAGTGTATTGCAATGCCAGTAATTTTCCCAGATCTATTGGTGGACTAATTGTCCGATTAACTGATTGGCCGACCGATCCATCAATTGAACCATCAACCAATTTAGCAATCAACCATATGACTGACGTACCTACCTACCATATAATTAACCGAATTAGCAACCAACCAATTGAATGATCAACCAACCGACCGAACGACCGACTGACGGTGCTTACCAACTGACTAATTAATATGATGTTGCAGGTTTATTACAACTTATAAGACATACATAAAAGGGTCCCAAAGTGCATGATTACAAGCGAACTAAGTGGCAAACATTCCCACAGAATTAGTCGCATCAGCCTGCTAGGTGTGGTGGATCACAAATAAGCTTCTGATACAGTTTACTTTTCCTGCTTTTTCAGCAATAGTACCAAGACAGATGTCCTTGAATATTTTAATACAACGGTAGTGCTGAATGATAGAGTGAAAAAGAGTAAGGACAGAGATTAAAAACTACCCCTTCTTATAATATATACAAATAGAGCAAGACAGAAATGTCGTGTTAATGCCAACACAGGCTGTTTCTTGCCTGCACTGTTTACAAGACTCTACAATCTGCCAACTCACATGACGAAGTTCAAGCGTCACGGGTACCGACAGCTGGAACGTGAACTTGGAGAAGACACAGCCACTCTCCTTGACAGCTGCTACAATCTGAAAGTAGAAAAGAGACAAAACTGTGCTACAGGCTCGAAAGCCGCTGGCCTGCCTCGGTGAATATTAATACTGTAAAGTTGTTCGTAGGATTTGTGATGACTGGAAAAGTAAAACACACAGAGCACATGGCGTGCAATGCCTTGGATGCCTTTAACAGTGCAAGAGATGCTACAATCTGGGCAGTGGCCTGCAGCATCAGTGTTAATGATAATTAGCAAACAATAAAGCCAGGGAAGGTATGGGGAACTCCGGAGTTGACGGAGAAAACAACACAGTAACTTCTCTTAACATCCCCTACACTTTCCCTGGCATTGTTGTCTCCTAGTTCTCAATAATGTTGTGTTTAACACAAATTTACACTATTCCACAGCACCCCAACGTGGTAGGTCTAGTGGCTAAGGTACTCGGCCTGCTGACCCGCAGGTCACGGGATCCGAATCCCGGCTGCGGCGGCTGCATTTTCAATGGATTCCAAAATGCTGTAGACCCGTGTGCTCAGATTTGGGTGCACTTTAAAGAACCCCAGGAGGTCGAAATTTCCAGAGCCCTCCACTACGGCGTCTCTCATAATCGTATGGTGGTTTTGGGACGTTAAACCTCACATATCAATCAATCAATCACTTTCCCACAGCCTCAAAGTAACACCTGTCAGCCACAGTATGAGGGGGTGGATTGAGGGCTTTTCTTTACAACCTAATGAGACCAACAGACAATGCAGCAAAGGAAGGTGTAAGAGACATTATATGCGGTACAAGAGACAATAACTGTAGTGTAGTAATTATGACTTGAAGGGCTCCTAAACCACCTCCAATAATTTTTTTTTAATATTTCAAGTAAACGCGTGCTTCGTGCACACAATGCCTCAGTATCAAATATGCCAAATAATACGCAAAGTTTAACATCCCAAAACTGCGATATGAGAACTTGAGACATAGTAGTGGGTGAGTCCGAAAATATTAGATTTTTCGATGTTCTTTCATGTGGATTGTCATTGCACAGCACACGGGCCTGTACTATTTCGCCTCCGTCGAAAGGCGACCGTCATGCCCGGGATTGACCTCATGACCTTCGGGTCAGCGGCGGAGCACCGCAGCCACTGAACCACCAAGCCGGACCAACAGTGCGAAACAAAGCAGTGCGACGAGCTGCGAGAGCCCCGCTAATTCTAAGAAACAATCCCTTCTCTGCAGTATTCAGCTCCTCAATGTTCGCTGTGATGTCAACTTGTCATCTGCTAGTCGTCTGCAAGACCTGTTTGTCTGCCTGCCGGTACGCGCCCTCTCAGCTTTTTCTCCTCCCACTGTGAAGACGAGCACTCAGCCAGGAGGAGAGACGAGTCGACCAACCAAAAAAGAGCGAAATGAGCCAGAGACTTTTTTGTATCGCCGAACAAGTGTCGCTCCAACTAGTGTGGTGTCGTTTTGAAAAATTACCACAGCTACGTTGTCGTTACGGACTCGTGCACAACTGCAAGACCACAACTCAATTGGTCTACGTGGTCTAGCGGCCCTTCAAGCAGAATGAAATCAAGATGGATGAAAAACTGACTTTGCTCTGGGAGGCACCGAACCTACAACTTCCACTTAACAGGTCTGATGTTATAACGGTTCAACTAAGGTGATAGTCACTTCTCTATTTACTTTTCTTGTTTTTGTGTAACCTTGGGAGTGTTGCCACTGTGCACAGCTAGGACGACGAATGAGCAACTCTTTTTTGCTATATCGTGTCACGTTTCACATGATCTTACTATGTGCTGGCAGCTCATGATCAGATCACTTGCTAAATTCAGAAATTCATTTCTGTTTATGTCACAATCACTCGAAAAAAGTTAAAACATGCAAATTGTGTATCTTGTAGAATATAATAGTGGTATATGACAAAAGGTTGCCCTGCTCAGCATAAAGTAGGAAAATTGGTTATCATGCAGCATCTTAATCACAACAGTACCGGCACCATCATAATGACATGAGCACTAGAAAATGCACACTCTGGCAAATTTAACTTTAAAGGGCTAAGCTGAAGCATGCAATGTCGCTCTAGCATGGTCCAAAAGTATTTAGTTTGAATTTTCAACGCGACAGCAGTGTCAGTTACAAAATTCACTTTGGTTAATGCGCGACACTTCCTCACACCTGCTTGAAAGATGACTTGAGGTGTTGAATCTCGAGCAGTCCATAGCAAGCAACGCAACCGGTGTCATTTGCGCTGTTAACTCCATCTTTCTTGCTGAAAAGGTCACACTTTCCCGACAGTCCGTCTTGGCAGGCATTGTCGATGCTCGCCGACTCGCTGATGACTTCGGTGGCCAACTTTGGTCGCTTCGGACTGGGTTCTTCTGTTGACTTTTGGTTTTGAGGTTCCGATTCACCGTTGCTAACATCCTGTAAGAGAGCAAGTTGATGAGCAAAGCCCGGTGCAAGCATCACGATTTGAAACTTGCAAAGCTTGATCTTTTTTGTTTTTGTTCTTAGCAAGAACCTCACCGTAGCTAGAGCTCATCGATTCGATCAGTAGTGCATCGAACAGTGAAGTTGGAGACATTGAGATTACCGTTTCAAGCTCTGCATTCTGAGTTTTCTCTGCGAGCACACACACATAGGGTGCGAGTTACCAATTGTCACTTTTGGTGAGGGATTTGCCTGATTTCACTTTCATCATTCATTCATTCATTCATTCATTCATTCATTCATCAGAGTTGTAGACAAGAGCACCCAACACAATATGCTTCTAAGCGGCAATTTCATAAGTTTTGGCAAATGAAAGTGTTTTTTTTTTCTTTTTCTACTGCTTGATCCAATTTTTATGCGTTGTGGTTACGTTTTTGAGATGTGCACAATCTGCGCACACTAGTGACCCGCAGCGGCGACCTAGTGGTTTAAATAAAGAAAAAAAAGCGGTGGCCTAGTGGTTAAGATGCACGACTGCTGGCTCAAAGGTCGCGGGTTCAAACCCCACCCGCATCTCGAGTGAGCCAAAATGCTGGAGGACCATGTGGTTAGATTTAGGTGCACGTTAAAGAACCATAGGTGGTCGAAGTGTTATGACCACATTGTCTCTTATACTCATATCGTAGTTTTGGCAGGTAAATCACACTAGCTTTATCACTAGGCACGCAGTAATTCCACACACTTTTTTTTCTCTTTTAATTATGGTATTTCACTTCCTTCAAAATATCGTGGCCGGCAGTCGAACCTACGACCTCGTGCTCGGCAAACGAGGTGGATCAAGCGAAGTGCATTTACTGAAAGTGCGGCCGCTAGCTCCTCGAACTTCTTGTAATTGTCGTAGTATCTCTCGCCGGAAAAGCGCTCCGCGCAAAACTTGCAGCATCCGATTTCCTTGAGGTGTTCGAGAACGGAAAGTCTGTCAGCGTCCGTCAGCTTTAGAGGCATATCAGCACTGACATCCGCGATTCACAGAATTATGTTTTCTCACGCCGACGTGACAACCGCGGCACAATTTTTAATTTCACGTGTGCTGTAGTCGGCTTGTTGTGTGCTCCGAGTGGCTACTGTCGGCTGACGTACAAACAGATGTGCAAAGTAAGTACACTTTATCTATTAAACTTAACAAACCTAACTAAGCAAAAGTTACCTTTAAGCAGATTTTTTCAATGCTTGAACAGATTTCTCAAAAAGCACTGAAGAACTTTGCTTTGAGTTTTGTAGTAAAATTTTTTAATCTCAAAGCTTATGTTTTGAGTCGTAGCCTGCAAGCTTTGACATCAGGCAATGACACCAGGTAAAAATCATTACGTGAGCAATAAAACTTTGTGAAGATTAGTTCAACTTACATGTTATTTTTGTTTAATTACATTTGCACAAACAACTTCTAGCTGACTTCTACTGTAGCTGAACTTCTACGACTTTCGAAAACAAACAAGGCTACCGTTTACAGGCCAAATCGATCCGCAATTTAGACGCTAGGCAGACACAAGATGGCTGCGCGCTTCGTGCGTGCGAGTGTGTGCAGTTGCGTTCGCCTTCAAGCGACCCTCGCAGGTTCACGGCGAGTTCCCGTGGCCTGTCGACGTCCCGGGCGCTCTCGGTGCGAGGCACGAAGCTGAGCGTCGAGCGCGACGACGAACGTTGCGCCGTCGACGACGACTTCTACGGCATCTCGGGCGACCACGGCGTAGTCAGCGTCGACAACCCGCTAGGGGACCCTCACGAGAGAATTCGCCGTTTCTCACACCTCACGCGACGCCGCTGATGCGAAGGTTTCGGACGAAACCGTCGTGGCTGCCGACTTTCGGCACGATCCGCTACGACCGCGACAACCGGGCCCGGTACCACGGGCAGTACGAAGACGACACGCTATTGGACGAGCTCGTATTGGATACCTACAGCGGGGAGTCATCTAAGCCCGGTCGTGAGGCCCCGGATAAGGGTGCGAACAAATCGGAGCTGCGAGACGCGCGTGAAACAATCATTTCGGCGAGAAAATGGAGCCAGAAAAAAGAAGCGGTCGCGTGACAATGCCGAGGGTGCGACGCCGGTTTCCAGGGACGTTCAGGACTCGTCGAACGCCAAGGTGAAGTTGTCAGGAGAAGTGGCACGTCCCCGTTCTCCTCGAGCTTTGCCCCGTTGATGATTGGCAGTTGCAGTCGTCCAAGAAACGACCGTCTGCATCGGCAATAGAAAAATGCAGTTCAGGTCCGAGGAAACAGGCTCCAGTACGGACTCACTGGCACGTAGCAGTGAACAGAGCAGTACGCTTGGTAGCGACCACCTGGAAAGCGCTGTGAGGGTGTTTTCGCCAGCCAAAGCGACTGCAGACAGAAGCAAAAGAACTGCAGTGCATGCCAAGGAGATAGGCGGCAAGGAATTGAGCAAAAGTGAAGCCTCGTCTTCGCTTAAAAGCTCTTCGAAAAGTTTTGTGACAACTGCAAGAACAGCTGAGGAGGAGGACTGCGAAAGTTCAGTGTCCAGAACCAGAACGAGAGCACCAAAAAAGCCGAGGTCAAATGATATGCTCGAAAGTGATAACGTAGGAAAGGCGGCGCGCTCCTTCCTAGAAGAGCCAACAACAGCGACCGCTGAGTTTGAGCTGAGCCAGTCATCATCTTCCACCATCCAAGATAGTTCCAATGCTTCCCAGCGCAGATCCAAAACCAGAGCCAGGAAAGCGAGCGGCGAAGTGATTGTCGACAACTCTTCAAATGTCCCAGACACAGGCAATCCTACAGCTTTCGAGTATGTCCACAAGCCGCAGCAGTTCAGCCTCAAGCTCGACAGCAAGGGCTTCTTCATTCTGAAATCAGAGGTTAAGCCTAACCTAGCCTTTATGCTACGCTCTGAGGTGGTAGATGTGTTGAGGCAGCGTGTCCTGCACGATGGCAACGACGTACTTATTCTAGACAAGCCATACGGCATGATCTGCCATGGATCCGCGAAGGGTGTCCCCGACTCTCATGTGTTAGTACGTCTGTTACCGGACCTCTCTGCTGCCCTGTATCCAAGGGAAGACATAAAGCTGTACACTGTGCACCGTCTGGACCGCGACGTGACGGGCGCCATCGTGCTGGCAAAGACGCAGCGAATGGCAGACATGCTGCAGACACTGTTTGAGGAGCACAACATCTCTAAGACTTACCACGCGATAACATTCGGGGTGCCCGACAATGACTGTGCAACGATCGACATGCCTCTCGCGGAAGGATCTGTTGGCTTGGCCAAGCGTATGGTCATCTGCCCGAAACTGGAGCCTGAGTTCGAGCGGCTCGTGCCGAAGTTCTCCAAGACATACGAAGCGATCACGCATTACCGCGTGCTAAGCTCCCATGGCAGGGCAGCCTACCTGGAAGTGAAGCCGGTGACTGGGGTCAAACACCAGATCAGAGTGCACCTGGGGTTTGGGCTGCGCTGTCCCATTCTGGGCGACCACAAGTACTCGCACCTGAGGGAGCTGGCTCCGCAGAGGCTCTCCGGAGACCTGTTGGCCAGGCTGAACGTGAGGCAGACCAAAGTGAGGCACATCCCCATGCACCTCCACGCCAGCTCGGTCATGATCCCCGAGATCTTGGATGGCAGGAACTTACTGGTCAGGGCACCACTTCCGTACCACTTCTTGCAGAACTTGAAACGACTCAAGCTTCACAGGCACTGACCTGCTGGAAGGAACCCCATCTTGTACATACATTTAAATCAGTGCTATAGGAGCGTGTCAGTAATAAATGACTGTATGGTTATCCCAACTGACATAAAAGTCACAGTTTTAATCGTGGCTTCGATGGCTGCATTTTGATGGAGACATCGAGCTATGGGTCATGTACTGTGTGGCGTCAGCTATGGCGTGCCTTGTAATCATATCACGTCGTGGTTGTCGCATGTAAACCCCAGATATTATTAGATGTTTTCACAGAGTGGTGAAGATATAAGAGTAAGGCTTGTCTGCCATTAGATCCAGTGGGCTGCAAGCAGTAGCAGCAGGCAGATTGGGATATTTTCATTTCCAAGTGCTTGACTGCTGTTCTGGTTTTGTCTTTCCACATTGTGAGAACTTTTTATGCCAAGATTGCTATTACAGTCATTATTCATGTGTTTATGGCAATACAGTTTCATACCTAAAACAATAACACAAGTTTTTAGGAACCATATTTGACACAAAATTTATAAGAAACTCAATGTGCTCAAAGTTCTCTTGCGAGAGCAGTAACCCTTGGACCCGAAACGGCACCTATGTATCTATTGTTCTTCAGTACCTGGCAAATGGGCTTGGGTTCTACTAGACAGTTGCACCTTAAGTGGCTGGATCCTGTTAATAAAGCAACGGCCACCTACAGAACATTAGACCCGGACTTTGGTTTCAAAATGAGTTTTTTTTCTCTTTCTTTACAGAACATTGTCCATTTCTGACCCGTATTACAAGAGCAATATGCTGCCTCTAGGTAACACATGAACACAGCTAATGTTCACTCATTCTTAGAATTCGTTCCATCAGCTGATTATACATGTATGGAACCATTTGCTGTGTTGAATGACTATACCATGCAAAGAAATAAGAAGTGATTAGATTGCTCCTAGGTTTGGGGGAAAATGTTAAGGGTCCCTAATTAAAGGCCATGTTGCCAAACATTGTCTAGACTAGATTCTTTGAATAACTTTACAAGTTTCCTTGAATTTTTAGAACATTTTCAAGACTAAGATACCCCACATAAGCATATAATACACTAATCTCACACAATACACTGATATGCCTTGGAGATACCTAGCTGTGGGTGCTGAAGGCAGTTTGGCTGAAGAAACATAGCATGTAGTAAGACTACCATGTGTTGTATCAACTTGCATGGCCGAGTTCTGTCTTATAGATGGAAGTACAAAGTATTTTGATGTCTTAACATTAAGTGTAATGTTTCTGAAAAGATAGAGAGAAATAAATAAAAGGAAAAGACAGGGAGGTCAGGCTAGAATAACTGGTTTAGGATTGTTTGGAATTTCGGGGTCATGTTCTTGACAGCGCTACATCTGCTTGTATGGATGGACCGGTTATATCGGGCGGCTGCTAACGACACTTATAGCCGTAATACTTAGTGAACCAACAACTAGATCTATCTTCATTTCCCCCTTTAAATAGTGAAGTTGAGGACTGGTACTTTGCAGTGAAGGATTTAATTTTCACTCGTGCCTTGATTTTAGTCACCAATCAGGTGACCTTCTAGTTATTTCTACCCGTTTAAAGTCTATGTTGCCCTCACTGTCCGTGAACCCCGGTGCTTTGAAAAACTCTGCGCCATCATTCTGAACTATAGGATGAAGCCGTTTACAGAGCATTATCAAGTGATGCTGATGCTGATGACCTGTGATGGATGGCGCTTACCCACAAAGGGGGATGGGCCAAGAACCGGGCGGCAGGATACTTAAATGAAACTAAACTAAAAATGAAGCCAATCTGAAAAAGTAGCGTAAAATAATACTACCAGAAAAACAAAAATGTGTGCTGAGCAAGCGGTCAAACCATCTTTTGTTTTTGAAAGACATTACTATGAATTATAAACTAAAGATCTGAAAGGTAGTGGTTCACTAGCATGGTAATCTTTTAGTTGCGTTGATGTAGTTAAACACAGCGGAGCATACATCCCTGTGGCAGTAACCAAATGAAGCTCCGCCAAGTGATAAAATTACTGGTAAATTTACTTGTATTCCTAGCTTTTGTAATGGGGCTACTAAAAATCTTTTTCTCTGATAAGAATAACGATGACAGAATAAAAAGAAATGTTCAATTGTTTCAATTTCGTTGCACCAAATGCATAGCGGTGACGCCTTGAGCTGAGCTTTATTAAGGTAATAATTTAGTTGTGGAACTGCACAGCGCAATATGGTATAAGTGACCTCTAACTGGCGAGATAAACACCACTGTTTATTCCAGCAATAGCTCAAATGCTCGAAATCTTTGAAGTTATCCAAATTACCTTTTCCCCAGTGTAGGCAAGCATTTCGGAACCTTAGCGCAGTTACGTAAGCCGTATCTGGCAAAACTGGAATGGTGGGCCCACCCAGGGATACTGCTGCTAAAGAGTCCGCCATTTCGTTCAAATATAATCAAATATATAATATATTATCAAGTGTTCGGCAGTTTCCTTTTTCTCTCCACACGCACTGCATACCGTGGCTACCCTTTCGTATTTGTTCCGATAAGTCTTGGTTCGCAGTACTCCCGTCCTGGCCTCAAACAGTAGAGAACTACCCGGAGTGTTATCACAGATCTTTTTCTTTGCAATTTCCTGCTTAGAAGTTGTATAGATCTCTAATGCGAACTTTTTCTTCATGCAAATTCTAAAAAAAAAGCGCCATATTTGGCAGCATAATAGAGTACGCAAACCATGGACGGCCGCGAACGAGCCAACGGCCGTTTACTCCGGAATCCGACGCAAGTCGCGAACTTTGTTGTCATGGCCGAGAATAGGAGAAAGGCGTGAAACCTCGTTTGACGCGGAGCGACCTTGTTTCGAAAACAGCCGTGACGTTTCGCTTTCCTGAAAGGGTTTTCTCGCCGCGCGCCTTTTCTCGGCAAAAGCGACGACGACAGCCTCCTCGAAAGCGTCAGGGGGGCCGAGGTGTTCTGCGACCGAGTGCAGCTTGTGCCATGGCTTCTTCCAAAGTTCGGGAACAGGTGGAGTCTTACTTTCGCGACCTCAACTACGCTTCTTCGAGGATCGTCGAGGACATGTCAATCATCCGGGATGCTCACGGCGAAGACTGGGACCGCATACCGGAAAAGGAAAAGACCGAAATCGCCTGGGACGCGCTAGTCGGCCCCGACATCAGGGAGAAGTACAACTACTACCCCAAACAGTACGCCGAAGTCGAAGTCTTTCCCGTCATCGGACTGAACACTGGCGACAGAATGGTGTCTGACGAAGACGCCGCGAACGCCAGAACTACGAAGGCAGGGGCAAGTTGTTTATGGAATCGCATACCCTTCGTTTAAATCCACTCCGCTAGACTTTCACACTCGAAACCCCGCCGCAATGGCGTTTTGGTTTCTACGGCTGACCACAAATATCACGGGATCGAACGAATCCTGGTGATCGCATTTTGACGGTCTAGTTAGGGTAGAGGCCCGTGGGCTCAGTTTTAGGAGCACGTTATAGAATCCCAGGTAGTCTAAATTTCCAGAGCCCTCCACTAGGCGTCCCCGTAATCATGCCATTGTTTTGGGACTCAAAACCGCTGCTAGTAATATTTTCTGGTTCGAAAGCAGTCTTCAAAATGCATCGTGTGTCATTGCTCACTTTGCAGCGACCGTCGGATGTGTACGTACAGTTGCTGAAGTAGCAGCTGTGCACTCCCGCGTTTTGCTGTGGTTAGTGCAGCCAGCTGAAGCATGCAACATCTGAAGAATATCGAGTATTTGAATAGCTTAATCGACGTTTGAAATAGTCATTTCGACGGCAGTCTAGTAAAGCGAGCAGCACTTAAGCCACGGCCGCATGGACAGCTGGCTGTTAACCAACTGGAAGTCGGCCAGTCCTACATTCCGTCAGCCGGTCTTGCGAAGCTCAAGGCCGGAGCGGCGGAATGATATTTCGATATCGCGTTCTCTAGTTTGAGGGCGCCTACAAGCAGCTGCGTGACCGCTCTCGTTTCGTGTAACGCCGTATGTGTAATATTCTTAAAGCTTACCTGTAGAACTCTATTCTCTTTCTTCACAGGTAACGTTGTTTCCCTGCACTTTAGCGCGCTAGTACGTGTGCCCGCTTTAGTTTTCTTCTAGCAGTACCTGCTTTTAATATCCGTTCACATTATCGGCTTTCTATTGGTTGACATAGCTTAGTAAATGTTTTTCATAGGTGGTGTCCTTTTGCTACAGCGCATTAGTGTTTGGGCGATCTTGAAAGTAAATCTTATGGTGGTTGTGTTGGCTTCAAGGTGTTTGCAGTTAATCATTGTGTAATACTTATTTTAACATTGCAGTGCTGGCGAGACGAGCATTCTGCACCCTTCAGTTGGGAAACCCAGGTATGTCATCATTTTTTTAAAAATCCTAGAAACATTGAAGTGCACACGGATGGGAACAAAATAAGAAAGCCTGCTGTACATAGTGGCAGTGTCTTGTGTTTCATTCTTTCTCGCCGCCTGTGTGATCTGTAATGTTTCTAAAGCTGCAGTACCAACTTGCTCATCAATTCATCCTCATGACAGTTTTTTCACATTTGCGTGAAAAGTTTCATTGCGTGCAGTTAACTAAATTGCCCTGAATTCGACAATTATTTTCAGAGCCAGTTGAATATGCGCATCTGTGATGCAGTCGACGAGGTCGACGGGAAAGATAACGCGGAGGACTCAGTCACCAATGCAGCGACTAATGAGGAGCAAACTTGTGTCATGCTCGCTTCTGAGCAAGCTGCTGTTGTCCCGACCCCGGCTAAATCTAGAGATCTGGCAAGTACAGCCACTGAGATAAGCAACGTTGTCAATGGAGTTGGCATTGCAAAGACCAGCACCTTCAAGCCCTCCCTGGTTAGCAGCAGTGCGTCCTGAACCCAACGTTGGCAGAGTGGCCGGCCCTGAAAACCGACACCTTGAGCAATACTCTAGACAGCTCCACCTTCAAGCATGTCAAATTCAGCAACGGTGTGGAGTCCAGAGTACCGCCGGCCGTTCCAAGTCGTGCCGAGACGAGGGCCGTAGTCGGCGGTAGCCTGCCGAGGGTGATCCACGCGGATCCCAAGGTTCCGGTTGGTGGCAGTGCAGTTGAGTGCAAGCTGCCGGAACTGAGGCCTCCTCCGCCGTCGAGGTCGCAGGAGTCCGTGTGCTCTATTGCTTCCCGAGGATCGTCCAATCCACCCACTCCCGTGGAACGGAAGGGGCGCCGGAGGGCACCGACACCCCCCAAGGCTCCTCCTCCGGATCCGCCCCGACCAAAGACGGCACCGCCCAAGCCACCAGCCGCATCAGTCGGACATAGCCAGGTGACAATGTATTGCTTGCTTTTTTATTAATATATATTGTAGATACTTGGTGCATAAATATGCAGCCGGCGGCTGCGTAGCTCACGCAGTGATTGAGAATACACCCCACAAATTCTTGCAGTAACAGAAGCAGCAAGAACTGTTAAATCTGTGTTCTCACAAGTAAAAAGCAGTATTCAGGGAAAGGTCACTCAAAGGTGTATGTCAAACAACATTCTCACAGTAAATTCGAAGCATAAATGATGTGTTGCACATACAGTAGTCACCTGGCAGGGTGATAATGTAGAAGAAAATAGCCATAATGTAACTGAGATCTGAAATGAAATCTTCGAAGTTATCGTCATTGCGCACTAGGCGTGATATCGACTCCCGCGAACTATTGCACTCTTTCGTTCACTCGTCATTCCTGCTATCTAATTACAATTATATCGTGTATGTTATGTAGTGCGCTGCCAATGAGACTAGGTCATAATCGTAACATAAAGCCATTTTTTACACTTACCAAGACATTCAAGTACAGTTTTTTTTTTTTCAAGGAGTATTGTTTACTCGATGTACCTGGTTCTCTTTGTAAAATGAATATGTCATATCTTTTTGAGTGATTCGAGTGACATTATCTTTTCTCTCATTCGGTACCCAGTTGTTTTAAGGAGGCAATGATATTTGATCTGTAAAGAATCTGTTGTGATATTACTGTTATTCTTTGCTGTTGTATTTATGTACCTTCCTTTGGCAATAGCCCTGCATTGGGCTGCAGTATTTGAAGACAAGAATAAAATGAAACGGATCATAGTATTGTAGACTAGTGGCCGGGAAAGCAAAGATTTATTCATCTTTTGATGAATTGAACCTGCTGAATTTTAAAGATGTCTTCATTTAAATTCGTATTGCCAAGTATTGCTGCTGAAGGCAATGTGATAGCCAAAGAGTAGTTTGATATACGACCTCTTGTGAGCCATGATAGAAGGATAATTCTCCTGTGTTTCATATGAACACAATAAAGAAAGAACTTACCCCGTGTTTCAAGCCTAAGATTTGATTCTATTTATGTCAAAATGAGGCCACTTGTGTTGAAGGTAATAGATATGTAACTGCAATTTAGTCACTAGAACCTATTATAACCCACATTAATCAGCACATTATGACATTAGTTTTCCCCTACTGCAGTGTATGGTAGTTATGGTGTTCAACTGCTCACTTCTAGGTCATTGGCTCTAATCCAGTGATGGCGTCTGCATATTTAGTGAAGGTGGACTTTGCCCTTTAGATTTAGGTGCATGTTAAGGAACACCAGATAGTCAAAATTTCTGGAGTCCTTCACTGCGGCGTCTCTCATAATAGTGATGTGGTTTCGGGGCGTTACACCCCATCAATTATTGACATTATTTTTGTTAAAGAAGCAATACTGAGTACTTTGAAATCACTTGTGAATTTGATGCATTATGAAGCAGTTCTTCGTAAATGACACCTTAAAGAGACTAACCCTCAAATGCAGAGATGTTACTTGGCTCGCGACTCCAACTTAACTTGAGCAAGTCGGCCCGAAGCAAGCAGCGGACTTCAAAACGCCCAAGTCAGCCTTCGCGTTTCATAGATGCTCAGGCTGTCTTGCTTGGTCAAGTCAAGAACGAGCTTCAAAGCAGAAACACGCTGCTCGCCTGCTAACGAGGGTAATAATGAAGTTGTTCGCGTAAGGCACGCATTACAACCAAAAAAAGACCATACGTTTTAAAATAACTATAAAAACGAAGGGCCACAAGCATATTCTTGCCATTTTACGGCTAACGAGCGGCCCGTGGTGCCTGCCATCAGAGCGATGCGCAGTGTTGCTTCTGTAAAGCGTTCGTTGCCGGCTGGTTTTAGTGCCCACCCAAATGCGGTGCGTTTCTCCACGGTTGCTTGTTTGGAGGCGAAACAAGCATCGCGTTGGGTTCTTTCGTAGTTTTTTTTTTCTCAATCGAACGCCATGGCATGAATTTGTGCTGACCTGGCTCACGAGGTGACGCGATTTTCACGGTATTTGCCTTTCTGTTCGCCTGTGTGCATGCCTGTAATGGGCTAGGTCGCAGTTATTATGAAAAAAAAAAAAAAACAAGTTGTGGGAACAAATGTGATTCGTATCCTGTTGTTGAGCTTGGTAAAAAAGAGAAAAAGCGGGGGTCAGAACATTGCCGTCAGCAGAATTCTGTCTCGCGGGGTGCAGCAATGTATTGCTGCATGATGGTGATGCGGATAAAAAAACCCGTGATAGGGGCACCACTTTTTTATGTGTGTGTAATTTTACGTAGCGTTGTGCTACAAGTGATGCGTTTCTGAGCGAGAAACAGCGCCCTACACGGCACGAAAGGATAGACGAGGCACACAGACACAGCACCGAGTCAATTTCTTTTTTTTTACCGAAAGAGACGGAAAATGTCGTCGTGTTATAGAAAAACAGAAATAGCTTTTGCGGTTACGGAACACTTCGGCGTTGTCGACACCGGGGCTATTAATACGCACGTGAACCTGTAACCCAAGGGAACTCAGCCACTTCATAACAGTCCGCCGGCTGCGGAAAGCGCACCAGCATCGCGTACAGGTGCTTTGCGATGAGTAGCGTAACTTTTCCGACTGCACGGCACACTGTCAACTACGGAATGCGGACGAAATTTCCGGTGACTAGTTGGTATGTGCCAGCGCTGTAAAACCTGAGAGCCATCAGTAGCTGTAACAATGGATGCACGGGCTGTCTTCGGTTGTCCCCACTTTCACGGAGCGGCAACATAACGAGCAGCTGCCGCACGGCGTTCTTCATGAATCTGTACCTAGCGTGGAATTGTTGCTCGTCGTACAACTCCATCGGATTTCCTTGGTCACGTAAAGCGGTTCCAAGAATCTTGGGCAAGCAGTGCGCCTCGAAAATGCTACGCTTATGGCGAGGCAGAGCAAACTCAAAAAGCGGCCACCTTTCACGCGACGTCAGTCGAGAGGTGCCATGTTGGAATAACGCGTGAAGTCGCGTTCAAGCTAGCCCCGCAGCTGACTTGAAACCTGTCCCGACTTCGACCGAGCCAAGTCGCCTTCAAGTCATCCGCAAGTTCGAGACGATTATGGCGAACTGGCAAGACTGTCTTGAGTGAGAGAACGAGGCAAGTAACATCTCTGCATTCGGGGGTAATAGGAAGATAACTGGCTGAATAATTGCCAGCAATGGGGCTGTTTTCTAGAAAATGTATTGGCACCTTTGAAGCGTGTGTCTCACTAATGTTCTGGCTATTTTTCTTCTCTATTCCAGTGACTTCTTCTTGTTCATGTTCATTCAGTGGCTGCTTGCTTGTGATTGGTGTATAACATGTGTTAGGCATGTGCTATGTTCTGACGGGCTAGTTGCTGAGCGGTGATATGGTGATATTGATAAGCAGTGCTTGCACCGTTTCACTCGCCTAACCTTTTTCTTTTTTACTTAGCTTCTCACTCGTTTTGATGTGTATCATCATCAGCAGCAGCAGCCTGACTGCATCCATTGAAGGGCAAAGGCCTGTCCCATGATCCGCTAGTGAGACCAATTTTGTGCTTCCTGCTGCCAAATTATACTTGCAAAACTCTTAAGTTATCTGCCAACCTTTATTTTGTCTCCCTCTCAAGCATTTGCCTTCGCTTGGAATCCAGTCGGTCACCCCTAACGACTAGCGGTTATTCTGCCTATGCTCTACGTGCCCTGCCCATGTCCATTTCTTTTCTATTTCAACTGCGATATCCTTTAACCCCGCTTATTCCCAACCCACTCTACTCACTTCCCGTCTCCCAACGTTACACTTATCATTTTCCTTTCCATCTCTTGCTGTTTCGTTCTCAATTTAAGTTGAACCCTCTTTGTAATCCTCCAGGTTTCTGCTCTGTAGGTAAGTACCGGTAAGGCGCTGCCGTTGTATACTTTCCTCTTGAGGGATGGTTCAGCGCAAATTTTTCAGTGTCTTCTCTTGTGAACATATTGTAATTGCATCTGTGTTCTTGGTTGTTCAAGGGCTCTCAATAAGTGGCTAAAATTCCAGTTTGCTGCTGCCTTCCCATTATGCAGAAGCCTCCTGAAGCTCCCAGAAAGCATCCATCAGTGAAGCCACCTGCACCCCCCATACCCACAGCCAAGTCACCCACCCGAGAGGCAGCGCACAAACCGATTGAAAAAGAGGCTCCCCCAGAGGCCACTCCGGTCCGACCTCCAAGGCTTCCGTCGCCACCAAAGGATGATCCCAAGGAGAGCGAGGAAGCTCCCAAAGAGAGCGAGGAAGCTGTGGCAGTTAAAAGCCCAGAGGTAGGACGCTGTGTCAGCTTGCGCAATTTTATGTGAGAAGGTTCCCTGTATGCAAAAGGTTCATTAGGTCAGCATATAGTTGGGCTAAATGTGATTAATCGTAAAGATATCATGCACGGCACTGAGTTTCTCCTAAATTTCAAGTGAATATGTATTACTGCTGTCAAGCTCAAAAGTTGTGAATTCAGGCCCCATCATATTTATTGTGTTATGTTGGACTGCACTCAGGTTAGTCAAAAATAATCTGCTGCGTTTCAGTCTGTGGCATTTAAAAATGTTAAACCAGTTCACTTGAATTTATCTGAAAAGCCTTTCTATAGCATCCATAGTCTTCAGCATTTTGAAATGCTAAACTCGATCATTCAATCAGTTGGATGTGCATTAATGCTTCTTGACTGAAATTTTTGGTGTGAGGGCAATTTGAATGTAAATAGGGTAGTGTCGGTCACAGTGCATCGTATTCACTGTAGCTAGTTTAAAGAACAAGAATAAAGCGGGCTTTCTTGGTAGCACACACGCATACAGACATTCAATAAATTCATTCATTCATTTTATTACCTCAAAGGTCCTGGTTGGGATATTACATGAGGGAGTGGGTATTACAAAGGCTAACAATATAATGGCAGTTATGATAGGATAGTTTTGATGAGCTGTTTAAATGCTTGGGTGTCGATGATGGTGGCGACTTCGGTGGGCAGGTCATTCCAGTCTTGGGCTGTGCGCAGGAAAAACGATTGCTGAAAGGTCACAGTACGGGCTTGTGGTGGATATACTGCGTTACAGTGACTGATGCGGGAAATGCAGTGGGCTCTTCTGATGTATGGGTTATCTAAAGGCAAAGAATGGAAGAATTTATGATAAAGTTTAAGACGTGTAATTTCGCGGCGCTTAGCCAGATTGGATAAGTTAATCTCTGCTTTTAGTACCGAGATGCTTGATGTGTATGAATAGTTAGACAGTATAAACCATGCCGCACGGTTCTGGACAGATTCGAGGGCATAAGTGAGGTTAATGTGGTGAGGGTCAAAAATCGCGTTAGCATATTCTAGCTTTGGCCGGACAAAGGTTTCGAAGGCAACTTTTTTAATAGAAAGAGGAGCGAGCGAAAGGTTACGGCGTATATACCCTAGAGTACGATTAGCAGAATTGATTATGTGGTTAATATGACAGGTCCAAGTTAGGTCACGCGAGATGTACACACCAAGATATTTAAACGAATCGACTGTAGTAATCTGGTTGTTATTGATGCTGTAGTTATAAACAACGTGATGTGGACGACGGTGAATAGACATTAACACAGTTTTAGTTACATTCAAGGACATGAGCCAAGTGTTACACCAGTTTTGTATGCGGGTGAGGTCACATTGTAGTATGGAATGATCAGAGGGGTTATTAATTGCGAGGTAAACAACACAATCATTTGCGAATAGACGGATGTGAGAAGAAATATTACAGGGGAGGTCATTAATGTATATCAAGAAGAGAAGGGGACCAAGTACGGTACCTTGCGGTACGCCTGAAAGAACGGGTGTTAGAGATGAAGAGCGTGAATTAGCATAAACAAATTGCTGTTCGGTTGGTTAAAAATTCTCGTATCCAGTTTGAAACACAGGGGTGAATGTTAAGACGGGATAATTTTAATAAAATACGACCATGGGGGACCTTGTCGAATGCCTTTTCGAAGTCTAAGAATATTGTGTCAGTCGGAATGTTACGGTCGAGGTTTACGTGTAGATCATGCAGAAAAAGAGCAAGTTGAGTGTCACAGGAGTAATGTTTGCGAAAACCATGCTGACTTGGGTGAAAGAAATTTACAGATGTTAAAATGTTTGCAATATGCGAGTATATGATATGCTCCATTACTTTACAAAAGACGCTTGTTATAGAAATCGGACTGTAGTTATTCGGCGATGCTCGGCTTCCTTTCTTGAAGACCAGGATGACCTTGCCCACCTGCCAGTCATGTGGAACTGAACCGCTGTCGAGTGATTCCTGAAATATGAACGACAAAAACCGGCTACACACATGTTTAGTATTTTTTAGCACTTTAGCATTGATGCCGTCTACTGCCGTGGATGATGAGTTATTCAATGATTCAATGACTTTGACTATGCCGTATGAATCAAATATGATGTTTTGCATCAGCGGATATGCGGAAAATGGAAGATCGGGTAAACTGTCGGGTGGCTCATTAGTAAAAACAGAACTAAACACTGTGTTAAGAGAATCAGCAATTTCATTCTCAGGAACAGGAAGGCCAAAGCTATTATTAAGTGAAATCTCACTACATTGAGAGGGATTAATTGTTTTCCAAAATCGCTTCGGGTTATTTTGCAGCATAGCTGGTAGGGTGTTAGAATAGAACTTGTGCTTAGTTTCGATGGTTAGTTTATAATACTCTTTCTCCACTGCGTAATAATTCTACCATGTGGAAGCACAGTTAGCTCGTTTGGCAGCTCGAAATAGGCGTTTTTTCTTATTATTTAGTCGTTTGAGGGATACATTAAACCATGGGGAATTCATTTTCTCTGTTATTGTGATGGTAGGAATATAAATACGTATAAGACGATGCATCTCTGCTTTGAAAAGCAACCAATTCGACTCGAGAGAATTTAGCGGGGAATTAGCGGAAAAAGTGTCGAAGTATTCTGTTAATTCTCGGTTTATGCTAACGTAGTCTCCTTTATCGTAGAGGGTAAATGTTTTTCGATTTTTTTGTTTCTTTAGTACGTTGCAATAAAACGAGGCATGCACTGCTAGATGATCACTCAAGCCGCGCAAAAGGGTGATAGGCGTGAAGTTATCAGGACGCGTTGTTAACACAAGGTCCAAAACATTGGACGAGTGATCAGTGATGCGCGTGGGATCAGTGACGAGCTGCGTTAAGCCGAATGTTATGCATGTGTTTAGGAAATCGCTTGCCGAGCTGCTGTTAGATAGTGAAGAAGCGGGATCAGACCACTCAATGGAGGGAAAATTACCGTATAGTGCGGAATATAGGTCGAGATTTTTTCCAAAAAATTTCGCTAAAAAGTCACCCCTCGACCTATATACCGGCCCTTGGCATAAACAAAGTGATCGTCTGGCAACAGGGAGTGTCGCATGTTTTTTGGGCATCAGCATCGACATCGCCTCCATGGGCCGACGCCTCTGCCGACGCCATTTTTCTTTTCTTGTTCATTTCGTGTTCGTAGAGAGTGGCGACTTTTACTCTGCGACCAGCTATGAATACCGGGACGCGGCGCCAGTTCACCGCCGCGTTTAAAAGAAAAGTTATAGAATTCGCGGAAGTGAATGGCAACATGGCGGCACAGCGGCAGTTTGGAGTGTCCGAGAAAAGCGTCAGATACTGGCGCAACCAAAAATCCAAACTGTCAGTGTGTAACGCGAGGAAGACGTCGTTTCGCGGTCGCCGAGCTGTGCACCCGGAACTCGAGGACAAGTGGCGGATTTCGTCCGCGAGTACCGTGCCAAATCCCTTCCCGTGAATGCGGAGCTCATTCGCTCAAAAGCCGTCGAGCTCGCCCGTGAAGCCGGCCTGTCAAAGAAAGACTTCAAGGGATCCATTTATTGGGTCCGTCGCTTTATGCGACGCAAAGGATTTGCGCTTCGACGGCGCACGTCGATATGCCAGAAGCTGCCGGAGATGTACGAGGACAAATTGATAGAGTTTCAACTCTATGTGAACAACCTCCGGCGGCAGCATGGCTACATGCTAGGCCAGATCGGCAACGCCGACGAAACGCCGGTGTGGTTTGACATGCCGTCGTCCACGACTGTTTGTGAACGCGGGGCAAAAGAGGTGAGGCTTTTGTCGACCGGGTAGCGAGCATTCGCGCTTCACCGTTATGCTTTGCTGCACGGCCGACGGCAGAAAGTTGCCCCCCTTCATAATCTTCAAGCGGAAGACGATGCCGAAGGAGGCCTTCCCGCGGGATGTCGTCGTCCGCGTCAACGAGAAGGGGTATATGGACGAGGCCCTAATGCGCGAATGGATCCGCACAGTGTGGAACCGGCGGCCCGGAGCCCTCCTGCAGCGCCGGAACATGCTCGTGTTGGATGCATTTCGCGGGCATTTGACAGCATCGGTGAAGGAGAGCCTTCGCGACGGAAGGACGGATCTTGTCGTCATTCCGGGAGGAATGACATCAACACTTCAACCGTTGGACGTCGTCCTCAATAAACCTTTTAAAGACCGTGTGCGTGCGCTGTACACCGAATGGATGGCTGGCGACAACCCGCGGACCCCGACAGGCCGGCTGCGCAGGCCACCTCTCGCGACAGTTTGTGGTTGGGTCTCCGAGGCATGGAGGTCTCTGCCTGAAGAGATGGTGGTGCGCGCATTCAAGAAGTGCTGCATCAGCAACGCTCTCGACGGCACCGAGGACGACATGCTGTGGGAGGCGGCTAGTGACAAGCAGTCGTCGTCGTCGGAGAGCTCCGACAGCTCGGAGGACTGTGAGGACTGACTAAAGTGAAGCAGTGAACGATTCCGCGTTTTTCTTTTTTTTTTTTGCTGGTCAAGGTAAGGGGGTCGACCTATATTCCGCCTCGACCTATATTCCGCATTATACGGTAAAATCGCCGAACAAAAGAACAGGGCTATTAGGGTACTTGTGTAATAATGTGTTCAGACCTTCATGAAATAAAGGCGTGAATGAACTGTCGGAATTAGGGGGCCGATAGCAGACACCAATGAGGATGTGCGGGTGTGTGGCTGTGCATCGAAGCCAAACCATTTCCAATGGTGAAGGAAGGTTTATAAGTGAACAATGCAGATTCCGGTTAGTGGCGATTAATACACCGCCACCGCGCGAGTAATCGGCTCTATCTTTCTGGTATATGTCAAAGTGTGAAAGAAAGGGGAGAATCTCGGAATTATTGACGGATGTGTTAAGCCACGTTTCTGTTAATAGTAAGACATCGCATGAAGATGAGCCTATTAAGCTGCACAGTGCATCGCGTTTGGGGATTACACTACGAATGTTAGCCAGTAAAAATGAGAGGGGCTGATTCCGTGAAGAAGGTTTATTTCGAGATCTCAATGATGGCTATTGGCGTTCTTCAACTACCCTATTAGTAATGTGGTCGTAATAGTAGGTTTTATCATTCGTGATAAGCTTTTCATGACGTAACCTGTATCGCATGTTCTGGGCCCTTCCAAACTCGGAGAGGCGTTTATGGGCAAGGCGCGTGCTGGGGGAGAGGTCTTGCGCGACGGCATAGCCTGTATCTTTGAATTTGCGCCCCGAAGACAAGATGCGCTCTTTATCTTTAAAGTGAGCGAATTTCACGATTATAGGCCTGCGTTTCCCAGTTTGGTAAGACCCGATGCGGTGTGCACGCTCAATATTGCGCGGTTCTACCTGTATGTCTAGGATTTGTTTACAATGCTCGATGACAATTTTTTCGGAATCAAGCCATGTTTCCTTAGGATTATCTTCTATGCCATAGAAAACAAGGTTATTTCTTCTAGATCTATTTTCAGCGTCATTCATCCGGGTAGACAGTGCATTTATCTGTGTCGTATTTTCGGTACATGTCTTATTCACTTTAACTAATTCAGCCTGCATGTCGTCGATACTAGCACAAGATGTCTCGATTTCGTCGAGCCGTGCTTTAATTTCACTGAAAGTTTTATCATGATCAGCCAATTTCTTTTCAATCGACTTTAGCTGCGCCAGCATCACCGTCTGCCCGGATTGCAGTTCATTGAAAACTTTCAGAATTTCTTTGTCGGGGCCGGGATTAGATTCAACATCACCAGCTAGCAAGACAAGGCTTAGTAACATATGAGAACAATCACTCACAATGGAACAAAAACGCCGTGGCCCCGCAGAACCAGGAGTGCTCGGTGACTAGTTGGTTTTGCGTAAAGGCAATAAGAGTTCATTACCTGCACCAAGAAGAAGCGAGGAACGTTAGCACGGGCCATCGTTAGCGTGCTGCCGGACCCACACACACACAAATGCACAATCTACTCGTGTAACACACAATATTCATAAACACAACACTTGCGTCCTTCACAATAAGTGAAGACGTCGTACCTGAGCACTTCACAGTTTACATAGTATATGCTGTGGGATTGCACCCGCAACCCCTTCTCTTCATTGTGGTGATGCCTCGGCTTCACCCTACGTTTGCACGTGCAGCGGTGAGAAAGTTCGCAGGAGAGGGAGCACTGTGCCGCTGCCGTAGCCCTTCACACCCCGCTCCTTGGCTGTAGCTAAGGTGCCCCATCTCCTTTTTGCCCTTTTCTGGGGAGGCTCCTCTCCGGACCCCAGGAACGCGTGTCGCTTTCTTGGGGGGGTTCATTGTTTTTTTTACTTGGGGAGTCGTGACAGGGCACAGCTCGATCTAGTCGGAAGCCGGCTAGCCGCCCGGTTCTCTGTGGGTGACCTACTGCCCCAGAGCCAGAGTTCAAAGCCACAAGAGGTGAGTCCGAGCATTACCGCTCTCTCTCTCGTGTGCTTCACGTTTTAGTGCCTTCTTTTCATGTTCTCGTGCGGAACTGATCCGCCGCTTCGTCCTTGTTGTCCTTGTCGTCCGTATGTTGTTGTTTGTAGCTGGGGATTGACGCTGGTCAACAGTGTCGAGCAAAAAACCCGTCTCTACTACCACTGGCCTGAAACTCGCCGTGATTGTGACTCACAGCGAACCGGGGGTTATGGGTCCAGCTCTAACTGATAGGGCTGCTGCGTAGTGCCAGTAACGAGTGACGAACGCTCTCCTATCGCGTGGTGTGATTCAAAGACGGGACAGTTTCGCACGCGTGGATCTTTTTGCTACGAAGTAACGCCTATAACTCAAAGCAGAAAGTTGGTGCACATCACTGTGCAGCAGGCAGGAGCTTCTCAGAAGTGCTGCTCAGGAGTTGTTGCGGCGGTGCTCGAAGCTCCATTGGAAGTCAAGTGGCTAGGCGTGTGTGCCATGAATGGATGCTGTACATACATCAAAGCACGACAGAAGTGAAGTTACACTGCTGGACAGCTTACAAACTTGTGTCCCCGTTTAGGGCCATTAGCACGAAGAGGGAGAGCACCATCAGGGGCCGGGATTTCGCCCCTTCATAGCTGCTTCTCCTGCTATTCTCTGCTCTTCCCGCCCATGTGCTGCTCCTCTTCTCAGATTCCACCGCAAGGGTTTGTCGTGTCTCTTTTCACTGTCAGCGTTACCGTGGCTCAGCAGTGTACGTCAACAGCAACGTCTTTGTCGTCTCCACTTCACCAGTGTTTTCACCCGCACCACATGACAGCGTCTCTTAAAGATAATTATTTCTTAGCATGTAAATAATTTTGGCATACCGTATTTACTCGATTCTATCGTGCCCTCGATTGTAACGCGCACCCGATTTCCACAACGAAAAAATAGTAAGACATCAATTGCAACGCGCACCCATTTTTCTCGCTGGCCCGCACGATCACACCACTTGAAAGAACAACTCCTTTCGGGAGCGTCTTCCATTTAAATATGAGGTACGGGGGAAGCTTGTGCCCATCTGACGTGTCACAGAGCATTGCCGTCACTGTAGTTTTACCGTGGACCGATGTCAGCACGCGAACTTCCTTCGCCCCCTTCTTCTTGACGGTTGTGGTGCCAGGCACGTCGAAATAAAGAGGCGTCTGATCGGCATTCCCGATTTGCCCAAGCAGGTAGCCGTTGTACCGCAAGTTTAGGATGAACCTCTGAAAACTGTGGAGCTTTTCATCGTACTCCTCCGCAAAACTTTTCGCATATTCCCGTTCACCTTCGGAGGGAAAAGCCTTTTCCTCTTCATAAAGTTAGCCAGCACCTGCTCGCTTTAAACTGGCTCCACGTTAGACCTTTTTTTAAGGCTATTTGCATAGCCCCCACTTGGAGCAGTTCTGTCGTCACGGGCCGCTGTGCCGCTCGCTGCTCAAGCACATACTCGCCGAGCAGTTCTTCAATTTGCGGAAACAGACCCTGCTGTGGTCCACTGAAGCCTTTGAGTGAAGCTTTGCTGTCGACAATCTTCTGCTTTTGTTTCCGCCAGTCCCGCACGCACATTTCGGGAACTCCGAACGACCGCGATGCGGCCCGATTTCCGTCCGTTTCTGCACACGCGATGACTTTTCTTTTACAAGCGGCATCATGGTGCACTCGAGTTTTTGGAGTCGGCCCTTCCATGCCGTCAGTGCTAGTGCACTACAAGATGATGAACTCCTCAGTACACGTACGAAGTGCCGCACATGGGAAACACATAGGCAGAAATGGCCGACGCGCCATGCCGACGCACGTAGGGGGCGGCCATTTTGGAAATGCCGATGGCAATAGAATGACCGTATTCATTTTTTTTTTCGTACTTGATTCTAACGCGCTTGCGATTTATGAACTCGCTTAACCAGAAAAAAGGTGCGCGTTAGATTCGAGTAATTACGGTACTTCACACTGATAATTCAATAATTTTATTAAAGGTAATTTTAGTGTTGTGAAGAAAGAAAAATACACGAAAAGATAACTTGCCACCGGCAGGATCCCAACCTTCGACCTTTGAATAATGCGTGCGATGCTCTACCACTGAACTACAGTGGCGGTCATCCCCCCTGTCCACTTCTTTCTTCACATTTACCCTACAGTTACTGCTAATAACATCCCCTACACCTTCTTCGGCATTATTGTCTGGTCTCATTAACATTGGGTCTAACACAGAAAACAAGCCTCCAAGTTTACAGCTTCTTTCATTCACACTAATAAGAAGCATAGATCACATATTACACTAACATACAGCCATCCTAAATTTACATGTTGTACTTGGTGCGCCTTCGCACCAAAATGGCCCTACCTAGTTAGCTCGTGAATCTTCAGAGCTCCTCTGTACAAGTTAGAGTCAATTGGCACTTCCTCTTGTTTCCCAAGAACCCGACTGTGGGCTGCATCCAACTGACTCTCTTTGGCATCGCTTCAACGCAGCTGTAAACCAACCCATGGGTTACGTTCCCTGAAATCTTGGGTCTGACCCGGCTTTGCCACAGTTCGAATTATGCTTCAAATCTGTCGTGAAACTTTACAGATTCTGTATTGAGGTCGAAGCTGGAATTTCAGTCACTTCTCTGCCTTGTTCTTTTTTTTTTTTTTGCAGGGGATTCCAAAGACTGGATTTGACTTTCTCGACAACTGGTAACCCAAGCTACGCTTATCTTGGGCTGCAAAACAGCATCCGATTGAATGGACTCTACATTTTCTTTTGTGTTCAACGGCTTTGATGTTATCTCTTGGTGCTGTGGTTGCTGTGCTTCTTGCAGTGGTGGTCAAGATCTGTTGGTATACTCAGCTAATACTGCAGACTGCTCCCCGTACTCCCCCAAGTACACTCAAACCTCATTATAACAAAGTTGTATCTTCCACGGAAAAAGTTTGTTATATCCAAAAATTCTTTATAAAGGTATATTGCTAACACTATATCTATCGGAAAACTATTTTTCATTTATTTCGTTACAAACATTTCGTTATATCTGGGTTCAACATCTCGAGGTTTGAGTGTATACCGGTTTACGAAAATGGTGGCTTTGAAAGACGCTAGTGTGTCTTAGTTGGACTTAGGTTTGGTTTTACCGTTTAAGGGGGGGGCAGGTGTTTCTTCAGGTTGATCATATTCAAACCAGAAAATTCTAGACTCAAGTTTTGTTGAGTGAACGCAGCTATGTTCACACGCACTGTAATGTGATAATATGTTTGAGAATCTGGGATGCTGCATTTGAAATTACCAATATTACGTCTGTTGTTCGCTTGGCCATCATCACTATCAGTGGGACCATCTGCTTTGTGTGAAGAAAGATGTTAACATTCTAAAATAACATCACTCAGTACGTAATGTGATTCTGGGTTGCTTGTAGTTTTTTTTCATAACAGCCCTTGAGGGTATTGTGTGGTGAATGCTTACCATAGAAGCAGTGGGCTTTGCTCGAAACATCCTGAGGCATGTGCAGGAAATGAACAGCAACTAATGGTCACAATAAAGAGGGTCCGATTCAAGGTGCCCAATTTTTATGTCACAATTTCGATCAAGCCTCTCTCATTTATGCTGACTGAGCCCATTACATGTTCGGATACATTATTACCAGCCATGCTTAACAACGATCATCTCTTGCTCCTTTTTTTTGCTTCCTTTAGAGTGCCCCGTGTAGATTATGCGCAATGAGACTCCTGAGTGGCCTAGCAACTGAGGTACAATGCAACTGCTGCGTAAGCCAGGGTTTCCATCTTGGTGAACTAAATGCAAGCCATTCCCGCGTTACTCCAGCGACGAGGGTTGTGACCGACGCTTTTAAGAGTGTTGGTTGGAGCTGTACAAAAACTTGACTGTCGGCATGCCTATATCTGGCAGAGACATAAACTTGATGCGTTACAGTTGTGTAACAGCTGCTGAAGGTTTTATTGTCTAGTCTAAGAGCAACCAATGCTGTTGCACGGAGGGTACTATGACAACACTCTGTGTGTGCAAACTCCAAAATCTCTTAACATCGTCCTCGTATGTACTTTTATTCATGGACTGTAATTACAAAGTCATGTGCAAAGGCAAGTACTGCGTAGGTCCCTTTCATTTTGTAAAAGGCAACACGCAGGTCCTGCAGCGTGCAGGACTTTCCTGTATGCTGTGCCAGCTATTCTGAACAATCGCTGAGAGGTTTTTGAAGAGTTCTCTGGAAACGGACTATGCGTAATCTATAAGACCTATCGCTCCAACTTTTCTTTGCCTAAACCTTAACACCCTCATGACCTTGTAGAATAAGCGTCATATTTTCGTCGGATCACTTCGGGCGAGTCGCTTCTTGTGATCTCTAATTGGCTAAGCCAGTGGATAGGAACGTTGGTCACCCCAGTGAGGAGCAGTCTTGCCGGACAGTTTCCCGCACAAAAACTTGATATGCTTCAGTATGAGAGACTGTAAGCACAGCCCAAGATCGGCAGTCAAATGCGGAGAGAACTAATTATATTGGTTGTAACAAACTAAGTGCAGAATGCCTTTGAAGTTTATGCTTTGTTACGAATATACGTTTAATATGAATTTTTCAATGCAACAAAACTACTTTTGTGCGACGCGAGACTTCGTGCTTGGCTGGGGTTCGACTGTACTGGTGCCACTTTTAGCTGCAAATCGGGAAGCATTAAGTGTGCTATGAAGTCTAGCCATGCGAAAGGGCTCATTTGCATTGTATGTCTGCCCATCACTTGGCTTCATGTGTGCAGCTCTGAAAAGTTCACTCGAATTGATACAAAAAAGAGTCACTGTTTTGGAAAAAAAACTTGCCACATGTGTTCATATGTTTCTATTATGTATCTGTATTACATACAGATTTGCCTTCTTTACATGTGCAATCGCCGATTATGTGGTGAATTTTAGGCACTGCATTATTAATTGGACAGTGTCTTTGTGCTGTTCACTGGAGAAAACCATCCTGTGTGTTTTGTCATAAGACTCACTTTTTGTTGAAAGTTTAAAGTATTTATACCCTTCCAGTGTTTCGCTATTTGTGTATTGATTTATTTGCATTTATTCTGTGTTACAATACTCCTACAACCAAAATATTTGTTTTGTACTCGAAAAGATCTTTATTTTTATATGATCGCAGATAAATGATAGCCTGCTTGACGGGATAGAGGAATTTACCTTTGTATACAGGCCTAAAGGAATGTGTACAACTTGAGCAGCATAGTCTTGTAGTATAACAACTTTATTTATATTTCACTTAATGAGAATTTCATGAATAAAGTGAAACACAGTCATTTTCACATTTATAGAGTCCTTCTGGGCTGTTCTTCTTTGTGAACTAGCCTACTAGACCAGATGAAAACTGCTGAACAAATCTTTTTGTATCTTATACAGGAAGCTTGCAGCTAGCGTCATTGAATAGTTTATTTCGCTGCATATGTTCTTGGCAAGGGCGCTCTTGTGGGTTAACAGTTTGGAAGTATGCGTAAGAAAGGTGAGGGAAAGCCCTCAATTGCATATATGCTGTGCACTGTAACAACTTGCTGTCAATAAAAAGTTTTCTATCGTCAAGCAAACGATGAGATTGCATGTGTCGTGAAGTGCTGGTGAGGTGATCTGGCAGTGTTATGACCCATCCTGCATCGCTACCCATTTTACGACAAACCTGCTCTGCACTCCAAGAGGTGATATGTACCTAAACAAAGTAGACTTAATGAAATTTATAAAGTATCTAAGGAGCACATACATTCACTGGTAACAGCTCTCCACTGAAGCTTTCAGTAATCACATAGCGATAACTGATGTGCCCGCCTGCTGCGCCTGCCTAGTGTATCTGTCTGCCTGCCTGTCTGTCCCACGTCTTATTGTCCTTGTGCTTCTCTCCTTTACTCGACATGCACCAAGATTTTCAATGCGAAGCATTTCTTTGCATTCTGCCAGCACTCGTGGCGTCTACATGCGTATCTATCTAGCCACCTACGACTGAGTGCTCTCATGATCGCCACCTTAACTTGGGGTACACATGAGTTAGTACGAGAGCGTAACATTGTTTGACTAATACGACGTGCTGCTCATGACACGAACAATGCCGCATTATTGTCGCTTACATCGTCGAACACTTTCCAAAAAAACAGTGGCACATACCTGGGGGCGGATGGGTGCCACTGGTGATAGGCATTTTATATCTATCCAGTAACGGCGAGAACACACATGGTTCACTCAAACGCTTGAGCATTAAGAAAAACCTGCCATAGGCAGCGTTGACTGTTCGAATGCAAACAATAAATGTCGGTGTCTCAGCAGGAATCGAACCCTAGAATTCTGCGTGGCAATGAACTACACCCTGACCACAAGCCACGCCAGGCCTTGGATGTACATTTAAAATAGACCGTAATGTTCTTGTAACGTCTATTGTGGTTGCAGTACGGCCTATCCAATTTTATAAACATTACATATGCACTCCTATGATACAGCCGTCATGTCGGGTTGACGTAAATTGTAGTTAGGTGCCATCCGCTGATGACGATTTGTGTAGCAGTGTTCAGGGCTGCCATCCTCGAGCACACCAGCCCTACATGTCCGCTTACTCATTCTGGTATTGCTCATATTCATGTTGCTGTTGGCATCGTCACGCAACTTTAAACAACTGCTAATATAAAACATACACGGCTGTTTAATGTCTGTGTATTCGTGGATTTGTGCATGTTGTGATGGGGCAAGACGTGGGTGTATAGTGTAGCGTCCACACAGAATCGGCAGCCGAACAATATGGCTGAGTTGCCTCTTGTTCTTGTTCACCTAATGTCTGGCACATACCCACTGTGTGGAATCGGCCAAGAATTGAGTGGTTAAAAAATATTGTGCGGATTTAGAACAATGGAAATATGATAGAAAGATTACCGACAACCTAGGAAATTGTGGTGCTTGATCTAATGCATATAATTAAGTAAACCGAATTTACTCTTAAAATAAAGCAATACTCTGATTTTTATAAGTATATAATCTTGTACACAAGTTGAAATAATAATACATATTAATTAGTCAACCTATCAGTTTCATTAATATAGTCTCGAACAACCGCGCATAGTGTCGCATTAGAGAACCTTCGCGCAAGTTCTTAACGCACAGGCGTCTTCGTCATTTTCAGCAAGTGCCACGCTTCCTTATGTCGATGATGCACGGCAACAATATATTTAGCGCGACTTCATAACGTCTCGCTCAGTAAAAGAAACACATTCACCTTCCATTCGCATAGCATCGATTCCCAAGGTACATGAGATCTGCCGAATTTTTAACGCGATAGTGCTGGAGAGCTTATGTCGAAGAAATTCCTCCGTTGGCGTTGGCCCCGTTGGTTGTGAGAGAAAAATCGTCAGTGAGCGAAAAAGCTCGTTACAAAGATCGCCGCGGGAGGCCGCTACTTGTCCATGCGTGCGCGCGCGATCACTGAAAAAGCCGCGCATTCGAAGGAAAAAAAAAGAAGAAGTGAAAGTGAAAGAAGTGTTCGAAGTTACGAGGTTGTTGCTGAAGTAGTTTCTTTACTCATGCCACACCTCCCTGCTTAGCTTCTAGTGCTATCGTCGGGACAAGAGAAGAGAGAATGCAATTGCAGCATGCGACAAACCTTTGTAACTCCACTCGCACTTGACGGATTCTTAACATTTTTGCGGCATTGATTTCGTAAGAAAATAAGCTCTTCCAGTGAAGCCATTCTGTGGTTAGTTGAAAAGTGTTAGGGTCCTTTTAACGCAATTTGTTCGACAGTGGTCACGACGAAAACAAGCCCATTCAGCGATCTGTAGGCGCATTTGGGAGGCTTCAAACTTCGTCAAAAAGGCCGGGATAGTGCAGCCATCGCCGTTAAAGGAAACAGGAACTTTAAAACAGCTCTATAAATATAGACAACTATGTCCATATAGTGTAAAACATATCATGCCTTTCCAGATGCGTTTATCAAGCAAACAGCAAACTCTAGATAATGTGCTGCCATCTGTGAGGCATTGTGAGACTCTTTACGGCGTCCGAGATGGCGAGCGCGCGGCGTGTATCTTAAAGGCCATGCTACTCTTTCTTTAGATCAAAAGCCTGTATGTACCGTCCGCGTGCTGGTACATTCTACTGTGTGCGTGCGTGCATGTGTGTATGTAACAAAAAACACTAATAAGTATGCACTTAGCGGTTGAAGGGCCGGAATTCGCTATCACGTTGAACTCTTACTAAGAGCCAACACTGAACTTGAAGAACTGGTCCGATAACGCAGCCGCATTTTGTGACTTTGATTATGTGCCTGTTGCGCATGGAGTCAAACGGCGACTTTGCGTAGTCGTGAGCTGCGTATTTCACAGCAGTAACTCGGCAGAGCGAAAGAATAGGCTGCATTTGTAACATTATCAATACGCAGCAACAACGCACTGCTGTCCAGTGACATATTAGTTTATAAAGCACGCAGCAGGTGAATAAACTTCTAACGCTGCAGCAATGTAAATGCAACACACGTGTACACTGAAGGCCAAGGAACAACACACAGCCCCCATCATATGAGCACCGCATACACAGCGGCAAGCACGGGTCGTCTGCTGCGTGAAAACTTCAAAAATGGCGCCTGGCGCGGTGCACTGGAGAGCCACATTGCGCCCGAGTTTCTCTAGTTTCGGTTTCATCAAGGCAGCGGTCTTTCGAGCAGCGGCTAGGAACATTGATAGTAACGCTTCGGTCATGATCACCCTTGGGATGGCGCAGTGATTTCTTTCCGTTTTATAACTTCATGGCAGCGTTCAAAAAAAAAAAAAAAAGGACGAAGGATGACGGTTGCAGCGCCATGAATAAGTGGAGCAGATGCGGTTCCCGGAACAGTCCGGCAAAGGCACGTGCACGCATGGAGGCGCTCATCACTGCTCATCGAGGATCCGAGTACACGTGCGTATTCTCGTTTACTTTTGCCGAAACGCGCCGTTCTACGGTGCTTAACAACTCGGCGGCTGACGCTCGCTCGTTCAGGTTAAAGAAATTGGCGGCTGTACATAGCTCAAGAAGTCGCAGTTGCACCGCGAGCGGTAAGAAATGAATCCGATAGCAAACAGATTGTAATGTTATACGAATAAAGCTGGGAGCTAGCTCTTTTGGATTCGATCTCGCGTAACTTTAAAACGCTGGTGTAATAGGATACGTCCACACCTGGGAGAGCAACACTTTTTGAACAGTCTTTCCGTGATGAGAGCGTAGCGCATCGCAGTATATGTTAGCAGCCCATAGATGGCTGCCCAGCTAGCACGCGCAGTACATTTGGAAGCAAAGTTAACAGTTTCTGCCCGAGTGATTCGCCCTACACTCGCGTATTTTCGGGCTCGTTCAAGACGAGTGGAGTGTTTCATCTCTGTTTTGATGGCAAGCCTCCCGAGCCGAACATGTGCCCTCCGAGCGCTGGAGATAGATCGGCTCGCTCTACCTCTGCTTCAGTCGCGTTCGGCGCGCCCGCTCGAGCGCATTTATCCGTGGGTAGAACTACGATGAGCTTGCTAATAATTTGGACTTTACACGGGACATGACGGCAACGTCGATGGCAAGAACCCGTCGAGAGTGTTCATATCGCTACTGCAATAATAAGGCTATTGCACAATTTAGCTTAGTGTTGGAAAAAATGCAGTACTAGACAAATGTTGCTTCACATATGTGCTGTGAAACGAGGTTACATACGCTCTGAACGTTCTCTCTGACTTCTCCAAGCTTGCTCGAAAAAGCTTTTTGGCTGCTACAAGCCTGCTTCAAAAATGTTTTTCATGGTGCTCGACGCCTGCTACAAAAAGGCGCTTTCGGCTGCTCCGGGGACTGCTCCCAATTCAGTGTGTACCTTGTTTCACCCCTGAAAATACCACGCAATGTCCTCATATCACGACATCGTTAGTTGTGGTAGCAGTGTTCGCTATTCGCTTCTGTAGCAATGTAATGATGAACAATATGTATGTAGCAATATTTACTCCTATTACTCCAATATTACGCCCGTAACCTGCAATTGTTTCCGAGGAGAGGAAGGAGTGGGTCACTTGTTGAAAGCCTTAGTAGAATACCCTTTTTAATTATTTTCCTTGGTAAAATAACTCACTCCGTCAGAATTTGCAGGGGGTGGGGTGGGGGGTTAGGGCCTGGACCTAACTATGGCCAAACCCAGAGGAATGCGACGGAACACCATTTATTTGATGCACTCTCTAATAAGTGTAAAAGAAACGCATGACACCGCCTGCAGATAAATACGTATCGCTACCCGCATTTATAACATGCCATCTAACCGACCCTTGTATTTTTTGGTCCTTTCATAAACGTTTTTCTATGCCACATCATCACACAGTAGCGTGCACGCCATTTTGGCAAAACGGAAACCTATGATATAACGCGAGTGCCGTCGTTAAATAGCGCCATCGGATACGTTTGGGCGTCACTGAAGTCAACATGCCTGGTAAGCCCACGACCAATCCCGTAGCCGAGTGGGCGCAAAGGGGGAGCGTCCTATGAAGTTCTTACACCTACAAACCATTGCTTCATCTAGTGGGCTCATATCTAAAATAACTCCGACATTCAGCAAGTGGTTCCTTGCCTCGCCGCCCCCCATTTTTTTTTTTTTTTGCTACGGGCCTGTCCGCCATCATCATGATCAGCCTGACTACGTCCACTGCAGGACGCAGGCCTCTCCCATATTCCGCCAGTCAACTCGGTCCTGTGCCTGCTGCTGCCACTTTATACTCGCAAACTTCCTTATCTTATCTGCGCACATAACTTTCCGTCTCCCCTTCACCATTCTCTTGGAATCCAGTCAATTACCCTTAATGACCAGCGGTTATCCTGCGTACACACTAAGGGCCCGGCTCATGTCCGTTTCTTCTTTTTGATTTCAACTATGATATCCTTAGGCGCGGTTTGTTCCCTGACCCACTCTGCTCTCTTCTTATTCTTAAAACTAGATTCACACGCGAGGGCAAAAGCCCGCTGCTCCGCGGACCAATGAGTCACGTGGTTAGTTCAATCCGGCGCAGCAGCGGACACGTCGCATGCACACAGCAGAAGCTACGCTCGCGGAATCCTCGTGCATACTCTCGACTCCTATGCTTATGCAGCGTGCTTGTTCCGCCTTTATTTTCTACGTGGAGCTATTTGAGACGGGACGCAGCTTACGCCAGTAAGATATTCGTATTTCTTTTAATTTATCTGTTGTGACTTCGCGTTTTTGAACGCGTGAGAAAGTGCCGCCTTTTTACGTTCACCTCAAAAGCTAAGCGGCGTCTGCGTCTACATGAAACGCTGATGGTACGCCTCCGTCACTTTCCACATCGTTACTAGGCGCGCGCTCAAAACGGGCTACTTCGCGTAGGCTGCCTGCTTCCTAGTACAGAGTACTAAAGGAGGCAGTGTGCTCACTGAAGGGCAGAGAGTGGCGCACTTCATGTCGTCACCGGTAGGCGGCGCAGCTTGCAGCGTCACCTGCCGATTTGGTTCGGACTGTCACGGTGGATGGACGTGTTTTTTGAGCGCTCCCGATCGACTGCGCAGATAAGTTGTTTTGCATGTTTTGAGCTTGTCTTTATAATTATAGGGCAGCAGTTAAAATCCCTGTAGCACTTATTTTATTGTACGGCTTTTTCGGGGGTAAGTCACCAGGTATTTATTAGTTTGTGTGTGTGTTTGATTTTTGTTTTTTCTTGTTTTTCTTTTTCTTTTGCCACCCCGTGGGGGAGGTGGACGTACATTGAACACGCAATTTTTCGTAGTAGAGCTTAGACTTTCTTTTTTTCTTAGGGCAGGGCTCGAGTTTCGTAATTATCGAGTGAGACAAGTCATAGAACAATTGGTGTCGGAAAGACATGGTTAAAAAGACTGTGAAGTGTTCAGGATGTGGGGTTGGTTTGAAAGTGGACCCGAGTGTAGAAGCGGAAAGAGAAGAGGCTGACGCGAAGTGTAGGCAATGTGAGGTCGAGGAAAAAATGGAGAAAATGATGGTTACCCAGAGTGACATGCTGATGAGAATAACCGAGCTCGAGACTGCGTTGGCGACAGAGCAAGAGAAAACGACGGCTATGGGAGAAAAGCTGAAGTCCGCCGAGGAAGCACTAGCCAAGGTAAACAGAGGAGCGGCCTAGGGAGAGAACAGTAGGGAAACGGCAACCAGAACAGTGGAGAAGAAAGAGCAAGCAAGTTTGGAAAAAACAGGTTCAGCCGGTTCATTTGTCGCAAGGCCTAGCTTCAGCGAAGTAGTGGTAAGGCTGGGAGGGGACAAAGCAGCCGGCGTCACAGGCACAGGTAACCCCCAGGTGCAGGACGCTCCAGCTGAAAAGTCACAGCATGTGATAATCGCCGGGGACTCGAATTTAAATCGATGCACAGAAGGCATGAAAGAGAGGGTAAGAGGTGACAAGAGGGTTGCAGTAGGGGCGTTCTCAGGACGCAAGCTGGAAGCAGTCATGAGGCAAGCGAGCGCAAAACTCAAAACTACAGCTGATAGACGAAACCTCGTGATAATTTCAGGTGGTTTAAAATATGTCTTAAATGAAGATACAGCAGGAGTAGCAACCACACTGGCGAAAGGCGTCGATGACATGCGCGCCACTTCTCCTAAGGTACAGGTAGTGATATGCACAATACCGGAGGTACCGGTGCGTGATAGCAACCTGCAAAGGGCGGTTGTCAACGCAAACCAAGAGATATGGCGGATGAGTCGAGAGAAAAGCTTTGAGGTGGTGGAAATAAACAGAGAGGTGCATTGGTGGGGGGGTTTTCAACGAGACAGAATTCACTTCGATGGGCGGCTAGGTCATGAGGTGGGTTGGTGACTTGAAGGACGCGCAGTAGCTTTTTTGGGGGGCAAGCGGGCCCTTCGGGGTGCAGGATAGCTAGTAACGAGGAAATAAACCTGGGAGATTCTTTGACAGGTGGTATGGACAGATACGATTCCAAAGTGGCATCAGTATCTAAGGTAGGTAGAGTCGGGGGCAGAAATAGACGTAGCCATGAGTGCCGAGCCAATTCAGACATAGGGTATATTAACATGCAGGGTGGCAGGAACAGGCTGAAGTGAGAAGAGATGGAACAGCTAAGGGAGGAGAGGCGGATGGTATACGGTTTCGTAGAAACACATCTTAGGGACATGGAACAAACTCTTAACAATCCGGACTATGCGTGGGAATATTGTAATAGAACAGAAGGCAGCAGAAAAGGGGGGGGGGTATTGGGGCATTTATTCACAAAAGTACAGACTGGCAAAGGGTCAAGCAGGAGTGCAATTAACATTTATGGCTAAAAGGGAAAGTGGCTGGGCAGATGACACTCTTTGGTTTCGTGTACTTGTGGACGAGAGCAAAGGCCAGAGAGGAAAACCAGGCAATGGTAGAGTGTATAACAAAGGACATTCAGGAGTTAGGAGGAAAGTGCGAGATAATTATGCTAGGAGATATGAATGCACACATAGAAGATATAGATGGGTATACCGACCCGACAAGCAAAATGATCATGGATATGTGTGAAAGGCTGGATTTGATCATTTACAACAGTACCGAGAAGTGTGAAGGGCAAATAACATGGGAGGTAGGAAGGCTGCAGTCGACGATAGATTACGCACTGATGTCACATAGGATGTATGATAAGCTCAGGGGAATGCACATAGATGAAGGTGGCTCCAGAAGTCTGGGTAGTGATCACAATTGATCAAGCTAAGTTTTGGAAGAGCAGTGAAAGTGTGAAGGAGACAAGATGAGCAACTACAGGAAAATTTTTTCAGAAAGGCAAATTGAAATAGCCACTAAACAAATTGAGAAAGTAATCACTGAGGATAATAAAACAGTGTGGACATACACGAATCTAATTAGACTGCTTGAGCTAGAGCTTGCTAAGGCACGTGACAAGTCACCCCGGAAAGGAAGACACAAACCCAAAAGTTGGTGGGATGAGGAAGTTAAGAGAGCCATAGCAAAACGTCAGGAAGCCTCTAGGGAACACAGACAAGCTAAGCAGCGGGGTGAGCCGACAGATGACGTTGAAAGAAAATGGGAAATCTTTCTAAGCTGTAGAAGGGATGCATCCCTTCTGATCAATGAAAAGATTAGAAGAAAGGGAGCCCAGTGGCTGGCAGAAGTACGTAAAAAAGATAAAAAGGCAGCTGCGAAATTTTGGAACTATTTAAACTCCCTAAAAATGAGACGAGCCTAGAGCAGAGGTTTATAACTACAACTCAAGGTGCTAGGCTAGAAGGGGACGAAGCTATTGAATATATAAGAACAAGGGTGACAGAAAAATTTCAACACAGAAGTGCTTTATGCACCACAATAGGCAAGGATGAATCAAGTGGCGCAATGGCTCCATTTTCACAACAAGAGTGAGAAAGGGCTGAGAAAAGGGTTCCTAGTAGTACATCAACAGGCCCAGATGGCATTCCAATTATGCTGATAAAGCCATTAGGTCCGAAGTCTAAGCAGGTTTTAAGAGAGGCAGTGAGCAAAATAATAATCGATGGAGAAGTTCCCGTATGGATGGAAACTTAGCAGAATGAGCATGATCTATAAAGGAATGGGGGACAAAGCTGATACAAACAACTACTGTCCTATAACAGTGACATGAGTGGTCTACAGGCTGGCGATGCAGATTATAAAGGAAAGACATGCAGGCATGGATAGAGGATGAAGGGGTGCTGGGGGAACTGCAGAATGGGCTTCGGAAACACAGGAGTTTGGAAGACAATCTGTTCTCACTTACGCAGTGCATCTAAATAGGAGAAAAGGAACACAGGCCCCTGTGGCTAGCATTTTTGGATATCGAGGGAGCGTACGATAGCGTGGTCAAAGAGGAATTGTGAGGAATACTGGACACACTAGGCGTGGAAGATGTGGTCACTAATCTTTTAAGGGATATCTATAAAGGTAACAAGGCAGTTATAAAGTGGGAAAAACAGGTATCCAAGCCTGCAGAGGTAAAACGGGGGCTTAGGCAGGGGTGTCCTCTGTCACCCTTGTTATTCATGATGAACCTACAACGATTAGAGACCAAATTACAGGGACGTGGACTGGGCTTTAACCTCTCTTTCGTCAAACAAGGAAAACTCATTGAGCAGGTACTACCAGCATTGACGTACGTGGATGATACAGTGCTAATGGCCGACAAGGAAGATTTGCAGAGATTGAGGGACATTTGTGGTAATGAGCGAGGTAGGTTAGATTTCAGTATCAGTGAGGAAAAATCATCGGTCATGATTTTTAATGATAACGAAGGTAGTGAGCTTAGAATACAGGAGGTCACGCTAGAGATAACAAATAAATACAAATATCTGGGTGTATGGATAAGCAATGGGACCGAGTACCTGAGGGAACACGAAATATACGTGACGACCAAAGGTAACAGGAATGCAGCAGTGATGAAAAACAGGGCACTGTGGAATTACAATAGGTATGATGTTGTGAGAGGTTTATGGAAAGGGGTCATGGTTCCTGGTGTGACGTTCGGTAATGCGGTCTTGTGCATGAGATCAGAAGTTCAAGCAAGATTAGAAATTAAGCATTGTGGTATAGGTAGGCTTGCCTTAGGAGCTCACGGGAATACACCAAATCAGGAAGTACAAGGTGATGTGGGAAGGACATCATTTTAGGGCCGGGAAGCTAGCAGCAAGATAAAATTTGAGAAGCGATTGAGAGAAATGGGGGAGGAGCGTTGGGCTAGGAAGGCATTCAGCTACTTGTACATGGAGAATGTCGATACAAAATGGCGGAAGCGAACCAGAAAATTGACTGGTGTGATGGTTAATTCCCCGCATCGGAGACGTGATGCTCCATGCGGGGAATGGCCAGCCCGTCCAGCGAACAGCTTGCGTCGAGGCGCAATGCTCAGCGCAACCATGACCATTAGCCAGGCCACGTACGTTGCTGTGCCGAACGTCTGCCCACGGAGACGCCTCGCCGAGATCCGCGATGCCCTCGGCAAGGAAGAGAACAGCAAGCAGGCCAGGCTGCGCCCCGAGATGCAGTACTCGTGCCGGCAATGCCGCCCCAGCTGGTGTTTGGACGGCAGCAGCGTGGACGGCCGCGTTCCCTGGCCGGAACCTGGATCGCCTGCGTCCGACGCTTCGGCCTGCTGTCTCCCGTTTGCCGCTGCTCCGGCTCGTCCCCAGCCACAAAGCTTCCCGCCACGTAATGATCACACGTGGTCCAATCGTGGCATGCCACTTCTATGGGCTACCGCTAGTCATCAGCTGATTGGCGCACAGTTGCCTCGTAATCGCACGTGCCTTGTCCCGCACCTTCGTCGTTGTCGTTTTTCTCGAATCCTCACAACTGGTAAATACTTGGAAAACAGCAGGGCGCCAAACCAAAAAGAATTATCGGTTAAGAAGAAGGTGAAGGAAGCTGAGACCGATATGTGGAGAATTGGTATGATTAAGAAGTTCGCACTAAAAACCTATCGAACGTTTAAGCAGGAAATAGTCAAGGAAAGGATCTATGATTAGACTCGGGGTAGTTCTCTACTGTTTGAGGCCAGGACGGGAGTACTGTGAACCAAGACATATCGCGCCAAATACGAAGGGGTAGACACGGTACGCAGTGCGTTTGGAGAGGAAGAAGAAACTGCCGAACACTTGATAATGTTCTGTAAAGGGCTTCGCCCTGTAGTTTAGGTTGATGGTGCAGAGTTTTTGAAAGCACTGGGGTTTAGGGACAGTGAGGGCAAAATAGACATTAAGCGGGTAGAATTAACGAGAAGGAAGCTATCTGATTGGTGGCTAAAGTCAAGGAACGAGTGAAAATTGAACCCTTCGCTGCAAAGTACGAATCTTCAACCTCACTATTTAAGGAGAAAAAATGAATCTAATTTTTGGTTCATTAAGTATTACGGCTTGGTGGTGCTAGCCACTGCCCGATCTAAAGGGTACAACCATATTCATCCAGCCATCCATCCATCCTGAAGCTTTCCGGCGGGTTGAAAGGCGAGGCTATTGCACGTGGCTGCTTTTCGTGCAAGTTATGCCGCTTGTGTAACTGTTTGTGGTGAAATAAATTCCTGCCATCATGACTTGTTTACGAAGGACGGGTGATGTTTTAAGCGGCTACTGAATGTATTAATGCTCCACCACACAGCCGCTGCAGCAACATGGCGTGTAGTGAGAGCCATTCCAGTTTTTTTTTTAAAATCCAAATTCAAAAGCCTATCAGTATAGTCAAAGGCTCGAGGCAGAAATGTTATTACTGTGACCCCGATAAAAAATGGCAGCATATCCATGGAGTGAATGATGGAGAGTGGGGTGAAGCATCCGTCCGTCTGTGTGACCGTCCGTGCGTCCATTCGCCCGTCCGTGCGTGCGTCTGTTCGTGCGTCCGCACGTCCATCTGTGCGCCCGTCCCTGCGTTTGTCCATGCATGCACCCCTGCGTCCGTCCATGCGTCCATTCGTCGGTGTAACCTTCCGTCAGTCCGTCCATGCATCTGTCTGTGTGTCCGTTCGTCCATCTATTCAACACTCCAAGTACTACCATCTCGCATCTTTTCATCATAATTCCGCATATGAACCGCCATCCAGCGGAAATTCCAAGGACTAAACGAGAGGTGGCACACGCACACTTTCTTACGGCTTGCGCTTCGTGTCTACTTCTCTTCTTTAACCACCTCGAGTTGATGGTATATACTAGTTCACTGTATTCATGGCACTGCGGCCCAACGCTCGCTAAACCTTTCTAAAACCAAGGAGGTTATGCCCAGCGAGTATAACGTAGCAACCCTTTCTTGTCAGATAGTGTTCAATGTACATGCCAATGGCTGCTAAGGGGGAATGAGAGACAGGAGAATTCGGCTTTTAGTTAACGCGCACGCTGAGAATTTTTTATTGTTCAACAACGCACAGAAGAAATCTCTCACCGTCACCACCTTGGAGGTCAAAGTGTAAGACTGGTTACACACTACGACTACTACTACGAGTACGAGGGACGAACGGGTGCCGCTATGGCATATATGGTATGTTACATAGAGTTGCGAATTTCGTTTGGCCTTAAATATCAATGTTTTGTAGTATCGGGTTTAGCCAATACATAGATGGCAATGACACGTTCCTCTGGTGGCTGCGGGTGTTTGCATTTGTACGAAACGCCTCGTGGTGCATATAGAGACGCCACCCGCTTCACAAGCCTGTCGTTGTCCCTGTTCATCATCTTCTTCGTCACCGTCAGTGGCGACTAGTGGGTATACCCTGCATGTGCTGTGCCATGACGGCAGAAAGAGAATGCTGTGGTCTGGAACGCGCTTGTTCTTTATCATCATCATCATCAGCATCATCGTGAGCGGCGGCCACTTGGCAGCGCACAACGCCGATAACTGAACAACCCTCTAACGAGCTTTGTCCCTGAAACCATGGTCTACCCGAGGTAAGGACGTCGACATTGTAGTCCTGTGAAAATCAATGAAGAAGGGGCTTTCTCTTTTCGTTAAAGAAAGTATCGGACTCGCTCGCTGGATTCCGTGCCGACTGGTTGTTGCCCTCGCGATCTCCGACGACAGTGCAGCTCTGGCGGACTGGGTTAGTCCTAACGCCTTCTCCTGACGTCGGTCCCCGACGACGACGACAGCGTAGCTCTGGCCGACTGGATTAGCCCTATAGCCGTCGCCTGTTCGCCGACAAGAGCTCTCGCCAGTGGTGCCCCATCCTCGGACTCCTGCGACCTCGCATCGCTTCGCAACTTCCATTCAGACATTGCAGAACGTACCGATGGAATAATTGCAATACTTCTAGTTTCTTCGCCGGTATAGGCCGTTGGAATTATTCTTTGTTTGCAGTGCGAAGTGAGAAGCTCACAAACGATGCAATATGATAAGAAAATGTATCGCACCTCCTCATGGCGATCAATTTGCAGCTTGAAACTATTGCTAAGGTATGATTTGTGCAAGTTGTCCTTGTTGTGTTTTGCTTCAATGCGAAGCGTAAGTGCATCGTTAATCCTCAATGAACTATATTTGAGAAATTGAACAGCAGTTTAACACAATGGGGAATATACTATTATGGGCAGAAACAGCGCACAAACTCACGGGACGAAGAGAAAGAGACACAAACAAGCGCTGACTCTCAACTCAACGAGCGCTGTCTCTCAGAGTTGAGAGTCGGTGCTTGTTTGTGTCTGTTCTCTTTGTCCCGTGAGTTTGTGCGCTGTTTCTGCCCATAATGTGTCACCAACTAGCATAAACTTCAGTCTTGCTTGAGGAAGATACTGGAAGAAAAGATGCTCCGCAGTGACACTCAAGCATCATACGTAAGAAACCACGAATTATCACGGCAAAGTACCTTGTGTGCATTAAAATTCTATCCCATCGTCTTTGAACATGGTCAGAATGTGTTTACCTCTATAATTTTCACCTACGTGACTTATCCATAAAAATATTATAGAAATTCTAGGTTGAACACTTTTTGCCACCTGGTGTCAACGGCCCGGTCAAACCATGATGATAGTAAAGGCCATAACGCCTTATGAGCAGTTCATCGTTGAATAACCATCTAAATCTAATGTTCCAGCTCATATTCCTCACGATAACCCGTTTTCACTGCATATGTCGACACGCAACAACTCGCATGTCACTCATCAGCTACGTTCCATTTATAACCGCTCGGTGATACCTACACTGACTGCTTTATTCATTACACATTTAATGCGTAGATATGCATGCAGGTGCGTTAAGACCTATCCATTCAACAAGCGGCGGACCACTGTTTTTTGTTTTGTGCTCGCACGGGGCCAACGTGCAGCAGGCGGCGGAAGAGCCGGTTCTCTTGGCGCACGACTTTCCCCATAGTGCTCCGCCCTCCCGCAGGGCACTGTGGGATTGCCTAAAAAAGGAATATTGGATGTGGGCTCCTCCCTTTCGGACTGCCTCGGACTCATGTTGCAGTTATGGCGCGTAAAGTATCTCCGATTGTCTTAACAAATGATCACAAATTACGAAGTTGGCAAATGGCCACTTCCATCCACAAATATAGTCACTCGGATCAAGGGATCTGTGGATGAGGAAAGCAAACCATTGTTCGCCTCTTCGTGAGGATAAATTGTGAATTCGAAAGTGGTAGCGCATCCGGCGCCAATATTCGCAAGACCTCTAGGATACTAATCGGCAGTGTTCTTTGACAATGTTCTAAAAGCGTTTCAATTAAGCCACCAGCACCCCTCTCCCTCTTGACACATCTCCCGCACGATCGAACTGGAAGTTGAGTCGGCTAAGCGAAACACTGAACCTTCTCCGGTGTAGAGTTGACGCATCCATATGCGCGATGAGAATCCGCGACCCGCTAAGATGCCTCTCGGCACGCGTGACTCGACCTATACCATGGCGGAAGGAAACATCTGGTCTATAGGCTGCAGCTTGACCGGTTGGCTAGAGCACAGATGGATAGGTGGATGGATACTATCAGCGTCCCAATTTAACGCAACGGTAAGGTTCGCCCCGCCAAGCGAAAAAAAAAATTTTTTTTGTTAAAGCAGGAGGACACCGCTAGGGGGCCACGGAGTGCGGACGTGTTGCGCGTCGGCTCCGCAACTTTCCTATGTTTTTGGTGGATTGTCGAATTTATCGTGGAAAACGCTTCTCACCATCGATCGGCGGCAGTTTCAAGGACTTCCCTGACACCAAGTTTTGCCAGGTGGGACCACTTTTTGGCCACTTATTGGCGCCTTTTATTCCACCACGAAAGCAAGAACGCCAAGTCCAGCGTCTCTGCGCACGACGCCATAGGCCGGCCGCTGCGGCGGTGGGGCCTGCAAGCCTAACGTGTCGCCGGACCTCCTCGGAGCTCCCGATCCCCGACGGCAGCGTACAAGGCCTTTGCCAGAGCTAAATGGATGTCGTAGAGGTAGAAGGAGAGGACATTCGGCCGGAAGATTTCGGCGAGGGAGCAGGATGGTGCAGCGTAAAGAGAACGAAACAGGCCGACGGCGCGTCCGAGTTAGCGCAAGACCAGAGGACGGAGACGCATGCAACAGGCGGCTGCCGCGGAGACTACAGGGAGTGCCCCGGATACTGCCACAGCGGCGCAGAATAAAAAGAAGTGTGCTCGTTACTTGCAGCACCTCGCTAAGGCGAGCCGAATGCCAGAGCTACCGCCCGATGATTACAGGATCATTGTGCGCCCCCGCGGCGGATTCAACGGGGCTGAATACAAGATAGATCACATTTACTGCTGCCTTCGTAACGCGGCAGGTATCGGATAGAGAAGCGGCTAAAGAGGACAGCATCTGCCTCAACGTTAAACAGAATGTCGTGGTGCTCAGCACTCCGTCCGCGGACAGAGCCAAACGCTACGGAGCCATCAGCAAGCTTTGCATCGGGAACCGAGAGTTCGAGGCGAACGCCTATCAGGCCGCCCCGGAGAACACTTCCAAGGGCCTGATTAGGAACATTTCCAAAGACGAGAGCCCGGAGGACATCGTTAACAACCTAGTGACGCAGCGCAACCCCGGCGTGCTGCATGCCAAGCGAATGGGCACCACGGACAACATCATCGTATTGTTCGACGGTTTCCATGTTCCCAGACACGTATACTATGGACCTATGCTTGTGAGATGCTCCCTCTACAGAAAGCACATCGACGTGTGCTACGCGTGCGGGAGGCTGGGCCATCGCTCCGACGTGTGTCCCAACCCTGCCGACAAGATTTGCCGTGGCTGCGGAAGCAGTAACCCACCGTCAGACCATCGCTGCGAGCCACAGTGTCAACTGTGTGGCAAGGATCATCTCACGGGTGACCGCGTCTGCAAGGCGAGATACAAGACTCCTTACATAGTCAAGCTTCGTCGCCTAGAGCGAAAGCGGCGTGAAGAAGAGCAAGCGGCCGCAGCGTCCGACAGCATCTACAACAGCGGCATTAGCACCGAAGGCAACGGAGGTTACTACAATCATTATTCGGCGTTTGACAGTCATTCATCCAACGCCACCCGAAGAGGACGCTCGACAAGCCGAGACGCGAGAGGCGGCGGCGGTAAATCCCGGTCCCGCTCTCGCAGCCGGACACCAAGGCCGAGAAGCATGTCGAAGACGCGCGGTGGTGCCGTTCCGGGCGCCGCAGCTGTCAACCAAGGCACCCAACAAAGTCAGCAGCATCTGACGTGGCGGCAGCCGCAACAACAAGGACCCATGGGCACATGGCAGCAGGTGATATGGGCGGATGTAGCCGCCTTTCGCGCCGGCGGCGTTGTTTCGGCGGGACGTCCTGGCGGTCCCGCCGTCGGTGGCAGCGGTGGGATCGAGCTCAAGCTAGCGGTAGAGCGAGCGCTAGAACAACGCCTAGGACCATTACAATCGATAACTTTAGAGCTGAAACGCGAGAACGCCGCCCTTAGAGCGGAAAATTCCAAACTGAAAGGAGAGGCTCCACGAATGCAACAACCGTAGCAACAGTCGACGGCGCCATAGAGAAATAAAAAAGGTGAAGAGTGGACACTCCCGTAGACCCCAGCGGCCCAATCGACTCTAGCACACCTAGTGGTTGATGAGAGCAAGTGGCTTGCGCTTCCGGTTTCGGTTTCACTGGCGCAACTTTTGAATTACTTTGCATAACCGACGTTTGGCTATGTCGTAAGTTCATAATTTCAGACCACTATTCATCGCCCAAATGGATAGTTTTTGTAGGTCGTTTTGATTTAGCGATTCCCTGTTTTGTTTTGTTCAGTGGTTCGTGCGAATCGGTCGTGACGTAATTTTTATTTTGATTAAGTTATAAAAAAAAGAGATGCAGGTAATGATAATTCACTATCGTTTTATTCATCGCGCTTGTGTTTTTCTTTTGGAACAAGTGATCAATGTATATATCAGTCAAAGAAACAGAGCATCCGCAATGTTTTATTCAAAGGCAAGGTAGAGTATGAGAATATAAAAAGCACAATATGACAAAGGTAGACAACAAATGCATCTCGCCTTACAAATAAATTGTAACAAATATTGTAACAAATACATAGAGAACACAGACAACGCACACATCGCTAGAGTTGGCAGAAGCCGAGAAACTGGTGAAGTATGACACACCGGGCCAGTGGGTAACTAAGGATCTATGGCAAAAACATAGCGCACAATGCTGATGAAGAAGGAAGAAGTGACATATACACAGCAATGAAGTCGCGAATCACGCCTGGGCTTAACTGAAATAATGCATAGAAAAAAAGAGCGCACAGAAACCACACGACACAATATAACAGAAAGGCAAAGGTGCAGTGTGCTGGCTGTGCTTAAGAACAGCTAGTCCAAAATGAAAAAAAGCAGACTTGATGCCTGCTTGTCCTCAGAAAGGTAGGGCTTTGCAGCTTGCTCACTACGTGAAAGACAAACTTTATGCTACAACACTGGCAGGTCTTGTGGCTTTTGTTATGCGTCGCCTTCATCAAAAACTTAAGATCCCAAGTGATTTGCGTTTGGGTGTTGCTGTGACGCTTGCGAGCTAAAATAGATTGTAGTCATCACTTTATCCAGAATTGTGGACTTTAATTGGTGCTACGAGAGCGGTATTACAGGGCTAATAAATAGCAGAAGGAAACCACTTTGGCTCATTATTTTTCACAAAGGCTCTACATCGTACGTTATCACTCACAAGCTATATAAAAATAAAATGGCAGCGTCCGCAGCCCCATCAAACACTACAAGTTTGGGTATTCTTTTGAAAATTTTGATGGGCAAGATGAGGAGGTTGATGAGAAGCTAAAATACGAAAAGCGTGATAACATGAACCGTGCCCACTTCATACTGTGTTCCTTACCCGCTCGAAGACATTTCAACAAGCGGTTTTGTTATCGATATATTACTTGAGCTGGAGAGATAAAGCATACACAGTGACCAAGCGACCCACAGTAAAGTGTACAGTTCGCCCGTATTTGCTACAAAAAATACAGACAGGATGCCCAACATTCTTTTTAAGGTTATGCAAATCACTTCGAGCGAATACACAGTGTTTGTACTCCTCATAGCGGGTAACCAAAACAATGAATGCAACGAAGGAGTGGTTAGTCCAGTTGAACTGAATATAAGCATATAAGACCATAATGAAGTCTGCTGTAACGAAGTAATAACATAACAAAGCTATTGCAGGATTCGGCTCAACTCCAATACTTTAGTGTAAACCCGCCGCTAATTGCTAACCTTTGAACTTGTCAAGCTGCATGCCCGAGATTGAAGACTGGAACCTAACCCTGTCTAAGTTTCGGTTCACAAAACGCACATGCCAACATAAACGAACCCGGCAAAACATTTTCAGAAACTTAGCGCGACACCCAGCAGAGCAGAAATGAAAATCGCCAACACTTGACAGATGGTGATACAAAACATCGCACACTTTCAGGTGATGTGCAGTGGCCTCAATTATGGCAAGAAAGCGAGATTCAAGTTGTTGTACGTATGCAAAAGCTGCTTCTGATGGCACAGTGAGATTCCCAAAAAGTTTGCTGGGGACGTGGTATGCTTTGAGCATTGTGAAATACTGGTGGGTACCCTTAAGCGTCTCACTGTCGTCTTTCAGTAACTGTGGGCAACTGCAACCGTCACATGCATTCCGAAGGAAGTGTTTGATGAGAAAACCAGCTACATAATATGCAGCGGAGTCATCGATAATATGGGAGTGAATGTTTGTCGCAAGTTCAGAGAGATCGTCTAGAGCGGGAAAGTCGTCAGGCTGTGGCTGTGCACACTCCTCATTATCCACAAGAGACGCACTGGTGAGGGAGAATGGCGACAGCTGTTCCTGGAGGAGGTCACATTCATCATCCTCGACATTTCCGTATTCTGACAGCTTGAAGAGTTTTCTTATGCAGATGTGCTTCAGGCCACAAATAAATTGTGCTACATTGGGGTTGGTGTTGCAACCCTGTTTTTGCCTAATGTGGCCAAATATGTTCTCCAGAGGATCCTGTTGAAGCCTGCGTGTTAACAGGTATTCAAAATTGTAATTTTTGGAGAGGTCGTCCCATAGTTGACAAATTGCCTGAATTGTAATTTGCCAACCTACGATGGTTTGTGGTTGACGTCTGCCAACAAACTGCCATGATGCAATCCAGGGAAGCTGGCCTCGGAGGAAGTCAATCAGCTCTGAATCATTTTTCATGATTGCATGCCGCAGCTTTTGCGAAGTTCTTTTTTTACTCGAGCTGTTCAAGGCATCGAAAATCCTGTCCATACGATCACAAAATTGAGCTGTAGTGATGGCCGAGGCAGGCAGCACCTTCGCATACACCATTGCCGTGATAGCAATCGAAACTGATGCACTGAAGACCTGAGTTGCTCTGCTGACCTTCATATTAGAAAAAGGTTTCTGATGAACGTGCCGTTCAGTCAACTTTGGAGCCAATCGCAACCGCAACTCATGTGAGGATTGGTAAAGGCTTACAATGTGCGACCAGTTAACGATGTCATCCCCAATGTATAACTTGTGTGCTTGGACATTATTGCGCGTTGTTTTAATTAAATGCGGAACATCAAAAATGTAATATACCCGCTCACCATTAACTTCAAAAAAAGGCTTTGCTACAGTCACTTTTAGTTGGTTAGCGAGACTTACATTTGAACTGCCCTGGTCACAAATGACTGCTTTCACTGCAATATTAATGCTCCTAAGCTCCAAAATGAGTGACACCAGCAAGTTATGCATAACAGATGATGGTGTTGATGTGTGCCCTATAGTAAAAGCAACCGGTTGAACCCACTTTCTCGAAACACCAACAAGAAGAAAAACCAGTGCTCGATCAGCGATGGTTGAAGTGCGATGAGTGCCATCATCTGTAAAACCCTGGACAACGTCTCTTGAAGCATCATAGTACAAATTCTTTTTGAGTGCTATTTCGTCGAAAACTAAAGCGCACACTCGGTCCCGTTCATTCCAAGCTTGAGTATTTGTTGCAATGGAAGAAAGGATTCCTGGAATTATGCCTGGAGTCATCTTTACATTAGCTAGCCACCTCCTTAATGAACGCCGGGAGGGCAAAGAAAAATACGGAGCCAGAAATCGGTATGCTCGCGGACCTCGGAAGTTTAAGTGAAGAGCGAATTTCTTGAACCACACGGGAAACCGCTTGCCCTTGCATTTGGGCCTCAAGCGAACATGTGCAGAAAGAAGTTTAAAAACCTCCTCGGTGACGTGCGGTCGGATAACTTCAAGGGCCTTCGTAGTCGATGACGGTGCTTGGTGAGGCTGTCTCTGCAGTCTTTTGATAGTTTTCCGCTGTGCTGCTACTTTGGCTTGCAGATGTTTAATGGTTTGCTTGTACTTCATTGATGGAGACATTGTCGCTGGCACACAGGAACGCACTGCAATAAACAAAAAAATTGATGTAAAAGCGAAGAACAACTAATCCCATACGAGCACTTTCCTCGCTCTTTCAGACCCAAGGTCTGAAACTTTCTGTGGTACAAAGTTTTCGATTCCACTACCTAAAAACAAACCATTCACAATGTTGACAATGCACAAAAAAAATGAAAATCACTGAGAGCCCACCCTTACATTTTGTAAGTGCACACGTAGTGTCCTTTTGAGGATAGTTTCCTCAGAATGTCCTAAACATAAAATAGCACATTAAAAACTGCTGCAATAAAAGCATAGTCACCATTTTCTCTAAGGCACTCAGGCGTGGAGCTGTTGGCGGAGACGTCTTCTGGAGGGTCTTGTGAAGCTTGTTCAGTGCCTCGGACAATGCTGTCGGAACAATCTTGCGAGCGGCCTGCGGAAGTCTCTATATCAATCCACTCTGGTGTTGAAGTGAACATACAACTTACCGGCCACACAAGTTCCTTTTGTGACAGCTGAACGACTGGTTAAGGTTTTCTCCGGCAAGACGAAATCATCAGAAATTCTTTCACCAGCTACAAGGGAGCTGCCACCTGCAGAGGTTTGGTCAACAGTCAATTTGGGTAAAAAAAAAAAGAAATCGCGACACTGAACGCACCCTGTTCATCGGGGCACCTCAATGTGTGGGAGCCGCTTTCTGAAGCCTCTACCGCAGGTCCTGAAGAGATGAAATTACGACAATGTGTCAGTAAGAGGCTTATAATAACACAAACTGAAGCTCATCCGCACCTTGCAGTGCAGCTTCTGCAGCCATGTCACAGTCACTACTTGAAGCGACGCTCAGAGAACCTGCATATATGTGCAGTTGGTACAAGTTACAAAGCTTGTAGCATGGGGAAGCTTAAACAGCTCTTTCAAACGCATAAATTGGTCGAACGTGGAAGAAAAGAGACGGCACCAACTAGGAAACAAGTAATTTGTGATTTTTGGAATTATCAACAGTGGCAGCTTTCACTGATGAAAGGTATACGTACATGTGCACTCAGGCTTGAAGATAACGTGAAATAGCCCTTTAAAGTCTTTCAAAACAAGTTGCGCAGGTCCAGAGCATCAAAAAATGACAGAAATGTAAAGCTGCTGTTAGGAAGGTAATAGCCCACAATTCACAGAACTTAAGACTTTCCAAGTGTTACTTCTGTAGTGAGGTTTCTCTATCGGCTACAGAGATCTTCACGGTTAACTGTCGCCACTGATTCAATACAAGTGGCTGCTATTGCACATATTTGAGTTTCAGTCAATCACTTACATGGTGCAGCTGGTTGCACACTGGGAACAGCCATTCTTGTAAGCCTTGTGTGCCCAGGGTCCATGAAACTTTGAGCAGTAAAATGGTCGCTACAAACCCTGTACGTTGCGTACAATAGGCTGGCCGGCTTACTCAGGAGATCATCGCGTCCAGCATACTGCATCCATGCTTTCATCCTGCATTGGCAATGAACTATCAGCTGAAAGGGGAAGTGCTTGAATAGTGATTTTTTATTGTTACCCTCACTTAGCAAGTACGAACAGTAAGCCTACAGACATGCAAACCATACAAAAGCTTTAACACACCTGCCGTCCCGTGGTACGCGGAAGAAACTCGTCCCAGGCTTCTTGTGGGTTCTGCCATTGTTGAAGCACCACGATACACAGCAGTAGCTGCCGTAGCTTGGACCGCCGGACGGCATGGCGTCAGCGCGGTCTGAAAATGTTAGTAAGTGGATGCTTCGCTGTCAAATTACAAAAAAGATATGTGCACGTCATAAGTGTACCAGCAAACCCCTTTGAATGATTAGCTAATCGATGCACAATACAAAACCAGTGATACATCTCTGACCCATAAAACTCTGACTTACAAAGATATACGTCAAGACCACGAACAAAGATCTTCAGAAGTTTCCAGGCCGCTATCCCTTGTAATGCAATGGTATCGCGGCCTGGGAACATTAGAACACCTTCGTGCGTACGCAGTATCAGCAGTACATTGGGAAGAAAAATCGTAGTTGAAATTTGTGCGGTAAAATTATATTGGAAACGTCAAAAAAATTTGTGGGCAGCTTGCACTAGTGGCACAAGGCTAGCGAAGAAACGAAGATGATGGCCACTTGGCTAGTCCAGATTTGCCTCCGGCACACCAAGAATTATTCGTGTTCCGAGCCTTCGGGAAATGCGTCGTGAAGCATGCGAGGCCCAACAAACGCTTCTCAATATTTTGCACCGAGCCTACGACCTAGCTGCCCAGCTATGCTCAGCGCACAGACGCTCGCGTCCGTGGCAGACGCAGCACGCGTCGCCTCGGCTTGACGCCGTGCCGCCTTTTCTATACTGCATACGTTGCACAATGTTCCCGTCTAACCGCCGCATAGAGCCACAAACTTTCTTTTTAGCGAACCTCCCAGTCCTTACAAGCTTCAGAAAAAGGTTACAACTGCGTGAATGACACGCCACGTAAGAAACAAACTCGCACACACGAAGCGCAACGTGTGTGTGTGCATCTTTCTATGTTTGTTGCATGGTGTCTTTTTCGCGCAGGCGTAACCGTTTTCTGAAAAAATGACCCAACAAGACCAACAACATGTCATTCAACAAGCTTCGCTTGAAAACGTGCCTCACCTGTTATCTCACGCTTGAAAACGCCGACGCAGCCGACGTTGACGAAAGCGACGAAAGCGTCTCGCTGTCAGTCATGCATGGGCTTGTCGCTGGATAGATGGTGTTTATGACAGTACGGCTGAAGAAAAATAATCGCGTAAGGTGTGTTGAATAAATCGTTTTTATGTATAAAGAACATACCAAATTTGGGCGTGTAATTATTAATTTGTGAAAACAATTCTGTTGCATTGATTATAACTGTGTTTTTTTTTGCGCTTGCGCCCTCTGACGTGTGGTGGGAGCACTAGTTCGTTACGTAGTCGTGACGCACTTCCTGAGGCCAGGTTTCGCGGAGTGTCCGCTCTTGTCTTCTTCTTTCTCTATGACGGCGCCGCCACCACCGACGCCTCGGTCTTCGACTCCGTCGAGACCCGAGGCGGCGGGGATGGACACGGATGACGAGAGCAGTTCGGGAGAGGGGGCAGGCGGACGCGAAGACCGCCCGTGTATCGCGAAAAGGATAGCACTAGATCCTGCCAGGCACGAATCCACACAGCGATTTGGCCGTTATGATAAGCTACAGAAACAAATCGATACTATCGAGACCAGCCTCGATGAACGTTTTGCTAAACAGGTGGCACAGATGAATGACATGTTCAATAGTGCGATAGCTAAGCTCTCTGAACAAATGACACAAATGCTCACCGCGCACACGGCGCGCATAGAAAACATTGAAGTGCGACTCCCGCCATCTGCGGGCAGACCGATTAGAACGGTGAGTAAGCCCTACGCTAGACAGCAACAGAGTCAGCAGCAGCAGAACGCGCTGCCAGACGCCGAGCCGCAGATTCAGCCGCACCCCAGTCGCCTCGACGGCGATGGGCTAAATTAAACACAAGCATCACCATGGCTAGACACGCGCACACTCACACTAACACTCACAAACAACAGTACACGATCTGGCAGTGGAACTGCCGGGGATATAGGAGGAAGCGGGGGGAATCTCGAGCGATTTATTCGAAGCCGTGAGACGAAACCGGACTTTATACTTTTGCAGGAAACAAATTATCCGGCAAAACTAGCTGGTTACAAAGCCATAAATGCGGCCGCGGCGGACAACAGGCGGAAAGAAAAACGTGCTACACGGCGCTCGGCGCGTGGGGGGACGCCGGGGGCGGCCGCGGGTCGCCGAGGGCGGGGCGATCCGCTCTCGTCGTCGGCGCGACTGCGGTCGCTGCCGTCGCCCCCGCCGCGTCCGGCGCCGGTCGCCGCCGTGCTAGTTAGACGTAACATTACGGAGGCGCAGCGCGAACTTGAGTGCGTAAGGATACCGCATGTTTTTGTAGAATTAATTCCTAAGCGCGGCCGAGGCCTGTTTGTACTTAACGTCTACAGTAAACCCACGCTACAGCACCGATTTGGGGAGATGCTCCGGAAAGCAAGCACGGCCGCCAACGGCGCACCTCTGCTAGTTGCGGGTGATTTTAATGCGCCCCATGGGGCCTGGGGATACACGCGTGAAACGCCCAAGGGCAAACACCTTTGGGAAGACTCGCAAGACCAACGGCTTGAACTGATCGCGAACCCCGCCGATCCGACGCGCCGGGGTAACAGCGTGAGCGCAGACACGCTACCGGACCTCGCGTTCGTGTCGAATGTCACAGCGGCGTCTTGGCAAAACACGCAGGAGGACTTAGGGAGTGACCACTCTCTGATGGAGATTACGGTAGACACGGGCCCGAGCGTTCGTAGAACATACTCTGAAAGCACAGGCCGTAAACTCAAATTAGTGCAGTGGGACGCGTTCCGCAAAAAGAGAGCAGAAGGCGGGCGGGGCGACGAGCCGATCACGGATATAGACGAGTGGACCGCGACGCTCAATCGGGACGTAGACGCGGTAACGTGCCACATCCCGCCCGAAGCGAAGCTCGAAGTAATCGACAGCAGGCTCCTACACATGTGGGAAGCAAAGCAAGCTCTACTCAAGAGGTGGAAACGCCAAAGACATAACCGGGCGTTGAGGAAACGCATAGCACGGTTTGACAGAGAAATTGAGGAACATGCGTTCCAAGTCTGTAGGTCACAATGGGAAGACCTGTGCAACGGCCTCGAGCGACAGATGCGCGGGGAGAGTGCTTGGCGCCTTTTCCGGCACCTATTGGATCCGGAAGATACTCGTGCCGCTCAAGGCCATAAAACTCGGAGACTTGTGAACGATCATAAAGGCGATGACCTGCTCGGTGCAATACGTGACCGTTACTTTAAGTCGGCAGAGAGCGTCCAACACCCAGATTATGACGGCGTTGCTAATGAGCAACTAGACGCCGAATTTAGCGAAGCGGAAATTCGGGCAGTCCTTTTTGAACTAAACACCCGATCGGCGCCCGGCCTGGACTGGGTTTCGAACAAGGCTCTCCGCAACTTAGATGACGAGTCAATCTCCCGATTTGTGACTTATATCAACGAGTGCTGGCAACGCGGTTCCCTTCCTGAAGCGTGGAAAAGAGCTCGAGTTATCATGATTCCTAAACCGGGCAAGCAGGTTGCGCTTGATAATCTAAGGCCAATTTCGCTCACGTCTTGTGTAGGAAAAGTTCTGGAGCACGCAGTCCTCAAACGCGTGACTGACTTTCTCGAAGTCCGCGATGTATTTCCGCACACCATGCTAGGATTCCGCCGCAATCTCTCCGCACAGGACGCGTTGCTTCAGCTGAAGCACCACATTGTTGATGACATTACCAGCTCAACCAAGGCGATCCTTGGCCTAGATATTAAAAAGGCCTTTGACAGCGTTAAACATGAAGCAATTTTAAACAGAGTTCAAACATTAGGACTAGGACAAAAAACATATAATTACATACGTGACTTCCTTGCCGGCAGACGCGTACGCGTCGTCGTTGGAGATGTGGAACTGCAAGAATTTGAGATGGGCTCGAGGGGCACGCCACAAGGCTCCGTAATTTCGCCATACTCTTTAATTTAGTTCTATTGGGGCTACCCGAGAATTATTAGGCATACAAGGATTGTATCACAGTATCTCCGCGGATGACATCACCCTCTGGGTTCCCGGCGGAGGTTGTGATGGTCACGTCGAGCGTACGCTCCAGGCAGGTGTAGACGAAGTTCAGGAGTACTTGCGAGGAACGGGCCTCGAATGCTCGGCAACCAAGTCGGAACTTCTAATCTACAAACCTACAAGTAGAGGTCGCAAAACCCCGCGCGACGAGGAAAGGGAGTGCTACAAAATAAGAGTTCTATTGGCAGATGGCACTCCCATTCCACACGTAGACAAAATTAGAATTCTGGGGTTACACCTGCAGGCAAACGGCCATAATGGTGAGACGGTGCGAAGACTACGTCGTTCGGTAGACGACACGATCCGACTCCTACGTCGTATCACGAACAGACGTACTGGTATGCGCGAACACTGCGCGATCCGTCCAGTGCAGGCGTACGCAATAAGCCGTATAACATACGTTGCCCCCTACCTCAAATTGCTAGGCTCAGAAAAAAAACAGATCGAATGTATAATACGAAAGGCTTTCAAGAGAGCAATTGGAGTTCCACTGAATGCGAGCACTGAAAAGTTACTAGAACTTGGACTGCACAACTCACTCGACGAGTTAATTGAGGCCCATGTCGTTTCGCAAAACGAACGCTTGTCGGGGTCTAAGACGGGTTGACACATCCTCGAGTCACTTGGCATCCAGTACCACACTCAGCAGGGAGAAAAAGCGGATGTTCCTGCCTCGGTTCGCGACCGCCTAATTGTTCCGCCGCTTCCTAAGAATATGCACCCGACGCACCACGTCGGGCGCCGTAACCAGCGAGCTAGTGACCTTCAAAAGAAGTACGGCACTAGCGACGAAGTTGTGTACGTAGATGCCGCGAGATATGGGGACGGGAGACACGCACACGCCGCTGCGGTCGTTGACCGTGCGGGCAAATGCCTCGCGAGCGCCACGGTGACCACGGGACATACGGAGGCGGCCGAAGAAGCTGCGATAGCCCTAGCAATCGCCACGGTGCCGAACGCTACGATCGTAATCAGCGACTCGCAAGCAGCAATCCGCGGCTTCGCGTGCGGCCGCGTCTCGCGGGAAGCGGCCCGCATCCTTAAGATGTGCGGTGATGGTGACTCAGCGTCGCGATCGCCACAACAAAATTTAACAGTCTTCCTCCTTTGGACCCCGGCACACACCGATGTCCCGCTTCCGGGCAACGAGGCGGCCCACGCCGCGGCTCGAGGTCTCACTCGCCGAGCCGCGGCACATTCCGTGGCCGCCGCCTCCGCTCCCGAGAACGGGGCTTCTGATCTGCCAGATCGAGACACTTTGACAGACACGCAGCGACAACACAGACCACAATGGTCGTGGGGTGATCGTCTCATCACGTTCCGAGATATTACGCAACACTACAGACTGGAAAGGCGAAAGTTCCTGCCACCGCATGACAAATTAAACAGACACGATGCCGTAAGCTATCGCTTACTACAAACCCACTCTTACCCCAGCCCGGTCGTCTTACGCCACTGCTACCCGCACTTACACATTACCGATCTATGTAAAGCAGGCGGGCACAGAGCAACGCTGCGCCACATGCTCTGGGAATGCGCCGATAACAATGGTCGAGAAACGGCCGCCGTTCGCGTTGCGCCTATGGCGGCTGCCAATACCAGGCAACAGGAAGCCTCGAGCTCACTCGTTCCCGCCGCCGACCCGTCTGCGGGAGCCGCGGGGGACCTTCTCCGTCGGCGACGCCGCCGCTGGGAGGCGGCGCTCAGAAGCTCGGAGCTCAACGACCAGCTCTGGGCTGTCCGGCAGGCCGAAGATGCCGCCCGAGTTCAGGGACTCAGCGCCGCCATTTGAGGCCACCAAGACAAAGCTGCCGGCCAAGTTCTAATAAAGTTTCCTCTCTCTCTGTTAAAGCACGCCTAATGCTTTGAGGCTTCAACGATGTTTTTATATATAGAGAAAGAAATAAAACAAGCACCACCAACTCTCTTCGCCTAACAGACTGACTTCATTTGTCATTTATCGCACTATTTTCTCCCGTATCTCTGCATTTTAGCCACGCATCGTCTACCTCACTATAGTAGAGTTACGTACAACCGGTAGATATCTCTGTCTTCAGTTGAAACGAGATTCAACGTTTCCGCCTCTTCCCCAAATTATACATGCGTCTGTTCCTTCTTGATGATTGCCTCTTTGTGGTGGTATGCTCTCTTCGGCGTGATCAACCCTCACGCCCCCTCCCTCCCCCCATCTATCCCAGCTACTAACGCTCTTGAACAAAACCAATTATGTCTCGCATTTACAAACGTTTTCCGTGTCACTACTTATTTGGGATTACGTCTGTGGTGTTTTTGTTTTTCTTTACACTTTTCCTTCCATTTATTTTACTCAAGCTTCGTTTCCAACGTGTTTGCCTTTCCTGAAGGAGCAGGTGGATGTCCCGTTTTATGAAGTGGCAGTTGCCAGCCCCTTCCGTCCCCATTACCTTTGCGTCTGCGTGTTTCGAATGCGAAGCACTTCTTTGCGTACTGTAGGTGCTTTGAGCTCTATCTATCTATGCTATCTATCTATCTATCTATCTATCTATCTATCTATCTATACTATCTATCTATCTATCCTATCCTATCTAGCTATCTACTATCTATCTATCTATATCTTATCTATCTATCTATCTATCTATCTATCTATCTATCTATCTATCTATCTATCTATCTATCTATCCCATCTATCTATCTATCTAGCTATCTATCTATTATCTATCTATTCTATCTATCTATCTATCTATCTATCTATCTATCTATCTATCTATCTAGCCGCCTACGACTTTTAGCTCTCTTGGCTGTTTGGATAATGGTATCGATACCAAATTTGGTATGGTATACCATGACTATATGGAGAACATATTTGACTAGTCATAACATCAAATCATGACATGTATGTAATGAATGTCATGATTGACATTTCATGGTCTCGCAGCTCTTGCAGTAGTTTCGTCCACATGACATGTTGCAAAACTACTATGGTAGGGCATGATTGCAAGCGGCGAACACAAGCGAATGACCCTAACATGAAAATTATGACATGTGTGTCATGTAACAACATTACAACTTGCTACGCTCATGATGCGCTCGCAGGCTGTTTCGCTAGCTTCACAAGTACCAAACTACGTATACGCGACGCGAAAGGACGACATAGGTAAATGACACATCCAAACATGGTAATCGCGACATGCGTGTCGTGCAACAACATGACTACATGCCGCACTGATGGTGCGCTCGTGGCCGTTTCGCTAACTCCACGTACGCCAAATTTGGTATTACGTGACGCCAATGATTGACGAAGGTATGTGACTGGTGTAACCATGATAATGATGAGATGCGTGTAATGTGAGAACATTACTACATGCTAGAGAAAGGCGCCAACGGATTTCGACGTGACGGGGTGCGCGTGCTCACCGGCGTTCATTTCGTCGCGTCACGTAGGCGTTGCCTCGCCTGGCGCCGGTCCTGCCATATGCTCGCAGGGGTGCTCCGCGCTGCGTTGCTTTGACATATGCACGTTTCAGCGCGTCCGGCATCCCTCTGTCACGAAAAGAGGGAGACCCAATGCAGTCTGGAAAACGCATTGGTGGGGAATGTCGCATTTCGTCGGGTCGCGCCGACGGACGCTGGTCGCACCTGGCGTCAGACTATAGAGTGCTTACATTTTGCTAACGTAGCGTCGCTGTGCCCAGCGTTTGCGCGTGTCAACGCTACATTGGAGTATATTGGTTCCGTGATGATGCGCTCGCGGCTGCTTTGCCAACTAAACATATACCAAGTTTGGTGTTACGTGACGTCAATAGATGACGAAATATATCACTGGTGCAAACGTGACATTCTCGACAAGCGTGTCATGTAAGATCATTACAACATACCACGCTCATAGCGTGCTCGTGGTCGTTTTGCTAGCTCCGCGTATACTAAATTTGGTATCACGTTACGTGAATAGACGACGAAGGTAAACGAGAAATCCAAACATGATAGTCATAGATGGCATGTACGACATCATTCACCTCCACCTCGCAACCTTAATTGTGCTGACTTAAAACTGGCATATCCACATTTCTCAATCGTTCTTCCCATATCATGGATTGCCGCTGTACGTACGATCTGCCTTTTTTTTTTCGCGTTTCACTGCAGTCATGGTATGGACACAGACGGTGGACGCGTAGCGCGTTCAGCCGCGTTCGTTTCTTGCTCCACATTTTCTGTCCAGAACTTTCGCCCGCTGTTGAATGTTTCAACAAAACACCTGCGTCCTATATCTTAGGCTATCTCATGTGCAAGAAGAGCTCAATATGCGTGGAAGACTGGTCTAGCAGGCACTGACCTCCACTGTTAGATCGCTCTATTGTGACAAAGCAACACACCCACCCACCCACTTACAGACACACACACGCACACAAACACACACACAAATACACACGCACGCACGCACGCAAAATTTACGTGGCCGCTGGAGCACACGCCCCGTGAACGGGCAAACTGACTGACTGAATAACTTTATTTCGACCAGGTGACGACATCATCAGGTATCTCGTCTGCGGACTGTGTCCACGACGTGACCAGGAGTTTAATCTGGACAGCCAGGTCATATGGACGACCCGAAGTCTTCTGGGTACTTGTGAGGAGTGTGTCCTAGTCCTTTTTAGTGATTGGAGACTCGCCGTCCACACTCAACTCAGGGTATTAACCCAACATATATGTTCTAAGTTTCATCGCGAGATGCCACTTCGGGGGCATCTCGGATTCAGCCCGCTCGTGAATGTTGCATAAACTGTCGTTGAGGGATATGCTTCTGTCTGTAGGAGACGGAAGGATAGTGCAGGTGCTCGTTTTAGTGGAAGTTGGGATAACGGAAACTTTCGCCGCTCGAAAGCATAGTGCTGATGGATTTCATTATGTCTGTCTGCACGTGCAGAAAAAAGAAAAAAGAAGGTAAGCGTTCAAGCCTCAAACTGAAGAGCCTCAGTTTATTGTTTATTATGCGTCCATATTTTACAAAAGCCCCAGTGCGCGCAGCATTCAATGGCATTGTCCATATCACGTGCTCCAGACATCTCAGCCGTCCTGGAACGCGGGCGTTTCCTGGCCGAATTGTACGGTACGTGGATTCATTACGACGTACGACGTGCGTTTCAAGAAGCGCTGGTCGCGTTCGATGCAATGCCACAGTCGCGCGCTATCAGTGGCGTTATTTTTCGCTTGTGGGGCTTCGCGTCCTCTATTGTAGCTTGTTATTTTTTTTATTTCTTCGCGTCCTCCATTGAAGCTAGTTATTTTTTTTATTTTATATGACTTTATCTGGACGCCAGGCGATTTCTTCACACTGCGCAGTATTGGCGCCAGCTCCTTCGGCAAGTGCCGCCGACAGTGGGTGGAGTCACGCATGCTCTCGCCGTTCTCCCACTCGTCATTGCGCATTGTGTCTGATAGCTCAGCAGGCTCTCCTGGTCGTTGCGGGTGAAAAGCAGTTGGTAAGATTGAAGATAGCAACGAATACCAGTGTTCTGTCCATCAGTCGTCGTGCCCTAGCGTGAGCTTGCCACTATGCCGGGTGCTCCCCAGAAGAGACGGAGGATGGCCGCGTCTGGTTTTGAGCAATGTTCATCGTCCGGCGGCGGCGTTAACTACCTGGTTCCATGCACGAGTGCCGAGGGTCGCCCCTGTGACATCTTCAAGAACCTCCGCTTCTGGAACGCGTTCTTCTGGCCAGTGGGTCTCAAGCTTCTAGAAGTTCATCCGGGTCAGCTGAGTATAGAAACAAGCCGCGAGGTTATGTTCACCTTGGACGAGCAGAAACATAAGCGCAAGGCCGCTACACTTTTGCAGCACCTGCTCAGACACCATCGCTGTTTGGTTACCGTACACCTCAGCGATTGCTTATTAATGGCCCATCACCGACTCATATGCAACGCGTTGGTCAAAAGCCCATCCCTCCGAAAGCTCAGACTGGGGCTCTTAAGTGCGAACCCGCGGGTGTTGCGTAGCTTCGCGGTAGCACTGCAATGTCTGAAGAACTTGGAAGAACTCGAGTGCCTCATATATAAAGAGGAGATTTTTTGCGAGGGCCTCTCAGAGTTCCTGGTGAACGCTCGATCACTGAAAACGTTCACACTCAGGAGGCATTTACTTGACGCCCCAGGGGATAGGATTATATTCCGAGGACTCATGCGGAACGCGAGCACCACAACGCTTTCCCTGCACATGAGGAGGAACTCGTATGGAAAAGAGTTCGCTGAATACGTACGTGAAAACCAAACTCTTCGAACCTTGACTCTGACTGCCGACAACTACGAAACGTTTGACGAAGTTGAACTACGCTTCATCATCTGCTCGCTATTTCGCAACACCACTCTCTCCGAGGTGAAGCTTGACGGCTTCAGAATGAGTGATAAGAACAGCCGCCTCGTGGCTCTGCTGCTCAGTATAAACCAGTCGCTAAAGGACTTCCACATGGTAAGGTGCAGCTTATACACTGATGCATACCCGCCCAGATCGGTCATAGTCTACCCTTGGCTAGCGGCCTTCCGCAACAACAAGACGCTGGAGAAGCTTAGCATGGAGCTATCTTGCTTCAGCCTAGAGCAGTGCAGGTCTCTCTTCGAGGCACTAAAATTTAATGCGTCCCTGAAGAATATCACCGTGGAGCGTATCCAACCCTTGTCCGCAGCCGAGATAAGTCGGGCCATGCGAGATACTGGCGTGCGAGAACGCTTTTTCTTCAGCAGTCCTTGTTACGTCGAGAATCCCTGCGTGGAACTCATGGAATGCAAGGACCTGTCAAACGTCGCCGTTCACGCAAGTGTCTTCACCAACAGCGACAGCTTCCGTACCACGCTGCGCGTATTACCTTCGTGCACCCACGTGACGTCACTGTCGATCACTGTACGGGAGGAGTTGTTTGACTGGAATGCAATGAATGCCCTGATTTCGCAGTACATTGCGGCCACGACAGGGCTGAAGGAGCTGTCGCTTACCATATTTCGCGAAATCCGAGACCTTGTGAACCATAACGAAAGTGTGCTGGTGCGAGCGCTGGCCATCAACAAAAGCATACGTCGGCTGTGCATCAAGGGTATCAGCTTCAACGAAAGCGAGACTGAGGTGCTGACAGAGACGCTGCAGTCAACTCGGACACTGTGCTACTTTTCCTACTACCCTAGAGACCAGCAGTCAACCGTCTCACTTTTCCAGAAGCTATCGCCCAACTTCTCCTCGAACTACACGATCCTTGAACTGAAAGGGTACATGCACCAGGTTGACCACCACGACTTGTTCATCATAGACGACGTCTTGCACCTTAACGTCTCGTTGGTGGCACGTGTGGCCCACTTCGTGACGGGAACGAGGCGCAGGTACTTAGCAGCGGCTGCCGAGCTTGTGCACTCGAGCCCAGGACTTGTGGAGTCTGTTGGAATACTCGCGTCCGTCGACGAAGGCGAAGCGCGGTCGCGGATCAAGAACAGCCTCAAGAGCTTTTCTGGGTTGGATGACTTCATGCGCTTGGCTGGAGTCGTCAAGTACGGCGTCAGTTGCCACAAGCGGGACGACGGACAGAAGCAGCTGGGGGACATTGGTAGGGACTGCTGGTTGTGCATCCGACAGTACCTTAAAGTGGGCGACATTCGGGATGAACAATAGGCACATAATTATTTTCAAGTGTCATAGGTATCTGCATTATGGTTGTCATTTGGTGCATTCAAGTTACGTCCTACTCTGATTGATTGATATGTAGGGTTTAACGTCCCAAAACCACTATATGATTATGAGAGACGCCGTAGTGGAGGGCTCCGGAAATTTAGACCACCTGGGGTTCTTTAACGTGCACCCAAATCTGAGCACACGGGCCTACAACATTTCCGCCTCCATCGGAAATGCAGCCGCCGCAGCCGGGATTCGAACCCGCGCCCTGCGGGTCAGTAGCCGAGTACCTTAGCCACTAGACCACCGCGGCGGGGCTTACATCCTACTCTATACCATACGATGACTGTTGGCGAAACTTATATATGGAAAGTGTTACTATCCTGACTGGCCGATGCAAAAAGAAGTTCTCTACTCTTTAATCCTTTGTTTGGACATTACATGTCTTTAAGTCTTTTGTCGTGTTCTGAATATACCAATAAGTATAGGTGTTCGGCTAGCTAGTCACAATTAGACGGCGTTGTACGAGCATGACCATACATGTGTGATTGATACTGGCAGCGTTAGGTATTGGGTGACATTTTCCATTAGGCGGGGGGGGGGGGAGGGGGATTGATTTATTTATTTCATACTGCAGAACCTCAGGTAAGGTTGGTGGGTTAATCAGACACTGCGTGCACTGTTGGTATGGCTTGACACTGAATAATTCTATGACACTGCACTTGTCCACCTTGTTGTTAATTAGGTTGTATTGTCCAAAACATGCGCATGATAATAAGTGTTAAGCACACTTACTTTTTCTAATATATTTGGTGCACAGAAGCTAGTAATGTTACACTTACCCCGTATTTAGAAACGCTGCGTCACTTGAACTTGACTTGCCACCGACTTCAATGCAGCACAAACGCGTCTCGAACGCACTGTGTTTAGGCGGTGGCTCGAAGACAGCACAAACGCAACGACGCGTTTCAAATGTGAAGCATTGAAGGGTGTTTCAAGTCAAGTTCAAGTCGAGGAGCGTTTATGCATACGGGGGCTAGGGCTGTTGTTAGAGGCGAGAATGAGTTTGGCATGCGTTTAACCCAGCCACTTCTGTGATGCAAAGTGCTTCGTAGATGGCTGTACCTTGTGAATAGCGGAATTTTTTTCGTTGCCAGAATATTTTTGGCGGCCTGAAATGTATGAAAATTATAATTACTTGTCATATACCCTTTTTCACGTGCCGCGTCCGCAGTATACAGCCAGGCTGGGCACACCTGGCTTGAGCCTTGCGCCGAATCTTGTTTTCTCGTCATAGCTTAGAGAGCGAAAAATGACCATAAGCCTTTCCAACACTCCCTGCATCTTCAAAATCGTATCAAGGTGGAGCCACCCACCCCATCCCGTGCCCCTGAGAAAAAAAAAAAAAAACGCGGCATACCCACGAAGTGAATATGATGAATGGACGAAGCAGGGAGAATGTTCAGTGTTGCCGTCAATCACCTTCGATACTGACCATTCACGAATGTAAATGAGTGAAAAAGCGGTGTAGAGTGATGTTTACTGTCATAAATGGTATGTTGCGTAGAGTTGCGAATTTCGTTCAGCCTTCAATATCAATGTTTTGTGGTATCAGGTGTAGCTAGCACAGTTAACAAAGACACGTTACTGTGGTGGCTGTTGGGTGTTTCCAGTCTTATGAGACGAATCATGGAGCATATCGAGAGGTGATTCGCTGCACAAGCTGCAGTCGCTGTCCGTGATCACCATCTTTTTCGATATAACCATGGCGTAAAGTGCGCATATTTTGCATGTTCCGTGGTGTAATGGAATCTGTGCCTGATTCGCGGTATTACGACCAGGATTAACTGCTCCTTTTATTCATATCGTAATCGGCACCTACGCGTCTATTCACTACTATAGTATCTCGCTTTTTTTTCTCTTACTTTAAACTTATTTTGTTTGATGGCTTGAATACTAACATGCCATTCAGTTCTGTTGTGTTTTATTCAGTGATGTTTTATTTTGAATAAGGTAAAGTGTTTTCACAATTTGTGCTTGTCTCTTTAACTTCTTTTACATAATTATCTCACACGTATACTCATCTGATGTTCATTGCCGTTGTATTCCTATTAAAATTATTATTTATACTTTCTCATTGTTATTCCTGTTAGGAATTGTGTAATAATTGACAATTACTTTATGTTATTGTTCGTATGGAAATTGTACGAATTCGTGTATTTATTTCCTTTATGCTCCCCTTACACAATGCCCTGTTGGGTCTGTAAGGTATTTTGAATAAATAAACAAATAAATCTGTTCTCACGTTCCAAACACTACTTGGTACCTTTGAAATAAACTTTGGTAGCTTTACTTCTGTTTTGTTTCCCTATGAATTCGAACTAGATCTATAGATCATTTTCTGCATGAGATACGAGCGTCGCCATCTTGGGTTGTGAAGTCTATGCACAGACCCAACCACTTTCATACGTATTCGCACCTACCATATCACTGTTTGCTTAGCTAATACCGATACAAACCACAAAGGTTAAGAGTCCGATACGGCCGTACTCAAACCCATTCGTAAAGCAGTGTGTAACCGCCAAGTGTTTCTCTTCATGTTTACCTGTGAAGCAGCGCACACAGACAAGACACAAAAGGAACGGAAAAAAGCGCAGTCCTCTTTGTCTCCATCCGCTGCTTCACAAGTGAGCATTAACTCTCACCAAATCAGTCAACTTTCAAGTTATCTGCTTATTTCCGAAGGAGGTGGCACTATTGATGTCATACCATGGACAATTAAGCCCCATTCGAATCAAAGGGAAAAATGCGTGGATTGGGAGTGATTGGAGCTTCTTCAAGCACACTTGCGCCGCCAACGGGCGCACAAGTGCTCACGGGGAAAAGTTCGTCTGCCGCCTGCTGGTGCCGCGACGAGCGCGCGGAACTAAACTTTCCGTTTGCGCCGTGCCAGCGCTTCTGCCGATCGAGTGAACGCGGCAAGGTGTGATATATTACTGCGTGATTCACTCACGAGTTTCAGTCTTTAGCTGCGACGCGGCCTGCCTGCGATTTCCACTTGTCCCCCTGTTCAGCCTCATGAGATGTTCAGTAGCGTCGGTTAATTGAAGTTATTATCAAGCGTCAATCCGCATTCGGCACAAATAAACAAAGAGTACAACTTGGTTGCCTGAATTGTGCAAGAGCTGTCCATAAATTCGCAGATGCATTGAAAATCAATGTTCATTGAAGCTGTCTGCGAGTAAATTGCAAGGCTTGGGTATTTAGAGAGAGTTCTAAAAATAACCACAATCTCTTAAACCAAGATACATTGACTGGACCACTGCATGTCGCTCGAACCTTCCTTGTCACTGTAATCACAGGATGGAATGAAACGTGCAGGGCAAAAAGAGCGAAGTGTAGAGAACGAAAGCAACTGATGTACAGATCGGAAACGCACACTCACAACTACAAGATTATAGCACGCGTTAAATCATATAAATATATAAGAATGTGGGGGTTCATCGCGCATGTCGAGAGGAGGCACAAAAAGGCAAACGACCAAGATGCGTGCATAAAGTTGAATAATAAAGTGACGTTTCTTACGTTGAAAAGATAGCGAAGGTGCGGTGTTCTTTATATGTCTCCAAGATATCTCGCGTGGTCTGGTTATAGGGGGACTGTCCAACATTGCCATGCCTTCGAAGACGAGTTTGCATCTGCGTGAGTGGAAATGGGAGATGGGGAAGCGATGGCTCCGTTCAATGAATTTTGATGCTCTTTGAGGTGCGTGTTGATAGACCATCCAGTCTGACCGATGTATTATGTGAACAGAAGAAAGAGGAATTCAGTTAGCCACTCTTGCACATCAACCGACACAGCGACTGGCATGCCCCTCATAGTACTTTTCTTGGCCCACTGCGAACTGCCCCCTTTTGCGCTATTATGACGGTAGAAACGTTACTTAGGTTGCAGAAAACACAACGCTCATTTCGTATTGCTTTCCGACATCCTTTCAGACTTCGCAGAACGTACGCTTAGAATAACTTCAATACTTTTCTTTCTTCGCCGTGGAAGACCGTTGGAATTAATCTTAGTTTGCAGTGGGAATGACTCAGTTCACAAACGACGAAGTATGACAGGAAAATATATCGCACCTTCTTGAGGCGATCATTTTGCAGCTTGAAACTATTACTAAGGTATGATGTGCGCAAGTTGTTTTTGTGTTGTTTTGCTTCAATGCGAAGCGTAAGTACATCATTATTCCTCATTGAACAATATTTGGGAAATTCAACGTTGTTTTATCACAATGCGAAATGTATGCTGCCAGAAAAGATGCTCCGCAGTGACACTTAAGCATCTTATATAATAAACCGCGAATTATCACGGCAAGTTACTTCGTAGTGCCGTTCAGTTCTATCCCTTCGTCTTTAAACATAGTGAGAATGTGTTTACCTCTATTATTTTTCACCACGTGACTTATCCATAAAGAACAGTAAAAATTCTAGGTTTAACACTTTTTTGCAGCCTGGTGTCTACGGCCCGGTCAAACCGCGACGGTAATAAATGCCTGGGACGTTCCGTTGTGGCCGTCGGATATACTGGGTTCCGAGGTACCCTATACGAAGGACGTCCACACTCTTTTAAGTTCATGAAGGGACTGCCCGACCTGTCTTTTTTTATTCCACGTTCCTCGAGCGCCCGCGAGCTCGGCGCTGATTTACTTCGTAGCAGACACGCACCGAGCGTCGTCTGCTATCGCTCGTCAATGTGCCATAACGCCTTACGAGGAGTTCTTCGTTGAATAACTATGAATTCAAGGTTTCAGCTCATATTCCTCACGATAGCCCGTTTTCACTGCATAATCGATTGATATGTGGGGTTTAACGTCCCAAAACCACCATATGATTATGAGAGACGCCGTAGTGGAGGGCTCCGGAAATTTAGACCACCTGGGGTTCTTTAACGTGCACCCAAATCTGAGCACACGGGCCTACAACATTACCGCCTCCATCGGAAATGCAGCCGCCGCAGCCGCGATTCGAGCCCGCGACCTGCGGGTCAGCAGCCGAGTACCTTAGCCACTAGACCACCGCGGCGGGGCCACTGCATAATCGATACGCAACAACTCGCATGCCGCTAATCTACTACGTTCTATGAACACCAGCCAAGTGATAACCACAATGACTGCTTTATTTATCACGCATCTCATGAGTAGATATGCATGAAGGTACGTTCAGACCTATCTATTCAACAAGCGGTGGACCGCTGTTTTGGTTTTGTGCTCGCACAGCGCCAGCGTGCAGCAGGCGGCGGAAGAGCCGGTTCTCTTGGCGTACGACTTTCCCCATAGTGCTCCGCCCTCCCGCAGTGCACTGTGGGATTGCTTAAAAAATAAATATTGGATGTGGGCTCCTTCCTTTCGGACTGCCTTGGACTCATGTTGCAATTATGGCGCGTACAGTATCTCCCACTGTCTTAAGAAATGATCACAAATTACGAAGCTGGCAAATGGCCACTTCCATCCACATGTGTAGTCACTTCGATCAAGTGATTTGCGGATCAGGAAAGCATACCAATGTTCGCCTGTTCGTGAGGGTAAATTGTGAATTCGAAAGCAGTAGCGCATCCAGCGATAATATTCGCGAAGTCTCTAAGATACTTATCGGCAGTGTTCTTCGACAATGTTTCAAAAGCGTTCCAATTATTCCACCAGCACCCCTCTGCCTCTTGACACATCTCCCGCACGATCGAACTGGAAGTTGAGTCGGCTAAGCGGAACACTGACCCTCTCCGGTGTATAGTTGACACATCAACATGCGCGATGAGATTCGGCGACCCGCAAAGATGCCTCACCGCACGCGTCACTCGACCTATACCATGGATGAAGGAAACATCTGGCCTATACGCTGCCGCTTGACCAGTTGGCTAGAGCACAGATAGATAGGTTGATGGATGCTATCAGCGTCCCAATTTAACGCAGTGGTAAGGTCCGTGCCGCCAAGCAAAAAAAAAAAAACATTTTTTTACACCCGCCTATAATTTTTTGGGGCTTCAACGATGTTTCTATATATATCGAAAGGAAAAGAACAAGCACCACCAACTCTCTTCGCCTGGCAGACTGACTTTATTTGTCACTTATCACACCATTTTCTCCCGTATCTCTGCATTTTAGCCATGCATACTCTAACCGTGTCTTACTCACTTCAATGGCGGGTTAACTTTCTATCGGTGTCCCTAAGGCCAAAGGCGTCATCCATACTAAAGTACGCAAACATACAACGGGTAGGTATCTCCGTCTTCACTTGAAACGGGCTTCTTCATTTCCGTCTCATCCTTACGGGATGTACGCATCTTTTCTTCTTGGTGATTGCCTATTTGCGGTGGGATGTGCTGCTCGGCGTGACTACCCCCCATCCCCCCCAAGCGAGCCTAGCTGGTGACTCCGTTGAACAAAGCCGATTAGGCTTCGCGTTTCAAAACTTTTCTGCACGAACTTATTCGTGTTTACGTGTGTTGTGTTTTTGTTTCTCTTTAGTCTTTTCTTACCATATATTTTACCCAAATTTTTTTCCCTTTGTCTTTACCCTTATGTAAGGAGCAGGCAGGTGTCCCGCATTATGAAGTGGCAGTTGCCTGCCCCTTTCCTCCTAATTTCCTTTGTGTCTGCGTGTTCTAAATGCGAAGATTTTCTTCGCGTACTGTAGGCTCTTGGAGCGCCTGTCCGTCCGTCCATTCCAATCCATCCATCTTTCTGTCTGTCTGAGTCCGTCCGTCCGTCCGAGTCCGTCCCTCCGTCCGTCCGTCCGAGTCCGTCCGTCCGAGTCCGTCCGTCCGAGTCCGTTCGTCCGTCCGAGTCCGTTCGTCCGTCCGTCCGTCCGAGTCCGTCCGTCCGTCCGAGTCCGTCTGTCTGTCTGTCTGTCTGTCTGTCTGTCTGTCTGTCTGTCTGTCTAACAGCCTACGTTTGAGTGCTCTCGTGATCACCCCGCTAACTTCATGTAAAGTAAAATCAGTATGGGAGGCTAAGAATGTTTGACGATTACGACTCGATGGTCATAACTACAATAATGTCACGATATCGTCGCGTACGTCTTCAAACACTTTCCGCCAGACAGTGGCACATGCCCGCGGGCGAGTATGTGCCTCTGGTAGACGGGTATATGAAACAGGTGATGGACAGTTCGTATCTACACAGTAACGTCGAGAACACACACGCGTAACTTTAACGCGTTAAAAAAAAGTTGGCATTGACAGCGTTGACCCGACGAACACAAAAAATAAAGGTGAGTGTCTCAGCAGGATTCAGACCCAAGGATTCTGCGTGCCAATCAAGTATTCAACCACAGAGCCACGCCAGTCTTGCAAATACATTACAAATATACTCTAATGTTCTTGAGAGAGGGAGACAGAGATGAAAAGAAAAACGCTGGGAAGTGAATTGTGGTTACAGTGCTGGCTATTCAGTTTTATAAACACTACATGTTGTCACGCAGTCGTGACGTTGACGAATGCAGCAGACCTTATGTCCATTATGAAACTTTATTTGGCCAAACTTGGTGGTGGTAGATGGAAACTCCAATTAGAGCAACACACATTGGAACTACTATAGCGGTGAAGGACGTCGGCTGTCGATCAACCGATCCCCTTTGGGATGCGCCTTCTTTGAACGCCTCGAACTTTCTAATCTTATGACTACTGGTCACGTAATCTCTGAAGTAAGCTTGAATATTCGTCTCTCGCACAGAATGTTAACAAAATCATCTACCGAACGACAGAAGCCTCTTGACACACAAGCGCGATCTGCGTCGAGCATTGCTGACGGTCCGATCGCGGGCGTAAACTCATATCCAGCTAAACTTACACAAACGCTCGTTCCCATATCTACTCCTGCGATACCACACCGGGTTAATGTCTATCGTAGTCAGGCGCCATCCGCTGAAGTTGAATGATGAGTAGCAGTGTTCAGGACTGCCATCCTCACGAACACCAGCCCTTCGTATCAGCTTACCACATCTGGTATTAATAATATTCCTGTTGCTGTCGTAATCGTTACGCAACAGCAAACAACTGGTTATATAAAAACATGCAGCTTTTGAACGTATATGTGTGCGTAAATTTGCACATACCCTCAGAGCCACAGCTCAAATCATTATGAATTAAAAAAATTACAACACAGTCACCTTCCACTCGACAGCTTCACATAACGTTCATTCCCAAGGTACGTGGGTTTTGATTGATTGATATGTGGGGTTTAACGTCCAAAAACCACCTTATGATTATGATAGACGCCGTAGTGGACGGCTCCGGAAATTTTGACCACCTGGGTTTCTTTAAGGTGCACCCACATCCGAGCACACGGACCTACAACATTTCCGCCTCCAACTGAATCCCAAGGTACGTGGGATCTGTGAGATTGTTTGTATATCCAAACGAGCAAAATATTAAAATAAATATAAAAGTGAGTATATCTACGTGTTCAAAGGCAAACTGACCTGGCTTGAAGCAGTGAAAGGGTTCCCATTGAAAATTTTCGTCTTTGACATTCTGCAGTTACTCGGGGCCGTTTTCCTTCTGGCACCGCGCTCAAGCCCCGAATGACGGGCGGAGTCGTGCATGCGCACACTGCACCTGCCAATCGTCGTCGTTTGTTGCATCTGCGAACTGTATCTTACACCGTGTCCGAGACGCAATTGAAAGGGGGAAGAATAGTCTCATGGGGCCCGCTTCATATCGTCCTGCCCCGCGATAAGCAGCGTTGACTCGTAGCGCACAATCCGTGCGCCCGTACACCCTTGGGCGCAGCCTCGCGCGGATGAATCCCAGTGCTCTGTCGACCAGTCGTCGTGCCCCAGTGTGAGCGGGCCACTATGGCGGGCGGTTCCAGCGGAAAGTTTTTGTCCGGCACCCGCATAAACCACCAGGCTCCTGACACGAGAAGCGAGGGCCACCCGTGTGACATCTTGAAGAACCTTCGCTTCCGGATTGAGTTCATCTGTCCATCGAGGTGGGTCTTGGGGCCAGGAAACTTTCTTCGGGCCATCTGAGTCTCGTAGAAATAAGCAGCCACCACATTGCCTCGGAGGGGCGGAAACACAAGAGCAATGCCGCCAGCCTTCTGCAGCACCGGCTGAATTACCGCTGCTGTTTGGTAACCGTTAGTCTGACCAAATGCTTGTTCACGGAGCACCACGCACTGAAATGCGACGCGTTAACCGAGAGTCCCAGCCTTCGAAAGCTCAGACTGTAGCGGCCGAACATGAACCCACGGTCGTTGAAGAGGTTCGTCGTGGTGCTACTGTGCACTCCTAAACCATATGCAAGAACTCAAGTGCCGTAACAGACCTTGTGCCAGGGCCTCTCGGAGTTCATGGCAAGCGCTGGATTGCTGACAACGTTGACACTGAGGACGCATAACTGGTAGACCACGGGAGACAATTATTTTCCCCGCCCTCATGGTGAAGACGAATATCACGACGCTTTTCTCGCAGACGAGCGTGGACTCGTACTGGAAAGAGTTTGCCGATTACGCATGCAAGAACGAAACTGTTCGAACCTTGACTTTGACTACGGAGGACGCCCACTTTGGCCAAGCTGGGCTGCGTCTGATCATCCGCCCGCTCTTCTGCAGCACCAACCTTCCTGAGGTGTACCTTATCGGCTTCGGGATATATGAAGAAAACAGCCACCTCGTGGCCTTGATGTGCAGTAGAAACCACTCGATAAGGGGCATCCACGTGGTAAAGTGCAGCCTATACAGTGATCGCTACTCTCCTGAGTCTATCATAACGCGTTCTTGAGCCAGCTTTACAGAAAGGCTCTTCGAATTGCGAATCACTCGTGTTAAAAATTAGCAGACAGTTAAGGCAATGTAAGTAGAACTTCCACACAAAAAGCAACAAAAGTAGTATGCATTCAAAAGTACACGTGGGAAGAGATTACCTGTAATTTTGTAACCAAATGAAGAGAAAGCCAGACCGATCATTTATTGGTGTTACAAAATAATGACCACATTATCTAATAAGCTGATTCTAGACTTGCGGGCTCGTGAGTTGACTCAGTCAAATTCAGATCGAGTCGTGAGTCCAAGTGATTCCAGGTGAATAAATATTTGGTGAGTTTGAGTCCGAGTGATTCCGGTTGTAGAAAATTATCGTGAACGTAAGGCCGAGTGGGTAAGGCTCATGAATATTTCGGTGAGACTGAGTCCAAGTGAGTCCGAAGCGCAAATTGTATTTCATGAGTGAGTCTTAGATGAGCTCCGTAAAATTTTACGGACCTATGCATGTGACTACTTATTTGTGTTTAAGTGCGTGGTATTTTTGTTTCCTTACTCTTTCTTATTTTTTTTCCTCCAATCCTCATTTCCTCTATGTCTCCGCTTCCCAAAGGAGCAGGAGGGTGTTGGGCTTTTTGATGTGGCACTCTTTAGCCTACCCCTCCTACCTAATTCCTCTGTGTCTTCGTTTGTGTTTGTATTGTAAGGAAGTTTATTAACGACTCCTGGTAGTAAGGACACAGCCGGTACAATTAGAAATGCTCGAACAGGCTCAGCGTTCCCAGGTCGTGCACACCGCTCGCGCTTGGCACCAAGAGATGGTCCCACTGGTGATTGCCTAACTAATTTACCACCACAATACCCCGGTGATGGAGAGAAGCCATCCTGGCGACTTAAAGGGACGAGACAAATAAAGAGTCATAGCAGGGCTTGAGGCGACTGACGTGGACCATCACACGGCCAAGACGGTGCTCGTCCGTGGGGCTTGACCGGCTCCACACATCGGACACAGAGGAGGGGCACTGGATGACGCGGTAAGGGCCAGTGTACCTCGGCGAAAACTTGAGAGTCAGTCCAGGACCACACCGCTCGCACTTCGCACGAAAAGGTGGTTCTATTGGTGATTGCCTAGCTAATTTACCACTACAGTATAGCCAAACGAGCTAAATAAACAAACAAACAATTAAATAGTTTCAACTCAAATGCTACCCGACATGGCTTGACGCAGGAAGGGGGGGGGGGGTTGTGGTGGTGGTTGTGGTTGTAAGGGAGAGGAAAAAGGCACCTAATTTCTGTCAGCCTGAGCGCCGACACGGCGCAGTGCCTTATAGGGGGGGGGGAAGGAGGGATAAAAACAATAGAAAGAAATAGATGTAGAAATAGAGAGGCAAGCCACTGAAAATAGAAGGAGATAGGAAAGTGGGGATCCGGTCGAAGCAGTCCAAGGGCGGGGCACCACAATGCGAGAGCTGCACGGCGTCAGGAGACCGTGGAGGGCGAACCAGTCGGTGGGAGCTACGCTGTCATCGGAGATCGCGAGGGCACGACCGTCCAGCTTGAAATCTTCCCAGTGAATCTTCCCAACGTAGGGGAGGGGTGTACATTGATTAATTGATTAAAGCTTTATTTTGTCCAGAAAATGCACGGGAGACCCCGCACCACACGGCTAATCCCACGTGGGGACCGTCAAGTTGAGCTCGGCAGATCGTTCGCCGGCACTTTGGACGGCCATGGTTAAGGGGTTCTGATTGTAAAATATTAGAATGCCTCCCTTCTTCATTCGTCCTTGCCCTCTCCCACAGAGCAAGAACGTTTAGGAGGTGGAACTCCGCTCCTTGAGGCGACCAGATAACGTCACATTGCCGGAGATCTACCAGGGCTTTAGGATTCACGTCATGCTGATGGTGTCTGGCGGCAGAAGACGGAACCGACGCAGTTTCGATTTCCGAGGCAACCAGTCGCACGTGTTTTAGGGGCGCAGAACCTCTTGGTGTAACCTAGTCCTGCGTCAGGCGTAACCGGCCAGACGGATGAACAGACAGACAGATGGGCAGACGGTCGGGCGCAGAAACCGGCAGCCGCACGGACAGACCAACAGACATCCAGAGGGACGCTTCGCCCCACTAATCATCATTCACTTCATAGATACGACGTAATTTTTTAAATGCGAATCATTTTTTTAGCACACTTCGGTGAGTTTGAGCGTATCTATCTATCTATCTATCTATCTATCTATCTATCTATCTATCTATCTATCTATCTATCTATCTATCTATCTATTTGAATATATATATATATATATATATATATATATATATATATATATATATATATATATATATATATATATATATATATATATATATATATATATATATATATATATATATATATATATATATATATATATATATATATATATAGTTATAAACTTCGAGAATAGTGCAGTATAGGAAACAAAACAAATTACGGTAGCCGGAAGAAACTCTGATCATCTATATATATATATATATATATATATATATATATATATATATATATATATATATATATATATATGTATATATATATATATATATATATATATATATATATATATATATATATATATATATATATATATATATATATATATATATATATATATATATATATATATATATATATATATCGATCGATCTATCCGCCTACGACTTTATAGCTCTCCTGGCACTTTTGATAATGGCATCGATACCAAACTTAGTATGGCGTAACATGATTGTATGAGGAACACATTTGACTAGTCGTAACATGAAAATCGTGATATGTATGTCATGAATGACCTGATTTACATTTCATGGTGCTGCAGCTCCTGTGGCAGTTTCGTTCACATGGCATGTTGCAAAACTGGTATGGCATAGCTTGATTGTATTGGGAACATAAGCGACAGACCCTAACATGAAAATTATGACATGCATGTCATGTAACAACATGACTACATGCCACGCTCATGATGCATTCGCGGCCATTTCGCTAGCGTCACAAATACCAATTTTGGCATTATAGCACGCGAATAGATGACGGAAGTATGCGACTGGTGCAATCATGATAATCTTCAGATGCGTGTCACCACATAACTACATGCCATGCTCATGATGTGCTGGCGGCCGTTTAGCTAGCTTCACTTATACCAAATTTGGTATAACGGGGCATGAATCGATGGCGAAGGTATGATACTGGTGCAAACATGATAAACATGAGATGCGTGTCATGTAACAACATGACTTCACGCTACGCTCATGATGCGCTCGCGGCCGTTTAGCTAGCTTCACATGTACCGAACTCGGCATCATGTGACGCCAACGGATGGCATAGGTAAATAAAACATCCAAACACGATAATTACGACATGCGTGTCATGCAGTAAGATGACTACATGCCACACTGATGATGCGCTCGCGGCCGTTTCCCTCGCTTCACATATGCCAAAATTGATTTTACGTGACGCCAATGGATGACGAAGGTATGTGAATGGTGCAAACATGATAATCATGAGATGCGTGTCATGTGAGAACATGACTACATGCCACAGCCAATTCGCCAATACGTTTGGACGTGACGCGGTGCGCGTGCTTGCTGGCGTTCATTTCGTCGCGTCATGTCGGCGTTGCCACGCCTGGCGCCGGTCCTGCCATATCCTCGCAGGGGTGCTCCGCGCTGCGTTGCTTTGACATATGCACGTTGCAGCGCGTCCGGCAACCCTCTGTCACGAAAAGAGGGAGACCCAGTGTAGTCTGGAAAACACATCGGTGGGAAATGTCGCATTTCGTCGGGTCGCACCGACGGACGCTGGTCGCACCTGGCGTCAGACTGTAGAGTGCTCGCGTTTTGTAAACGTAGCGTCGCTGTGCCCAGCGTTTACGCGTGTCAACGCTACACTAGAGTATATTCGGACCCTAATGATGCGCCCGCGGCGGTTTGGCCAGCTCCACATACACCAAATTTGGTGTTACGTGACCTCAATAGATGACCAAATATACGACTAGTGCAAACATGATAATCCCAACAAGCGTGTCATGTAAGATCATTACAACATACCACGCTCATAGCGTGCTCTTGGCCGTTTCGCTAGCTCCGCATATACTAAACTTGGTATCACGTGACGTGAATAGGCACGAAGGTAAACGAAACGTCCAAATATAGTAGTTATGACACGGATATGTCATGTACGATTACCTCCACCTCGTAACCTTAATTGTGCTGATTTTAAAGTGACATATCCACATTTCTCAATCGTTCTTCGCATATCATCTATTGCCACTGTACGCATGATCTGCCAATATTTTTTTTTCTTTGTTCGCATTTCGCTGCAGTCATGGTATGGACACAGACGGTGGACGCGCAGCGCGTTTGGTCGCATTCGTTACTTCCACCACATTTCCTGTCGACGACTTTCACGCACTGTTGAATGTTTCAACAAAACATCTGCGTCGTATGTAAGAAGAGTATAATCTGCGCAGAAGACTGGTCTAGCAGAGACTGACCTCTACTGTTAGACCGGTTTGTTTCTGACAAAACAACACCCCCCCCCACCCACCCACTTACACACACACACACACACACACACACACACACACACACACACACACACACACACACACACACACACACACACACACACCACACACACACACACACAACACACACACACACACACAACACAAACACAGACACACACACAGACACACACATACACAACACAAACATAGACACACACACAAACACACACACACACAAATACACACAAACAAACAAACAAACAAACAAACAGATACACACACAAACACACACACAAACACACACACACAAACACACACATATGCACACACGCACGAACGCAAAATAACGTGGCTGGTGAAGCATACGCATTCATTGGCTGCCCACAAACACAAGCTGTCGTGCAACTGCTACCGTGCACTGACCAACTGATTAACTTTATTTAGTCTTGGTGATGACATAATCAGGGGCCTCGTCTGCGGAATGCGTCCACAACGTGACCGGGAGTTTAATCTGGACGGCCAGGTCATAAAGACGACCCTAAGTCCTGCGGGGTACTTGTGAGGAGTGTATCCCTAGTCATTTCCAGTGGTTGGAGACCCGCCGTCGACACTCAACTTGGGGTATTAACTCAACCCATGTTTGCATCGCGAGATGCCACATCTGGGGCATCTCGGATTCAGCCCACTCATGAATGTTTCATAAACTGTCGCTGAGGGATATCTTCTGTCTGCAGGAGACGGAAGGATAGCGCAGGTGCTCGTTTCAGGGTAGGGTGTGGTAAAGGAAACTTTCGCCGCTCGAAACGACAGTGCTGACCGATTTCATTATGTATGCCCACACATGTTTAAAAAGAAAACAGGTTGCAAGCGTTAAGGCCTCAAAATGAAGAGCCCCAGTTTATTGTTCATTATGCGTCCACCTTCACAAAAGCCCCAGTGGACGCAGCAGTCCTTGGCATTCTCCATATCACGTGCTCCAGACGCCTCAGACGTCCTGGAACGCGGGCGTCTTCTGGCCGAATCGTAGGGTACGTGGATGCATTAGGACATGTGTTCCTAGAAGCGCTGGTCGCGTTCGATGCAACACCACAGCCGCGTACTACTAGAGGCGTTATTTTTGCTGGTGGCGCTTCGCGTCCTAAATTTGAGCGTGTTACTTTTTATTTTATATGACTTTATGTGAAAGCTTGGGAATTTCTTCACACTCCGCAGTATTGGCGCCAGCTTCTTTCTTCGGCAAGTGCCGCCGACAGTGGGTGGAGTCGCGCATGCTCTCGCCGCACATCCACCTCGTCATCGCGGGTTGCGTCTGTGAGCTCAGCAGACTGTCCTCGTCGTTGCGGGAGAAAAGCAGTTGGTCGCACTGAAGATAGCAACGATTACCGGTGCTCTGTCCATCAGTCTTCGTGCGCCAGCGTGAGCTTGCCACTATGCCGGGTGGTCCTCAGAAGAAACGGAGGATGGTCGCGTCTGATTTTGAGCAAAGTTCATCGTCCGGCGGCGGCATAAACTACCGGGCTCCATGCACGAGCGCCGAGGGTCGCCCCTGTGACATCTTCAAGAACCTCCGCTTCTGGAACGTGTTCTTCTGGCCGGTGGGTCACAAGCTCCGGGAAGTTCACCCGGGTCAGCTGAGTCTCGTGGAAACAAGCCGCGCGGATATGTCCACCTTAGACTGGCTGAATCACCAGGGCAAGGCCGCCACTCTTCTGCAGCACCTGCTCAGATACCACCGCTGTTTGGTTACCGTGCAACTCGGCCATTGGTTGTTGATGGCCCACCACCAACCCATATGCGACGCGTTGGTCAAAAGTCCCAGCCTTCGAAAGCTCAGACTTCGGCTTTGGAATGTGGACCCGCGGGTGTTGCGGAGCTTCGCCGTGGTACTGCCACATCTGAAGAATTTGGAAGAACTTGAGTGCCTCAATTATTTAGAGAAAACTTTTTGCGAAGGCCTCTCGGAATTCCTTGTGAACGCTAGATCACTGACAACGTTCACACTCAAGAGGCCTGTACTTGACTCCCTTGGAGGGAGGATTATTTCCCAAGGACTCATGCGGAACGCGAGCATCACAGCGCTTTCCCTGCACTTGAAAAGTAACTCATACGGGAAAAAGCTCGCTGAATACCTACGTGAGAACCAAACTCTTCGAAACTTGACTTTAATTGCCGACGAGTACGCCACGTTTGACCAAAGAGAGCTACGCCTGATCATCCGCTCACTCTTCCGCACAACCACTCTCTCCGAGGTGAAGCTAGAGAACTTCAAGAAGAATGAAGATAACAGCTGCCTCGTGGCTTTGCTGTTCAGTAAAAACCAGTCGCTAAGGGACTTCCACATGGTAAAGGGCAGCTTATACACTGATGCATACCCACCAAAATCTGCCTTATTCTATCCCTGGCTAGCGGCCTTCCGCAAGAACAAGACGCTGGAGAAGCTGACCATGGAGCTATCTTGCTTCAGCCTAGAGCAGTGCAGGTCTCTCTTCGAGGCACTAAAATTTAATGCGTCCCTGAAGAATATCACCGTGGAGCGTATCCAACCCTTGTCCGCAGCCGAGATAAGTCGGGCCATGCGAGATACTGGCGTGCGAGAATGCTTCTTCTTCAGCAGTCCTTGTTACGTCGAGAATCCCTGCGTGGAACTCATGGGATGCAAGGACCTGTCAAACGTCGCCATTCACGCAAGTGTCTTCACCAACAGCGACAGCTTCCGTACCACGCTGCACGTATTACCTTCGTGCACCCACGTGACGTCACTGTCGATCACTGTATGGGAGGAGTTGTTTGACTGGAATGCAATGAATGCCCTGATTTCGCAGTACATTGCGGCCACGACAGTGCTGAAGGAGCTGTCGCTTACCATATTTCGCGAAATCCGAGACCACGTGAACCATAACGAAAGTGTGCTGGTGCGAGCGCTAGCCATCAACAAAAGCATACGTCGGCTCCACATCGATCGTCTTTGCTTCAACGAGAGTGAAGCTCAAGCGCTGGCAGATATTCTGCAGTCAACTCGGACAATGTGCTACTTTTCCTACTACCCAGAAGATTGGCAATACACCACCTTACTTTTCCAAAAGCTATCGACCAACTTCTCCTCCAACTACACGATCCTTGGACTGAACGGGTACATACACCAGGTTGACCACCACGACTTGTTCATCCTGGACGACGTCGTGCACCGTAATGTGTCGTTGGTGGCTCGCGCGGCGCACTTCGTTACAGGAACGAGGCACAGGTACTTGGCAGCAGCTGTCGAGCTGGTGCACTTCAACCCCGGACTTGTGGAGTCTGTTCGAAAACTCGCATCCATCGACGAAGACGAAGCCCTGTCACGGATCAAGAACAGCCTCAAGAGCTTCTCCGAGCTGGATGACTTCATGCGCCTGGCCGGAGTGGTCAAGCACGGCGTCAGTTGCCACAGGCGCGACGACGGACAGAAGCAGCTGGTGGACATTGGTCGGGACTGCTGGTTGTGGATCCGACAGTACCTTACGGTGGGCGATATTCTTGATGAACACTAGGTGCACTCTTCTTCGTGTACCGTAGGTATCTGCATACGTTGTTCATTTCGTGCGTTCATGTTTCATCAAATTGTAAACCATATGATGACTGCCTCGGAAGCTGATATATCGCAAGTGTTATTCACCTGCCTGGCTAATGCAAACAGGAGTTCTTAACTCGTGAATTCTTCCTTTAGACAGTAGAGGCTTTCAAGTCTGTTCTCATGGTCTAAATGTACCATTAAACAGCTAGTAGGCAGCTAGCTATATATAGTCAAACGGTGTTATGTACGTGTGCGGTCGATACCTTAAGTAATCGCACGTGTCTACCAGCAGCTTTGAGCGTAGGGTCACAGCTTCTACTTGGGGTGTTTGGAGGGGGGGGGGGTGAAGAATGACTGGATGAATAAACTTAGTCCCGCCATTTCCTTAGTCCAGCCGTTTCCTTTGGGGCGAGGCGGGGGCAAGATGAGACTAACACCTGTCCCTTCCCAGCCGCAGTCGATGATGACGCTGGAGCCTCAGATGATGGCTCGAAATTCTTCGTGGACCCGGGGAGCCTATTCGGCTTGCTTAATGACCTAAAGCTGGTTGGACAGCTCGTCGCTGGTGAGTGCCGCATCGCATTGGCACCGAAGCTCACTCAGCTGGTCCGCAGCAGTGGCCGCAGCCGTGGTGGTAGCAGCAACAATTCGTCTCGGAGTTCATGTGTGCCCAAGATGCTTCGCGATTTTGAGTGGATCGCCATTAACGTTTTTGCCACACTCCCAAAGCATGTGCCGCAGTGTGACCCTTTCCCTGAACGCTTTACGCGTGACTATGGGGTATATATGCTCGGATAACACAGGCGTTGTATCGCCGGGATGGGGTACGCATTTGTTTGTATTAAGTTACTAATAACCTGAGAGTTTCACTCCATCTTTTGGCCACTTTGCTGTGTGGTGGTGGGTATCTGCGTTTGTTTATATCAGTATTTTGTGTAATGTGGTTGAATGTGGTCACTACTACTGCACCTTGTTCTTAATTATCTCTAGTTTTTACAAACGTGCGAATGTTCACTTTTACGTCATACGCCTATGGCTCCAAAATTTTACCTTGAGTGCTTTTTCTGAAAACCTATAAGCTGGAAAAAGTCATAAAACCACTATATTCCACAGAGATTGCTCCTACTAATTATTTTACGAAAAGGACCAACGGGACGCTATGTAGGCGTCTACAGTGCCTCGCAACCGACGAGGCGCTAGGTGAGCGTCTACAGTGCCTCGCAACCAACGAGACGCTATGTGGGCGTCTACTGTGCCTCGCGTCTGCTCACGCATCTTGGCGCAGAGCAGCGCATGCCTCTGGCGTCCCCAGGATTCCGGCCCACGAGCAGGAGGCGCGCTTTCCCGCATGGTGGGGGCGGGGCCCCGCGTCACTCTATGGAACCGGAGAGAAAAAAAAATAATAACTCCTCTCCCTTTCTGATTTTCTCATTGCTTTCACAGTTTCAAGTAGCAACTGCATGAACCTTTCTTCTGCCGGAGTTACAGTATTGTAGTAGAAATAGTGCGAGTTCCCTAGCTTATTAAAAAATAATGCACAGCGCCTATGGGCGCTCTCAGAAATATCGGCTGTTTTACCTCATTTGAGTCGCTGCCCTGGAGACGTGCTTGAAGATATCCAATTGCTTTCTGGGATTTAGGTACTGGCATATGTCTAGTTTATGCTGGTATAGAGCGTGTTTGAATCGTGTGGTAAAAAAAAGTTCCCTGGCCAGTTTTGTTCAGGGTGCGACAGCCGTCAAGCCCTCGTAGCTCCATCTAGCGTTGAGATGGTGTACTCTACGGTGCCACGTAAATATTAAAATAGGGTACGCGTAAAAAGAGATGATTCTTATGGAAGGCACATTCATGACCTCGTGAAACAATATTTAGGATTCGTTGAGGTAAAGATCGATAGTATAGCACATCAATAGGGTATTTAAAGAAAAAAAAGACGAAGTGCGCGTTTCCGAACATTAGAAGTATGTGCCCCATAGACCCCTGAATTTACAGCACATTCTCGAGTTTTACAGCTTACATGGTAGCTACAGTTATCTACTAATTTGTTAATTTTTGCTAATTAACTAACTCATCCCTCGTCAGGCTTTGAAATTTGGAGAAATATTCACCGGGCGCGATATTATGGACGGTAGCATCAACTCGCCATCCGCGCCACTTAAATCCGGCATACCTCAGGGATCCGTCCTTGGGTCACTTTTCTTTCCGGTTTATGTGTCAATAATTCCACCCGTGACATTCCAGCAAATCTATAGCTTTTTGCATATGCCTGCGTGCTTTAAAGTAGTCAACGCTTCCAGGGACCAGGTTCTTTTGATTAACTCTTTATCTAAGATTCAAGATTGGTGCATGAAATGACAGATAACCTTTAACGCGAGAGAAACTGTGGCGTTAACCATAACCCGCAAAAAAAAAAGATTCATTAAAAATCTAATAATACAACCTTGGCAATCAATTCTTGTCCTTTGTCTCGCAGTATACGCACCTTGGTCTTGTCATCACATCTGATTTAAGATGGAACAAACATGTGTCTTATACTGAGAAAAAGGCTTCCAAAATACTAGGCTATCTAAGATGGGCACTTGCTAAGGCATGCAGCGAACCTAAATGGCCTCATGTGAAACGTACGTAATACCAATACTAGAATATTCATCGGCTGTCTGGGACCCGCACACGCAAGCTAACACAGATAAAATTGAATCAATACAGCGAAAAGCTATAAAATTCATTTTCAATGCCCAAAAGTAAGACATATCCGTCAGTTCTTCTGGAAAGCGCTAAACTGGAGACCCTGGAATGGAGACGTGATTATCTCATATATAATAATAAGCTGGCAATACAAAAAAACTAATTATATCAAACCAATCTTGCGCCACGAAACGCGTGCCTGCAATCTTGAAAGTGTGATTCAGCCCCTATATACAGGTTCATTTTTTTTTCGCACATGCAGAGAGTGGAACGATTTGCCACTAAAGATTCTTGAAAGTGTCGATCTCAGCCCCGCCGCGGTGGTCTAGTGGCTAAGGTACTCGGCTGCTGACCCGCAGGGCGCGGGTTTGAATCCCGGCTGCGGCGGCTGCATTTTCGATGAAGGCGGAAATGTTGTAGGCCCGTGTGCTCAGATTTGGGTGCACGTTAAAGAACCCCAGGTGGTCTAAATTTCCGGAGCCCTCCAGTACGGCGTCTCTCATAATCATATAGTGGTTTTGGGACGTTAAACCCCACATATCAATCAAAGTGTCGATCTCAACTATTTTCTTCGTGTGTTAGCTCTTTCACATGGCTCATAACTACACCTTCATATATATTATAGTGCGCTTCATTTTATTACCCGTCTTGATCAGACTGATCGCTTGAGGTTCAAAGCCTCGATTCTGCACGATTATTCAATACTTTGATTCTGCAAGGTCTCGCTTTTTAATATTGCCGACTTTATTATTGCTACAGTTGTTATTTGAGTTCTTTTTACTTTTTACAGAAACAACATAACCTAGTGGGCACTGTTTTTATAGTTTGTGTTTTGCGCTTGAGATTGCGGAGCGTATTTCTTGTCGTTTCTTTTTTTTATCATCACGCTTTCGTTCAAAACTATCTATACCGCTGTATCTCCTACACATTGCTGCGTTCACTGCGCCACATACCTTTTCCCAAAGTCCGACACTTGACTGGCAGTTTTTCTTTAAAATAAATAACAAATCTATAAATAAATAAATCCACTTTATCTTTTTTATTACGCGACTCTACAATTTTAACGATATAAATTAAAAACATTGATAATGGAAGCAAAATAAAAGAGATGGATATAATGCTGAGAGGCGGAAGGGGGGGAGTTAATTTTTTTTAAGAACAAATATCCCTATTTGCACTGCGTTGTGTCCACGGTAGCTGGAATAACAAGTGTACGTAACAGGGAACTGAGTTTATTACTTTCAAGAAAGGCATTTGTGCGCAGCATGGTCCAAAATGGTCTGAGAGCTGGCTTTCGAATCCGCTGTGGGCCATAAAAGGGATGAGGAGCACAAAGGAGAGGCAACCTGTGCGTGGGCCCACTGATTGCCCCGACAGTCACTCAGTCCCCGGGCGCGCGGCGCCAAGTATCGAGGGGGGAGGTCAGGTGGAGGGCAGGGTGCATCCCTGCAGCTCGCTGGAAGCGGGAATGCACGGTCTTAAGCCCCTCCATGCGTTTTTCGGTAGAAGACGCGATGGAGGGGCTTTAGCTTGAACAAATCAAAATCTCCAGCCAATTTTTTTTTTTTTACGATGGGCGCCGTTCATTCGGGCATTCTATGAAACTGGCGGGCGACCACTGGTTGTGCTTTGTGGAGTTACCGGCAACACGAGGCGTCTATTTTATGTGGTGTGACCTTTCAAGGTGGTTCTGGCAGAATGGCTGAGATGTTTGTTCACAGCTCGCAAGAAGACATGATATTCTCCGGTACCTGGCCCACCTGACTCGTTGCAAGTTGCTTAAAAAAAAAGCGTGCAATGCGCCGCTGTAACGACCCCGTACTTGCAAGAGCACGTCTTAGCTCTACCACGTAGCGTTTGGCCTGTCCATTTGTGGCTGGGTTGTTCGGAGCAGATTTCACCAGTGTGATGCGGTTGTCACTCGTAGGGTTTCTGTATTTTGGCTGACACGAATGTGATTCCGTTGTTTGAAACCACCTTGTAGGGTAATTCGAAAGTTTTGAACAACAAACGCAGGAAATTGATGACATCTGTCGATGTTGTTTTGTTCACTTGGTAAATTTCAACCTATTTACTGTAGGCATCCGGAATTACCAAGAATGTGTACGAAGGTGTGCTCGGTCTGCCCCAGTCCGGTGCTGGAACTCGCGTCGGAGCACATTGATTTAAGTGGCGGGTTGTGCACTCTGCAGCTTTCTCAATGCCTTTGCCGATCCCCAACCACCACATGTAGCTGCGGGCGCACAGGATTGTGATCACGCCTCGGTGTCCGGCTTGAGAGCCATTGCTCGTTGTCGAAGTGGGCCATGAATAACAACTCGTGATCCCAATTTGATACAACTACGATGACAGTTGAACTCCATTGCTCTCTTGTTAAAAGCGTTGAAGTTCTCATTCTTGAAGTTTTGAACTCTGCCCTCCATCAGGGCGTTGTACAGCTTGAACAATGTGGGTCATCTTGCGTGGCCATTGTGACTTCGTCGACCGTTAGTGGGGGGCCTTGGTAGCGCTTCGAACATAAGCATGCAGCCAACTTGAGGTGTATCCCAATGGTTTCGCTGAGGGGTAAGTGGCTCAGTGCGTCGGTTTTAGACAGTACAAGACGTCGTAGTCTTATGCTGACATCTTAATGCACCATTGGATCATACGAGGCGAAAATGGCTGCGGAATCTGCTTCTGAGGCTCTAGAATACTCAGGAGTGGCCTGTGATCAGTCAGAACAGTCCCATGTCTGCCCGCGATGTACTGATGAAAATGCGTGGCTCCATAGACGACGGCAAGTCCTTCCTGATAAACCTGAGAATAATTTAGTTCCACAGGGGTTAGCATGCGGGAAGCGAATGCTGTAGGGTTTTCCAGTTTGGACTTAGTTTTGTTCCACCACAAAAAGTTCCGTTCTGTTTCCGTTCCAGAGCGAAATAAAGGTTCCCTAACGGTTTGTAATGGTTTTATTCTTCTTCAAAACATTAAAGTTAAATTAACTACAAAAACATAAGATTTTCCTTTAAGAACCCGGGACCACACTAAAATAAATTAAAACGCTCCTAAGGGAAGAGCAAGTAGTTTTACCGTGAGTTCGTAACCAAATAACACAAACCAGTTCTTTCCGAAGCTATCGTATTTGATGCTTTGAAAAGTGAATTAGAAATATTCTGAACAGGCTCAATGTGTGCGTTTTTTTTTGCGTGTGTGTATGCGTGTGTGAATAGTGGGAGCATAATCTCAGAAGCAGCCCGCCATCGAGGGTATTCTCATATATGCGCGACTACTGTTCTGATCAAGCAAACTTCTGGGCGGCCTGTGTGAAAGGCATAGGAAAGCCCGCTTGAATAAATGCAAACATCTATGGTTGAAACTTTTTTTTTTCGTTTTCCACAATATTTGGACACACTTTCACTTAGGGATGCCTGCCCTACAGATACGCACTGATTTTGTGCCCTCAGTTATGCAGGATATTTCTCACGTTGCATGACCTCAGTTGTTCCAGATCGCCAAGTTTTCATGTGAAACGAAAAACAATGAAAATAATCCGTTTTTGCTCCGGAACGAAATAATTATTGACGTTTCAATTACGTTTTCGGTCTGGTCACAAACATAATTTTTTTTTCATTTTCGTTTCGTTGCGACACTGGGCTATCGCTTCTTTTCTGCCTTGATCGTCAATCTGGGAAAGCCCTGCACCGACGTTGTAGCGTGAAGCGTCACACAATAGAAGCAAAGGCCAGTGTTTCGCCTCACACTGTCATGCCAAGGCGCGTATTTGCAGGGATGCACACTTGGACTTCTGTGACACGAGGGAGCAAGTGCTGACCGATCTCAGATCGCAGATATATTGCGCGATGCTCCTCAGGAGGTCATTTCAGCGCGAAGACGACTTGCGCTGCAAGAAACGACGTGGAAGTTGCTGTGCATGAGAAAGCCAGCCGTGTTTACAGAAAACCCAGTTTGCAGTATTGGAACGAATGTCTCCTACAAGAAAGTCGCTTGAAGAGGCCTCGCTGAGCCCAGGAATTGGAGCGAAAGGTTGCATGACCAACTGACATTGTAGAAATGGATGCCGCTGAACGGCGGACGGAACTACTGGCAAATGGTACTTCTACTAAAGTCAAATCACGATCAAAGCTGCGCCAGATGCTTCACAAGAATTGGACAGCAGCGCAAAACTTGTGAACGAACCAGTGACTAGGAATGCCGCTGTCTCCTGGGGTAATCACTTGACCAGTGACTACATGTGGATGATCATAGCTGAGTGTCTTCTTCAGAAAAAAAAATTCTAATTTCCTGACAAATGTACATTCTCATTTCACATTGTGTCCACGATTGTTCTCTTAAGTTCTTGAAAGTTCTTCTAAATAATTTCTGTAACATTGCCCAGGCTTTTGCAAACACAAGTAATGTTCATGAAGCTTTCATCATATTGTTGCTGCCATAAGCATTTATTTCAAAATGGTTGATATTTATTTATTGGTTTCTTTTTATTTGTTGGCTGTACGAGCAGCGTAGCCAGAAACTTCCTTTAAGTTGAGGCTTTAGCGTTCCTTATGCATGCTGTTGCATCTCTTTGTATGTGTACGTGTACACAACCCCCCCCCCCCCTCACCACAGCACTGCCTACGCAAGGGGTCTGTGTGATTTTGGCCGCTGAAGTGTGTTCTGACACCAATAAGACGCCCAAATTAAGCACTCCTATGGTTTTACGCTCGAAAGAAGTTTCTGCAGTGGTAATGTTTGGTCGGTGATGGGCTCTATCTCATAAATAGAAAAATGTTGCTGAGGCTTGATAAGGACAAAAAGTGAAAATACTTGTGAATACTTTATTTTTTATCTTTTGTTTGAATGTATACATTGTGCATATGTTACTGAATACTTTGCTCGAACATATCTACCTGCCTTGTGTGATGATCTTGGAATTGGCATATGTTTATAGGCATAATTTGTAAATTTGTGCGCGCCATAATTTTTTATCTTTGTATCGGGACATGTATATAGGTTGCACACATTTTGTGGTGGCTGTCGTGTTTGGTTTTTCATGCATTCATCTCAAACGTGTGCACAATAAATGTCTTACATTCTTTGTATTTGTTAGGCACATTGTGGAAATAGATCACATTACAGTTTTACAACAAAACATTTTGATAACAAACGAGCTGCGTTGTTTTCGCATGTGCTTTTTTTTTTCTACAGGCTACAGCTTTGTCGAGCCTATCGCTTGACATAGGTACTTTTATTTATCGTTGGAAAGTAGGGGAGGTAGTTCTACTTCTCAAATCAGCTTAGAAAATCTTAACAACCAATTTCTCTTAGCAGCACGTCCTTCAAACTACTATATAATATTTCGTAATCAGAAGCAACCTCAATTTGCTTAAAAATAACACCTCCTTTTCGCCTTCACAACATGGTTTCAGGAAATCATAATCACGTGAGACTCAACTCCTACCTTTCACTGATGTAATTCTTGATCGTTCATTATCCGCGGACAGCATTTGTTTTAGATCTTGCGAAAGCGTTGGATAAAGTGCGTCATAAACTTCTCATCCACAAGTTACGGAACTTGAAACGTGACATTAACCTATTAAAATAGGTTGGATGCTTTCTTGCTAATCGCTTACAGTACGTTACCGCCAACGGCTACAATTCATAAATGTGCCATGTTACCTCAGGAGTGCCCCAAGAGTTGGTATTCGGTTCTTTGTTGTTTCTAATATATATCATTGACCTACCCTCTCAAGTAACTTCCAATATGCACCTTTTTGCTGCTGGTTGCGATACTTTTACAGAACATACTTCAGACGACAATTGTTATCACCTACACTCCGATTTAAATAAAATATATAACTGGTGCAGCTTGTGGCTAATGAAACTGCATATTAACAAATGTAAAGTTAAGCATATATTTAGGTCACCTAACTCTTCTCAGGTATACTACTTAAATATTCTCCCTTGAGATCAAGTAACCTCATACCATACTTTGGAATTCATATTGCATCCAATCTTACTATACGCATGGGCTTGTAATAGTGCAATGGTGACGGCCCGGCGCCCTACTCAAGCCAGGATGTAGGAGGGGAATACCCATCTTGACAAACAGAAGTTTTGTGTTATCTCGTTGAATGCGAGCAAGGGTTCGCCTCGAGGTAGGTGGACTGTGGTGGCAGCAAGCCACCCTAGCATGGTCCTCTGGCGTCGTCGTCCGCACAATGAAAATTCGGCGAACGCCTTCCTCAAACCACATTTCCACAAACACCAACGACACTCCGGGGAAAGGGGGGTAGGATGGACGCCAACCATGGTCGCAGGCTCAGCCGAGCTCCCAACGAAGGAGAATGAACGTTTTTCTGTCTGCAAAGTCCACCCCCCCCCCCCTTTTTTTTTTCTTCACTCAGTAGTCCACTTGACGGAGGGATAATCATTACTGCGGGAGCAGGTTTTTCTTGCTGGAGTGCCGGTCTGTGGACAAGCGCGGAGGAGTCAAAATCGTGTCCGAGTCGGATACGTGGCAGGACTCCGGCGCTGCTTTCGGCAGAGATAACCACAGCATGCAGCCAGTGAGCCAGTGCTTCCGTTTTGGACTCGCTCGCTTCATATAAGGCCCTATGCTGGCGTTTCTACGTCTCATCATATTTTGGTTCTGGTTTTACTGCGCATTTGCTATTGAACATTATTTTTTGTGTATTCTCTTTCTATGGTGTGCCTGGATGTTCTATTCACTTGTGTTCTTATCGATGAAACGGGCACACGGGAGAGGTTTTCCTGCATGATTTATTTCATTACAATATTATCATGAGATGAGCGATGCGTGCGTGCGGGCGCGTCTACCCTCTCTATAAGTAAAGTTTATTGAATCTTGTGGTACCACTCAAGCATCGTGATGTTTTTCAGGCCGCGTGCTGTAGTTCATTCGTGTTTTAGGCCCGTAAGTTATTACTGAAATATTTTGAATTTCTGCTTGTAGCTTATCGGCAATGTGATTGCCGAGCATGTGTTGCAAATGACTAACGTTTATTTTCGAATCAACTCGACCATATTTTCTTGGTGAATGCGAGAAACATAGGGGGAGAGGTGGCTTTGCTGTTAGTACCCTTAATTCCGCGTTTTCGCCGGGCCGTCTAACTTTATCTTTGTTTTGTTCGAGCGTTTCTTTATTCATACTTTCCTTTACATCTCCAGATTTTTTTTTGTGAATCATCGCCAGCATTACTAAAAAGCGCGATATTGTCCGCAAAACTGAAACAAAGATGTTATGCGTTAGCCCTTATTATTTTGTTTTCGTTCTAGTTCTTTAATAGTATGAAAGTGCCGCGAATCTAATTCAAGAGATTCTAACTCTTACTGAGCGCATTACCGATCATGATTTTTTTTTTGCTTTTCTTGAGGCATACGGTGGTTGTGGGATTGTTTAGAATCGTGTAATAAACTGTTACGTAGCCTCGGCTACTACGAATATAAGTATTGCTGATGACACTTTATTTTATCATATTGGTACTTATGTCGTTGCTGTAAGCGTCTGCCTATATGTAATTGTTCGTGTTTCATTAGAGGCTGATTTTTTTTCAATTTTTCCGGGCCAGCCACACGTACGGAAACTATTTTCTGCAGGGGGAGGGGGGAGCAGGTGTTTAACCATACTTCATTATGTTCGTGCGTGTAGTTTGTATGTGATCGCGTACATAAACACATGCATCCACGCACTCCTGCATTGGCCAGGGGTCCGCACAATTTTCGCAGCTGTAGTTAGTTATAATAGTAATGAGATGTTCATAGCACTACCATGGTTCTATGCTTGAGAGAACTGAAAAATGTAGCTTTATTAATCTATGGTCCCGAAACGGTGATAGGATCTTTCTCACACCAAGAAACTTGTTGTTGAGGCTGGATAAGGACAAAAAAAGTACTTGCAATGCAATTATTTCATTTTTTCGTTCTTTGTTTTGAATACCTCCACAGTGAATATAACTTTATATTGTACATGCATATATGTGCTTTGTACTGTTATGATCTTGATATCTGCATTCGTTTGCAGGTAAACTTTGCCGGTATGCACAGCATAATTTTGAACATTTGACTCGGGACATGCACATACGTTTCACACATTCTATTGAGGTGTTTGTGTTATTCAAAAAAAACTTTTTGCCTTATTGATTCCCTAATTGCCCACAATAAGTATCGGAAGATGTGTATATATTTAAACACATTACAAAATATGTCATAATATTCATTTGCAGCGCAGGTTTGATTACAAATAAACTATGTCGTATTTTGCAGGTATGCTTCTTGCTATAGGCCACCACTCTGTCAATGACAGAAATATTTCACTTTTCTCGGAATATTTTACAGGCTCAATATTTTCGGAACATTTTACGTCACTCAATCAGTACTACAAGTTGGGTTACTGTGATTCGGTTTGGGGTGCCAGCTATAAAATTCCGACGACAAAAAGACTCATGAAAATATACGAATGAAAACATCACTGCCTTTCTCATTCCTATATTCGCTCGAGTACAAGTGTTTGCACAGTATTATACACTGCACCATAATTCAGAAGCATAGCCTCAGAGGGATGGGACATGGACAATGTCGGTAAAAGAAGGGTACATAGTTTAGATAAACTGCATTTCTACGTCGACTAATCACACTTTTACACCTAGGATATTTTGTGTGCGCTAAGAGTTTTACTAGGCACATTGTGCTCTAGTGGATGGATCAAGACCTTCAACGTGCACTTTGGTGACGTTCAGGATGGTAACTATATGCGAATGAGGGGGTTCTGACCCCCACCAGATTTTTTGTTTTGCTTTAGCTTTTCCGGGTGATACAAAACTATCACCACGCCTTCACATCGACCACCGTTGCCAAAGTTAGCCAATTTACACAAACACAGGTGGAATCACTTGAATGCTTTCAATTATTTTTTCATAGCATCAAAATTTTAGACAAGCACGTTCTATGAATGACGACGGCACGAACGCAGACCAAAGCAGTAATTCAATTACACATAGTTTAAATCTGCTACTTCAGGTGCCTATTAGTAAAGCAAGCCACACACACACACACACACACACACACACACACACACACACACATATATATATATATATATATATATATATATATATATATATATATATATATATATATATATATATATATATATATATATATATATACATATTATAGCATCAACTACTCATATTATTCATATCACAATGACTGAGCTCTGTATATGACGCGCAATCTCACTGTAATATCACGCGGTTTTTTGATATTCTGATATCCATGCATTCATTGTTGCTGTATCATTAACTATTTCCGGTTCTTACAGAGTTATGCTGTGTGCACGAAGTGATTTCTGCTCTTTGGTGTTACACATTTTTATGTATGTATATACATTTATTTATGTTCTAGGGGCGGAGCTCGTTATAGCGGCACCCGTTCGTCCCGCGTCCCGTCGTAATATGTAACCAGTCTTACGCTTTGACCTGCAAGGTATAACATTTGACCTCCAAGGTGGTGCCAGTGAGAGATTTCTTCTGTGCGTTGTTTAACAATAAAAAATCGTGCTCAATGTACATGCCAATGGCTGCTAATGGGGAATGAGAGACAGGACCATTCGGCTTTTAGTCAACGTGCACGCTGCGATCCCCATTAGCAGCTATTGGCATGTACATTGAGCCCTATCGGACAAGAAAGGGTTGCTACATTATACTCGCTGGGTGTAACCTCCTTAGCTTTAGAAAGGTTTAGCGAGCGTTGAGCCGCAGTGCCATGAATACAATGGACTTGTATATACCATGAATGAATTCGAGGTGGTTAAAGGGGGGAAGCAGATACGAAGCGCAAGCCGTAAGAAATTAAAAGCTGAATCCTCCTGTCTCTCATTTCACATTAGCAGCCACTGGCATGTACATTGAGCACTATCTGACAGGAAAAGGTTGCTACGTTATACTCGCTGGGCGTAACCTCCTTGGTTTTAGAAAGGTTTAGCGAGCATTGGGCCGCAGTGCCATGAATACAGTTAACTAGTATATACAATGAACTCAAGGTGGTAGAAGGTGGGAAGTAGACCCGAAGCGCAAGCCGAAGAAAGTGTGCGTGTGCCACCTCTCGTTTAGTCCTTGGAATGTCCACTGAATGGCGGTGCTTCTATATGGGGAATATATGATAAAAAGATGCGAGATGGTGGGACTTGGTGTGTTGAATAGATGGACGAACGGACACACAGACAGATGCATGGATGGACGCATGAACGGACGCAGGGGCGGATGCATGAACGAACGCAGGGACGGGCACACGAACAGACGCATGGATGGTCACACAGACGAACGAATGCTTCGCCCCACTCTCCATCATTCCCTCCGTGGATATGCTGCAAGCTTTTTGCATGATATCTAACTGTACCTTCATGAACACTTCATGCGATGAATTGTCTAATCGCTGATATACGTCGCCGAGCTTTATTATACCATGTGAATCGTATTCATAAGCAAGCGCGTTGACATGTACTTGTTACATTGACAAAGGCTGGTCTACCAGCTGAAACGCCAGTCAGAATATACCGCCCAAAACCAACGTGCGTCGTATTCTATTTTTTCACACACACACACACACACACACACACACACACACACACACACACACACACACCACACACACACACACACACCACACACACACACACACACACACACACACACACACACACACACACACACACACACACACACACACACACACACACACACACACACACACCACACACACACACACACACACACACACACACACACACACACACACACACACACACACACACACACACACACACACACACACACACACACACACACACACACACACACACACACACACACACACACACACACACACACACACACACACACACACACACACACACACACACACACACACACACACACACGCACACATATATTGTCACGAACAAAACAAGACCTGCAGCCAGGAGTTCACTTGAACCAGAGCAACGAAGATGTTCTCTTCTTCTTCGTGCCCAAAAACGCGTATGAGCCACAGTGGCTGGTTCATCAATGGTGGCATTACCCCCTCTCCCAAGAAGCATCGTCTCGATGCTGTACATGAAGGCAAAAAAAGAAAAGAAAATTAGATGAAAATTAGCATGCGAGCAAAATGAATGGCGTAAGGCGGATAACGTAGTTGGTTGTGGGGACAAAAGTTAAATGAGAAATAAGAAAAATAGGAAAAATGTAAAGAAAAGACGAAACAAAAAGTAAGACGCGAGGTTACCAATAGAGTCAGTCACTCACTGGCGATTCACAGCGCGAAAAGTATGGTTTGAGACGTGAAACGTGAAAGACTTCAGTTTGCGGGGTGAAACGGGAACGTCTCGAATTGCCTTGTGGTAGAACCTCGTAAGTGACGTCGCTGAGACGTCGCACAACCTTGTAAGGGCCGAAGTAGCGGCGAAGAAGCTTTTCGGAACGGCCACGCTGTCGGATAGGGGTCCACACCCAGACTTCATCACCTGGCTTAAAAATAACTTCACGGTGGCGAAGATTGTAGCGGCGCGCGTCTGCGGTTTGGTGACGTTGAATACGGTGACGAGCAAGTTGACGGGCCTCTTCTGCGCACTGCGCGAATTTGGCGGCATCCGTGTGGTATATTCCTAAGTTGTCGGGCAGGAGCATGGCGTCGAGCATCGTCGTGACGTCGCGACCGTGAACTAAGCGAAAAGGTGCGAAACCGGTACTTTCTTGAACAGCAGTGTTATAAGCAAAAGTTACGTAGGGAAGTATGGTGTCCCAGTTCTTGTGATCGATGTCCACATACATTGACAGCATGTCTGCAATTGTCTTATTGAGTCGTTCAGTCAGCCCATTTGTTTGCGGGTGGTAAGCCGTTGTTTTACGATGTTCCGTGCCACTTAATAGCAAGACTTCCTGCAGCATCTCTGCGGTGAAAGCTGTCCCACGATCAGTTATGACGACAGCTGGAGCACCGTGACGTAAGACGATGCTGTTAACAAAAAATTGGGCGACATCTGCTGCGGTGGCTTTTGGAAGTGCCTTGGTTTCACAGTAGCGTGTCAAGTAGTCTGTAGCGACGACAATCTACCGGTTTCCAGACGAAGACGTGGGGAATGACCCCAGCAAGTCCATGCCAATCTGATGAAAGGGCGCCTTTGGTGGGCCAATTGGGTGCAGTAGTCCTGATGGTTGTAAAGGTGGAATCTTACGTCGCTGACAGTCGCGACATGTGCGAACGTAGTGCTTCACAGTCTTCGCGAGACGTGGCCAGTAGTAGGAGCGTTGAATCCGTTGCAGCGTGCGCGTATAGCCGAGGTGTCCGGATGATGGCTCATCGTGACATGCACGTAAAATGTCACCACGAAGCGTAGTTGGCACAACAAGCAGATACATAGCTTGTGTAGAATGAAAGTTCTTTTTATAAAGCACTCTATCACGGAAACAAAAGGAAGATAGTGAGCGCGCAAAGCTTCGAGGAAGGTGGGAATTGCGTCCTTCCAGGTAGTCAATGAGCGGGATGAGCTCCGAGTCGTGACGCTGTTGCTCAGCTAAGCTGGTCGCTGATACGGCAGAAAGAAAAGTGTCGTCGTCTTCAAGGTCAGTGTTGGCATTTTCGACCGGTGCACGTGAGACACAGTCGGCGTCGGTGTGTTTTCGCCCAGATTTGTGGACGATGGTGACATCGAAACCTTGCAGCCGAAGGCTCCATCGTGCTAGACGACCTGAGGGATCTTTGAGATTCGCGAGCCAACAAAGGGAATGGTGGTCGCTAACTACCCTGAATGGGCGGCCATACAAGTATGGGCGGAACTTTTTTATGGCCCAGACAACAGCGAGGCATTCCTTTTCGGTTGCAGAATAGTTTTTCTCCGCTGGGGATAACGTTCTGCTCGCATAAGCGATCACGCGCTCGACGCCATTTTGCCACTGAACTAATACCGCTCCTAGTCCAACGTTGCTGGCGTCAGTGTGTAATTCCGTGTCAGCGCTTTCGTCAAAATGACCTAGTACAGGTGGAGCCTGGAGGAGGTTTCGGAGGGCGTCGAACGCATGGCACTGATCGGGACCCCAAACAAACGAGACACCGTCTTTTGTAAGCTTGTTGAGGGGTTCAGCAATCTTCGAGAATTTTTTGACAAAGCGCCTGTAATACGCACAGAGCCCCAGAAATCGGCGTAGGTCGCGCTTATTTGTGGGCACGGGAAAGGTGGCAACGGCGCGGGTTTTCTCGGGATCTGGGCGGATGCCAGCATGGCTCACAACGTGACCAAGGAACTTCAGTTCTTCATATCTAAAATGACATTTGTCGGGTTTGAGAGACAACCCCGCTGTTCGAATTGCCTGAAGAACTGCACGAAGGCGTTGGACGTGTTGTTCAAACGTGTCTGCAAAGACCACGACGTCATCAAGGTAAACAAGACATGATTGCCATTTGAGCCCCGTGAGAACCGTATCCATCATTCTTTGAAAAGTAGCTGGCACTGAGCATAGACCGAAAGGCAACACTTTAAACTCGTACAGACCGTCGGGAGTAATAAACGCCGTCTTTTCGCGGTCGCGCTCGTCCACTGCGATTTGCCAGTAGCCGCTACGCAAATCCATGGAGGAAAAAATATTTAGCGTTGCGTATACGGTCCAACGAGTCATCTATCCTGGGTAGAGGATAAACGTCCTTTTTGGTGACCTTGTTCAGTTTACGGTAATCAACGCAAAAACGCAACGTACCATCCTTCTTCTTTACTAGCACAACTGGCGAAGCCCAGGGACTGGTCGATGGCTGAATGACGTCGTCCTGAAGCATCTGCTGGACTTGGTCACGTATAGCATCTTGCTCTTTTTGCGACACCCTATAGGCATGTTGTCGGATGGGTCACTCAGTAGGTTCCGTGATGATACGATGTTGAGCAAGTGGTGTCTGTTTAACCTTTGACGTAGTGGCAAAGCAGTCTTGAAATGAGCCGAGTATACGCAAAAGGCTTTCTCGTTGAGCCGAAGGTAGTCTCTCGTTTACGTCGAGAGTGCTCACGAAGGCCTCGTCAGGGTGGCCATTCGATGAAAATGAAGCTAACGTACATGGACCATCGGCATCGGCAAGTTCTTCACAATATGCAATGGCAGTGTGTCTCGTTAGGTGGCGATATTCGTCGCTGAAGTTCGTGACCAGCAGGTGAGCATGCCTATTGCTAGGCTGAATGATTCCTTGGGCAACACATATTTGTTGTGAAATAAGGAGAGACAAATTGGCCTCTGCAATTACCGCGTCAGAAAGGTCCTGTCCCAATTCAACTTTGACAAAGAGGCTGCTTCGAGGTGGGAGAGTCAGAGAATCGTCGGTAACACGGAGCGCTCTTTTCCGGAATAGCGTACTGTCAGTTGCAGCGCAAAAAGGATCCTCGAACGACACAAGTAATTCACGGAGGTTGATAACGGCGCCGTATTCACGAAGGAAGTCCATTCCTAGAATGACTGGCCGAGAGCACACGTGCAATACGAGGAAAGAGCCCGCAAATGTTGACGTACGTATTCGAATGCGTGCCGTGCACATATCAGTAGGCGTCACCAGATGGCCACCTGCCGTGCGCAACTGAGGTCCTTGCCAAGGCGTGGTAACCTTCCTCAGTTCAGATGCCAGTGTTGCGCTCATTACGGAACAGTCGGCACCGGTGTCGACGAGGGCGTTAACAGCATGATTGTCGACGAAGACGGCAATTTCGGCAGAAACAATCTTTTTGCTGTCGGAGGACGCTGCAAAACCGGAATCGCCCTCGTCTGGTCGTTGCGTCGAAGGAGGGTCTTTTACAGTTCGCCGGGCCGCGACTTCACCCCCAGAAGTCGCCGTTCCTAGTTTCCCCTGCGGGGACTTGGTGACCGGCTCCTGAAAGGAGCGGAAGACGATGAGGGCAAACTGGGTGACGTAGACCGGCGAGGCGATGGTGATCTCGACTGGTGGTGCCAAATAGTCGAAGGAGTACGTTGGCCCGTGAGATAGGCTTCAATTTCGCGGGGGCGCTCACCGTAGCGCGGGCATCGAGCATCAGGGTGGAAGCTGCGGAGACCTAGTTGCCGGTATTGACAGTTCCGGTATACGTGACCCGCTTCGCCACAGTGATAGCAGAGCGGACGGTTATCCGAGGTGCGCCACGTGCTTGCCTTGCTACCACTTTGTCTTGAGATAGACGGCGAATAGGTGGGTGGGCTCGAAAACCTTGAGCCGAGAGGCGGGCTTGAAGCAGTGTCGTGAAATGGCTGCATAGCCTGGTACCTTGGCCGCATAGCAGTATCTGTAGCCGGTCGCGCAGGGGATCGAAATGCCGCTGCGTATGTCAGGACTGGGGCCTCGGGAATCGGCGGTGCGATTGGGGCTAGGGGTGTGACGGCCTGCCGGACTTCTTGTCTGATTACATCCGCGAGGGCTGACACAGGTGGATGGGATCCCACTGCCTGCAGCTGTCGCAATTCGTCCCGAACGATACTTCGAATGAAGTCTGCGAGGGTCTGTCTCTCGCTGTCAGAGCCGATAGCGCATGTGGTGGCCGGGATCTGGCGTTCGTATTGAGACGACCGCTGCTGCAGCGTACGTTCCATCGTAGCTGCCTCACTGATGAACTGGGCGACTGTCGTCGGTGGATTTCGCACGAGCCCAGCGAAAAGCTGTTCTTTTACTCCACGCATCAAATGGCGCACCTTCTTTTCCTCAGGCATGGCAGGGTCCGCGCGCTTGAAGAGTCGAAGCATGTCCTCGACAAACATAGATACACGTTCGTTCGGCCATTGGTTTCTGCTGGATATGGCTTGTTCGGCCCTCTCCTTCCTTTCGGTGTTGCGATAGGCGTCACGGAGCTGTCGGCTAAACTCTTGCCATGTTGCAAAGGAGCCCTCGTGGTTCTCGTACCACGTCTTCGCAGAATCCTCCAAGTAAAAATAAACTCGGCGCAGCTTGCGAACATCGTCCCATTCGTTGATACTGGCAACCCGATCAAAGTGGTCTAGCCAGTCATCAACATCCTCGAAGATGTCTCCATGGAACGGCTTTGGTGTCTGTGGCACGTGAAAAACATGGGCGAGAAGAGAATCATGGCCATCGCTGGTTTGGACTGCCTGGCTTGTCATCGCAGTTGCCATCTTTCTGGATGTCGATGCCAAGGGACCAAATTCAGGGGGTAATCCACGCAGGCGGCGGCTGATTCTTGCTCTGGGAGATGTAGCTGTCTCCACGATGGCCGACACAGCCGAAGTACACGTACCCAGCACCTCCACCAGTAATGTCACGAACAAAACAAGACCTGCAGCCAGGAGTTCACTTGAACCAGGGCAACGAAGATGTTCTCTTCTTCTTCGTGCCCAAAAACGCGTATGAGCCACAGTGGCTGGTTCATCAATGGTGGCAATATATATATATATATATATATATATAGAAATTGACTGAAAATCGTGAGAACACTTTTTTATTTATTCTTGCTTTTCTTTTGGAGGTTGTTAATTTGTGGAGTGTGAATTTTATACGCTTTAATATGAGGACTTTGACTGAAATCTGTTGGGCTCAGTAGAATATAACGTGCGCCCGCCAAGGCGCACGTTAGCGCTCAGCGGCTGACTCCCTCGTCAGGAACGCCAGTCCAAGCCTGTCGGCCGCTTCACGGGCTTTCTGAACGGAAACATTCTGAAGTGGTTCTTGAGAGAAAGGAAGAGAAAAGTGAGCCCCGTTATTGTCTGCTTCAGTGAGCGACACCGCCACAGAGCTCACAAAGGGATGGGGGTAAGGAGGGATAAAAGGGTAGAAGTAAAGGTATAGGAAAGAGGAAGAAGAAGCAACAACAAACTGAGGGGATAGGAGAGACAGGAAAGATGGAAGAACGGTCACTGGAGTCCGAGGACGGGGTACACTTGCGAGAGATGGTGTCGGCGTCTGTAGATGGCGTAGAGCAGGACCAGTAAATCAGAGCTGCGCTGTCGTCGAAGGTCGTCGGCGACAGGAGATGACGTAGGACGAGCCCAGTCGGCCAGCGCTACGATGACGCCGAAGGTCGCGAGCGCGCGGAGCGCGCGGGCGCACAACCGGTCGGCACGAAATCCAGGGAGCCAACGGAAACATTCGCTTTTGCCTACGTAGCTTGCTGTACACTCTGAACACGGCAACTTGCAGACTGCTCGCTGGTGTTGCTTCTTCCTTCGGCCATGGTAGCAAGTGGGTGAGCATCGAAGCAGGCTTGCGAACCACCTCGGCCCCTGATTTTCCGAGAATCACGGAGAGCTCTTCACTGGCGCCCGGCACATATGAGATGACAATGCGCTTGGCTGGCTTCAACTATTTTTTGCCAGTGGGGTGACCAGCGAAGGAAGGTTGTCGCGTAGTGTGTCTTTCACGGGTCCCTATACACGGTACAGTGATCGTTTTCTACATATGGTGACGCCTGCTTATAATAATAAAAACGCAGGCAAAAAACGGAAAGAAAACAAAAGCCATCTAAATGCACAACGCTGGGTAATATTTTTGTCAGTTTGTACTTCTCGAGGGGGCATCACAAAAGTGTAAAGAGTGAACGTTTTCGTTGATAAATGTAAAATCAGGTTGCTGAGATGTATTAATAGTGGCAAGCTAACTAAAAAAAAATGTTAGGAGTGATTTATGCTGTTGTATACCATAATTGAAAAAAAAAATGCCGTAGGTAAATATTGTGTAACTGTGTTGCTTTCCGGCACTAAAACTCAGCTGTTGCTCCAGTAGTTCGTCTCGAACACCTCAGCACCAAGAATGTAACCCTACCATCTGTGATCAATAATTTAATATTAGCATTTAGTGTGGCAAAAGCCACTTAAAATTTCTATTGCTTTCCGCAAAAGCTCTGGTACTTTGCAACTACACTAGTCTTCTTATTAGGGCAGGCAAATTAGAGGGAACTCTGGTGACTCAGACTCAAAAGCTGACACCGACCGATACCATGAAACAAACTTACCTACACGAGGAACAGTTTAAAAAGAAAAAAGAAGCAGGCTTATCAACAGAATGCTACTCTAGTTCCATGATGCATTTTATTGTCGCTTCCCTTTGTAACATTTACAAACTAGACCACTTCGGACGCTTTAGCACTGTGGGCAGAAATGCGAATTGTATAGCATTATTACATAAATGAATGTTATTGCTGAGCTAAAGAAAAAAAAGCAGATTTTACTGGCGCACACGAGAAGACTGTGGAAGCAAAGATGCTGGTGGCTTACCCCAACTCCTTTCATTTACTTTACCTCTTCCTTGGTTTTCTTTGTCCCTTCTTGTTATATCAGTCTATCGACTAGTTTACATATATATATACATATATATATATATATATATATATATATATATATATATATATATATATATATATATATATATATATATATATAATATATATATATATATATATATATATATATATATATATATATATATATATATATATATATATATATATATATATATATATGGCAATGCTTTGTTTCCGCTTAGCTTGACACGTGTTCCAAGTTCGGAGAGGCCGTCGGCCAGGCTGGAAAGGAAGCTTAAACACTCTGCTGTTGAAAATGAAATGCTACATGTATCAAGCGTGTAATTCGCCTAGATTTTCATCCTACGCTCTTGTCTGAACTGTGGAAGGATTGAAGGTGTAACACTGTATACAATGGCACCAAACGTTAACATCAGTTTCCTTTTTTTTCCTGGAAGGAAAAAAAAAGCATATTGCTGCCAGTAATGACCTCACGTTAGCGACTAATGGAATGTTATCAATAGATACCTGTTTTATAGACTAATACAAAATGTTCTGCATCACTTTCTTTTTCTTGGCTACAGCATGATTAGTGTTCCTGCCATAGCCAGGTTTACACATACATCAGCGAGACCTTTGAGTAAAAAGGTGGATTATCATCAATATTTTCCAATCTAATATAGGCAATAATTAAGGTGCATTCACTCTTCTATCGCAAAATCAAGCTCTAAATTCTGACAACATCCGGGGGCGAGAGGAAGCATTACGTACTTAAGATGTACACCTAAATAAACAGTAAGGGGTTTGAAATTGCTTTTAAGTTAAGCATGTTAGCCCTTACATCTTACGCCAAGGACCCCATTCGATAGCTGCTTTATTGGTGCACAGGCCTTCAACACATATATCAACAACGCGGAGATCGTTGCACATTCGACTATCTGTTGCATAAAGCACTTGTAATGTGCGCAATAACGCTAAGAAATTTCCTTTCACATGTCGCAATGAAATCTCGCCAGATGAAGTGTCACATAAATAATTTATCTATTACTATTTTTAATATATCAAGACGATTGAAATGAGCCAAAAACATAAAGACACATTAGTTCTAGGTGTAGCAAATCTTTTGTTAAACACACGATGCGGCATAATCTGGAGTTGCGAATCTCATTAAATTAAATGTTGTCAGGTAGTAGTGGAAAAACAATCAGGGACACGCTGTCCCTTGAAGCAGGCATTGTTTGAAGTACAGTTTACGGAACTATGCTGAGTACCTTATAAAATGAGACACATGCAATGAGATGCCAGCAAATGAGATGTTAACACTAAATTACAAAAAGTTCTACAAAAGCCGCTCCTTCAGCTTACACTGTGCTGTCGGTCCCGAGCATCTGGTGATATTTTCTCAATGGAACTATACTTAGCTCCTTACGCACATTGACGCAAAGAATAAGCTCTACGAAGAAATAAGAAAGTGAAAGAGCTTCCGCAAAGGATAACCAAACAGTAAAATCTCGGAGCGTTTACTATGTAGTTAACAAGCACATTCCTTTCCTGCCCCGTGACTAATAGATTGAACACAATATTTATTATTACTATTTATTTACAGTTACTGCAATAACCATTTGGTGATTTCAGCAGGGTGGTACATATACTTAGTCGGTGACAAAAAGATGACGGTAAAAGTGATGCATAAAAGTAAGCAGAGCTACAGGCGGAACTGAAACCACTTTGGTAGCTTCTGTAAGAGTCGAGTAACATGTTTTTAGGTGTAGTTCACCCTTCAGCCCCACCTATTTATCGGGCACCAGAATTAATTGCGTAATCTACGGGAAAATGGTGCGCATGATGCGGTCAAGTATACAAACGTATTTCAGTACATATCTTTGCCCCATTGAAATCATTTAAATTGTACGAGCTCTGTCATGTATTTTCGATGCATTGTTGCAAAAAATGTAGTTTTTCTAATCAAAACTTTGCTGGCAATGCGAGGATTACCTATGTCCAGTACACTCACATTAAGATGCAATTGGTGCACATCATGCTCAATTTAGAAAGAAAAAAGAAAACAAGAGGTGGCTTGACGTGACACTCTTCAAGCCGAGTCATAGAAGAATAAAACTGGGGCATGCTGGAAATCTATCAACAGCATGAAGCATGAAGAGGATTAACGTATGATGAATTTGAATTGTAGACAACATAGGCACGCTCTCTTCTACCACGAGAAACTTTTTCTCGGGTCAAAACAAACCCTGCTTGTGTTTTATAGGACTATTAACCTAACAGGGCCAAAAGCAGCGCTCTTTCTAAGAGAATAGCAGAATGTGTGTACCTAAATGTTCAACAAATTAATCCCAGTGTCCAATATACCGAACATGCTTCTCCTGTGAAAATCGTTCTACTACATCTTTCTTCATTTTTTTGCGTGCTTTTCAATAGCCTAATAGCTAAAAAAAGCAAGATTAAAAAATTTGGTCTGCCCTACAAAAAGTTTGGCTCGCAAAACAATATTGCTTAGCCACAAACTAAGTATTGAACCTCATATTATGAATACAATAGATTACCTACGACGAGAAAAATACTAAAGAATGTAATGAAGTTGGTCGTAGCTTCTTCGTATATAAATTATCTATGACTATATCAAAACTGTGAGGACTCGAATTCAACCAAGCCAAAGAAAGAAAGAAGTCCTCAGTCTGAAAAATTTTTCATGACCGGTCTGGAACCTGTTCGCGTACTCTACACCAGCCGGCTCCTAAACAGCTTGAGTAAGAATGCACGGACAGCGGGGCGCTATTCTTTGGTTCCCGCAATGAAGGGCAGGCGAGAACAGGTTGAAGAGCGAGGCCATTTCAGTAGGGAACTCGTCAGCGTCGTGGTGGGAGGAGAAAAGAGGGAACGAGAGGGAAGGTTCAACTTCATGCGGCACGTGGTGGACGTTTGACGAACTAGCCCCTCGTGAGCCGAAATCCTGGCCTCGAAAAAGCTTCGCCCCTAAAATGATCAATGCATGCACTATAAAGAATATACGCATATATGGTTCAATGCGAGCATCAAATAAAAAAATAACGCGAACAAAAATAGGGCGAAACAGTAAGACAACCTACGCAGAACCACCCAGAAAAGCAAATTTTGCGTCATTTAATATGACTGGTTGGCGTAGTTATCACCAAAAGCTGAAATTCAAAAAAGGGCAATCTCGAAATGTTCTACTGATCGATTTCTCTAGCGAAACCAAAGCATGATTAGGGATCTGCGGTTACTGCCTTTGTGATTTCTTGTTTTCCTTTGCTTTTGTTATCGTACTTGACACTGTAGTCACTCCCATACGGGTCCAGCTCTTTTTGTCGTGAAACACTGCCCCGAAAATTTCTTTACACGTACGCGGCATGCTTTGTGTGCGCGACCACTGGAGGCTGTAGAAAGTGTACCCTTCCCATCAGGATGCAGCGGTAGACCGTTTTTGAGAAAGTTGCAATTTTCGGATGGACAGAGATGCCGATTCTTCAGAGAAACTTACGCAGCAAAGTGGCACGTGTGGTACCGACAAAGGTCCTTCAAACGAATGAATCACGTCAACAAGCACTGCAGCTGGGCATACTCGAATAAAAAGAGCTGCCTGAACTGCTCGGCTTAGTTTAAAGATAAAAAAGGAAAAAGTTAGACCCCTCCCCCCCCCCCCCATCGAAAATCCTAGGTTGGTGGATGCTGGAATCGTTGGTGGATATGGTGGAAAGAATAGTGTATATGGTGGAAACTGTAGGGGGCATAATGGCTGATGACGGCTAGAGTGGAAAAAATGGTGGCAGATGGTGGTGGCGGTTGCGAGCTAGTGGTGGTATAATGGTGGAAAATGCCGGCTGATGATGGCGAGGAAAAACGTGTTCGGTGGAATGCTTGATGAGCAAGGTGGATGACAGTGGCGTGATGGAAGCTTGGTGGATGATGGTGGCTTGATAAAAAAATCACACGTCAGTATGTGAAATCCCTTATTTGTAGTGTTCATTCATGAATTAATTCTCTGCGCATTCTCTGTTCATTCTCTGCGCATTCATTCTTGAATGCGCAGGGATATGTGTTTATGGTCAAAAGAAACCAACGCTGCTCATTACGCTTTCTAGCACGTTTATTTTTATACTCCTGTGGTGTCAACAACGCTTCAATTTTTGTGGAGCGTAGAATATGCGGCCGTGAATATGTTCACTCTTAGCGCGCGTACTTACACCAGTTTGACATCCGCGATGTGTTTATTTGTTGTGATGTTTAGAAGACTAAAGGTGTCACCGTGAACAGTGACAATAAATGTTTTACATCGGCGCACAGTTGTCGAGAAATAAATGACCTCCAGTTCGCAATTGCCCCTTTCAATGTTAGAGCAGAACACAGCGGTCACTTGATGTCGCCACGCTAGAAACACAACTCTGGCAATTCTTGCACACTCTAATGCTTGAGCCGTACTTTAATGTTAACAAAGCGCGTGCGAATATGCATACATTTTCACTTTTGACATGCGTCGAGACGAGACCTTCACCCTTCTGTTCTACCGTCATGATTTCACCCAAAGGTTACCTCTACCGACCGAGCCCGTACAAGTGTTATGGGCGCTTCTGGGTTTCAAAATACATGAGTTTGACGAGTAAAAATGACAATACAGCACAGCTGTGGCATTACTTAACCTCAATGAAGCCTTTTTTCATTGTGCACAGTGTCCGCGCAAGAAGCGACAAACATTGATGCGATGTGCTTGCAGCACTTCTACCAAATGTACGCCTCCCCTCACCGGCAGCCGCCGGTCGCACTCGCCGGCACTTCACTGGCTCTGATACGTGAGCACAGACTCGTCAATTCGTATGCTTACTGAACCAATATGATAGCTTCATGTTTCTGGCGCACAGCATTCGTTTTGGCCAAGCCGTTGTGTAGTTGTTCCCAACGACAGAGCAACAGCGGTGCGCTGGCACGACTGCGCTGTGCGTGGCGCGAAAAACATCGCAAGAAATTGTGTGGGCATATCTAACGAATGAGCATAGAAGCGTCATAAAGCCTGAACAGATGTCACCCTTTGGAAGGAGCGAGGAACGGATATTAAACTTGCCAGTAACCGCCGATAAACTCTACCTGCTAACCTAGTCCACTGAGTTTTTTTTTTCGGTTGTGAATTGTAACAAAAACATAGCGCTGTTGCCATTATCGCAGTGGCAATCGTTACAGGCAGCAGCTGTTTGTGTTTATCAAATGTGCAAATTTTAGCAGCAGGCGCAGATCCCGTCAATCTCGAGTAAGCGACAAACAGAACCGAAGTTAAACAGTTAGTTTGTGAGTTGACGGTGTAATTTTTCATTTTAACAGTAATACGTGCGTGAATTATGCATGCTAACCGTGATTTAGAACATTGTCGCGAGTGATAATTAAAACATTCATTCTGCACATACCACAGATCCCGTTAACACCTGCAGTGCATGCCTAGATAGTTTACTTTATCCATTTTACCTTTAAGCTTGTCAATAATCAGAAAATGTCATTGGAAGTGGTGCTCTAAACTATTCCTAATGTTCGTACATGTAGAAGTGTTTAGCAAAGTTTCAACACGGAGGTTGGGCGAGGTGCAGAGAATATTTATTAAACCAAAACAAAATCCGTACATAGTGAAAATAAGCAGAGTAAAATCGATGGTGCTCGAACGCGTAGGCTAATGACTGAGTGGTTAATGAGTGACTCGCACAGTAAGGTACAGTAATTCCGCCACAATTAGTCATGAATATTCGTTCGAAAAAACAGTTCAAGGGGAACGAATGGCTTGAAATGCACGGATTAAGGCTGCATGAGGCAACTTATATTGCTGGTGTATACCGTAAGTTCGAATTTTACTAAACGAGCTGCATGAACACTTAGGCGTAAGTGCAACCTTTGCGAACCATACCTAAGACGATGCAACACGCTGCACACGAACACGCATCAGTTCGAGTATCACGGTAGTTTATAAAGACGCGTGTCAGCGCGGATGCATACACCGGCATACATTCGGCTACCCGCAAGGAAAAACATCTCTGATAGTAGTCATAACGTATAACGATATACTGTAGCTTTTTAAAGAGGAACGTACAGCAGATGACACTGCCTTAGACAGGCTTACGCGCCTTAGGCATGATCAACGCCTACAGGTAACAAACGCCCAGAATTAATAAACGAAAATAGTGGACACTCGCGAGCAGGGTCACTCGCGAGAACTCCAACACCGCTGCCGACAGAGGTGGCCACACACACACACACACACACACACACACACACACACACACACACACACACACACACACACACCACACACACACACGCACGCACGCACACACACACACACACACACACACACACACACACACACACACACACACACACACACATTGATATTGATAGAACACATGACGCAACAACACTTCAATTTCGCCTTCGTGTGTGACCCGCACATCCGCGCAGGCACTGTTCAAGGCATACCACACACCATAACAAAGTTCCACGCACCAAACAATCCTCGCGTCATGCTTCTAGTGCACAACACTAATTTTGACTTCTTCCCTTTACACGTAACAGATTTGGTTGTTGCAGTAAAGTGTGAAAGCCTTGACCAAACATTAATACTGATTGCTGTGTATGCACCGCCGCAAAGACCTATTGACCCAGTTCTGGATGAGTTGCAATGTGTAGTTTCATTGATTACAGATTGTACTGTCATCATAGCCGGAGATTTCAATTCTAAGCATAGAATGTGGGGGCCAGCTATAGGGGATGTTCGAGGCTCTCAAGTAGTCCAATTCGTGACGGCGAATGACTTAGTCATATTGAACAACCCCAACTCCCCTCCAACTTTCACAACTCCGTATGCAGATTCATGGATTGATTTAAGCATGGTTTCGCATGACCTCACTCGCGATGCTTACCATTGGAAGGTTCTCCAAATTGCTACCCTCTCGGACCACAACTACATTGAATTCTCGTTCTCGCAAGCACATACCAGCAGTGCTAAACGATTAACTAATCTAGGAAGAGCGAAAATTCTTAACAAATTAAAGGACGATACTTGGTTCACAAAGATACTCGGCTGCAACATTGGGTCACCTGAAGCCCTAAACATGGTTATAGACAAGTTTTATGCGATATACTCCGCTTTAGGCCAACGTTACTCAAGACGCATAACATCGCGTAGTAATTTAGGTAATGGTTGGTGGACACCAGAATTGACTATTGAACGTAAGCGTGTTCGGGCTATGCGACGACGATACCAGCGAACAGCTGACCCCGTTCTTCGAGACATGTATCGCAAATTGTACGTTGATGCATTCTCAACCTACAAGGACAAAATCAGGAAAGCAAAATCATCGTTTGATAAAGACATTTGTGACTTTCTCACTAAGAAATGTTTATATGGTGATGTTTTCAAAACCGCATTTCAAAAACACCACCAAGTAACTTTTCTTCCACCTCTAGATTTACCTAACGGCACTCGCACAGCTTCTGTAATTGAGTCCGCCCGGCTACTACTCGATACATTGGTAGTAGTGGACAGCTGTTCTGAAGACAGCATGCACCACACTATCATGCGTAACATTGCGGCTAGTCCTTACCCGTGGCATACTTCTGACCCTCCTTTTACAATATCTGAGATAGAGTGCGCGATGAAACAGGGTAACTCACACTCTGCCCCTGGACACGACGGATTAACCTACTCGTTCATTAAAGGATTATTTGAATACCATCCTCAATTTTTCTATTTTATCTTCAATACCGCCTTAAGAATCGGACACTTCCCACAGGCTTGGAAAAGAGGGAAAGTAATATTCATACCAAAGCCAGGACGTCCGCTCAATTCGCCTAATGGATATAGACCAATAGTTATGAACTCTGTATTCAGTAAAGTATTAGAAAGACTCTTAAATGCTCGTCTGTATTATTTCCTGCACAATAATAATCTTCTTCACAATAATCAATACGGTTTTACGCACAATAAAAGTGCTACTTTAGCACTATACACACTGCGAAGCAAATTGGCTGCATACAAGGCAGCCAAACTTCCTACCATACTCATATCTCTTGATTTTGTAGGAGCATTCGATAGTGTTTGGCATCCTGCAGTCTTGAACTTTTTACGGAAGCACAGGTGTCCACAAAACTTGTACTTTCTACTTAAATCCTTTTTATCGAACCGCACTGTAACTTTTTCAACCAACGTTGCAGAAGAGACAGTTCGTACAACAATTGGCAGCCCGCAAGGATCCCCTATCAGTCCGCTACTGTGGAACATAGTAATATACAGCTTACTCAATCTTCCCGTGCCACCCGACGTACACATACAGGCGTACGCGGACGATACCATCATTGTTATCACAGATAAGTCAAGACTCCGATTACAAGCAAAGGCTGAGCATGTCCTGGCTTTGGTATCTGGTTGGGCACGAGAACAAAAAGTTACCGTAAGCGCCGAGAAGTTGTTCTTCGTGTTCTTTAATAACGGACACATGGGTACATCAAAACGCTGCCCATCTATCCGCATGGATGGCATTTTTCTCAAACACAAGAAAGAAATCAAGATTCTAGGCGTATTATTTGACCCCTCTTTAAATTTTCATGCCCACATTGACTATATTAAAGGAAAGGCTGAAGTGTCCACGTCCCGGCTCCTCGCATTTGTTAAATCGCACCGTTCATTAAAAAGTACACTCATTAGACGACTCTACCGTCAAGTGATATTTCCCTCTCTCACGTATGCGTCTCCGGTATGGTGGCCTATGTTCCCATCAAAATTCATTAGGGCGCGAGTTTTATCAGTTCAGCGAACCGTCTTAATTTCCTTAACAGGTGCATTTTACACCACACGTACGTCATCCCTACAGATTCTCGCTAACGCGCCTCCGTTACCACTAGAGTTGGACAGACAATCTGCAGAATTTTCCTTATTCATACTCCGGAACGTAACTTATTATGGTGTAAAAACATTCAAACCGGCTGACATACTATATCCATGCAGTCCGTGGGCTCATCACCCCAGTAAAAAATATAAATTTACTTTCACTAAACTCTCACCA